>CM056743.1:47365304-47977804 GCA_029851415.1 Eretmocerus hayati
TACATTCAGGCAGCCCCTCATTGTTCCGATTGCGACGATTACTTTGAGTATATATAATGCACGAGGACACTCGAGCGATGCACGTGGCCCCACGTGGAATATCTCTTTGGATTTTTCACCCCTAAATAGTAACGTATATATCCACGACGATTTATCATTATCATCACCCACGATTCTCATACCAAGCACCTTTTGTCCATCGAGTTTTTGAATGGATTGGCCTACTATTTCAACCTTACATCAGCTTGGTAATTGTATCACGACTTTTATAGGATTCGTTTCATTTTCGTTAATGTATGTATAGCGAATGGTGCGAGATATGATGCCTTAGCCAGAAAGTCACGTGCGATAATCGAGTATTATATATATAAATGAGTCATCCAAGGCAACAAGTCTCGCGATCGATTCTGAAGTATAGCAGATAGGCCAGGTGTCTCGTGTTCCTGGCTTTTCGCGCTCATTGAGTCTGCTACGTTACAATACGAGCGAGACACCCAAGACGATTGAAACGTGCGATTGAAATCAGATAGTCTCTGGCGTTGAGAATCGCCTCCTCGTCGTCGTCGTCGTCGTCGTCGTCGTCGTCGCTTTCGAATCCTAGCTATGTGTCCCATTGTTTCGTCAAAATGTTTGCTCTTGGTGTTGAACACTGGCTGTCCGCGAATATTGACGCAGAGCGAGATTCTTGAATACATTAAAAAGCTATCGATCCATTGAACAAAATTTGCGATGAACCGACGCTTGATCATGAACGTCTCGCAATTTGATTATCATCACCACCGAAACACGTCATCGAAATTCTTGCTTGATTTTATGTGATTTCAATGACGAGAAGCGTGATGTACATATCTCGATTTCAGCAAAAGTCGAGGATCTTTCAAAAATGCTTCATCACTATTTTTCACTTGAAAAGTCACCAATAGAGAATTAGAATCAATAGCCTGAGAGCAGCGCTTCCTTTATTCATCTTATGTATTTCAAGTTTGACGATATTCGACAAGGATGCGTAATTTATTTAGCAAGCCATACGTTCCAGCAAAATATACGGAGTACATAATTGACATAGCGCCTGCGGCTTAATCTTTTCTGCGACTATGCTATTACATTGATACTATATACTATGTTAGAAGTACATTAATTTACATACAGTGCTTAGCAGTATATGGGAGGCATAACTCAAGGTGATTTGTATTTTGCTTTTAATTCGCCAGTTTCAATACACACGGAGAAATTACAACCTAATTGATTAGGCTCTCTGAGCTGTAGTAAAGCTTGATGGTCGTGTGTACATTCACTTACGGTTGTCATTCATGAGAATTGATCGAGGGATTTGAAATATAAACAAGATTGAGGCCATCAATCAAACTTTCTTAAGCAATCCGCGCATACACGAATGCCTATTATATCGACCAATTGGTACTAATTTTTTCTATTAATTACTTCACATCATATTTATCTATCCCACAAAATTGGTACCGCAGAGATTGTGCGAGAGTACACCAATAACGGTTCTCGAGATAACCATTCTTCTATGATGGTTGTTGCAATATGGTGACTAAAAAGTTTGCTCCAGATATCACGAAGACTAAAATAAAAGATGTTGAAGCTCACGTGATTATTTGAGGCTGCAAAAAATTCACATAAAGATGTGTTAGACATTGTGAAGCGATCCAGTGTTTGAAAAACACAGCTCAAAGTGCGAAAATAAGTAGTTGAACCTGAGTGCAATAACTGCACGCGGAATCGAGTTCATTGCGCTGGTATCCGAGATCTGCAGCGAACCCGACGTGCGCTGCAGTACAGTCGAGAGTCTAATCGACCCGATATCGCGACGACGTGAGCGCACTTGTTGAGTCTGAACCGCAGCACAGCATATAAGCTCAAGCTGCATTACTCTGGCGTCGTCGTCTGGTGTTGCCGTCCAACCGCAAGCGCAAATGTTTTAAAAACCCTTCGCAGCTCACGTATACTTTTTTCAAACGCGTTCTTTCTTTGTCTTTTCGTCCTCCTCTATGACTCTCCTTTCAAATAGCTTTTTTCTCTATATTATTACCATATGAGTTTCATGTAAGGGATGTGTGTCTCGGACGAACTGCGAAAGAAAATTTAAAAATTACTGCTGCGATTTTTTCGACCTGTTCCAAATTTCAGTGGCCACAGCAATGGCAGTTATATAATGAGTGCTTAATTTGAGCCGCTATTTAAATTCACACGAGCAATTTTTAAGACTGGCGGTAAATATCGCTCGTCCAGAAATTTCCCGGAGTTTGAGGTTATCAAGCCAATTAAAGAGTCTGGTCGCGAACAGATTGATCGTTTCCGATCTGCTACAGTTAAAATTTCCACCGTGCGTTGCTCAACTGATATAAGAAAGCGATGAGAGGCTGTGCGGGTGGTGATGAATGGTTCGCGAGGGTCGTATCGCAAATATCGAAGTAGATACGCATCGAGTGTGTGTAGGAGCGATCATGTCAGAACACCTAATAAATCGACGTGCCTTGAGAAGTTGGCGCAAAACGCGATATCCATCAAATCGATCGAGACTGGTATCCAATCGAACGAATGCATGGTGGCCGGTTGATGCTCGAGTTCGCCACCCTGCCCGGTTCGTTATGGCACCGAGTTTATAGGTTATCGGGTCATCGATACACTCAGACCTGCGTCGGTCAACCGAGACAATTTAAAAGGTCACCGAACGGCCACTAATTAATCCACTGATCTTTTCATTTGTTCGCCATATTTCGAAACTTTGGATAATATGGTAAAGACGCAAAGATGAGCGTTCATGGGTCAGCGGGGCCATATGCAAGAGCGCAGGGTAGATCTCTCAGGGCGCTCAGAACTTATATGAATTAGAAAAAGAAAAAAAATATGAAAGTGGACCGGGCTACGTATTATCAATGCGAAGGTCGGTGTATGGTGTGGCGCGAGGGTCAGCATGCATATATGAACATACGCACATATAAAATATAATACGGCCGAGCGAGCCGCGAGCATGATGGCGTTCACCTATGGCGGCTCTCTTTCTCGTCGGTGCATCGCTGCTGCTGCTGCTGCATAAGCCACAGCGCCGGGCAATATCCCCGCGACGCGGCTTTCTCTTCCTCTCTTTTATTTATCATCGCCACCGCCACCCGCCGCCTGCCTGCATGCAACTCCGCGACGCCGCGCCGCCCGCCGCCGCACACTACTTATAATACGCGGCTGCAGCAGCAACAACATCGCGATGCACTGCCCCTTTCATTTCCCCTGCTTTCAACTCTCGCGAGATGCGCATTGCTCTGAGCATCGCAGAACGGCCATGCCGACAAAGTAATATAACCCGAGTCACCTGTGATGATACTGCGCGGAGCGATGCGCTTTGCGCTGCCTTTTGCATCTCTTATCACTGATGTTTCTCCATTATCGACACGCACACACGTGATGTCTAACCATAGCCAATTATCGCCAGATATTTTTACGCTGCTTTTTATAGTATGGGAAGGCATCGGAGTCGATCGATTTCGCCGATGCGGCATGGTTGATAACCTCGTTGATAACTTGAATGTTACGACATCCAAATCGATCGATCTGTTGTTTGTTTGACACATGCGTTAACACTGGATCAGGATACATTAGTCTTATCCAAATACGCCGAGAGCCCTCAATCATCTTCTCGGTCAATTTTGATGTGGAGACAAAAGTGGACCTCAGAACAGTTTTCTCAATTGGGATGGAGTCTTGGGGTCATATCACGAAAGAAGCCCAATGCATCGGCATCGCTTGGATAGATCCAAGAACGATTCATTCGACTTAGGCCAGATCGTTGAGCTTTTGTCATACAATGGGCTCGCCAATTTCTTTTCTTTCTTTTAATGATAACCACTAATTACCATCAGGGATTCTCGAATTGATGTTATTGGTGAAGTCTTATAAGCTAATCGACCTAACCCCGAATCCGGACAACAAGATTTGACCAAAATTGAAAACAAAAAAAATTTTCCATCGCTCATTCAGTGGAGGCCTGTAGGTGACAGCCTATTGGGAAAACCGGCCCTGATGGAATCGCCTGAGACGAAAAATTATTGTGGTCCAAAATATAAGGTGGTGGCATTTGAGATTCACTCGTGGCCACAGCAGTCGACCCAAACATCAACACTGCAGAGTTGGAAGAGGAGTTGGAACGTGCTGGATTAACTTATTGAGCGATAGAACGCTGCTAACGAGACTGTCATGCATCGTCCAACAGCATTCATTCGTAAAAAAATTATTGATAATTCATCATCAAAATTTTTCATAGTTGGTGGTCATCCATTCGAGTGCACTATGAATCAGTGGGGATATCGTATCTACATCCGTTTAGGCGTTCAACTATACCGGTGGACTGGACGCAATGGACACCAATCTGATCTTCGACCATGTCACTGTAAGATCAAGTGCGAATTCCAAATCGCCGAATGACGCTTGAAGTGGAGGAATCGGCGATCTGTATACAGCGCCGTAAATCGATCCCCGACGAGCTCAGTCTGTTGTGTAGACCACTTCCTTCCTGTGCATGAGGTTGGTGCATGGCTGATGGTCTCCGCTGTATACCCATGCATACATCCAGAGCATCGGCCGGTCGTAGCGATGCTAAGAGCACAGAGAGCGTGGTCAGCCCCAGAGTGCAAGAGTCTTGAAACGAAGCAGCTCTGCGAGATCGAGCTGGCCCCGAGAGAGTCGAGCGGATCCGATGACCGGCTCTTGAGGTCGAGAGAGGAACGCAAAACGAGAGGGAGAGAGAGAGAAAGAGAGGGCCACAGAGAGGTAGTCGGGCAGGTATGAGGCGAGCAAAGGCAGAGTCCAACACTGGCGAAGCGACGTGGGAAAGGATCTTGCCATGATACCAGCCCCAGACCGGGAACCGATTCTCTGCTTCTCGCGTGCGAGAGAGAGAGAAAGACTTCTGCCATGCCAACGACGCGATCGGCCGCGCGAAGCGATTCTCTCTTTATTGCTCCTCGTGCAAGCCCAAAGGTGTATCGCGCTTCACCACGACGCGTGTGTATAATCTTTTATCGACAAAGACTCATTCTATTTACCTGTATTGACAGAAGCCAGACGTTATATCTGTGCTCTATTACAAGATCGTTCAAAAAGTATCATGGCGATCTAAACAAGAACAAACCTGAAACCTGATGAGGTCCACGAGACTTAGTGGACGAAACGTAGCAATAAAATTTCCATCATGAAATTTTGAGAATATATTTAGTTCCCCACCGTCCTTCAAGGTCGACAAGACCAAATAATCAACTTGTATATTAACCATCAAAGACGAAAAATCTACCAAATTACTTGTGATATGTGGCGATTACAGATATATTGAGAAAGATGAGCAACTTGCAGAAAATCGGAATTCACAATCCGTTGTGCCGGACATGACGATTTTTGAGGCAAATGACGCAGCCCATCATATTTGCGAGAAGAAGAGTCGAGTTAGGGAACACTGAGAAAAAAATTTTGGTCGTACGACCATGCGTATTGTCGTGCGACCAAAATGGTATTTGCTGCAGAACAATACCGATTTTGTTATCGCATCAATCTATCAAAACGGTTTGGTGATCTGGTATTAGAGTCAGAATAGTTAAATATAACGCGCATATTTCGAATGCCCCGATACTTAATGGATTAACAGTCATATTACGGTTCTTTTGCTACAAAAGCTACCAATTTTTTACACGGGATAGCACCGCAAAGGGACAAATATAATCCAACGATTTTTTAGGTTATTCGTGCCAGATTGGTTCAATAACAAAATTATTTTGCTGTGGTGACAATCCAGTATTGGTCCGGCGGCAATACCACGTAACAATACAGTCGCATTGTTCAGACGGAAATATTTTATTCTCAGTGAAGTGCACGATATTGATTAAGGTAGATTCCGAACCACCGACCGAAAAGGCGGTAAAAGGCACTGGAAAAAAATCTCAATGAAGCCAGCAATGGAGGATTCATCTCGGAATCGAACCAAAGGCTTTTCGTAGGTTCGATTGAAAGGCGAGAACTCTAATCCCGATGCCACCGCGGCTTATATATCGGTGATATATCCAGATACACAAACTTTTGAACTCTCATAGAAAGTGTAAACGGTACCAAGCGGTATAAGAGGAAACTTGAAGGATCCACCGCTCCACAATCGTAGCTCGAGCTGAAAAATTTGTTGTGCGATATTGTATATCGATAACTTCAATTGTTCAGGACCTCGAAAAATACGCCACTACTCCTATAATTTTCTTTGTCACCGTGAGGTTTAGACTCGTCGCCTCTCAAACCCTAGAAGGACCATGGCAGCAATGGAACTTCTAGACGTCCCTTGCAACGAATCATAGGCCACGTAGTGATTTTCAACGATAGCAGTATACGTTCCATTGAGTACCCGTAAGATCTTTGAACCTCAGTCCAATCGTTTTTCCAAGTCCATCGTAAGTGCAGTGATGATTGTCGTCAGCTGGACCTGTTTATCAGTATCGCTGTAGATTCCGTGCGAGTTGGCGAATCCACGCAGAATAGCAGAAGACGCGAACCGCAGAGAGACCAGTGCCGTGCCAGCCGCGACTGAAATTGTACTGATTAATTGCAACTCGTTTTTACTCAGTCTACAGTGATTGAATTTGCCTCGATTAGCATGTAAAAACTCAAGAATGAATGTGATCCCCGATGGCGTTAGAGTGCTCCAAAATCACCCACAAAAGTAAAATAAAAGCTCACGAAAAAGGAGTGATTCTGTCATTGTGTGCCGTATTTTTCTTTCTAAGAAGTAAGCAATAAAGTTTCTCAGAGAGGTATATCGATGGTGCATAATATCGATCGTCAATATGTGACCTCGTATCATGCACGATTTCAGCGGTCCCCGATAACTTATTGAACTATAGAGACGTATTTATTGGTTATCTCGTGATGGCGTGTAAGCAATGCTCCATGTTATGTACTGCGCTGACTGTTACGAGAGGGTCGGACGTTTCGGTTTTACCTTCCAACCCGAGAGTCTCTGTGCCAACTCTGAGATATTCTACCGTATCTCTAGAGACCGCAGTTCTATCAACTCAGACATTCATTTATTTCCGAGTCAACTCCTAGAGCTTTGACGATAAATTGCATTGTGGGTGTCTTGTGGAGAGTACTTCGTATACGTGGGATGAGGAACTACCGTCCGGCATTGGCAACAGCTCCTAAGCAGTGGAGGAAAAGTCAGTGAGGCTCTTGCATTTGACTCTCGAAGAGGCTTTATTTTCGCAGCACGCTCCAAGTCTCCATTAAATCCATGCATATCTATACATCATAATTTTTCTTGTCAGGTGAGGGTTGACTTCTGTGAATACTTTTCCAATTACAATAAGGAAAAACATACAGAAACCCAGAGAATTTAGAAACGATTCCAGCTCAATCAACTTCTTTTCTTTTCGTTTCTCATTATCAGCGTAGACTCAGGGAACGGATTATTTCGGCCCAGGGATCTTCTGCTTCGACTTAAGTATTCTATTTCTCCAGTGTACAGTTGAGTTACTTTTCCATAACTCCTCGTGTCATTTTATCCATTTTCATCAGAATCCTTTCTATGCATACTCGTAACTATAGTGCTCACAGAACGTTCAAGCCTTATATATTCAATGTAGCCGTGAAATAGCTTTTGAAAGCTGCCTCGATAAATTTTGAATGAACGTTTTCTCGTATGCTAAATATGAATTTGACAAATGTACAGTCTCTGAGAAAAAACGGGATCATGATAAAAACTGGCAAAGAAAACTTTCCTGGCCCATGGCTTCAATAAACGGCCGTAACAGCTGGGACGAGATAATGGACAAATGCATTTGAAAGAGCAAATTTCTTTTTTTACCTGGATCACTCTACACAGTCGCAGGATTCTGTATCAACGAGAAATTATCCGGCTAAAATCAATGACCAGCTGACTCGTGACGTCACGAGGGCTCCAGCCACTTCGCTATACTTTGCGACTCCTTGCGCCAACTCGACACTTCTCAGCGCTCCCTTCACGCTCCATGCATATTTCGGCTCTACCTTGCGGTCCTCCACTGGTCTTCTGCTGCCGCCTCTTCATTGTTGATGTGTAGATCAGGGCCTTATCCTTATACCGAGTTCGGTGATATTATACTGATGTCGCAGCGGTGCAACTCGCGTCACTCGCCATGCATGAGGAACATGAAACTAGTATATTAGGCCTGTCTAGTTCCATATTCCTTGAGCACGACGAGTGATGTAAGTCGTACCGCTGCGCCAGTTAATCACCAAGCTTGGAAGAAGGTCCTTGTCGACATTCGGGAGCTCGAAAATTGTCAAACGTAAAAGTAGGTTCGAGGACAATGAGTACTAGAGTTTTTCATGGGGAGGGGGGGGGGGGGCTTAGCGCTGTTGACTCGCTGTCATCAAATCATATACCATTATCAGGGTTATGTAACTACGAAACATCCATGCTCTTCTTAATGAACAATTCCGCTAACTGGTGTGCATCAAACTTGATGCATTTGCTGTAATATGCATTATACATAAATTTTCAGCAAAGAAAACATACGCTCCCAAACAGGCTAACGATGTCAAAACGGAATATGATTCAATATACACTGTGAAAAATTTTCCCAAAAACCTTCAACCAACTGGTTGGATGAAAAATTCAATCATTTGGTTGAGAATTCAACCAGCCGGTTAAACAGACTAGTTGAGTTTTCAACCAAATTGATTGAATTCTCAACTAAAAAATTGAATTTCTCATTCAACCAGTTGGTTGAAGTTTTTTGAAAATTTTTTTTACAGTGTACACCTGCTTTTCCCTGATAAGATAAATCCGTTTGTGATCGAAAAGCTTTGGAATATCAATGAAGAGGGAATCATATCATCTGATACTAATATGGAACTGTATTAATAGGCAGGTCTGGGATAATGAATGAAATTTGCGCATCAAGAAAATCTCAACCATCAAAAAGCAAAGCAATAACTTTTGAAGATTCCAGCGTGAATATAGAATTAAGAAATTTCTACAAAATGGACGTACTTTGACGTGAATGATATTTTTGTTGGAAACTTCCAAATCCCTTGTGAACTTTCTGAACTGTTGGCCACAAAACTATAAAAGTCGTATAGAATTCTTCTTTATGGCAGCAACGATCCGAAAGCATATTGGGATATGCACCAAATGAGTATCCACAACTATAAATATTTATACTATCCTCTCCTCCCAAAAGCAAGTGTGAAACTATAAGAGCCTGTTCATATTGGCATCGAATCCCGCGTATTTCTCGCGACGCGAGTCGTAGGAAAAACGCAAGCGAGTCGCGAGCGAGACACAAAAGCAACGCAGGAGCGTTGAGTCTTGCGTTTTTCCTACGACTTGCGTCGCGAGAAAAACGTGACAATATGAACACCCCTGGGAGTCGCAGGGTCGCAGGATCGCAAATTCGTGTGGTCGAAGGATGGGCGCATCATATGCAATTTTTTGCAATCATAGCGTACTCATATTAAATTCATCATTTTTTTTCCTTCCCCAATTCAAATCACTAATTATTACTGGCCGGTGTGAGGATTTCCGTAAACTGATAAGTCTGCATAGGACCTTCGTGGCCACTCTGTTTATCTAGCATTATCTACTCTCACCCTTGTGGAATTTTTAGAGTCCGAAGATCGGATAATTTCACCTGACGTTTTCTTGCCGTTGGATTTATATATATTTTGGTTCTATCTATATTTTATTTATTGCATTCTATTATCTCATCCATCAAAATACAGCATTGACTGCATTTATTCAAGGGAAATGCATAACGTAGGTGAGTAACAATGCTGAATAGCGTGTTCATATTGGCAGCAAGTTGCCGCGATTTCAGCTATGTGAAAAAATTGCACTCAACTCGCAAACCGTGCAGCTGTCCGCGCGGACTGACAAATTTTTTCCATTCAAGTTTCTAAAATTCCTGTTTTCCCTGTCTTTTTGATAATCGCTGTAATTTATTAATGACCGATCACGCTGTCGAATAGACGACGGGAAAAACCGGAGAAAAGACAAGCCCCGCGTAATCCGTCCGTACCAAGCCTATTTATCCCAAACCCAGACAAGGGGCAGTCCGTCTCCGCGACAAGTCTACCAGTCATTTTTATGCCTCGCCAGGAGATTGTAATATAATAATTTGACCATATACAATTACAAGGATTGTCGCGGAGACGGGCAAAAGGCTAGCCCTGCGCAACCAGTGCAAATTTTCCCCGGACAAAGGGCAGTCCGTCTCCGCGACAAGGCTGCACCTGTCGTATCCATCCCCCGCCAATTTCAACAGTCGCTAAAATTAAAAGACGGCTGATCACGCTGTCGGAACTGGCGGGGAATGATTAGCACGCGTGGCTTCGTCGCGTCGACAGACTGCTCTTGGCGTGTGGAAAAAATTTGCCTTATGAGACAAGTCGCTGCGACATAAAATTTGATGCACGCTAGTTGTCAAAGATGCGAGTCTCGTGTTAACCAACATCAATACACCGACATCAATTTGCCATCATAAATGGACAACTTTTAATTCACATTTTGTTTCGTGGCGCGGAAATCATCACATAAAAACTTGAATGAAAGACATCGGACCACTTTGATTTCAAAATCGAAACAACCTGGTATTAAAATTCTGGTATTAAAAACTGGTATTAAAAGATTGGTATTAAGGTTCAATTTCTTCGATTCAAGCTCCTAGATGATGACCTTCACACCAAAAACCTAAATATTTCATCCGTTTGTGATTTTTCAATTGAGTTTGAAAACGGATTAATTTCTCAGTCCGCGCGGACAGCTGCGCGGTTTGCGAGTTGAGTGCAATTTTTTCACATAGCTGAAATCGCGGCAACTTGCTGCCAATATGAACACGCTATTCAGCATTGTTACTCACCTACGTTATGCAGTTCCCTTGAATAAATGCAGTCAATGCTGTATTTTGATGGATGAGATAATAGAATGCAATAAATAAAATATAGATAGAACCAAAATATATATAAATCCAACGGCAAGAAAACATCAGGTGAAATTATCCGATCTTCGGACTCTAAAAATTCCACAAGGGTGAGAGTAGATAATGCTAGATAAACAGAGTGGCCACGAAGGTCCTATGCAGACTTATCAGTTTACAGAAATCCTCACACCGGCCAGTAATAATTAGTGATTTGAATTGGGGAAGGAAAAAAAATGATGAATTTAATATGAGTACGCTATGATTGCAAAAAAATTGCATATGACGCGCCCATCCTTCGACCACACGAATTTGCGATCCTGCGACCCTGCGACTCCCAGGGGTGTTCATATTGTCACGTTTTTCTCGCGACGCAAGTCGTAGGAAAAACGCAAGACCCAACGCTCCTGCGTTGCTTTTGCGTCTCACTCGCGACTCGCTTGCGTTTTTCCTACGACTCGCGTCGCGAGAAATACGCGGGATTCGATGCCAATATGAACAGGCTCTAATACATTTAAGTAGAATGTTCATGACGCTTGATGCAGTCAAAACCATCCAACACGCGGTCATGTATTCATAATAATTCTTACTACATCAAGTTTCCTTATCTGAGAGCTGATCCATATACGGCAATGCGTGCTTTCAAGGTCATGCAGAATAAACATCATGAATACAAACCACAAAATGTAATATAATCAATGTACTTAGAGCGCAATAATAGACGAGAAGCAATTAGGAAAAGGACGAATCGAGTCTCGCAGCCCCGTTAAATTGGCCAGTGGGAGTTCCCCCGTTCTACAGGGCCACACATGGTCGCATCATAGATCATGAAGTCCAATCGTGGCTCTGACATTCTGTAAGGGATGCAGAATAAATTCGAGCGGCAAAGTGGCTGGAGGCATTCATAGTAGAAAAAGAAGAGCGCATGTCGGGAATAGAATTTGAGTGGGTCCACTGGATACCGTCTGTTAGTTTCGCGAGCGCACTAGCTAGATAAACAATTGCATAATTCATGCTCGTCCTGGCATTGTGTGTCGTTCAGCCAGGGCCCTAAGCATGCCGTTTGCGAATATTTGCCCAGCCACATTGGTGAATATAATAACGCCATTGTCGTCTCATTCACTCGCTCTTTCTCTATTACACTGCTCTTCTTCATTCCCTTCCTGATTCACCATCGATCTATCTGCTTGAGTGTATCTATTCATCTAGTCATAACTATCGACGACCCTCGCCCCTCCCCTGATCTCGGATCCTTTTCTTTTTGCTCCCATACAATCCTAGATATGTAAAGTGCATGAATGCGGTGTGGTTCACGAAAAAGACCCTCTAAACGAACTGAACTGAAACTTCACACGAAGAGAGTTTTGTCATTTGATCATTTAATTTGGGTCCATTTCTATTATTTTCCAGCGCACCTCAGCTCATTTTGAAGGAAATCATTCCATTAGAAAGTCGTTCAACCAGCTGCACTGATATTTGCTCCAAAAAAGTAATATTCACAAGAGTAGTTATTATCATCTCAAAAACGCAGCTCTTTGTATGTTAATTTTTTGGCAAATGTTAAACTCCATAGGATTGACTTGAACTCAACAAAATCGCGACATTAATGAGAAAGAGCAAATATTGAGCTGATGAAGTTTGTACATTATAACTCAGACAATTCAAAGCAATAGCTTTACTCCGGAATATCACGGTTGGTGTAGCTTCCCATGGGTCACAATGGGATTGCTCTGCATGCACGACCGAGTGACAGGAATAGATCCAAATAAGCCAGACAGAAGAAAAGTATAGGTGATGGACAACGAGAGGCCTACTTACGCTTATTCAAATAAATTCAATTAATTTCCCTCGATACAACAAGAAAGGCTCCCCAGCGAGCAATCCGCTGCAGTTCATGCGTGGTATCTTATGTGTCGCGCTAGCCCGCAAGTCCGCGAGGCCCGCGGGAATCGGTTGGGTTGGGTCAGCCCTCGCGAGCGAGCGGGTCCTCACCAATAAATACACAGTCGTACTAGTGTTGCGAAGTAAGACGAGACACACCATAAGGTTATAATATGCATGCCACAATATATGCGTAGAACAGAGCTCGCACTGGATCTCTGAGAGCAGCGGTACGATACGCGTGAGAGCACGTGAGAGATTGCAGGACATGGCTGTCTGGCCTCGCGGTCTCAGCTCGCTCAGAAGGTTCCTCGGCGAAAATTTATGATCAGACGCGCGAGGTGACTTCGAGTGAGCGAGAATTTTTGAAAAATAGCAGTGACCGCGTGAAAAGTTGGACGAGCTTTTGCAAAGCGTGTATGAGCGAGAAATGCCCGCGAGTCCGTGCCGTTGCAAGGTAGACTTTGGGGCTCCGAGCGCGAGTCACTCCCACGGCTTTTCCTCCTCCTGCTTCTTCTGTGGTCTGCATCAGCTTCGGGCGCGCTCTCTTGGCTCTCTCCTTCCCCTCCCCCTACCCCTCCCCGCCCCATCCCTTGGCACCACCTCACTCTGTGTGTGAATCTCTCTTTCTACCGATCTTCTCGGGGGTCTTCTTCATATTGTGTAAGGCTTCTTCCTGAGCATTTTTATTGTGTGATTCACCCGCATTCTTCGCATCAGACCCGCTCTCGACTCGATTATGCTGATTTGATGAGCGAGTCCGTGAGCGCGGCCGTGAAATGCATCGCTAATGTTCTGCTTTGTGCACCCGTTTGTCACACTTCCAAACATCGTCCTGATTCTTGCCACCGATAAGGCTCCACCGACGCACTGTGTATCCCCAATTAGATTGATTGAGTGAATATCTCATGTTTGCCAGAGCTCAGACTGCTGCTTTTCATTAATTTTTCTCACGTGTTCAGATTCGTAGCCACGGTGGTTTTGGCATTTCTTATTCCACGTTCATATGGTAAATATTTTTGTAAAGAGATACTGCTTTTGCGGTGAAGATAATTATCATTACAGGGTTACTTCGTCAAGTACAAGTAGTAGTGTGGTAGTGATGATGGTCATGGTGATTCGAGCGCGGTGGAGCTGAAGGTCTAGGGGAGAGTGGGGCGAATTAAGACAGGTTTTGCAGTGGGGCTATCTGGCGATACTTGGGGATAGGCGCGCTACGGAACTTTAAAGTTCAACTATTGAATACATTGTAAAAAAATGTTCAGACCCCAAGGTCACGTCTTTCGTACTTTTTTTTTAAAGTTTGATGAAAATAATCTATAGTTCGCCCCGCGTTTGGGGGCACTTTAGGACAGCTTTGGGGGCAAATTAGGACAGCCTGAGAAAATCGAAGTATACTGCAATATTTCCTACCTATTAGAGTCGCATTTACTCACCAAAACCCGATTGCGACCTCTAGATCCTTCCATAGCCTCAGCAAGGGAGCTATTTTTATGTCATTTTCGAGCTTCATTGAAATAGGCGCTTCATTGGTGCACTATCGTCTTCGTCATTCAGCAATCGTTCCGCAGCTTTCGAGAATCAACTTTCTTTCGTTTTTCTTCATATGGGAGGTACCCATCATACTCGCCGATCCAAATGATAGCGTGCGACAATCAACCCAATATCAACGAATGCGAGAGTGACAATGCGTAAATCGAGCACTCGCTTCGAACACGCTGAAAGCGACTTCTGACCTCTAAACTGACTCCTGAGACGGCCATTGCACATCGGAACTTCATTTTCTCATCCATTCTCTATAACCTAACTAACCCTCAACCTTCCGCGCCTTGAAAGATTCGCACAGATGCATATTGATACGAGCAACAGTCCTCGAAAAACACGGGCACGCGATTGGTCGACTGATTTTAGATGGGATTTAGCATTGTCCAAATTCGTCCCCGCCAATTCGTCCAAAAATGCCCCCAGACTTTTTTTTCGCAAAATTGCGATAACTTGGGTTCAACTGGGTCGATTTTGACCCACGACGGCTAAAAATCTTTGTTTTGTGACGTAGTTTTTGACCCCAAAATGGCGATTAAGTCCGTTCTGTTTTGCAGAAGTGGCATGGAATATTGCATTTTCAAAATAAACCACTTAAGGCCCTCAAAAAGCAACCCTATGTCAGCGAGGACCCCCAGTATCGTTTCGGGAGGTCTAAGCGCGATAAAAACCATTGTCTGTGGTGGTACTGAAAATGTTTTTACGCGGCGGAAGCCTAGACTCACCCTAAACTGCCCTAAACCGAGCTATCTTGCTTGTCCTAATTTGCCCCACTCTCCCCTATATAGTTGACACGAGAGTTCGCATCGAACCACCTTTATTCTTTCAGCTATTGAATGTTGTATGGTATTGAAACACGTCTGAACCATATTAGAAGAACTTACATAATATGTCTGACCAGAGGTAATCTGTGCTCCTCTTCTTGTTCTGGCGATGAATACAGAACACACATGCGTGAGTTTAAATTCACCCAATATTCAAACCTAGATCTTTAGGTCGGGGGAAACAATCCTGTGAAAACCGCTCTCTCTTCTATGGTCGATGAATATTTTTTCATAATACTTGGGCGTGAAATTTAGTGCGTAGAGTGGCAAATATATTTTTGTTTGTAGAATTCATGGGCGATCGCCGATACCCACTCCGTTTCGTTAAAGATACGTGGTAAGTAGAGTTTGTCTGACTCTGAAAAGTTGCAGAGTGTCATGTTGCTAGTGAAAAGTATAAATATCGTTTGGGGTTAAAATAATCAAAACGGCGGGAAGCTAATCCGATGAAAATGTTTGCGTGGGTTTTGCACGCGGAAGAAACGAGTTCAATGGTGAAATTCTTGATTCTAGTTTGGCCTTCTATTCTGATCTCGATAATTTATACTTCAGAATTTTTTGCGTCTGTTCCGGACGCATATCATCATCTTGGCACAAAGTGTCAAATAACAGACAGCTCGTGAGAAGATACACGAAGATTGTGAGGGAGGGAAGTGAGAGCGACGATCGACGATTCAACGTACATGCAGGTGGTGGGATGAGTCGAGAGTTGGTTTTGATCCGGCGCTTCGCCATCATCGCAGAATCACAATGCGCGCATCCGCACACGCTTGTTCTTTTCTTTTTTCTCTCTGTTTTGCTCCGCATCCCCTTCGTCACGAAGATCAGGCTGCATTCTCTCCGTTTCGATCTCTCTGTTTGCTCACATGTGCTCGCAATCGTAACCGCACACTAGCCGCTACCCATCCCTCATATTCTGATGATAAACAGACCCCATCATCCCCGTGAAAATCGCTCGGAGCTGAGCTATCAGACGCGATTTACAAATGACCCAGAGAACGATTTTGTAAATTTTCTCTTGATTCCTAATGGTACAGAATTCGCAGCGTGCCTTGGCACATGTCACGGCTCAAGTGCTTCGTTCGTGATGATCAGGACGAGTACAAAAAGGTGCGTGCGCTACGATGTAACATTTGTTTGTGTGTAAGTCAGGACGCGTTTGAGGCACGTGCCGTTCGCGTTATTATAATAGCCGTGCGCCTCTTATTGGGCCAGGATATGCAGGGCAGGTGCATGTAGCGTCGGGCACGAGGTGTGTGCAAATTTAATCGACACGCCCGGGCTGAGCGCGATACATGTCATGCCCTCCGCGCATGCTGATGTAACATATCCGTATATATATATATATATATATATATATATATATGAGTTAGCGCGAGCAGAGCGGGGTTATAATATGGAGGAGTGCCGAGAGCCAGCCTAATTATCGGGGCGGCGACCTGCAACGTCTGCCCCCTCCATCAGCTTCCTCTTTCAACTCGAGCAGAGTCCCTTCCCAACTCGTTCCACCTTCTTTCAGTCAGACAGACCTTTTATTCGACGCCAAGCGATCCTCCTAACGATGCCCAATGACGGCATAGTATGATATTGCCGGTTTTCGTGCGATCACAGAATTAAAATTCAGGATCTCATTCACGCACCGAGTGCTCATCATTATTGTGTTAGTTACGCACTCGACGAATAGTTACTCTTATTTATGTCCACCAAGTTCTACTTTTTGCGTTGAACATAGTACATCAGCTTGCGAACCACGTGCCATATGTTTCAAGATAAAATTACATGTATCACTCTCTATGAGGGCAGGTTATGATTCGGGGTGTCAACGCTGACTGAAGCGCCTCCATTTGGAAGCTATTTGGTACTTGTAGGGAGAATTTTGTCATGATTTTCATCATGGCACACCTATGTCACATAATCAGAAAGCAAGGAAATTACTGATACGATTGGAAAACTGCTCAATATTCCAGACACAATACGTGTCGAGTGCCGGAAAACTTTGCTGGACGTCAACGAAACGTAGCTCCTATATACCTCGCTTCGGGATATGATTTGTCTTTGGATCCAGATTTCCACCAGCATAAGCACTTGTACGCTTCTCTAAAATTTCGTAGCAATCACATTCAATCATGTGACCGAAACGATTTCGTCAATCATGTTCACTCTGTGTTAAATACAAGCACAAGCAGCGCGTCGAATGTCGTTGAACAACATGCAGTCTCCGATGGGATTGTTGCCAATAGCGGATCTGCGAAGCATCAAGAGCGGAGGTGTTGTGTTACTTCTCTGGGCAAGGGTCCTTCAGGATTGGGTTATATAAGTATGCATGAGCGAGACCGTTGAAATTCCAATCGGGCCTCTCAAACTCTGGCGCTATATATTTCAATCCATAATCTTTTTCAAATCGGTTCCATGCGAATTCGTTGATGCATGCACGAGTTTCACAATTTGTAGTGCGAATCGCGCAGAATCAGCAAGTACAAGAGAAGAGACACTTGCGTGCGTGTATCTGAAGCGCCATCGTCGATCGTAAGACAACGGAGAAGATAAAATGAGGGATGAGGGAGGAGATGAGGGGAAAAAGCTGCTCTGCGGCAAAGTTGTCGCTCGCTCTGCAGTTTTTTGACGACGCGCGTTAACGAACGACGAGCGTGGCTGGAATTCCACGAGTAGCTGCAACGTACCTGTCTGTATATACGCAGTGCCGGCAAACGCTTTTTGGTGTGGCGACGACAGCGACGACGACGACGACAAGCGAACATGCGAAGTGGCGCGCGCAGGAATCGTGGAGCCGCCGCGAAAAAACGCTAAATTATCGGGCCAATTTCGAGAGGGTCCGCGATCCACGCGAGCCTCTGCCCCGGCGGTCCCAGCCCTCAAGCGCGAAAGTATGCACGCGGCTTGCGGTCTCAAGGTGCTGGCAGATAACACGACATGACACGCTTCGCACGATGCGACACGAAATTTAGTTCGATGAGACGAATATCTGCGAATTTGAATCCTCTTCATAATATCAAACGTGGATTCTGAGAATAGTACTATTCCATGGATGCTTGGACTCACCGGAATATATTTCACTTCACACTGCGTTGAATCGCGCGAACCGTGTCACCTCGTTTTATCTGTTATCGCCCTTACACGCAACACTTCTTCAACTGGCCTACCGATTGCCACCGATGCTCCATTTTACCCTTGCTTGTCCGACCAGTCGCGCGAGAACCGAATAAGCGATAGCGCGAGCTCGCGCGACAAATGCAATTTATGAGACGAGCGCGACCCATTACAATGAGTTACGAGACGATCGGAAGGCATTGCTATGCCGTCGCTCTGGTCACCCACTTTTACGCCTGTATCACTTTCCCAGATTTGTGCATCCCCTTAATTCCCATCGAACTGTATTCGGTTCCTTCTTTCTACTCTTTCGAGGCCAAGTTTTTTCTTTTCTGCGTGCACGCACAGAGCATTTACACCCATCACTCTAGTAGTACTTTGGAGAGTCGCATACCTTACTGGATCTCGAACTTAACCCGTTAACTTCACACCTCCAAAACATAACGTTGACCATTCATGGGGTCGATCAGACCCCATGCCGACCAAATGTATAGTGGCAAATCCGGATTGATGACTGATGGCCATGATACGTTTGGAAGGCGTGTTTGAATGTTGGAAATGGTCTGGGGTCCAGGTGACCCCTGGTACGATCAACGTGTTATTTCATTTACCATCGAGGCATTACGCATTTTCTAATCGAAACAAGTGAATTTTTCAACCGATGAATAATGTGCAATATCAATTCCCAAAATTTGTTGGTGAGGTAATGAATGGAATCTATACAGTGTTCGCTAGAATTATTTTGAATTACCCAGAAAACCTCCAGCTAAAGTATTATTCAGCACCGACTTTGGAATTTTGAATCTCAAATTTCGTAAATTGTCCGTGGAAGTTGCTCAGTTGATAATTGAAAAAATCCAATGTCATCCAAATGTTGGCGCCCCTGATCATGGTAACGAAAATTATCGTAATTATGAAATCCAATCATTTTTATGATAAACACGACGAAGTTGGTTGAGTTACATGGGATATGTTAGCTCAATAGATGGCTGTAGCTGCTGATGGCCTCACTGGGCGTTTGAAAATTCATAATCCTCTTCCCTTGGCCCAGATGAATTCCCCACAAAGTTTATGTTCTGCTTTGGTGTTCAGTGCGAGTTCAGTGTCAGATTTATAGCTATAACTTGTTAAAACTTTTTATAGTTGACAAAGTAGATGGGAAAAGAGATGCGTGTGTTCGGGCATGATGAATACGTTACACCTCTATGTATCAGAATCAATTGTGACTATGACGATGATGTTGACTAACGACATCGCAGCAAAGAGGCGAAAGAAAGTTAGCTCAAGTCGAGAGTGAGAAAAGATCAGAGATGAGAAGTAAAAGAGAGAGAGAGAGAAAGAGAGAAAAGAGAGCAACGAAATCGTTGAACAGCGAAGATCTTGGTATAAGAATGTCAGGTGGGTATATATACCGGTGTCATTCCACACGGAGGCGCTTCTGCATTCCCACCATCTATGCTCGCGCGGTAATTAATTTAACTTTTTGCCCGATCGCGCGTGACCACCGGTGCCGTTTTCTTCTGTTCCCGTCTCCCTATACATTGCGTTGATGGCAGCACACACAGAATATAACCCAAACCCATTTCAAAAGCTATACACGCCACTCAACCTTAAGAGATATCCACGCCCATGTATCGCCACGCGAAAAGCTTGCCTATAAAAGGAGAAGTCAATCATTCATACAATTATACTCTTCACTTCGGAACAAGAAGTACATACGTGAAAGTGATCAACTCGGCCTATATATATTATACCTCTCTTGTCTATCCAATCTGATTACTGATTTGATTTTTCTCACCAAAGGTATGTGCCGCGCGTTCGCTCCTACAGCTTGCTCAGAATTTATTCTGAAAAAAGAGCGGCGTTGATCATCAAAAACTAATTGGCGACGCGCACAGTGACAGCAGCTGCGCAATGATGAATTACATCCAATGTTCATCAAATTACATCGTGTAAATGTCTCGTTAACATTAGTTCTGGAATAATGCGACTATGAAGAGCAATACCGATTTGCGCATGCGTGTAATCATAATCGACAACCGCCTATTGGCAGAGTAGTCGGACACGGCCCATAATATTAATTGACCACCACGCCGCGCCGGGGGTATGAAAAGCTCGGACAGATCTGTCTGTATAAAACGGGTAAACTATATTTCACAGATCGTTACCCTCAATCACTTGTAAATGCAGCGTCATTATCCAAGACGGATACTATACGGGCTCGTTGAATATAACGCAAGTTGCACTCGCTCAAGCCTTAGAGCTGCAAACAGGATGATGAGTAAATCACGCGGGCGCTGGAACGTGTATAATTATAAAACGATGCAATACGGGTCGGGTATAAGTGTGATATACGGTGACCGGCTTTCGCACATCACCATCTCTATACAACAAATTTGTAATAATATTGATTTCGCGAATCACGAATTGGGTGGAGTGTAATCTATATATCACGCTTTGCGTCGCACGCGTGAACCTTTCAAATATACATGTATAATTAGTCGCGCGCTAGCGATTCAATTACCGAAATCACTGACTCTTTTAAAACGAGTCGTAACTTATTGACTTTACGTATATTGTCTTCGAGTACATTGAGAAGCGCTAAGTGACTTTCGATGTTTCGTTGGTGACTATTTTTTTTGCAGGCGTGCGATGAACCATCTCATTTCCGCACGCGCATAATATAGTGTACACGTACGGGTATAAAGGCTCGGTTTTACAGAGAGCAGCGCAAATTTTGTGAGAGACACATAATATAGCCCTCGTCGATGCGAAACGCATTACATTATGCATCGCGTGATTGATGAGCGCACTGGTACAGATTTCGCGACGTGATATTCGCATTATGTATTATGTAGCGCCCACCGCGTGCCATATGCAGCCACGCTTATACAATAATAATTCTTGCGCCCATTGGAATCGAAAGATGAATATCGTTGGCTCGTTTGCGCGAGATTAATCATATCTCGTTTTCCTGGCGCGAGATGCGTTTGATGCTCTGAATCGAGATATCTATACCGATCCTTTATCGTCCTCTTCTATAAGCGGATCCGCGATTGTTCAATCGCCATATAACCGTCTACGCACTTGTAAAAGGTTCTTGTATCTCTGCCTACTCATAATCTCTTTACTATTGGTCAGCTTCTCTACAACCAGATGGATCAAAATTATCATGGTGAATTTCAAGAGGATAACTGATCGTCACATTTTGCAAGAAAAAAATTTTTCCACAAGAACCTCACGATTCTTTGCCTGTGATTGAATTGGGTGGGAATTTTTCTTGGACCCATTTCATGGTGATGAAGTATCTCCAAGCCGAAAACATTTCTCACTCATCAGAGCGTGGATAAGAATTTCAAACGATAGTGAGGCGTAATTTTGATTCACGCCATGCTCGTTGACTGAATCCATGCTGACCGACGAGGCTATAAATATTCAATCTAGTTCACGAATGTCTTGCACAATTTTGTGAGATAATTACACAAATTAAGCATCATTGATGTATACTCTGACAATCTCTCGCACATAGTATGAAATTGGAAAGTTCGATAGATTGAGATCCCTGGGGCAATTCAGGGCACTGATTTACAACGCTGATTGGAAATCTGACTGAAATAAACTGTTGAAAACTGAGAGTTGAGAGCAGAAAGTACGAGCCAGACGAGAGAGGTTTTACCGTATCATTCATAATTATGTCGAATACGAGTATAGATGTCGAAGTTACCATTTGCTATACAATCTAAAAATTTATTTGGTTCCGCCAGTAAAACAATCCTGCCTCGGTAAGTCTGTTGGTATTGCTAACCACTTTAAAATCTGTGCTATCTATCTAGTTTACAAGGCCTTTTGTCACTGCGGCTCAGCCACGAACCTTCACTGCGGATCAACGTTTTCTTCCCCAAAACTCAGGAGGTTGGGGTTTCCATTACGACGAACTAATGCAATCTGTTCGAATGCAATCTGTTCAGCAGCGGCAAAACGTCAGGTCATCACCTGATGGCCTTTATAGGCTTCGCCTCGGCATTGATTACCACACAGTCACGGAAATCCAACTCCCCTGCCTCATACATCAGTAAGAGTGGATTCACTTTTAGCGTGTGCAGTATGCTGAAGGGATCGATGACCGATATAATGCACCTGACAACAAGAGCGACAGAATCATCCTCTATTCCACATTCATGCTAAACTCGTTGGAGTGAGCTTCACTTGAATTTCACTCCAAGTGAGTCAAATTTGACTCACTTGGAGTCAGATTCGTGCGACTCAAAGCTTGGAGTCGCACGAATCTGAATCCCTTGGAGTCAAAATTGACTCCAACGGGTTTAGAGAGTTACTAAGCCCAAATCATGAACACTTTTTGCCTTGGTGTACACGAGTACCTAGCTGCCTTTGTGGAGCTTTTTGAGCCTCGTGAAGATGCGGTAATGAAACAGGAGTCTTGCAGGAGTGAAAGAGTTACGATGAATGCTCGGGCCGCGCAAGGCTCAGCGTAAGGCCTTTTTTCGCGGGGCGAGCCTTGCCGAGTCTGAGAACCAAAGGCGTCAAGATTCGAAGGCGCTAACGAGCCCGACAAACTTGTCTGTTCGTTTCTCGCCCAGCCAGAGGGTCTGCGGCATTGTGGAATATATTGGGAAATATACACTTACTCAGAGTCGATATCGCTCGAATGGTCAGCTTCGGTTTGGGCTTCGCTTGCTTTTTGACTTTGCTGCTTGAGCATACGGATTCGTTTATTGAGTGCCGTCGAACGTCGAAGAAAGAACCGTTCTCTTTACATCTTTTAAGACCCCATTGATGAAACTTTTATGCCCGTTGCCACGTCTTTTCTGTGAATAGGTAGCTCCTCCTTGTTGATGACTCTGATTCATCTCTTCGTGCCTATTAACTTTCAATATTTACACATAAAATGATTATTTCGAAACTAGCGTGGGCAGACTAGAAATTTGGTTTAATTTGATCCGAGGGAGAATAACAGAAAGGCCATAATTGTGATATGAAGTTGATTTTTGACTTTACTGTTGAATTTCTAGTACCACCTTCTACTCTCTTTGTGAAGGAGTCAAATCATAACTCAAGTTTTACAACTGATTAGTTGTAAAATATAATCATGTAATAATACCCAATGAATTTTTCAAGTCGAAAGTATTGAGGTTATGGACATTTTCTCCATTCACACTTTCTGGAACTCATCTTTTAAAAGCTTAACATACTTGTGATTATTTTGTTATATACCAGGTCTATGAACACGGTATATGCACGTCGACAATGCAAATTGTGACAGTAAATGAACCTTGCAAAAAGCTTAAAAAAAAATCAGACGCATTGATAGTATATAGAGCCATACTCCAAAAGCACTTTCCCTCTCCCTTTGACGTTCCTTTTTCTCGAAACTAATTCACACGCGCGTGCATTCTCTGTTTGAGGACAAATAATTTTTCAAAAAGTTGTCCGTCGATAGTTTGCAATTTTGAAATGACTATTAACGCAAACTTTCTCGTTGTGATTGCACAATACACTTTTGAGGCCTCTAACGATAAATATCCTTTGAGTTTCAAAATTTACTCAACAGAATCAATATTATTTCAGCGTTGACCGCATCTCACGGTTCTCGCAAATTCTTCAAACATTCGGCATATTTGTTTCCCGAATAGCTGCTTTGAGTTTACTCAAAATACATCTCTGCCCTGTGATTCATTTTACCGCAAAGGGTCTCGTCAAAGCGAGGGTGTGGGAACTATCTCCTGTGCCAAAATCAGAAGAAAAAAATCTCCATTCGCGATTGACGCAAGCATATTTGGGCGTCGGGTATCGAGCGTGTGAGGTTGGATTTAAAAATTTGCAAGTGCTCGATTGCTGCTGTTGCTGCACAGATCGAGGTATAGAATGAGTAACGCGTGAATGAGATGAAATTCGAGGCAACGAGTGGAGCTAAGGAAAAAAAGTAATGGTTAACGCTTTTATAGTTTTGAAATCGGTGACGTATATGAGCAATAACGCTCTGGCAAAGCCGAAACAAAACTCGAGCAAAATTATCAACATCTACCTCGTCTTGCAAACGAGTAGGTCGTTGAGAGTGCGGACCAGCTGCGGCTTTGCGGAATTTGCTTATTATGCCTTCATCCTGTGGGCAGTTCGACCAATCGTTCAACTTTCGATTGAAATGGAACACTTGCAAATGGTGTAACACGAATGCCCGCGATGTTGTTGCCTTATTTCGTCTCTCGATTATTATTCCTAACTGGGAGTTTATCGCAAGCTTTGCAGCCTGTAAATGTTCTCAGCTATATATTATATCAGAAGCATCAGATTCCCACCGATGACGCTGCATGATGCACATTGAAATCCAGTTCCAATAGCTGATTTCCAGTGCGAGACAGCAGATAAATAACTAATATTTCAATGAAGCTATAGCAGCCGATTCATCCGAAAACAGCAGCTTTTAATTCATCGACATCGACATCGCGGTATTTTTTGTGGTCCCATTGGATCTTCTTTCATCTGATTGTCCTCGCGATTGTCTCAATTACGAGCAACTCGAGCGTTGTGCGTTTGCAAAATAGGGTGTCCATAAGCAGTTTTCAGTTTTTGAGAAGACAAGGCGACAATCGGATCAATCAACGAAAACGTGCCACAGGATAAAGAGCAAGTGAAGAACACCACTCAACCATGGTGCTACTCTGGGGATTTTAGGTGAGCAGAATCGTGACGAGCTCGTGACGGGACTGCTCACTTGTTCAATATACGCTTGAACACGTGCTTGCTCTGCACAATCAAAAGGACTGGCGTCATGGATTATTGTGGAGAAAGCGGACATAGCCCAGGGCGCGAAGTTAACGCAGTATATAGACGAAACATCGGAAGTAAGTGACGCACTGATCCTAGCCATCAACCCAGATTGGATCTTTGTGTATTCATGAGAATCTTTTCAAAAATGAGAAAGAATCCTGTAGATCATGGAAACAATTTTCAATGAAGGTACCACGTTCGTTTTCCAGACACAAAAACTGATTAAGGAGTCCTACTCGCGTGAAACTATATTCACACCAGTGACAACGATCGTCACTGACCGGGATATTCCGCCAACATCATGAGGTAGCAAATGGGTCCACCTGGATAAAAAAGAGGGAGTAATTGACACCACCCCGATCTTACAGCATTTCAGAATCAAAAAATTGCTCTGCTGTGCAGTATTATGAGATGACACCCATTTCTCAGTTGCGTAAAGATAATTGCAGCTTCTCAAGTTTTTGGATTATGGTAATAGTGGTACCACAAAGTATGCATCAGTGGATCTCTCTTTCAACTGTTGCCAAACATCGCTGGGCGCACCTCATTACAATCTTGTTTCACGATTATTTTGTGAGCCCAGTGGCGGATGCAGTCCGCGTGCAGATTTCACTCACATCGATCTCTTGTTTCTTCAGGAAAGGCTGGGACAGATGTCACAAGTAGCGATCCTGGAGGATCGCTAGTCACAAGTGCGCTGTAAGGTATATAGACTTACCTAGCATGCACAAAAAGAGTCAATGGTATTTCTCGGGATAAGATAATCAGGCCCCGCTACCCTTGTGGTTGAGTGATTCGGTATTAGACAAGTGTATAGCGCGTACCATCATACATCTCTCGGTACCCTGGTATAGAAGATTCATAGTATCACCATGTTAGTACAGCCCGACCATAGCTTATTTCCCGACCGTGTGAGTACGACGATAGGCTACGATTGTACTACCGCTCCGTGCTACCATGGTATTACGACCTGGACGTACGGCCGTAACCTACGATGGTATAGTATCCTGACGTTTTCGGGAGCGTATGCTGAAAATATTTGGTCAAATGCACGTATGTACACTTCCCAAAGATCTGAACTGTATTAACCGTGATTGTCAAAGACCGTTTGAGATCTTCTTCTGTCTCACTCGTACGTATAGGTTATGGTACGAGTTCGAGTGAGACAAGAGATCTCGAACGGTTATTGAACGTCACAGCTAGTGCAGGTTCAAATGGGAAGTGTACGTAATCCAGTCGGATGGTGACAGTATTTTTCAGCCACTGGCGCGAGTCAGCGCAACGACATTGCCGTAAGTCGAGGCGTGATTTCGGGATCGAGTATCTCACATCCTTGGTCAGATTATAGGTGCCTAAATCTAAATCTTGTATACACACGGAGTCGTTACATCTCAACAGCAGACCGAATGATAGACAGGGCATGAGTGAGGGGGATAAAACTCGGGATAAAAACCAACAATGTATAACGTGGGGTCCATCCTAACCTCTAAACCTCGAGTTTGAAAACATCTTAGACATAGGAGACAGAAAACATGAGGATAACAAGCTCAACATGAGTAATTTACAAGATAGTCGTGATGAAAATTTTTCGGCTGACGATGATATCTCCATGCAAAGTATGATGGAACAATGTTGGAATATCGCGACTATGAGGAGTGACCCGCGAGGTTCAAAAACGTATTGGCTTCTCCGCAAGTTCCAACATGAATTTCTCCCACCGAGGGAGAGCGAGAAAATGCACACGTACGCTAAGTAGTGTTAGTTAGCCATGAGCATATGTGGAAATGAGTTTCCCATGGTGCTATAGTCTATGTATGTGTAACCACCGATGAGACCCTCTGTCTTGTTCTATTTCGGTAGTCGATCTCGAGACATCCCAAAGTACAGACGTGCATTCGAAGAGCCGTTCAATAAAGACAAAGAGAGTCGAACGGATTCCAAAGTTTTATCATTTACACATCCATAACCTGCGCAACAAAACAACAATTTCTACAGGTTATGGGCCCAGTCCCGTACATATTAAAGTGATTGTGTAAATGTGAAATTCGCGCACTGTGCCAGTTGGAAGAAATTCAAACTCCAAAGCCACGTGCACGCCGTGGATCGGAGCAAGACGCTCTACACTCAAACACCAGAAAATATTTAGGTGAAAAATGGACTGTGCACTTGCGGAAAAAGTGCTCGCATGAAGGACACATCAAATAGTGCGTGTGAAAGTGCAGTTTAAAATTGTACAAAATGACGCAATTACCACGCGGCCAAGTACGCGGGATGAGATCTACGTCGCAGCACAGCAGCGTCGTCGATCGCGCAGCGCAAGGAAGCGCGCGCACCCTACCCAAGGGCTTGCTTATGTTGCCCATGGTACAGCAACGACATACGGTGCGGCTGGCATGATCTCACGCACCCCAGCAGCGCATATATCGCGGGGAGATCGAGAGATGTGTACTATGGATATGTACGCCTACTACTATACCTCGCTATGCCACATACATCCGAAACACAACGATGGTTTATTGTGTGGCGCATATAATCAAGTCCTCTACAGACCAGCCGAATCAATTGGAATCACCATTGATGACTTCGGATAAGTAATAGCATTTACATTTCCATGATAGATGGAAGATTCATAAATGATCAAAATGAGCGAGAGCTGAAGATGCGTACTTTTGCTGGATAAAAAGTTTCTATCAGCCCCATAAAAGAAGTCCCAAAATATCAAATTGGGAAGATCGAGTTTCACTTGAACTCGACTGGAATTCTCAAAGAAGGAGAGATCGTTCCAAACCGATTGAATAACAAAATGATTCCAGATTACTAATGCTTTATATTTATTTCCAGTGAATGGGAAATGAGCATGAAATACGATTGAGAATATTCTGAAATTATGGAAGATGCTCTCTAACCTTTTGACAGAATTATGATCAACATGCAATGAAAAAATGCAATGGTAATACATACATCTATACGAAGTGAGACAAATTCAAGTTGGTACTTCAGATGATCTATCAATATTATGACGACAACATGAGGAATATTTTACCCCTTCAACTGATGAGAAGCTGAATCTGGAATTCGCCAAATTCGTCATCATAAAATTGAATCTGAACTACTTGACACTGTAAGTACACAATATGTCGAAAGCAAGACAGGATGTTATATCCTTGTTGAAATCAAATGAATATCTGATGCTCCACATTCTCATAAATAGCTCAATCGAATAGAAACTCCACAATTGAATTATTTTGAATGATATGAAGCTTATGTGAATCAAACTAAGCACACTCCTCATTTCTCTGTTTTGATCCATGTATTGAAAATCATCAACATAGTGGAGATTACTCCACCTTTACTTGTTCCAAAAGTCATTATCTCTTATCACAAGAACTAATATATCTCATGTGAAGGACATTTCATCTCATCTTTCTTAAAGGTAATTGAGAGTTGTTTTTATGTAACGGTAATAGAACCATGTTTTGCAAGACAAAAGTCATTCAGGATAAACTGTGACGAAATCATTGCATATGAATAAAATAGATACGAATCGAATCAATCCATTTCGGATAGAGAGTCATTCATAACAGAGATGACAAAGTCTATATGAATCTGATGGATTGCTCATTATGAGATCTAAATTCGTATGAACTCATTCTTGGGTTATCTCTTATTCCACTCATTTCCAACTTACATTGAGGTTCTTGAATGATTCAATAGAGCCCCAACTCATAGACGAGATTCACAATAATACTACTTTTTCAAAGCCAGAATGTCAAATCAAAGTATCTACCTCACGGAGTATGCAAAGCCTGCATAGGCGATGCAAATTCCAATGTGATATTAATTTTGGCATAGTCAAATCTAAAGTAGTTCAAATCCTACAAGTGGAAAAAGGTTGCTCGTCTTGACACAAATTATCGAGCAATGACTCTCGCTGTATCTTAGATGAGAACGATAATGACTAGGAACATTTTCATATCAAGGTAATAATGAGAATCACTGCCATGGAATTCAGAGAGATAGAAGGCACAATAGTTAATTCTCCAAATCAATGAGAAATTGAGAATGAGAGAAGAAAGATAGGTCGATTCATTCTTTACACGTGGATGAACTTTGTCTGAGTCATGTGAGACCCATTCGAGGCTGAGCCTATTAGGTCTATCCCCCTCACTGAAAAACGAGTGCCTCTGAGTAAAAGATCCAAGCACAGTTTATGCAGAAGGGAACCGCCTCGCAAATCATAGAAATAAGTCAATCCGAACTGATGCCTCTGAACACTATTGTCAAGCAATCAGAGTGAACTTATTAAAATCCGAACAGAATAAATATCAGTCCCTGCAAGCTGTGGCATTCTGAATGCGAATCAAACGCAGAGCAAACTGATGGGTCAAACATGTGATAAGGATCTACATCCGAACTGATGCCTCTGAACACTATTGTCAAGCATCCAGAGTGAATTGATCGATGAGATAAAATATAAAATCAAAATCAGTGAACTTAAAATGATGCCTCTGAACTGGAAGGTCAAGCAATCATCGAAAACTGATAGTTCTGACAAAGATTACTAGACGACCGAAGAATTGATAAATTCATAAAATAGCGCAAAGCCACACGGCTTTGAATCACAAAACGCTAGAAATATGAATTCTCTCAAAATAATTTAGGAGCAAATATGTACGCCCTGGAGCGTATTAGATATTAATGTGGAGAAATGAAACAAAGCAGATATTTTGCATCTACTGAATATTCTGGAAACAAGTAAAGTCTGACATAAATTAACCAGACAAGATGCAATATATCCTAATCATCATAGAATATGGATCATGAATAGATTCACAGATGTTCGATTCAAACGACAAAAATCTGCACCATGTAAAGTTCAGAAGAGATTCCATTGGAGCTAATTGAAATGGTAGCCCAATAACATTATGTACACTAGGAGAGAAAACTAGTCCAATCCGAACTTTTATGATTGAGTCATAATAAGACCATGGTCCATAAAAAGTCCGGAAATTCCTCTATAGAAACTCCATGGAACTGAATCCTCTTCGATAATGAGATTTGGTACTTAGAGAAACAATATAGTGGAGTGATTTAATGCTCATGATAAATTGGAAACAATACAAAAGGGTTCAGGATCTTATATATCCATTTTAGTCCTCATCATATATTCAATTCTGAAGATCCAAAATAAGAGTTTTTTTTAAACTCGGATGAATCCCTGTGACGGTCATTGACATAATCAATCTAGATGCATTTTCTGAACATGATTGGATTGTTTTTCAGAATTATGCAACATCTCTCGTAAACATCTGAAGGTATTCAATGTTTTATTGATGTAATCCTAGCTCAAATCAAACGAGAGAGAATATTACAGCTTCCAAGCAAAGTGAATTGAAACGTGAAATCGTTTACCTATCATTTCGCTTCATGATTAATCGATAGAATCAAAGCAATGCTTCACAAATGTTGCCAATCACAAATAACTGATTTGTAGATGAGAAAATGAAACTCATGAACAAACTCGATACATTTTTGAGGGGGGCAATGAGAATGATTAAAAGCATTCAAGTCAAAAATATATCTCCTTTGTAACCTCTGGTTCTGTCTTAGGTTATTGGATTAGTGCTGATTTGAGGGGGCGATTGTGACAACATACGTTGCAAAAGCTCAACTCGAAATAGGTGCAATCTATTAGACCTCTTGGTGGTACTTTTGATATTTTTTATACGACTTCTTCGGAGGTCATGTGCAATTGCAAAGCACTAGTATAGAATTTCCAAGTACCAATCGACTGAATGCTGCCCATCAAATCAATAAATAGATACATTATATTTTCTTCTTCCGAATGAAGAAAACCCCAAGCACGTGATGAAAACTCATCAAGCATTGAATAGGGAAACAAAATTAAAAAATTCACTCGAAAGAAACTCACAAATTATATTCGTTATGAATTTAATTATTTGGATTTCTATCTTGATGGAGATCCATGAAGAAATAGAAGTGAGCATGTACTGTCAATTCAAGAGCTAAAAATGAGCAAATAGAATCTGAACTTCAGAATGATTTTTAAGGATCAATGCCATGGTACTTTACTCGAAGAAAGATCACGACTTCAATCATTTCTGAGTTTCACAAATGGTGATGCGATTGAGATAGGACATCGGGAGATCAATAATCTACGAAGCCTAGTCCTAAAAAAATAGCTTGCCTTCATCAAGTTGAAGCATCATCGCATTTTCTTTTATTGAGCGTTGAATAATGAGAATGATGAATCACAAATGAAATTGGTCAATTGAAGCCAAGATTCTTCTTCACAAAGAACGCAAGACTGAGAATCTCGTAAGAATGATTGAACCAAGAGAATTGAGGAATTATACTCTATGAAGTAAAGTCATGATCGTTAGATGATGAATGAAACTAATTGAACTATGAAACTTGAGGAATTAAAGTCTGTGAAATGGAACTATAATTGTACTATGATGAATTGCATATGTACTGTGTACTATATTATGCACAATTCCTGTATATATAAGAATAATGGAATGAATCGATAATATGTCATATGATTCTATTTTGGTAGTTCCACAATGGAATGATGGTCGGTCAAGGTTTTCTGGGTTTCCCTTGATCCACGCAACGAATGTTGGACCATCTGTAATTGATTTCCCAGGAGACACGAAGAATCACGTCTGTACGAATTTCTTATGGAATACGAGTATGTCTTGTGAAAATAATATTTCTGGTTACCTAGTCAAATAATGAAAACGTGCAAAATGAAGCCTATCCATTTTTGAGGGGGCGTGTTGGAATATCGCGACTATGAGGAGTGACCCGCGAGGTTCAAAAACGTATTGGCTTCTCCGCAAGTTCCAACATGAATTTCTCCCACCGAGGGAGAGCGAGAAAATGCACACGTACGCTAAGTAGTGTTAGTTAGCCATGAGCATATGTGGAAATGAGTTTCCCATGGTGCTATAGTCTATGTATGTGTAACCACCGATGAGACCCTCTGTCTTGTTCTATTTCGGTAGTCGATCTCGAGACATCCCAAAGTACAGACGTGCATTCGAAGAGCCGTTCAATAAAGACAAAGAGAGTCGAACGGATTCCAAAGTTTTATCATTTACACATCCATAACCTGCGCAACAAAACAACAATTTCTACAAACAATTTGAGAGATTGCTGTCTTTGATCGTGAAATTCGATGAATCACACTCAATTTTTATGATTATGATTTAGCTAGTTTGAGTCCTTGCATTCATTCTAACTATGACATTCCTTGTGATTTTCGATAAAGGGCTCAAACCCAAAGCGGTTAGCTAACCTCACTCAGATGTGAGAGGTGAGATTTCAGATAAGTAAAACATTATTCGATTGGACGGTGATGATAGCCACTCAGTTTTTTAAAATGTATTTCATTTCATGATATTTTAAGATTTTGTTATTCGAGAAACAACAATGAACATCGACTTCAATGCAAGCAACTTATCGGATATAACTGATTTGTTCGTTTGCCGAATTGACTAGGCAAAACTCTTCCTCTCGACCAATATTTTCATCGTAGACTATGGGCTAACTACCATCGTATGCTACGACTGTACGTCCAGGTCGCATTAGCATTGGTAGCACAGGGTGTCAGTACGGCCGTAATCCACCATCGTATGAATACCACCGGATGTAGTACGATGAGCTACACAGTACGGCTATACCATCATTTTTCTACCGGGGCACCAGCTCCCACATTTTCACCAAATATAACGCGATGCTACCATCCAGAAGTTAGAAGCCAATGGAGATACTCAATCTTTCTGCCTTTGCGTCTCTGTGTTGGGCTAACAATGTGACAGGGATGGCGCCAACAGCAGCCGACCAACACCCAGTGTGTCACTGGCGGCACCAGCTCAAAGCATTGTCCTCGCTCTGCTCTATGCTTCTATAGTATATAAGCCAACCCAACACACAATTCGAATACACATAGCTCTGTGGCTGCAAAGAAGCGGCAAAATAATGGTCTCCGCGCGAAGAGAGTGGCGACCACCCCGGCGGGCGGCCATATCAAGCCTATAGCTGTCGTCGAGCGCGAAACCCGGCACAAGAATGTGATGTGCCCTAGGAGCTATTATATACCCCCGGATTCAAAATGATGCGAATCGACGGCGTTACTTCGCTATTTCGAATCTCCGATATTCTCTTCTCTCACCTTGCAAGACTCAGTCAGTCGCTTTGTTCGAACTGGTGATGCGGATGTAAGCCAAAAGTCGGAGTCGCGCGCGCCGATCCGCCCCTTGCGGACACTTAATTTTTGAGCTTGTAATAGGGGGCGCAGGGAGTACAGGTAGTTCTCGTCGTCGTCAGCCCTTGTATATTTTGATGTTATATGGGGATCGTTTTCTCTGATGGTGTGTGGCGCGACGGGGAGCTAATACATATAGCGTTATACGTTCGCCGATCAGCTGCCGGAACGCACGTGAGACACGCTAAATCAAAGAAGGTGCCGCGCCACTATGTTTGCCCAACATCGGCCCCTTTTTCTGCCGAGCGAGCTCATTTTCCGAGCGATTTTGGTGTGTGGCATGTATTAGGACTTTCCCTGCCATGTATATCCAAGTGGCACATATCGCATAACCTGCATATAGCAAAAGAATCCTTGTACAGTCATCTCGCTGTAACATATCTCATGTGATGCACCCTCGTTGGCAGTGACTCCAGTGACTCGCAGAAGCATATATAGCGAGCGTTGTCCTGTGGTGAAACCTGCCACACTGGCCTCATTCGCTCGCTCCTCGAATTACCTGCGCGTAACTTTTATTGGAAAAGTTAACCCACAAGCGACCTCGACTTTGAGTTACGACCAACGTGAACCCCAATACATGCGAGAATACATGCCTTTCCATCAGTTCCTATACCGGTAATATGTGCTCTCCCATCGCCTGGTTTTTCAATTTACAGATTGTAAATGGAACGCTGACCGCTATGGCAGACACTTGCTCGATAAATGGTGATTACCAGGAAATCACTAGAGCGCAAGCTTGAAGTACCTTGAAAATCGTTTTTTTTTTTTTTTGTTGGAAACTTCTCTTTGTGGAACTTCATACATTCAGGTGGTGCTGATTCCTCAAAGTCACAATCCCAATTAATATTAACCACGAACACATGGCCTTTGATATTTCTTCGCCAGAGTGATGAATATTTCATTGGAATCACTGCAATTTATGAAGTACGTTCGGTATTGCGAATCCAAATTCCCCAAAAAAAATTGACGCGAAGGAACTATTGGCCCGCGGGATACGCATCTCCCTGTTTGAAACCGGAATGACTTTGTTCAGTTCCATTTAGTTATTAGTTACGAGGTTAGTTAGGTTTTGGAACTTGAAAAGGGCATTAGACGAACACGACGAACAACGTGAGCGAATTGCATTGTGAACTGGGTACTTGGTCATGTTAATGAAACTTTCTTGGGAAAAGCTCAAATTCAATGTCTTACAATACACAGAACGAGTCAAGGTAGATCTGTGAACCTCGATTACCTATGGGCCATGGCTCGTACCTACTGCTTGCCTTCATAAAGTATCCTATACGATGAAATGTCGACCGTTCCGCTTAGCCTGGCTATAACAGAGAACTGCGGGCCCAGGGTCGTTGCTTACGTCATGTTTGGGTTCGCATGAGCCGTTTAACGCTGTCACTGTACACCCCTCGTCCTCTCTTCTCTTCTGCACGGCCCCACGTACCTTGGGGCCCGATACACTTTTGTAGGACACCTTATCTCGCGAACGTTACCGATTACTTGTTGATTTGTCGAATGATAAAAACTGAGAAGGCATACATCGTGAAGGACTATCGTATCGTAGCATTCCGGTCTAGCAAGAATAAACAGGATGCAGTTTCTTTTCATTCCTGTGAGTACTGTAGACAATATTATCGCTCACCCCTGTGAAATTTTATGACTCCGGGTGGTGTGGAATGTGTCGTGACCCTCAACATAACCAATGCATCATCTTTTTGAGTAGACTGGTGTGAGTTATACACATACTTATACCTGCAACTTTAGATAGCTCTAGCTTCCTTTCGCGTTATCCGGAAAATATGACATTCGTTGAAAGAGAAACCAACTATCACCCCTCCGATCGCGCCGTCTATAACGGATTGATTCAGGCGTGACAAAATACAGACATCAGAGACAACGCAATCCAATTAACTCTTTGAAAATCAAAGCTTCGCGCCCTTGTAAAACTTTATTGCACCAATACGTATGTGTTTAGCTTTGAATCGGACACTGCGCGGCGCGATAAACTGCGAGGGACGCTAGTCGAAAAGTGTCGGGAGCGAATTTGTCAGAGAGATAGCGCTATCGTACCTCGCTTAGACAGCCAATTAGAGGCTCGCCGGAGCGACACGAGACGCCGTATTTAGTCGTCCTGGCGGCGTCGCGCCGTGTTGTCCCTCGATCGCGGGCGCATAGGCAGGTGAGCGAGGAGCGTGACATATGTGTAACGCTGATTAGATTATATACACGTGTATGCCCGCGCGTCCGTCCTGTATGATGGGATTTACTGTTTTCCCGAGCGAGTTTTCAGTTCGAATCGCACGCGACCAAACGGAACCGATGATGTTTGGCTCATCGCGTGACCGAACGACCTCGGCAGATTTCGTGCGAAAATAAGAATCGCTACCCGGGTAGGAGAAATACGGGATTAAATTCGGGGTAAGTTGGTAAGCTATTTTCGTGCGACAAGTGTATCGGACCGGCGAATTCCATAGTCGCAGCGCGGGCAGGTTTGGCCGTAAATCAGACGTCGTCGGACGCTCGCGTCACCACGCTTTTTTTCCAAGCTCCCCCGGGGAAAACTCAACGAGCTGGCAGACGTATATAGCACCTTGTTGTCGAGACAATATGAGAAGCGCAGGGGGTAAGGTGTCATCCATTGTCAGATCAGCCTCGATCGTATAGCGAGAAACTGCCCCCGGTGTTTTCCGAATTTTTCCCGAAGCTAATGCGGCGCTCGTCACCGCGGGAAGCTCGCACCCGCGGAGTGGCTACGCGCCGCACCGGCTTCTGTCGAATACGTAATTTTTTTTTTTTTTTTTGAGTCTGAACTCGATCGAAAACTGGGCTAAAATATTTTTGAGATCGTACTTTTAAATTTTTATGCACATCCCAGCTACAGCTAACATATTATATTCAGATCGGTTGATATGTCCGCCTTGACCGCGCCATCCGCATCTGAGCATCACCGCACGCGGCCGGCTCAAATATCTTTGCAGCCACTTTTCGCTGACCGGCCGTATAAAATACTATATGCCGGTCAAACCGCTCTTGGTGTTGTTCGAGCGATGGCCTGTGAGCTGAGCGAGTGGTCGATGCTTATATTGCTTGCACCTCCATTCATCGAGCGAGCGAGCGAGCAGCATCAGTTCATTCATTCACTCGCGAGGGCTACATAGTTACCGTGTGGATTCTGCTGGTATAGACACCTTTGCTTTGTTACGCTCAGTTGTTAACGATAGACCACAACTTACTCTTAATGATTTAAGACGGGAGCTTGCCGCTTCCTTACTTCCTTCGACACAGATACGGGCGTGTTACTTTTTTTTTTATTCACTCGGAAAATTCCTCTTCCCGAGATGGTATTCATTCTCTTGAGACCTGTGGCAGGATACCTCGCAGGATACGTCTCATATATGTACGGACAATCAGTCACGTCTTGAGCAACAAGAGAGCTTTTGTGTATACGAAATAGCTCTGAACTTGAAAGATTCTAAAGCCAAATATCTTTTATACTATGTTTACACATTGCCGATGCCGGCCTATTCCGTTGTGAATCGACACATTTACACCTGATTATTGTGACCTACGAAGGGATCCCTTGAACTTGTGTTACAAATGAATAATTTCATGTGATCCATTCATACAATGAAAGAGATTGGGATTGGCCAATGTATGTTCTTCCAATGGATTTAAATTCGATTGTCTTTTGAAATATTCCAAAGAAATAAATTTTTGGGAATTTTGCAAGAAGTCAAATAAAGGACAAGCATCAGCGACGAGTGAACTCGATCCAAAATTTATTACTGGGTTGTTAAGATCACTTTTCTTGGTGATAATTATTCGGGTTCACATCAATGATGGAGGGAATTTTGTTAGTTTTGATGAATGCACATTCGAAATCGTTTTTCGATCAACAAATCAATAGCAAAATGTCTCAATTTGAAGCAGCATAATTAGTATTTATTGTTAGTTTTGAACCTCCTATCTGATAGAGGAGTTGTTATTATCATTCTGACAATTTGCAAGTCAGCGCCAAAGTTCTCATCCGATGATTGAGATTATGTGTGAAACATACTTCTGTAAAATTTATCTCGCCTCAATCGCTTACAAACCGTGTTTTTCTATAAACATCCAGGCCAGCAGACATTAGATATGCCGAAAATACAAGACTCCAAATACTCAGACTTATCGAAACTTTATACGAAATCAATTCACCGAGTCACTTCGATCAGTCTTTCTGAAATTATGTATGCCAGAGCTTGTGATGTACTATACGTAGTTTCATGATCCAGAAGACTTCAACTACTTGTCAGCATTTTCTATTCCGACTCAAGATGGCGATTCTGAATAAAACTGGATCAACAATATACACACTCGGCAGCGATCTGAACCGATGGCCTTAGCTGTTGGACTTGTCAACTTCGGGTAACTCTATGTCACGCGTGTTTTTGCCATGAGGTTGCCGCGTTCGATCGGCTAGATCATCAGTTCAGACCGTTGCCGAGTATACACTGTTCTGGGTTTTGTGTTTATGTTGAGCAGGTTTTGATTGCAAGCATAAAGATCAGTATGAGATATGAGGATAGTCGAGGCTTGAGAATCACTAAAACTCTGGAACTCATGACCAAAGTAGTGTTGACATCGTGCTTCCATCAAAATATGTGGATGAGAGTTTCCACAGGAGTTCAGTATTTTCATGGGTACATCTTCATTGTTGTGAAAAAATAATTGTGCTTTTTCCACACTCACAGTGTACTGTATGAATTTTCCGTATCTTGCGTCAATGGAACTCCCTTCCATGTATACGATATACGTTTTATCCAAAAAAACTGAAATTGTATCATACAGACAGAATCCCAATTAGGTGTCAGAGTCAAAACGTCACTCGTTACGATCTTGTTGATCTGAATTTGACATTATTGAGATGATCTGATCCAATAATGAAGTTCCAAGGTCTGCATAGGGTGTCTTTTCAGAACAATATTCCAGATTTTTTTCTGTGATTATCTTCATATTTCACAAACTTAGTGAGTGATACCGAATAGTCTAACAAGTTTTCGATTGGAACCTTGCAGGGTATTGTAATACCACGGCGAATCTTTGACACTTCGACTATCAAGTTTCAGATTTGGGGTTTTCGTAGGAACATATGGAATAGTGGCCTAATATCCTCGAATCACCGCGTCTTCATAGTTCATTATGGTCTCGAACGTCACAGGCATTTCTGGAGTTATTAATCTCTTCACGGCAATTTTCTTTGAGTGAATTCGTATTCATTGGCGTTTTTTACGATTCGGTGCATACTTATAAAATTAAAGTTCATAAGTCGCTAGGCAGCAAGAAGGGAAAGTATTCTCTGCAGATTCAAATGTTGATACATTCCAAGCAGTCTTCAGTAGATTCACCTTCTTTCACTGGTTTCACCGACGACGATGCTTCTTCGAAGCAAGACTAAACTCTTGGGAAAGTCTGAGAATTCAAAAAATCTCAAACATACCAGCGATCAGCTGTTTACCATTTAAACTCGAAGCTTCAAAGAACCCGAGAACTGGTTTATCCCGGCACCATCCGGGGCTTTGGCGTAGCAATATTTTGCTAATTAAAGTCAAGCCGACGCGGAAAGTTGAAATATTGACACGAGAGCCACAAAGATTACTGGCCTAGCATAACAGGAGCACGACATAATCCTCTAGAAAAATCTGCCGTGAGAGAGAGAGTGTGGAACATCACTTTTTCTAACGTGTATAGAAGGCCAATCCGCTCATTTGCACGCACGTTTGGAGGAAGTGAAGGGCTTAGAGTATATAATACCGTGTATAATACGGTTCATCTTTTCGATGGGTTCCAAAACCAAATCTGACATGGGTGTTTTCCGTATTTTCATGCCCCCACGGAGGAAGCTGTATGGGACGAGTTGTTAATTGCTGTAGCTCTATAGATAAAGAGAGATGGAAGGCATCAGAAAGAGTCTAGGCCCAAAGCCAGACTTGTATCTTCTTTTACGAGAAAGAGAGGGCTCGCTCTGCGTGTTGGCATTGTTGGGCCAGTGGGCGTCAAATATTTGGATGTATATATTGGTTTTCTCGAAAAGTCGAGTTTCCGTTGATGACTCGTAACTTTTTCCAACCTTTGTCAGTGCGAAAGAGAGTCAGAAAGAATCAAAAAGGAGGGCGGAGAGTCATACATTACGAAAGAAAACGAGAACTGGGAAAGCGCACACGCGTACGTCTGAATTCACATTATACGCGTATCTATATGTGCCGACTGGCTGGCTCGGTTCACCGGGTTTCTAACACGGGTGATAAATTTTCATCGTACGCCCAAAGAAGCCTTACGGTACAAATTGCGTGTTTGCAGAATTTTCAAGGCATCGGCGCGGGAAAATTTATTTCTTTACACAGGAGAGACCGAAACAAAATTGGACAACTTTCCCATTTTTGGAAAAGTCTGAATTGCAAAAAAAATTTTCTCGAATAATTTTGGTTTCTGGAAGACATATGATTCGATCTTCAATTTAATTTTAATAATAATCTTGAGATAAAAAATTTGAAAAAGTTGTTCAATTTCGTCCCGGTCTCCTCCACACACACTGCATCGGTCACCACCAAATGGAACCACAAGTCGTTACAACCATGAGAATCTGCACTTATTTGGTAATTTAGATTCAATTGATGCTCCCCAAAATCACAAACCGCACGTCGAGATGTGGAGCATCTAATCTCAAGTACGTATGTACATATGATAAGTAGATAAGGTCCGTGATGAATCAGACGAGAGATGGGCTTTCGTCAGAGCTAGCGCTACTTCACGAAATAGGATTATAATTATGCATCTCGTGAGTGCGATACAGAGTGAGTATACTATACATTGAATGAACAAGATGCGATTCAGTCGCCAGATAAGCGGCTACTTAGGCCGGGTATAACCCTTATGTCCGTGTGATCAGGCTCATCCCAACATAGTATCACGCTGATCGTGGTGGCAGCGGTGCAGGCGGTGGCGACGGCCATCGGCTCGCGTATATATAGCTATAATTCTTGTCCGCAAGTGCACACGTTCACAGCATCCAGCGTGTATGGTCCTCGGCAACACTATTCCGTGTATAAGCGATGGTCAAATGTGTGATGCGCAGCGCCGGCGCATTCTCACACATTCTCCTGGCCCTCTTCGGCTGGCTCACCTGTTTCTCCCTCTCATATCGTCAGCCTCTCGTTTCTCTCTCGCCCATATCCTCGTGCCATTCCATATAATGCTCTATGGATGCTGCGTTGAGTCTGTGGGTTATTTGGCCCCCGCTATACTTTGGACCGCGTGCTATGAACGGCCACACAGCGAGAAAGACTAATAGCCGCGCGCGAGCTTGCCAGATAACGCGCTTAAACACTTTGCCCGAGCGATGCTTCTTCTTCTTCTTCTTCTTCTTCAGAGTTGTTTCCATCGCTCTATACATGTATGCTTCGCTCCCGTGTTCAAACTGCAGCAGCGCGATCGTCTTCGCTTCTTCTCCAATCCTTATTTTTCTCTACTTCTCCTAACGACAGCCACCGATTCTCGATCCCAATTTACACAAAACACCCGGCTACTTATCTCCTTTTTCTCGCAATCGTTATTTTTCGCCTCGATCGCGACCCTCCTCCCGCTACTCCACCTCCGCCCACACGGTCGCCTTTCCCGCTTTCTTCTCACTCTCTCATTGTTATCCAATTTATCTTTTGCCATCTCACCATGCATCTTCGCGTGTTCACGTGCCTCTTTTTTTTGTTCACGCACAATGAAACAGTTTGCACAAATTTCCGCTCAAATTATGCCATCAAAGTCCTTCAAGAACAGCTCAAAAGAATTATCAAAATTCCGGGAAATCGTACGTCTTATGATAGTGCTACGATACAATTCCGACATTTTTTCGACGGCTTGCATCATTATTTCAAAGGCTGATTTCAGATCAGTAGATTCAACACCGAGTTTATCAGGTTGTAGCTCGCCTCTGAGCGATTCTTTTTCAGTATAAGCTGCAGGCGAAGGTCATAATAATCGCTCGGAATCGGGGAACTTCATGTAAGAGGTTTGAACACTGACTTTTGTGATCTTGTAAGCGTCCAAACATCGGAAAATTGCACAAAGTATTTGTCTGCTGAAAAAACCGTAAAGTTATTGAGTAGATAGATTTTTCAGAATCTCAAACATTTTTGTCAGTCATCAATAGTCTAACTAAACTTCATCTTTCATATCAAATAACAAGTCGTAGCTGGGGTGAGGTAATCACGTCGCACCAAATTGCATGGACACCTACTGATGTATCATTATATCTCAGCACCGAGATATGAGTCGAAAATGTGACTGAAAGTATATATTATCCTAATAACCCAAGATCAGTCTTGCACGAAACATATTTAGTATTACCGAGTGCGTAGCAAATTTGCAATTTACGGTGCAACATGCCTGACGTTGGTGAATTATGCTACTGACGTGTACAGTCGGATGTCAATAACGCCGACAATGTTACAACTGTGACATTGCGTGGCATTGATTATACCCTTCACCCAGACATTCCTGCATCATTCTTTCAATTTTTCAATTTATCCGCCGCTTGAGGCGCCTCGAGCATATTATACAAGTGTGTGAAACGTGACGCAGATTTTAATGGAAGCTAAATTTCACTGGTAATAATTTTTCACCCAAAGCGAGAAACGATTGAGAGGCAATCCATGGCAATTTTTCCCAAACTCCGCATTCTGATAAGTCAGTTGATGGAAATGAACTCTCAAAACTTGTTTGAATATACATGAAATGAGTTTCTAACTCTATTGGAATCTCTTTTATTATCGATCTTAAAGGATGGTGTGGAAATTGATTAAAGATTTTCCTCAAAACTTTTCATGAAGTTTCATCTTTGAACGACGTTTCGTCCACCTGGTTCGTAGACCTCATCGGGTTGACGGGAATTCTACACTAACAGAGAGAAGGGAACGAATCCCTAATAATCGAACACTGCTCCCAAGAAACTCAAGCATATCACTGATAAAAAATATACGGATCACAGAAACTCACATGTCACATATTAGTAAATTTCTTGAAACAGATTTCTAGTGCACACAAAGGTCTGGCTTTCATCAAAGGTGTTACAATACAGCTGATCGCGGTGGTAGCGATCGAGAATCGATGTTAACAATTGGCGGTCGTCGCGCCGGGAATTTGGATGTATGCGTATGTGAGAGGGATATTTGTAAGTGTGACAACGGAAGTGGGACAGAATTGAGATCTTTCATCCTTTAACCAGTTACATATATTCGACTAGGATTTTGTGTGCCTTTTTCAGTTTATGCAATATCAGTATTGGTTAATGTGAATCATTTCGGAAACAATACGTATTCTGTAATTAGATTCGGTGTCCTCCACTCTTTCTACTCTCTTCGGGTTTCTAAACTCTCTTTCCCTCATCAAAATCTTATTCAGAAAATGGCACTCAATAATCACTCCGAAATCCAATGATTCGAAACCAATCTTGGTGTTTCACAGGATTCCGTTCGCGGGCCTTTACTTTTCAGCGTATATGTCAATGACTTAGCTGGTTTACTAGACGGAAAATCCGTACATCATCTATTCTATGCGGATGACCTCCGAATTTATGTTCAAGTAGAGAAAACTGAGACCAAGGAGGGAATTGCTTGGCTAGTAGAAGTAGGACGACTTATTGCTGATGAATAAGCCAAGAGGTTCGGACTGTGTCTCACCGCTGGCAAAATCAAGGCAATTTTTTTCAGCTCCGAGACAAATATCTAGGTTTTGAAGAGAATGAACTTGGCAGGAGTTGAGATAAAAAAGGAAAAGTTCATTCCATTCAGTGATACGGTGGTGAGTCTTGGTGTTACACTTGACAGTGAACCGATATGGTGAACAAGAAAGTTAACAAACTATGGCATGTATCACCACTCACCAGGGCTCTCGCAAAAAATTCGCTTAGTTAAGACTTTAGTTCAGCCACACTTACCAGAAGAGGTCATTACGTCCGGGTCACGGATTTGATGGAACGCTGGAAATAGTCTTCGCTTAGTCCAAAAAGAAGATATCCAAAATTATAGACCTCAACGCTCAAGTTTTTCCGAGCCGCAGCCTAGAACCTATGTGCAGTACAGTATACATGTCAATATCATTTTCCAACATGCCCGTGCAATGCTAACATTTTTTGCTGCAGCTCGGGGACGCTTGAGCGTTATAAGGTCTACGATTTTAGGTACCTTTTTTTGGCACTGGAAAGAGACTATTCCCAGAGTTTTAGCCAAATCCGTGCATGAATCGGATGTGATAACCTCTCCTCGTAAGTTGGTTCCAAAAACCAATGCTGAACATCTAGCAAGTCAACCTATGACATCAAACTCAAACTCACGTGGTACTAAATGCTTGAAAATTCGGAGCATGCATAGAAACTGGGGTTCGCGGAGTCGCGTACAGAACGGCGAGTGATCATTGCATTTACATTCTCAATTATAATATTGGCAATCACATCCTCATGAACGAGCTGCAATGCATCAGTCAATGTATATGGATGGTGGGTGTCGAGTGGTAGTAAAATGGTACCAAAAAGTAAAAGTAAATCAAGCGTTTTACATTCTCGTTTTGCCGCTGTCTCGTCTCGGCTGGGCTCAGCTCGTTACGCCTTTGGATGCAACGCATGCAGAGCGTCTGCCATCTGCTACATTCGATTCACTTTCACTGAAATATACAAAACGTCCAGTACACATTAAACGTCCGCAAAGCTATCTGATAATTATTTCACGTGACACCTGACGATATGGTCAACGTTGAGTAATTTGTTTCATATCAGTAGTCAACGCATTTGGCCGAAGAATATCACTGTGCAAGCCAATATATGCACCATTTAACACTCGGGGGGAAGCAATAGTGTGAAAATTGGATTTGGGGGGGTTATTTCGACCAGCTCTAAACCAAAATGATGATAGTAAGTTAATAAGTAAGTTATAGTTTTAGATTCTCAATAACTCGATCTAGTACTTTTGAGATTGTTTTTACACGTGATCCTATTAGGTTGTAATGGTCCGAAGCTTAGTACGGTGGCGCCACGGTCTGTAACGTGAGTTTACGCACACACTCTCTCGTTGGTGAACTCACCGATGACTTTGGAACACGACCATGTGTGAGTGAGACTCACACATGTTTGCGTCTGCTTGGCGTCCGTGAGCTCACGAACGAGAAAGTGTGTGCGTAAACTCACGTTACAGACCGTGGCGCCACCGCACTAGAGCTTCGGACCATTACAACCTAATTCTTATGGCGAAGCTTGATTGCCATACGCTATAAACATGCACTTGCGGGGATTCAAATAAGAGTAAACGTAATGGGAAATCAGGAAACGCCCACTTTCCACGAGAATGTATGAGTTTTTTCAGGAAAATTCATCAGTCGATTGAGATCAGTGCGTATTGATACTATAGTTTTTTTTCCACGGCTGCAGTAATCTTCAGTTTAAAAATTCAAAGCACGCTCGAATACACAAAATTTGAAATCTGTCTATGAAGCAGTCGACCGTTACACACTAAAAATTTCACTGCGATGGGTCCCACCGGTGGAGCCCATCACACACAAGACCCGAACGCAATTTCCGCCACGGCAGGGAAAAGTTGTTGAAATTGTTAATTTATATGACGTAGATCGGGACAATCATAGTGACCTGTCCAATACAAACGTGAAATATTTTCTGTGGTAATAATAATTATTATTGACCTTTCTCTCCGTGTCAATCAGTGGGAAGTCAGTAAACTTCAGTGAGCTTGGGGATCTCGCACCGGTCCTTGTTAACCAAGTTTCAGTGAGCATCACTGATGGATCAGTGAAACGATCCATTGAAATTTCAGTGCTTCAAGAGTCCTATCAAACCAGATTCACTGAAGATTCACTGTGTCTCACTGACAGATCAGTGCATGGGCACTCCTCAAACATCGGCGACCTTACTGAAGTTCACACGACTTTCAGTGAGTCTGGTCTGATAGGACTCTTGAAGCACTGAAATTTCAGTGGATCGTCTCACTGATCCACCAGTGATGTTCACTGAAACTTCTTTGACAAGGACCCGTGCGAGACCCCTACGGTCGCTGAAGTTTCAGTCCTCTCAACGATTTTGGTGTATAAAGATTGGAATCATCAATCACACTTGATCCGAAACACCCTAAAGTTCAGTGACTGCTAACTGATTGGCACAGAGAAAGCAAGTCTGTCAATGTGCAGTTTCAATTTCAAACTTTGAGATCAGATACTTTTAATTGGTATTTGTATCACCTTGGATTATATTACCAATATATTACTAAACATACCCTTTTTGCCCTTTTCAAGAGCAGGTGTGAAGAAACATAAGCATAATAGCTTCTGAGACTGATGGTGCTAGATGGTTCCCTCTTGATAACGAATAGCTAATGAATATTCTGCTAAGTATTTAATGACACAATAATAGAGTAATAGAGTGACTGCTACTTAGATATATATACTACACATATAGCTCATAATTATTATGCACGAAGCGTACACGCACCGCATTACGTGCTTGTGTATACAGCATAATAATGAGCTGAAAAGCGTGCCTTTAATTCTGTAAAAGACATCACTCACTTGAGATACGAGCGTATCACACTCTCGCAACTGTCATCGGTGTACACACAAGTCGCACAATTAGCTTCTTTACGATTTGTGACAATGTACTATTGTGCAGTATTATGACAGCACTTATCGCTGATGAATCAAACAGTCGACGCAAATATTAATTCTACTTTGTGCACTTTAGCCCCCTTTTTTTCCTTCCCCTGAGGAAGACTACACCAGTTAATCGGATTTTATACGGAAGTCATCATATTCTCTCGATTTTCTTTCTACAATGTTGATCCACGACCGACCAACTTCCTGCGGTGATAGTTTTGTACAACATTCATCTATCCGAGAATTTATTCCACGAAGACCATCAGAGATCATCGCAGAGATTGACCAAGAGCTATCTCGATTTTCTGAGAAGGATTAGATGGAGGCACACTCGATTTGATGGTTCAATCCATATATTGTCACATTGCGATCAATCTTTGATGTTAGCTCTACATCTACATTTGACAGGCTTGGATCAAGAGCTTGCAAGATTCGTGTAGGATCTCACTTTTGTCCATTCGAAATTCGTCGGACACTTTCATCCGTCAGTATCTCTTGTACCATCTCACTGTTCAACAATTATACCAATACCAATAATCTGAATACATTTGCTTCCTATTATGTTAAATTTCACTAGTTTCTTTCTCGCGTACTCTTTCCCGTTTATAAATCGTTGAAGCGCGAATGAAAAAAAAAAAAAAAAAACTGACAAGCTTATTGAAGCTGCCGAGTGTCCATGTCTCTGTGACGGAACATCAAGCCTGTCATAGATTTATCGGCCGACATACCTCTTCTTATTTGCTTGCGGATATGTGTAGGCTGGTATAGACAACGATGTCGATTAAGTTTGAACGGTGCCCGCGGTGCGATGTGATGTTCGAATGATTGAAATCATTCAAAACTATTATAACTTAAACGAGAGGTTATAAATGAGGATGAATCAAGCTCTTTCCAGCTGTTTCCGAGAACTTAGACCTTTCGAAAGCTACTCATCGCTCGATTTATATAAATATATATGACGAGTTACAATTTTTAAACTTCGAACGCTCGCGATTAACTTCAGCGGGCCGAGCGAAGAATCATATTATGTGAAATCTCCCACATACGATTCATGACGAAAGCGATTAACTAATTAGCTGAAATTTGCTGCGATGGTTGAATCACGATCGCTTGGAGCATGCGTATATAGTAATCAGTAATCGTGTACACGCATCCGCACAATTTTGCATACGAGCAAATGTTCAAGGGCCGAGCAGTACTGAATGGAATTCAATAGAGGCGCTGCAGAGATTGGCGCTTGCTCTGTCTCACTCTCGGATGATGGTATACATGGCGCGGGTCAAGTGATGGCGAGAAGAAAGAGTTACTTATGATGGTGCGGGGGCTCCGCGAGACGATGAGGCGGGCCTCGCATACATGCATAGCGGTCGGACAGAAAAGGGGCAGTTCATCGAAGGTGTATCTAATCTGGGCACTTTGGCCGCGCATCAGCTTCAGAGTCTCTCGCTCGCTCGCTGTTCGTGGCCCAGCCGGCCGCCGAGTAGCCGTGTTTTGCCTCGGGATCGTGTTAAGGGGATTTACATTCATTTCGATCCTAATAACCCGATCCTTGATCCTGGCCGCGATTTGGAAGACGATATCCCACTGCGCCACTACCACGGCTCTTCTCCCCCCCCCCTCTCTCTCTCTTTCTCCCGCGCATCGGCTTCCTATATTCTTTTTCGTACTTTCGTCCTCCTCCTGCATGCGCACCTCCTCTCATTCTCCTCTCTGATTATTCTTCATTTTCATCCAGACATATTCCCGAGTTCGATGCATCATGAAGCGCGTGCGTCACGGCGATGAGTGAGTTCACGTGCACAGCTCGTACCTAACCTCGTGGTAATACACAACGGGTTCTTGTTCTGAGAGCCCTTCTTTGGGCCTGCTTTGTGTACTCGTGATTCACTTCTGAGAGGTCAAGCTCGTTGACGAGCTCGTTGATCAGATTGTAAGATTTGTAGCGAAGGAGAAGTTGGTGTAGATTTCGAATTAGATTGGGTTATATTTCATTTGTTGGTCGAGGACTGAGTGGTATACATTTTAGCTCATGATGTTCAATCTAACCACCATAGAATAGATGTAAGGAAAAATTGCACTCAACCGTACGAATAATATTCCAAAAACATTGATCGAAACCACGTTCACTGCAAAGGCAAAATCGCGATTCCGGTCTAATAGATTGCGAGAGAGTACAAATGCGCATTTCAGCAGTTACGGAAGCCAAACCTTTTGAAAAATCATCCTGTGACATCTATATACGGTATTTATACGGATTTTCGTGAGCCCGACCAGTGGGGCCCAAATAATTTTCATAACGCTGTGGATATCCATCAGGGTGATGAGGGGTATCAACAAAATCGCCAAAGTCGATGTTATCATCCTCTGAAGAGGCTTGCGCTTGAATATCTCCTCCGCAGGCATATAATTATCGTGACCACGCGGTTTTGCCGCGCTTGCAACATACACGCATTGCTAAGCCTGATCTTAGGTTACGGTTCGTTGACGCACTTCAGATGTTTGCAGCATTTGAAGCCAGATACTTGAATAGAACGATCTCTTCTCTAATTTGAGTTCCGAGAGTTTCAGTGCATGATGGTAAAGATAAGACGGAACAAAGGCTGTGCGTAGAAGAACTCACGTTTTCCGATCTAGCCTGAGCATTTTCCTCGCGTGGTACCAAAGATGACTCGAAGGGGGTTCGATACTTCCAACGTATTTCAACCCAGTTTGTAGGCCTTAAAATGAGCTTTCAAATGAGGTAAGATAAATTGAAATTTGTCGAATTTGAGATGAGTAATCTATTTTTTATCTCTTGTTCTTGAATGATTGATGAATAACTGTGTAAAAAACGAAAACCATGCAAAACTCATCGGAATCAGGTCCGATATACCGCAACTGATCGGTAAACATGTGTATTACAACATGAACAACGAGCAATAATCACGACATAAGATATGTCTCCGCTGTTTGGTAGGAGCTGAAACTCATTTAAAAGTTGGCCCGTGGGATCCATCGCAGAAAATGTGTTGAGAGACCAAAAAACGTAGCAGAGCATTTCGTCAATTAATTCGGTGGTATCAGATCATTTCCAAACGATATTATGTATAGACACCCTTCTGCTTGTCTCAACTTGACTCTGAGTTATACGTACGGTCACTTAAATATTGAAGACTAAAGAGATTCAAGCATAACCATCGTCACATCAATTCATGTCATCTTGACATTGAAGCTTCCTATAATTATCATTCGTTATCATATTGAGATCGACTCAAAACTTGCATTTAAGAATATCAATTATCCTAATTGTATCTTCAAATGAAATTTAACCTGTTAATCTCATTTTCCTCGAATCTGCACTGAGAAAAAGATGTCTCAGGACTATGATGAGATCGATACACCGTCGATCTGCGAAAATTTCTCTGACAAGACGATCGCTGTGAGCCTCGTGTCCACGAGAGAAGGACAGCGAAAACCTGTTTATAATATGTAAGAGCCGTGCGGATGAGGAGTATCACGCTATATAGGTCTGCGTCTAGAATTACACCTCCACGCTCGACCACCATCAAGATCTTAATCCGCCTCGAATTGGAGCGTTGAAGGTAATAGACATTGATTTGACCAGCGAGCATATCCGATCAATTATACGGCTTCCTTATAACTTCTATATCATTTGGGACTACCCATTGATCCATCACCAATTTCTCATTCAATCTTTACTTGAGTCAAAATGAGAAGTTATTAGGTTTTTCAGTGATGTACTAGGAAGTATATCACGGGCTAAACCCGCCGAATTGGATGAATTTATGCATTATACAGTCGAAATAACTCATAATGCAAGTCTGAAGATTTGTAATCACCAATGAGATTTCCAGCATGATAGGGCCATGGACAAACATCCTTGAGGAGTTATTGCTTGTTTATCGTATGTCTGAATTAGTTATTTCTGACAGTAATTAGAGCGATCGGCTTGAATGATCTGACTATCTGATGACATAATGACGGAGAATGACCATCTTGTTGAAATATTGATCGGTTAGCTAGCCAACCTCGTGAAGTATCGAACTAGACCGAAATAGACCGAATTAGGCCAAAGTGACAAGTTCGAACTAAAGTGAATTGCTTCTTACTAGACCGAACTAAGTACGATGATTCTAGTACGGTGCTACTACGATGATTCTCGTATGATGCTACTGCGATGATTCTTGGATGATACCTACTAGTATAACGATGGTTTTCTCACGGTACTAGTTCGATGGTTCTAGTACGGTACTCGTGCGATGATTCTAAGAAGGTGATAGTGGGCTGAGTCTCGCATGGTACTAACGATGATTCTCGTACGGTACTAGTGCAATGATTCCGGTACGGTACCTGTACGATGGTTCTAAGACGGTACTAGTGGGATGATTCTCGCATGGTACTAATATAACGATGGTTCTTTCTCCGTACTAGTTCGATGGCTGTAGTACGGTATTCGCACGACGATTTTCGCACGGTACTCGTGCGATGATTCTAAGACGGTGGTAGTGGGCTGAGCCTCGCATGGTACTAACGATGATTCTCGTACGGTACTAGTGAAATGATTCCGGTACGGTACCTGTACGATGGTTCTAAGACTGTACTGGTGGGATGATGCTCGCATGGTACTAATATAACGATGGTTCTTTCTCCGTACTAGTTCGATGGCTGTAGTACGGTATTCGCACGACGATTCTCGTACGGTACTCGTGCGATGATTCTAAGACGGTGATAGTGGGCTGAGTCTCGAATGGTAGTAACGATGATTCACGTACGGTACTAGTGCAATGGTTCCCGTATACAGTACCTGTACGATGATTCTAAGACGGTACTAATGGGATGATTCTCGCATGGTACCAACGATAATTCTCGTACGGTACTTACTATTAGTGGGATGATTCTAATACATTACTATTATAATGATTCTCGCACGGCACCAGTACGATGATTCTCGCGCGGTACTACATAGTACGGTACTAGAGTGAGGTACTAGAATCTTATTGGACCGACCTAAACTTGACCAGACCAGACTATACAACCATTCACCCATCGACCCATCCATGGCTTATCCGGCCACCCATTACACTTCACCCCTTCCACGTACGCAACCCGATACGCGGGATCCGAACGGACAAATTTCGCCTGGATGTTTGACTATCATAAAAATATGTAAGACTGTGGACTTGGTTGGATTGATGAGTTAGATGACAGCATTGAGTGCCGATTTTACCCATTTCTCAAAATACAAGAGACAACACATATTTAAGAGAGCAGCAATCGTGATCGATGATCCTTCTTGTTGGAGGAGATCGAACAACGATATGCACGATGGGGAGCGATTTGATCAAGAATTTCAGCATTGAGTACCGGTTTCAATGAATAACTGCAAATGAATGAATTCCATTGCCAAGTTGACTAACTCGAGAAGGCGCTACTGAAATGTGTCCGACGAGCCTCTGTAAGGACGACTCAATTCACGAGTTGCATGACTCGAAACGTGACTTAACAGATGACGTGTGAATTACTCGGGTCGTCAGGGCCAAAATGTTTTGAACAAACATATGTGAAACGGATGGATTGCAACTTTGAATAAAATTGAACGCGTCACGTTGTGAAGTGTTATGAGACATGAAATGCAGTATGTCTCATCAGGTGTACACTGCAAGGAAGCGCCACGACAGCCGAGCAAGCTGCCACCGTTGACTACCACGCAGAAATAACACATCTCAAGGAGCCTCTACAGATGATGAGTGTGTAGAATGATAGACACGAATAGTATGGTAGCCAATTTTGAATCGCCATCAGCTTCTGGCGATTATTGTTCTCTTTTCTCTATGTCTCACTTCGGCAATGGTCCAGGGTGCGATAAAAATGCTCGAGAAGAGCACTCGAGCCTGGCACTCGTGCTCGTCACACCCGCAGTCATAACCTTCCGCTCTCAGAACGTCTGCTGTGATGATTCGGGCGGTCTCGCTCCGAGGTCCTTCGCCGCTGATCATCATCGAATCTGTTCCGTAGATCTGCACGCGAGGCGCGCGCCACACAGACCTCTCCATTTCACATGCCGAGACGAGTAGTCGCGTCTCGCTCAGCATTATATCGTATCCTTTCCGGACCAATGATTCTGCGCTCTCGCACGCTTATATTTCATATGACGGATAGTGCCTTTGATTCAATGTGACAGTCTGTTTGGACATTATTGTCACTTTCAGAGGTATTGACGCGTGGGCCAGCTATGAGAGCTCGCCGCTGCCGACGATGGTGTCGAAATTCTAAATTTCGTCGAGCGTGACGCGCTGATGTGCAGCATATCAGAAGGATGGCTTTGACCGCACATAGCAGCGGTGTGGCGCGCTATATGACGACCGCTTGGTTTTTTTTGACGAATATTTTCTCCTCATCTTCCCGGCTGATGCTGAGAGCTTTCATCCCGTGACTGCGGTGATGTGCGCGAATGTACCGATGCGAGCCTCACCTGAGAATACCTATGTATGTGTATGAGAGCGTCCGCGCATGAGAGTGAGCACAATTTATACTGGCCGCGAGCGGGCGGCGCGCTTTTCGCCGTTTATTGCTCGCCTCTTTTTGCCAAATTGATTAACTTTCGAGATGAGCTGACTCGTTTATCTTGCCGTAAACTTTCTGCGCATCCTTCTCTGACTATATCCTTCCTCTCTTCACTTACATATACGGCAGGGTCTCTCGCCGCTTTCAGCTTGCCGCGCCCGGGTCTCTTCATTTCCGTTTTTTGCTTTATGGCACGACCCGAGAATTAACAAGTTGCGTTATTGTGCAAGAGCTTTTTTCCGAGCTCTCATCTCTCGCGTCGTGTGTCTTGTGCTCACATTTAGTAGACAATACGGCCGCGGCGGCTGTGCGGCACCAGACATTGAGCCCAGGCGCGCGACTCGAGAGGCCTAATGAGCGCATTTCACGGCTGTAAATCAAGTTGTAAATGGTAATCGAGCGCTGCGTCGAGGAGAACGAGATGCTGTACGTGGCGCTTATATGTTCAGACGACCGCTAGGCATCAATAATTACAAAGCTAATTGAATGAGACGAGTGTTATATATTTAACGTCTGAATTGATGTGTGAGATTTTGCAAATAAGAGACGTCGCGTTCGATTAATAATTCAGTGCCGTCTCACAGCCTGGTGACAATTTGATCCGCCTCTCAGAAGAATCAATTTCGAAGATATCGAGATATTCGCGGCTTATTATAGTTCGCTTTGTTAACGCGCACGAATGCAAACATGGATATATATACATTTATAGTGTTGCATTGGTAAACGGAGCCCCTTGAGCAATTTGCATACAACGAAGACTGCAAAAAATTGGATGGATTTGCATAATACCGCACTCGAGAGATGCGCAGAATATGATACATATGAGCGTCGCTGCGCTGCCACCGCTGGCTCATCGCTGTCCAAATAAACAAATCAGCCAAAAGAAGGGTCTCGCGAGAGTGTCGTGTAATAAAAGCCAGTCATTTTTTATAGTGCGATCTCATCATCATCATCGTGATGTTAGACGTCAACCTACAAGCGCGATTACTTTGATAAACAGAGAATAATAGAGCTGCGCGGCGCGAAGAAAAAGAGAATACGATGTTTTATAATCCATCGTACTCTCGCTCCGTCGCTCTCTCAGCATGGGAAACATTCCAGATTGGGGGCCGAATCCGAGATTGGGGCCCTACTCGGGCACTCATCCGCCCGAGAAAGAGGGATATTCACTCGGGCGAGATAATCGACTTTCGCGGTGTAATTCACCTGAGGATCGCAAAGCCTCTCGCTCTATAACTCCCTTTCGCTCGCACTCTCGCAGCTCCGCGGAGCCCTCGCAAGCTGCCGCTGAGCATAGATGCAGACCGACAAATTGACACAATATCCGTCCGCTATGCGCGTAACATTAGCCATGGTATAACGTATCGATCAACAAAAAAATTTGAATGATGCGTCTCTCGGCGCCGTGCCTGGCGTGACTTACACACCCGTACATTATTATGCTCACCTAATTCTCAAACACGCACACGCGTACCTCGAAGCCGTCGTCGATATAACAAGACACCACGATTTCTGGACGGACCTTGCACAAGTGGGCCCGGAAATGAATTTGAGCACGACATTCACGTGACCTCGGATCAAGGACTCCTTGAGGGATCAATTTTGAGGCTGATAGTGGATTCTGATCGTACAGCCTTCTCTGCTCATTTTGGCACGTTTCAATAATCTTTTTCCTTGATGGCCGCGCAGAAATCCGGTGAAGTATTCCATCATTCTTATATTAGACTGCGCAGTAAGGTATCCGTGATTTCCCAAATTTTCTTCAAAAACTTCATCTTCACTCCCTAGAGGGCTACTTTATGGCCAGAAATGAATGTAAGAGCTTTCAACGAAGGCAAAAAATGGTTCACCCCACTCCCCCCGTCAAGCCATTTCTCGTGATTTTCGGGCCGAATTCTTTCCCAGTTTAGTCTATTGACCTATCTCCTGCACATTCGCACTGTTGATTGCCTCTGAAAGTATCCTCAATCATGATAGCTGATAAATTTCCCCTCAAAATGACCACCTGATGAAGTCGATTTGGTGCACTACAACCAGAGTTGTGACTGGTTTCAAAAAGTGGAAGAGTCCAAGGTGTCAAATCTGTGAGCTCAGGCATGGCAGACAACCGCTATTCGACCCACAGGCTTGATACCTCGATGGACCGTTTCACTTTTCCAAACCAGTCACAATTCTGGTCGAAATTCAACAAGTTGACCTCGCCATGACGTAATTTTCAAGAAAAATTTCATCCTCTGTCGATTTGAAATAATTTCAAAGGCATTCAGCCACCTCGCATGCACGGGAGAGGCCAATATAAGTGAGGGGAAAGTTTGGCCTAAAAGTTAGAACAAACGGCTCTACAGGGGGAGTTACAACAATTTTTTGCCCAAAATCGAAGTTCTCATCTTTATATTTAGCCATAAAGAGGCCCTTGAGGAGGGGGGGGGGTGAAGAAGTCTCTAAAAAGGAATTGGGAAATAAGGGATATCCTAATGTCACAGGGTACAGTGACTCATGGAAACTCATATTGCGCAGTTTCGGTTCCGGAATGGATTCAATTACAAAAAGTTTTGCTTTTATCTGGTCGATTCTGCAACATGATTCAATAAAAGAAAGAGTGACAACTAATACTAATAATAGTTTGATGATGCCGTAACGTCCTTAGTTTCAATACATCAGATATGATGAATGTTTCAGAGTTGCATCGATGTGCATGATTTATCGTGCTGATCAAATTTCTCAGAACCAATATTATGTCACGAGGGACAAAAAATCGTGTGGCGAAGGTGCGTCTTGTAAACGCTCTTGAGGTTCGATTTCTTTGCGTAATAAGTATGTCCGGCCAGTGGGAGCCTCGTCGCGTCAGATATCGATTCCCTGGAACGAGGAATTCCGGCCCAGGGTCGATTTCGTCGTCAGATCGGGTCCGATATCGATGATCATAGAGACACGACGGAATGGAATTTTGACTCTGTCGCGCACGTGTAACATGCAAAATCGGCCCTTCAGAGTATACGAACGCAATAATGTGAGCAGCGTCAAGCGATTCGCGTGCTGCGCGCTCATCAATGGCGTATAAAATGAATAAATCTGATGCCCTGGCTCGTAATCACGCTCGTCGCCACTATAGTGAGTTGGTGAACGGCCCCACACCGCCGCCGCCACCGAGCCCATCGCGCGGACTAAAATATCGCCGTCCGGTGTCAGACGCGACGAATTTACACGTGGGAAACTGCGGCTATAATCGGGGAGCTGCGGTGCGGTCGCGCCATACACAGCTCATTGAAGCAACACCGCCCGCGAGGAGCGCGCTGACGGCTGCGTGTCCGCGCTGAGAAATTATTGCTTGGCTATCGTTGCCAGTGCGTCGTGCTCCAGCGTCGAGTGTGTTGCCCACGTTGCAAATTTTCATACCCAAACGCTTTTGCATTTTCTTCATTCGCAATCCTGAGTGACTACTATCTGTGGCGCTAAGGTCAGTGGTACAAAAAATTGAAAAAATTAAATTATTTTCATAGCGATTAGTAAATGGAAACAAAATCATCGATAATAGGCATCACTCGTTAAAAAATACCCGGAGAATCATTTTTTTTGAGATTTTGAAAAATAATTATATTATGTGCTATAATAAGCCTATGGGAAAAGACTCATAAATCGATCATAGTTGAGATCCTGAGGTCAAATTAACTTCGAGTAAGACATTTGATGGTTCTCAAATTGCACCGAAAACATTATTGCTTGGAAAAATCTTTTGGTGAGCCTTTGGAACAGGCACTATATTGCTGGTACCTCGACGAAGGTCCAAGAATTAAATAAAGTCTTTCTACTTTGAAAAGGTTCTGGAAGTAGTTAATTTGTGACGTTTGCCATTAGGAAAACGATTTAATACAGCCAAACTTGTCTCAAAGGAACCTGGAGGGGACAAAAATTTTTTCTCAGGTAGAAGAGTTTTCGAATATGTAATCCAGTTCTCCAGATATTGAGGGTCAAAATGACTATGAAGTCCTATTTACGTGCTTTTTCCATGTAGTTCACGAACTTATTATTCATATCTTATCAATGAGATATACCTCAAAATTATATATTTGTAAACATTGCGTCTCAGTTATGCAGTTCACTTTCAAATTTGGTTTCATCAGAAAGATATGGGGTGTCGACCGCTTTTGCAGTTTGTTCTACGTAGAGCCGAAATTTTCGTTCCACTCACCATAGAGGGTTTTTCCCAAGAGACCGAGATATATCTTCCAACAACAGGGATTCCCCAATTATCCAAGTTTCACTTGGACAAATTCGACGGTAGAATAATTTTTGTCCTGTGTGTGAATAATCTTCACAAGAGTTATCATAAGGGTCAAATGGATAACAAAATGTGCCATCACTATATTACGTACAACAAGAATGATTCAAAACCAAGGTGGAATTCTTGCATGTAAATTTCGTATACAGCGCTTTCGAGACGTATAGAATACCGGTTCGCACTGTCGTGGTATGTAATAAGAGGCTGTCAAGTCGGTAGCATTAGCGTGTGATTCAATTAAAACATCATTAGCATCGTCTGAATGCTCAGAGTATAAGATCAAGTCGAAAGATTTGCCACCTGTGGAAGAGCCAAGTATGAGTATACTTACATCCAAAGTCGTACGAACATGTCACACTGTGCGATGATGAGCTGATGCAACAGAGACTGAGGCTTACCTCTGTATTATAATATATTTTGTGTGTGCGCTCTCACGCGCCGCGCGCGAGGGGCATCGGCCGGCCACTGTATAAACGGCGCCCAAGCTCGGACTGGATGCGCTCTCGAGAGCTTGGCAAACAGTCGTATCGCCCATCAGGGTTGCATCCGATGAGCTGCTGCATTCATGAACTTCACTTTGGCTGACGCAGCACTAGTCCGGGACGGTTGCTCACGTTTAGCCCATAAGTCTGTCTATGAATATATGACGGTCTCTTGGCCGTCTGATACTTCATATATAATATGCGTGTATTATATGCTGACGAACGGTGCATGGATGCACAGTGCAAATTCCACGCGCACCTGATGCAGCGCGACTCGGTGAGAGCTTTTGAGCGTTTTGCGAGTGCGGATGGTTCTCGTAGCATCTGCGTTGAGCCTGTCCAGCCCGGGAATCCTTTTGATGCGGTACCAATATTTTGTAATGCAATCGTTTGAACCTGCGGTGCACCCACGAACGTCAAATATTGTACAGATTCTCTATCAATGTTTGCACTGCTCATGCACGAGTTCTGCGAGTTCTTAATTAGCTGTCAGTTGGTGTAATATGCCGTTAATACCATGCCATTCGTCGTTCGTGCATTTGTAAAGATCATTCATGCAAACTTGTAAAAGCACGAGCGCAATTTTGCCAACGCGTATACCTTGCGAAGCTCGATGCCCCGTCGACGTTGATGGTGAAGCTTTGTGCATTTTTTGGCATCTGGATCGCGCGACTTTTCCATACTTTACTACAGATATACAAGCTCATATTCTAATTCAACTCCGCGATCGACAGTGTCAGGTTATATAACTTTTACTTGCTCGTTTAGACATGGTTGCTGATATTTTCATTTACCATCTTGTTGATATCAAATAAAAAATTCACGTTATATTTGTAACGTAAACGGAGTTGTTTTCTATAATTCGAATAGTTCATTGACTGATTAAGACGATTCATACAAAAATATCCATGACCGAACAACGCAAATTTCATAAATAACAAAACTTGATCTTCAGGCGGAGCGTATCTCAAGTTATACACACGTATGTGCTACACACTGCTCGCCGTCTCGAGTGAGTTAATGGACGGTACGTTTCAAGAGCGAGTGTTCAAGGGCAGCATGAATGAGTAAACAAAGCGATAGAGAGGTACCCGAAAAAAAAAAGATATAGGACCAGCAAAGAGCCGCAAGAGCGCGCCGAGAAATGGGTCAGGTTTGGCGAGCGCGCTCCGTAACAACGAAATGCGCGTAAGTAGTAACAGACGGGAATGAGCAAATCGCGAGAAAGCGTAATTGAAGCAGATATTCGTGCAAAGTGGATGCGCACACGCGTAACGATCCCTCCGAGTGCGGCGCTACAAGGATATACCCAGACTTGTAAGAGAGAAAAATGAAGACGAATAAGAAGCGGGTATTTTAAAGAAAGGGCAGAAAGAGTATATACGATAGCTATACGTATAGATGAAGGAATGTAGGAGGGAAAATGACACGGATGGCGAGATGCATCACGGCGATTTTGAGAGAGAAGGACACGAGGATGAAAGCAGGACGCTTCAGAAGGAGAAAGAGCAAGACGTACAGGACATATATACTCATGTAGAGGAGGCAGGCGAAAGGGGAGGGACTTGCGCTCAGAGTCGAGCTAGAGGGGGCGGGGCCCGCGCCGCCGTGGCAACGGCGCTTCACTTCTTCAGAGAGAAGAGCGGCCCTCGCGGATAGCAGCAGCAGAGCAGCATGTTCCAGGATACGCGATGCTGGGCCGCGGGCATGAGCCTCGGATAATATGGAGAAACGTCCCGGTAAAGTTAAACCGCAGTGCGCATCACATCGCCGCGCTTTGTCTTCCTTGCTTTGCCCGGGCGGATATATGCTTCACGTACGGATTCATCTCTCACGTGGAACGCAGACTGCGCTATTCCATCAATTTCCACCGAGCTAAATCAACCGGTGTCGATCGATGATGTAGCACGATGACTGCACTCAATGTATATTAACGTATTCGACATCTTTCCGATATCATCTAATAATTCATTGTGGTTGAGTTATTACTTGGTCGTCTTCTGCGGTCTCATATGGCTCATCCATCGCTTTGAATTTTTATCACATTCTGGATATCTAAGTTATACTAACGATTAAGAGAATCACCATTTTTTTGTATGTTGCGGGAACTAGATTATTATCTTCGTAATTTCATCTCATTCGCGACGATTGATAATCCAAACTCATTCATATACAAGACAGTAATATCTTCACACATTGTGTACTACCACCACTCCATCGCATATTTTGCAGCCATTCATCCGAAGCATGTATATACCAAAAATTTTGCGCACCACATAATGGAGCAGTGATTGTAAAGGAATTTGAGATTTGCGATGGTATTACTCTCATCATATATCAGACAAAATTTTACACTTTCCCCGCGATTACAAAAGAATGCGAGCAAACGAGCACCGTCGTATAATTTGCAGAGAAGCGATACACTGATTATTAGCTGGCCCTTCGGCTGCACCCACACCCGCGTGTACCTTTACGCCACAAATATACCGATTTATACTCATTACTCGCTCGCTCTGCGATATACCGTAAGTACATTCAGCGATGCTCGGGCATCTTTGTGAAAACATAATTCGTCTGAGGTCACGCTACCTATGATTATCACGCCCGATTCGTTCGATCAGAGCTGCTGGACAGTTCTCGAATTCACGAGTGTGTTTTACTCGCCATTCATTCTTTTCTCATATAGTCACTATATAGCTCTCGATAGCGGTGGTGGACATTTGTCACTCTGTAGCACGATAATATCCCGGCTCTCTTGATCGGATATAGCTGTGCGGTCCTGTGTATAATATATTCCATATATCGCTCGAGCGTTGTCATCGAGAAGACGGCGGCGGCGGCGGCGGCAAGTAACCGGCGATTCAAAGTGAATATCGAGAAGAGTAGCAGTAAGAGCAGCCGTCTGAGAAAGAGAGAAAGAGGGGAGCCGACGAAGAGGGAGTAAATGAGAGGGCCAGCCTGCCAAAATATTAGTAAATAGTGCTGGGGGCCCCGTGGTGCGCGAGCCCGGCTCATGGGGTGTCCTCACTATACGCTGCGCGCTCCGTCCAGCTCCGTCGCTCAGCGGGCATCCCGCTGCGGCCTGCTACTCCCGACCCGAGCGACACAAGGTTCCCCATTGCGCTCCACGAGCGCGCCCATCTTTTCCTTCATTCTTCTTCTTCTCCTTTCCCCCCTCCCTCTCCTTCTTCCCATATTCCCAATCCCATCTCTCTCTCTCTCTCTCTCTCTCTCCCTCCCTTTTGCTCATTCCTCGCGAACAACTGCAGCAGCAGCAGCAGCAGCGAGAGACCAGCCTGCACCATGAATAAGTACTCAGTCCAGCGATGCTAAAACTGTACAAAGTTGTTGTACTTCTGCAGCGCGCTCGCGCCCTCTTCAAAGTCAGCCCGCTAAGATGGACTAAACTATCCTGCATCTCGCTTCTTTGGCCGTCTTATCATTTGGCCATAAAAGCATCGCACACGGCGGCCGATCGCTTACACGGCGACTCTCCGAGCCGATAATTACCTAATACTCGATAAAAAGACGCAAAATAAGTCGAGTTGTTTCTTTTAGCGATAATCGTGCCACGGGTGAGCACGTGAACCACGTGGCCCCCCAGATCCCTCCCCCTCTCCTCTCTCTTCCAACTTCGTCCGAAATCCATATGAATGAGATGCCGATGCCGTTGAGGAGTACACATTTACATGGTAGCTTTACTGTCCAAATATATATATATATATATATATATATATATATATATATATATACGTCGTTGTGTGGCACATTTCAGAATAGAAATGAACTTATTGGCTCTTCGGATACTCGGGGAGAAAATCCTGTCTCGTGCCGTACAAATCCATTTTGCATCATCTCATTCGCTTTCAAGGCTTATATTTAAAATAACGACTGCCGGTGGGCTCGTGTCTCCATAGGGCACATATGTCGCTTTCGTGCGAGAATTCTATTTCTAAATTGTGTATACCACCAAAGACGATCGAACCGATTCTTTTCGCCTTATTCTTGATCCCTGCGCTCGAGTGATTTATTCGATATATCGCCCCATCGAGCATCGCGAGTTGAGCATTGTTCTCTCTCGTATACATCGCCCTCGAATGGGGATCGTTTATTTGTAAGAACTATTGCAACAAGGGCCCTCGTGAGGTTGCAAGAGACTTTCAGTGTACTTACACGTCATTGCATCATTCTGGGTCAATTTTGATTTCAACTAAATATGTAACATTCAAGCAGACAGTGCATGGATTAACATTCACTCACTTTGTTGAAAGTTTTGAATTTCCGAAATCGCGAACCGCGAATCTGAGCTTTTATTATCACATTTCAACCCGTTCACCACACTAAGGAAGGATCACCTGGACTCCAAGCCATTTCCAACATTCAGACTCGGCTACCAAACGTTCGTAATTTTGCCTATGACGCCGTCAACCATCAATTCGAATTTGCCACTATACATTTGGTCGTTGAGAAATGAGCGATAATTTTCAGCACGGGGTCTGATCGACCCCATGAATGGTCAACGTTATGTTTTGGAGGTGTGAAGTTAACGACTCAAAGATTATGAGACACGAATTGGTTTTCTCCTTGTGACTTGATGGAATAGATTATAAATTCCGAAAATGAGATGGAAATGTGTCAAAGTCGTACCAGAGTGATTCGGGTTTAAATTTGAAAGCTCGCTCAACTTTTTATAGAAACTATGAGATTCATCGGTACCTAAATTAATGTCATAATTGTTATGTTGAACGCTCAGCTTTATTACAAGCTGAAACAATTGGAGTATGCGACACACAAATGAATATTGGTTCTGTAATTCAAACAGTCGCAGAATAGAAGACAGTCGTATGGTTCAGCCAATGCTAGACGCAAAAAAGCTAATGAAACGTCGTATATATTTACCTAGGCCTTTGTTAGCATAAAAGAAGGAGTAGCATACAAATGTAATAGGCCGCCCTGAAGAGCGCAACAACGTGAAAAGCTTGTGTGGACTCGTGCGTCTTTTGTACCTTTTGTGCCCCCGACACACGCGCGCGCTCACCACGATGAGCCACCGCGTCAGGCCACGCACGCCACCGCAGATCGAGAAGCTCCCTATTGAGAAAATTCTCTTGCTCTATTACTTACATCGCATCAATTTACTAGGGGATCGTATCCTTACACTGGAGCGATCTCACTTGGACTGAAGGCAGAAAGTCATCATGTGTAGACTTACCTGCATGAAGACATGGGTTCCATGCTGGGATCAGAAACTCCGCCACTCTCTTCATTCACTAATAATAGCATCGCAGAAAGATCGATACATTTTCAAGATCATACGTGCATGAACTTGTTTGACCACATAAATTAGGAAGATTCTTACTCGGAGGTCTGCACTTATAGGTCAATTGGCCATAACACTTGGACTCGGAGAAGTATAATAATATATTTTTAAAGTAGCACATCCCTTGCATAAGATATATGTTCTCAGCGAGCTTTCCAACGAGGAGGAGCTTTTGAAAATTATTTTCAAGTGAAGAATGTTTGAATGGTTCCACAGGAAGTGCGGGGTCAGGATCTTCAATCGTGCCCGTAGCAATTTTCTGAGGTGTTATTCTATTATAGTTTTCGAGACGATCTCAACGTCTTCGTTTTCAATACTGCTTCCTCAAATGTTGCAATGCTGATCCCGCCGCCTGGATATCTGCAGCTACGCACTTCGAATTGTGTAATTTCAATTGATATGATACGCCATTTGCGAGTTGCAGTTGAACGCCTATCCGATATTTTGAAAAAGCGGCAAAGTCTCTTATCATCCAAACAAGCTTCTGAACCGATTGAGTCGTCATCAGAACATCCTAAGGTCCCTACAGCTGATTCATGCGCGAATAACTGCCAATAACCGAACCTGCAAAAAGACGCACGATATAAAACTGTCGTTGTTGTGCCCGGAATGGACTCTATACGCGATCGTAGGCTGGCTTCAATCAAATAATAATTCATGGTAAGAAGAAAACTATGTGGATCAGTGCTCCATATGAAATACCCAAGGTTCAGAGGAAGAATGCAAAAATAGACCCGGTGACGATATGCTTTTAGACTAGAAAAAGGATGAGGGAAGGAAATATTTGTAAATCCTCGAGTCATGCTCGGGTGCATACATTGGGGAGGACCTGGAAGACGATGTTACGGTGATATCGTTCGAGTAAGGTGAAAGAGGTCGCACGGGGAAGATGTTGCCCGATACATACATCGCGGTCGAAAAACCCATTCACAGATCTAGTGCTCAATGGTCTCCCAATAGGTTTGACGCTCTACTGCCCTAGTGAGAGAGCGGTGACGGCCAGGCAGCGTTCCCTGCGGATTTGTGGGATTCGTAAATATTGTGTCGCTTACAACAGCGCGGACTATGGCTTAGCACACGATTATCCCCGGGGGCAATCGAGTTGAAGCGCGCCGCACCGCCCTTTTCCATCCTGTCCATCTGTGCCGTAATACCCTCACCCGCGTCTGAAGGAAGCAAAAAAAGGTTGCCACGTCGCGGTGAGAAGCCTTCGGATACTATAGGAGCAACCTCGATCTGACTTATTCATTCCGTATAGCGCGATGAACTGCGCCAGGAGTCAAGGAGGTTAGGTAGGTATATGTACCGGAGAGAGTGCGATTTTTTCTCGCTTCGCGTCGCGCCTTGTTTGCTCTAATACCCTCGCGCTCAAGCGTATGTTTACTCTCTTGAACGTGCAACTCGAGAACGAACGTTTTTCATACACAATAATTCATGCACAACGCGCGCGGGGTCCAAAGGCTGCATCGTCATGAGCTGAGCGAACATCCTGTGCCTTTACAGACATCGGCCCCTGACACCAATATGTACACACGTACCTTTCCGGTGAGTTGAGGTTATGATGGAATGGCTATTTTATAATGTACTACTAGGAGAAAACTTGACTATTCATTGAGGAATGATCTCACGCGGAACGGGCTAAGAGGCAGCTGCTTATAGCTGCAATGCAATATACTTAGGCCCAGAGGGTTGCCGTTGGTCGTGGCGAGGCTTAGGTGTCGCTAGTAGTCATCTCATTGGCCCTTTATTCTCATAAATGGTGTGTCTCAGTGGCTGCGCTACACTGGCGGCACCTTTATTCTTGTCTGTGGTCTTTGTGGCTCTGTTTTGACTTTCGAAGAAGAGATCTGAATTGACCGACACAATGAGAAGCGCTGTAGGGCTGGCTCTTGACCAAAAGTGACACTCGCGCGCCACCGTGTGATTCAGCTCATCGTCACCAATTCAAACCTCGTGTTGCGCCCGTCTCTCATTGTCGGCCTGTTGCCAGTACATACCCGGGTGCCAGATTTTTCACCGTTTTCCCGAATTCCACTCTCTCTCTCTCACTCTATGTCTCTATGTCTCCGTTATAACCGATACTTTTCACAACTTGCCGCTTCCTGTGTATTCCTTGACTAATGGACATTTGAGATCGATGCCGCTGCGAGATTGAGCCACCACGGAAGCAACAGTCATTGTGTGTCGCGAAAAATTCTATTGAGGCAATGCCTTGAAAATAGCCACCCATTGCGACTCTCACAGAATAGTTGTATTTTCATGCACCGCAAAGATTGATAGAAAATAGATGAAACGAAAATATCGAAACACCGATCAGCCTCATGAGAACATGAACCTCAACATAACCTTAAATTTCAATAACATGAAGCCGTCTTGAATTCAAATTCATGCATTACAAATCACTCTTCAATTATAGAATAAAATGAGATACTTTGAGGTCACGTGGATTCAAAGCTTCTTCACGAATCACTAAACCGGGAGAATCCTCCGAAAAAAAGAATGTAACCGCGCGCGGAGAGTTCAACGTGACGATATATTCTGAATGGCCAAGTTCAGAAGCACACGGAAATAATCAAATCTAGACCTGCTGTTACAGCAAAGATTCAATCGCCAAAGCCCCGTGAGACAGCAATACACGGGAGACTTCGCAAGAGTCACGGACCATTGAACGCGCGTAGAGACAAATTGCGGTTAGTATTATAACATCCCAGAGTCTCTGCGCTCAAAGCTAAAGGCTCGAGTGCAGTACAAATGAAGTGACTTTACGATGTACACTCGCACATTCACAACAAATATACACGATTGAGAAAAGTTAGACGGGACCTCGCTTGCTGCCTCGCAACGTAGCGGTCCCCTAGTACAAAAAGATTCCAGAGCCGCGCCGTATGGCAAGGAGGAGAAATTCCCGGTGGACGAAGGAAAGCGCGCAGGAATTCCTCACGCGTCGATCTCGTGCTTTTCGAGTGGCAAACGAAACTTTTCATATTGCTTATTAGCTCACTAAAATTCCAAAGTGAACGAGACACATCACGCAACAAACAAATAAAATCACTTTTTTGAGTGAAGAAGTGTGCGAAAGGTGTATGGCGTTCGATATAGGGTGCATATAAATAATGACGCATTGATGGACGGCCAACAGATTTCCTCGACATCATTGCTCTGTATTGCAACGAGCATGACAACGACTCGATACATCCCGCTTATACGATTGCAAAAATATTATCGTCGTAGAGAGAGAGAGAGAGAGGAGCCAATTCGATCCGAGATCCACTTGAAAATTTACAGTTATTCCCCCCTTCGTCCCGAGAAGAAATACCGACGGAAACGATGAGGGAGATCGCACACGTGAATAATAACCCAGATGAAATGTGACCTTTTCCTCGATCTTCTGCCGAGCTTTGTAGTTGCCGCGCACTGAATCTACTCGCTCAAGATTTCAAGATTTTATCAAAATTATTGCACATTCCCTGAGGACTTGTATTGAATTCAACTGCACGTCGCTCGGCATGCTCAGGGTTGAAAATCATATCCAGTTGAATCGCTCAAAGTATTTAGTCGATTTAGGTACTTGGCAAACAACGCGTAACCACGGAAATCAGCTTGAAAAAGGGAAATAAAAATTGAATGGGTTGCAATGGAATGAAAAATTTGATAAAATTACGATGTATTCCAATCGGGCACACGTACAACTATAACCGACTAGCTGTCTCCGAAAAATCGAGGCTCACGAACATCCAAATGTATTCCCGTAAAATCAAAGACATGACATCCAGTTTATAGAGTAATGATTTTGATTAAAAATAATTCGGATTATTCAAGTTCCACGAATAACCAATCACATATTTTCATTTTCAGAGGTGCAAGGAAAAGCTGAACACACTGGCGATCTCAGTGATGAATCAGTGGCCTGGAGTGAAACTGAGAGTGACGGAAGGGTGGGACGAGGAGGGCAAATACGCGGCAGACTCGTTACACTACGAGGGCAGAGCCGTCGACGTGACGACGAGCGACCGCGATCGGGCCAAGTACGGGATGCTGGCGAGGCTCGCTGTCGAGGCTGGCTTCGACTGGGTTTACTACGAGTCAAGGTCACACATACACTGCTCCGTCAAGTCAGGTGAGTGCAGTAAATATCCGATCTTCTCGAGCTTTTTAAGTACACACCAATTATTTTTCGTCTTTCTGGACAAAAAAATTTTTTTGTTGACCAAAAACTCGGATCAACTTCTTTTTAATGTAGGCAGAATGACATGCTCCCCAGAAGTATGCCCTTCCGAATACCTGACCTGCTTCATTTTGAGATACAATTAACAAATACATCATATTTTGACTCCCCATACTGGATTATGTGACATTGAATATCAGATAAAATGCGTGCTCAGAGAATCTGGACATTCGCCTAAAAAGCTTTTAAATTGACAAAAGAGTCCGCAGGGGCATGCTTCCGAGCCCGGTGATTACTGTCACGGCGGTGCGATTCACCTCACTCGCCATGCATAAGGAACATGAAATTAGGTGGTCCACAATGCATACGGAACGTGGACGTAAGAGAATCCGTAACGAGTCACACCGCCGCGACAGCTATCACCGAGCTCGGAATCAGGCCCCAGCTATAGCTGACTCCGAGTCTTGGCAAAGATGGATTGTGGCTTGTCGTTCAAGAAATGATAAAAGTCGTACCCGCGTCACAATGATCGAAGAGTTCACCAGGACTCGACATTTTTATAGTGTACCTTTTAATGAGAAATCAATATGTAATTAGACATTTTAATAGCATAGAGTCCCAAATGGAGGTCACTTCCGCGAGTAAGGAAGTTTTCTGATACTCATTCTGTCCAGAAGATCCCGTATGAGAAACCCAAATACGATATGTTTATCGGCTTTTCATTAAAAGAAAGAGGGCATGGGATTTGAATAGTGGACATATTTTCTGATGGGACGTGTTACTCAATCGGGTCGGTTCTGATCCTAAGTTAATAACTGGCACATTATAACCGGCGTATGAGTTTCTGACATTCTTCTTCACACCAAAGCACACATTCAGATCGATGAATTCACGTTATGAAACGCGAGTGCATATCATGCTGAAATTGCTTTTTTGAACCTGAATTAATCAAGTCACACAACTCTAACATTCAATTTTGTGTGTGTCCACAGAATCGTCGTCGGCGGGCAAGTCAGGAGGCTGTTTTCCAGGCTCGAGCAAGGTGCGCACAGCGGATGGTGCGCTCAAGAGGCTGGACGAGCTACGACTGGGCGAAAAAGTCGCCGCGATGGACGAATCGACGGGCGAGCTTGTGTACAGCGAGGTGATAGCGTTCCTGGACCGGGTGGAGGGCTCGCGTCGCCAGTTCGTCCAACTCACAACAAAATCCGGCCGGACGCTGACGCTGACGCCGACCCACCTGGTGCCCGTCGAGGGCAAACACGGCGCCGAGTTCGCGGCTCTGGTGCGCCCCGGCGACCGGCTGCTCGTCAGGCACGAGCTGACGCCGATCGACTCGATCGACACCAACGAGCTTCCCAACGCTCCGAGCAGCGCTGGCCTACGCTGGGAGGAGGTGCTGAGCGCGCGGCTCGTCCTCGAGGAAGGCGCGTACGCTCCTCTCACTTACCACGGCACGGTTCTCGTCGACGACGTGCTGGCCTCCTGCTATGCTCTCCTAGACAGTCACGCGCTCGCCCACGCGGCCTTCTTGCCCTACAGGCTCTGGTCGCATCTGAGCTCGGGCCTCGCTTCGGCCCTGCACTGGCACCAGCGCGCGGACACCCCTGTCCACGACGGTATCCACTGGTACGCGGCGATGCTGTATCGGCTGTCGATCGTTGTGCCCAGCAGCATGTTTTATCAGTAGTGACGAGGCCTAGAGCTGTGTTCAGAGACGCTTTTGCGTGCGCTAGAGTGTGTTCAAAAATCGACGAAATGTACTTATTAAAAAATAGACGAATCTGCGGCGATGCGATGGCAGATTTTATGTGCCGCCGGGTGAGCGGTATTGATACGTTTGTTGCGCCTTTCAAATGTTTATTTGTGTACCGAGTGCGAGCGTGCGTGTGCTTAAATGAGTCCAAGTCGTGCGATGTGTAATGTCCAGGGTCTTGATCGTATGTGTGGTATTATTCTGCGAAAGCTTATGTTGCATGCGTGTGTAAGTGTGTACCTTTTGTGCCAAACGCGCGATGAAGAGGACCACTGTTCGGCACACACCCGAGTTTGAGTCTGACTACCTTTAGCTTAGATGTACTCGTAGTCTCTGGTCCGTATCAAAAGTACAACCCTTCCATCCCTCCTTGAACCCTCTCCTCGGAAATCTCCCTCGCATCAGTTCAGGTGTCATTAGTTATGTATGTAAAATACGAAAATCAAAAGACGCAAGTGTTTGATAAAATCCGGCCAATTGGATTGACTGGACTTCTAAGCTTCGTCAATCGAGTTTTCTCGATACCGTCTAGAATTTCCCTCAATCGTCCCGTCCGGCGTATGCCATCAATCATTACAAATTCATGTGCCTCCATACGTTGATGCATCAAGACATTTACGCTATTATCTATACTATCATGGTTAAACTTTCTTTGGGATACCCAATGGGCCATTTCCGAGTTCATCTAATCAGCTCGCAATAAACTTATCTATGTCGGAAAAATCCTATTAGACCCTAATTCAGAGGAGATATATTTTCGTGTATAGAATAATTTAATCAAGTTATGTATCACGGAGGCTCATATCAAATGATTTATCATCACAGTAAATTCTACCCTGGAAAAATTTACAACAATCCAGTAGCAATCATGATTTATATAGACTCTCTATTCGAAATATTTTATATCAACCCGGGCGACTATTTTTTATTCGAAAGCTTTGATTTTGCATTTATTGGCGTTAACGCTAGACCGATGTAATATATTTCGCGCGCATCTGTTTTATGTACTGTGTATAGACGAATGAATTTCAAAGATTAGTTCTTTAATTTGATATTGACTGGTTATACATATATATAAATTATTTTATCAACTAGGATATACGAGTCGCTTCCGTATTTTAAAATTCGAGTGATTTAACGCACAGAAACAAGATTGAGCGATCGAATCGCCAAGATATTTAAATTGCAATTTGTACATATGATTCATGTATAGTACACGTGTAAGGATATTTTATATAAGATGTATATGCAAATAGATTTATACGATGGATATTCACTGTTACGATCACCGATTACTCTATAACTGAATTGTCGATTCCTTGTTCATCTATTTCAATAATCTCAGTATCGGTCTTCCAATTTTTTTCGTTTACTTTTCACGTGACAGAGTATCATGGAGAATTTTGGCAACTATTGACCGGAATACAATTTTACTGCGATATTCTGTATCTATTGGGAACTCGCGAACAGAGATGAATTGAGGGTGAACCATTATGGATCGTTGTATAAACGAAAGTTTGTCACTTGATTTCGATTCACATGAATGAATTTATGACTATGAGATTCCATGATTGATTGATAATATCCATTAGAGTTTCCTAGACAACTCTTCCGTCAAGCTTCATACGCTTAAATTATTCCAACATAATTATTCATGATCCGGCATTCTAGTGCATGACCGTACAGTACATGCGAAATCTCGGGAAGCATGCATATCAAGTAATGTACTGCTTCTACATGAGAGCATGAGGTACTATTAAATACAAATATCATCTCAAATATAGATAGTATTATTTGTATGTAGAAAAAAAGAATTTATAAATTATGTATATACATGCTAGCAACAATTAAACGAATCTCTACCAATGCTGAATTCATAATTTTCTCAATAATTTCCAATTCACCCGATGATACATGCATGCATGTATGAATATGACCAAGTTTCATAAATCGATTATTCAATCCTGATGGTCCATGTATTAATCGAAGTATATGTTTGGAAAAGTGAAACAACAACCGTGCTCCCCACACAAATTTTGTCTCTCGATATTTGAAAATCATACTTACTTCGTTTGAACTAGATATGTTAAAATCTAGTTGTGGGTATTGGCCATTGTGTTTCCATGGAGTTCAACAACTCATTATCTGAGGTTCGGAGCGTTGTGGGACAAAATTGGAACTAATTCAGCAACAAATGTACCGTCAACCGGAGAAACTTTGGAACAAAAATCGCATTTTGTTCCTTAAACGTCGCAAAACTTTACGTCTCACATCAGAAGTACATTGTATCTGTAGTCAATCGAAAGCTTACAGTTTCAGTTTTCGATTGCGGAGCTTATGAGGTCCATTTGGACATCTCTGGTTGGAGTAATGAGCGCTGGAAGTCGTGTTTGAAAGTTAGACACGGACTGGGGTAACTTCGGAACAAAAATTGTTATCATTATTTATTCGACAATTAATTCATAAACTAGGACACGCCACCGATTTTCACCATCAGTAATCGAAAGTTGAGTGTCTTAGCTTTCCATTGGCCTATAGTAAAAGTCGATTTGGTTGAATTTAACTTCTATAATCGAGCATAGAAGCCTTCAGCATCCCTCACACTGTTCGCGTCGTGGCTAACTCTCGAGGAGGAAAATACCTTCACAGTCGGTTTCCGACGAAAACTGACACAACTTGGCTTCCATGGGTCGAAATGAGACGTTCTTCGGCTCATTTTGAAGCTCTCATCAACGGCTACTCAAGTATGTAGAATTCGAGGATGATATGGAGCTTGGGAAATGATTGAGAGTACATGAAGAAGTGTTCCAAAGTTACCCCGGTTTCTGAAAAAAAATACATACTTGTCAGTTTTTACTCTACAAAATTGAAACTTCATGGAAATACTTCAATGTAACAATGGATTCGTCTAGATATGTGTACAGACAAGCGAAATCTAGCTCAGCTACCTCGAATTCGACCTACTGAAGTCGGAACCACACCACTTTTTCCGAGAGACTGTTTGTTGGGTTGAAAACGCACTTTTGAAAAAGTCAGCTTATAAAAGGATAAATAGCTGGTGGAGACTCTTGTGCTAATACAAAACATATTGTTTATGCTTGTCCCAAGTGGAGGGAACCGGTATTAAGGCCTCAGGATCATCTGCCTAGCCAACTGTGCGTGATAACCACTCTTTCATAGTCTGTTCCAAAGTTACCCCGGTTGACGGTATCACAAGAACCATACAAATTCATGCAACCAATTCAGATTTTCTAAAACATTTCTTATTCGATCTCAGCGAAAAGTTATACCGGACACCAGTTGGATAACAAAACCAAAATGACTCAAATGCTTAAATTTTCATCTTTTTCTATGAAGAGAAATGGGATTGCGGGTCAACGTGCGTTGATACGTGGCAATACCTATAACATACGACCAATATCATGTCTAATCGTTAAAGAATAGTGTGTATTTTGAATACTATGATTGGACAATGAACTAATATAGAAGATATCGGCAAAAGTAAGGGTAAACTTTTTTGTTGTAGAACGGCTTTCCAGGTTTGAAACTACCGCCGTTATTTGGGATAGCCAGTAATTGATCACACTGCAAACATGAACGAGGAGCATGAATAACATGACTTTGGGCACGAGAACATTTTTCAGTTGAGCGGACTAAACTCTGCAAGTTCTCATCGTCAGAGAGAACGTTGACGTCCAATTTCGCATCACCATTTCTACAACGAGAGTAACAACAAAGAGTGTTTTAAACGTACAATTTTGAGGTTATACAATCATGGAACTCTCCAGAGCAGTCATTCTCATTTTACTCTCTATGGTGAGCGCCACGCGCACTACCTGCGCAAAATCACGCGGACTTTCTTGTATAAGCCAACATGAGAAGATCAAGAAATGTTCCTCTTGGTCTCTCTCTGAATGTCAGAAAGCTTTCAAATTTGAGGTGGTGCAAGCTTACACATTTCTGAATCGGGTCATGTGCAGAAAAAATCTTTCCCAGACACTTCGTCGCTTACTTTTTTCGATAGAAAGTCACGGTGCGCGAGAGCGTAAACACGTATTTTTCAACAATTTTTCTGATTTTATCCAAGCGTTGCCCGGAGGTTGTGCAAGATGCATCTGCAAGAGCATTGACTCGACAATGACCATCTCAATCATGAACTCGATCTGAGAATTAGGAATTGAGATACAATGAGGTTTTCTACACACAAAAACGCGCTCGCTGCTGACTGTCCGGTCGCTGCTCGCGTCTTCTGCTAACCTGTGCGGAACCGGCGAATGTCACAACATTTATCATTAAAGCACAAAATCACTCTGCCGACGACAACAAACGGCCTACACAATGCATGCGGGACTATTTCTAGTTTCGATTTTCACAAGTTTCGACGACACAATTGATAAAGCATGATAATATTATGAGTATTTACACACTGCCGTGTGCTAAAGCAACCGGACGAGTCCGCGCCATTTCCCCATAAGTACTGCGGCTGGCCTGGAGGCGTCGTGGCAGTCTAGTCTCGGTGGCAATATTCAAGCGGTCTTTGCTCATTCAAATACGAATAGCTCATCTATCCACGTGACTTCCCTGTGAACACCGTTCGTTCCCGGAACGTACCGCAGAGGGTTTCCGTCGGAACTAATGCAACCTTCGCCGGGCGTTCCTACGACCCACCAGCAACGCTGTGGGTAGGTACAAATGTCCGCGCGATTACGTATTCACAGCGTTGTGAGTTAGTTCCCAGAACCTTTCTGCGGTTCCGTGATAGTTTTGTAATGATTGTTTGTTGCAACCTAGACCTTGAAAATTTTTTTGTTGAACAAATTAAAAAATTGTTACCTCTTGTTCTTTCCCTTGCAGGCTATTCGTTCAATCTCTTCGGTTGGGCTCAATCACAAACACGGTCACTTTGTGAAAAGGAGATAATGAGACTGTCCTCGAATGGCCTGCAAAGGAAAGAGGAAAAATTACAATTTCTTTCATTTATTAAACAAAAATTCTCTAAGTTTTCGATTGTAGAGGAAATTCGTACAAAACTATTTTGGAACCACGGAAGGGTTTCGGGAACCAATACACAACGCTTTGGATACCCAATCGCTCGCGGACATTTATGTACATACTCACAACAATGCTGGGGGGTCATCTAGGAACGATTGGCCGAAGGTTGCATTAGCTCCGACGGGAACCTTCTGCGGTACGTTTCGAGGACGAACAGTGTTCAGTGGGTTATATTCGATCAATATCGGACGATGGTCTAATCATTTCCATGCAATTACGATAGGCTTCACATTCGGGGACGTCGTCGCGCGTCGTGTCGGCCATGAGATCGTGTCAAAGATCACGGTCTTTGTTATGTTCGACCAACAATCGACCTTCGTACTCGTGCTCCGTATACGTGCCTAAGAATGAAATATACTTGGGAATTACACAATTGGATTCATCGCCATCGTGAGTTTTTCTATGTAATTAGCAAATTTATGAGGTTTTCCGCCGATATTGTCAAACCAAAAAATACCGGTTGGTGAGACCATGTTCAACTGCAAAGAGCCATGAGAGTGGCGGGATTGTACTGTTCCATAATTGTGTTAAGATTAACAAAACTTCCAAAAAGTTCTCAAGGTGTTGTGAATTATTGACCCGGAGTTAACAAGTCACCTCTAAATTGACGAATTCCGAAAAAAAATTCATAGTAAAATCTCAAATTAATCAGCAAAATTTTCGGGAATCCTCCTTTCATGGCAACCCCGTCCACAAAGACCGAGTTTTCTCTCACTTAATTTCCTCTTGTGATATCCCTGCTCCACTGCAACCCAATGGATAATAGACATGCTTGCGTATTCTGTCACTCGCCAGCGGGCGTCACTGAGCATCGTGCTGTGGCTCATTATGACCCCCTCACTGCGTGTTATACGAATACCATCAGCCAGCTATCCATTCCATAGCAAAATCGAGAACGACAAAAAACTCTTTTCGCATTCGATTCCCTCTCTCTCTTGCTGTTGATTTCTACATCATGTTAAGTCTATAAAAAAGGATACATTTTTGTCATAGATAAATTAGTGTAAAAATTATCATTATTCGCCCATTGTTCGAGATTAATTATAATTACACCAAAACTTTTCGAGTAAAAGTTGGGCAGTTTCATGTCAGTTACAGTTATGTGCAAATGGTTGAGCCATTCCTATGATAGTTAGTGCAAAATAGCATTTGTTCATAACAAATTAATGAAACTACTGCAAAAATGCAGAATTGAAAAAATTGGCGTAGCTGCGTAAGTAAAAGTTCATTTGAAAGAAAAAAGTATTGTTTTCATTTCTTTGCGACAGCACCAGTTTCTCGCTCAGAGTTGGAAAAGTGTTGCAATTAGTGCTGCCACAATAATTGATCAATTATCGATGTTGTCTCACGATATCGATATTATGGACATCGATAACAATAATGTCTGGTATTGGTAGAACCAATAATGATAACCGCGGTGACGAATAAAAGTTATGGACCAATATCTTATCGCGATACACAGGCCAGACTTGAAAATAAGATTCAAAGAAAATGTTATAAGTACCAATATGATGCAAAAAGTTCATGGTAATAGAAACCTGGACACAAGCCTGATTAACAATATTTAGAATATCTTGAGATCATCGAGATTGTGGGTAATCGATTCCGCAAATCTATTTTCTTAATAAACTATTTACCCACGAATCAATACATATCATCGTTTCGATAGAATCACACTGGAAAGAACACCTTATTGATCAAACAATTCCTCCAGCTCGCGAGAACGAGCGCTCAACTGGGACCGAGCTCAGCATCATAGCTGAAGTATTTCTATCCATACGAGAAAAGAGTGGATAAGAGGTACCATGACATCTGCACCATTCTAGGATGTTCGTACCGATCAGTGCACGACGGAATTTTAAAGAAGTATCTATTTCTCTTCTTCAACCATCAAGACCACTCCAGGAGCGTCATAAATTGATGGCAACTTGAGAACACTAGTCTTGTTGTTAGGGGCAGACATTGATGGCTGGCTTACTCCAGAGCAGAGTTGTTAAAATACACTGCACGTGCATTACACGCGCGTGTATGGCACGTGCATCCGTGCATTCGTGTATTTGTGTATCGCCGCTAGCGCCCTGATCGGTAGGCCTCGGTATCAGCTGGGCTGGGGCAAAGCGGGGCAAGCAGCAGAACAGAAATTAAACAATAATCTCCTGGAGGTGTCATATTAATCTTGCGAATATCGATTGCTGCTGCAAGCTGCAGGTTTTTCGCGCAGCAGGTTATTTTATGCAACGCTGTGCGTAAAACTGTGCAAAAAGTCAACTTTCTATGCAAGGTACCCGTGCCGAAAGAAATGCAGAAAGTGATTATCGCACGGTGTGCGAGAAAGTAACTTTCTCACTATGTTTGACGAAACATAGTGAGAAAATGAAATCTGTGCGAAAATGAATTCATCAAAATTCTCATAGGGAATTGAAAACTTAGGAAAAAATTTAATGAGTCAACCTTGCATGTCAATCTGTTTCTAGTAGGCGGATTCCAACCCTTCGATTACTCATCGTTTTATCTGAATTATATTTTCATCTTTACTTGAAAAATACTTTCACTAGATAGAGATATACATCCATTAATTCCAAAACCATCTTTTCAGATGTATTTAGATGATTGATCATCATTATACATAGTTGGATGAATTATCAAAATTGAATCTTTTGAAATTCGGCGATACCTTTGAGCAACGAGGTAATACGCGATATGAGCAAGAGATTTTTTCTTTTACATTTTTCAGACTTTTATTTCAGTCGGGGGGCTCCGTCCCCTGCCGCCCCTGGACCCCACTCCGCGCCCCGGTCGCCCGTCCCTTGGCGCAGACTTCCGCGAAAAGTTTGTCGAACAAGCGGCTCTGACGCATTATTTGAAATGGTGACAACATTGATCCAGTTTACAAAAAACTTATAGCAAAAGTCCATCTTTCACTACACCAAAATAATTGGATTCATTTTGGAGATCAGTTGACATCCTTAGAAATGTGCCATTGATTTGTATTAGATCAAGGTACTCGGCAATATATACCTTTTTGTGATTTGATTTTTAGAATATTTATTGGTCTAAAGGATACTTATTTCAATTGAATAAACTCAGTATAAGATAATAATTGTTATCATTTCATTCAATTCCTGACCGCCAATTGTTTTGAAAGTCGTGGAGGCACAGTTTTCCGCACAGATTGCATAATAGTACATTAAGCAATCAGGGTGGGAAAGAGGATTCCCGCACGAGTGGCCGGGAAGAGTACGGGAACTTCCCACCCGTATTGCTTATACTATTTGATGTAACCCGTGCGGGAAACTGTGCCTCCACGGTAGTTGAAGGCATTAACCGATAAGATCATTAGGATTGTTTTTTGAAATTCTGTCTCCTATTCAATCCATAGACGATTCCATTCCGTTGATAAATCTTTTGAAATTTTAATCACATTGATTGACAAATAGTTCCTGATCATTATGAATGGACTGCAAAATTTCGACTAGTACACAAGACGCACTATATCAGCCATCATTCATCTGGTACATCACGGCGAATCAGGGGGTAAGGGGTGACCTAGGAGGGGAAGGAGAGCGGGGTCCAGGGGTGGCAGCCCCTAGTGGGAGTGCAGGGGGCGTAGCCCCGGACCGAAAAAAACGCCCGAAAGATGTATCAAAAAACGAACTCGCCATCCAGTACATTACGATGCTGCACAAATTGAAAAAATTGTCAATTTCCATAAATTTCAAAATCTGTTTGATGAAATTCAGGTTTTAAAAAAAAACTCAGTAATAGAACTCTTGAATAAATAGATTTTATAGCACTGCGTGACCTAAACCCGCGTTTATTTAACGCATTTGCGGGACTTAAATGGCCTATTATTCAACTGTGAAATAATGCGTCCGCTCACTTCACGTGGGTGCGGGCTGCAGCAAATCAGTTTATTTCACTGCGAGGTTACAAGGGCATTTTTGGCAATTTTTGCGCATACTATGTATGCAGGCATCGAAATTTGAAGAAAAATGATAGGAAATCTATGATGGATCATGTCTGGAGCAATTGTATCCGCATCAATGATTGTAAAGAGCAAGAAAATTAGTCATGACTGCAACACTCCTGCTCATGGTTATAAATCATCAGCAACATAAACATAAACATAAACACGTGGCTGAGTTCTACACATGTACATACATACGTGCTAACCTTGAAACCTTTGACCATGCCGGATTTTGCATTTGATGCACCGTTGTGAAGGAATGACAACAGATAAATATCAAAATTAGAGACTGCATCAGTATGATGAGGGATTGTACCTCATTTGAAAAGATCAAATATGCATATTCGTCATTCTTGCGGTAGGGGTGTTACATTACACAGTTTTCCATTCTCAAACAGCCGTTATGAAATGTCTCAGAAGAATTAAACTCCAAATTATTCTGGAGTCTAGTTACTAGCGTAACAATAGAAATTGTTCTAGGATAAAGTCTGAGAGGGAAAATTTTAGGTCTTGGCCGGGATGAGGCTTGCACAACCCCTATATTACTATAATAACCAACGATGATGCTCATGGATTATTTTAGTTACAAGAAACGTCTTCATCATCACTCGGTGGGTTTAATCGCGGGTGTGTGATTTCTATTTTATAGGACCAGATTCTTACCTTTTTTTCAGTCGGGGGGGGGGGGCGGCAGCCCCCCCCCCCTGCTTACCCCCGCGAAAGGCGGATTTATGTCACTCGATGCTATAAAATAGTGTACGATACACGGGACCCAAGAGCTTTGATTATTACACGGCGTGATTGGCACCCTCGCGCAAGCGCTCGGGCGCCAACTTCACGCCGTGTAATAATAAGGCTGTTAGGTCCCTTGTATCGTAAATAACTATTATTGAATTGAAATCACAAATCTCATAAAATATACTTTTGTGAGTATATTGGCTCAAATTAAATGAACAGCACATTTTTCATGAATATCAACTACAATACAAAATGCATGAAATCATTTTGACCTAGTCGAAAAATCAATCTCTTCATATTGTTCTGAACCAATTAAAATTTTTTGAATTCAATTCATCTAGAGAATATGAACAAAAACTTTTCTATTTTACGTTTGATCATGGGATTCATTCTCCATAACCAATTTTCAATTTTTATAAAAGTATTGAGCTCCTGCTCATTCTGATTTAATCATCTAGTTGCTTATCACCTGTTGAATGACAGAAACATATCTAGAGAAAATCAACAAAACATGTTCATCTTACGAGTGATTCTCGAATATATTCTCTAGCACCAATGGTCAGTTCTAATGATAATTTATTGAGCCCTGCTCATTCTGTTTGGGTCATCTAGTTGTCAATCATCTATTGAATGACAGGATTGTATCTAAAAAAATTATTAGGCTTCCATCTGAAAAATGGAATTAAAAATTTTACACAACTGTTGCAGCAATGTCATTTACGAATCGATCATCTTTGACAGAATCATTATCACGCTATTTACGTTGATTCGCTGCTGCGAAAAGTAATTCTGCAAGATATATCGATAAAAACTGACTAACTGATAGATTTTTACAAGTTTTCAAATTCTTATCAGAATCGTGATCAATCCATTATTGTACTGATCTGATTCTCCTAGAAACATAGTGCGAAAGTTACTTTCTCGCACGCTTAATCGTGCAGTAATGTCATATTTTCGCACGGATGGGATTTGGAACTGTGCGAGAATGCTTTTACGCATCACTTTTGGCACGGGTATCATGCATAAAAAGTTAACTTTACACACAGTTTTACGCACGGAGTTACATAATAGTACATTAAGCAACATGGGTGAAAAGGAAGATTCCCGCACGAGTGTCCGGAAAGAGTGCGAGAAAGTAATTTTCTCGCACGATTCCACTTTCTCGCACGGTTGATATGTTGTTCATAATACCCGTGCGAGAAAGTCGAAAGAGTGCGAGAAAGTTACTTTCTCGCGCGGTTCCGGACACGAGTGCGGGAACTTTTCGCCCGCGTTGCTTATACTATTTTATGTAATTTTCCGATGTTTGGGTGCTTACAAAATTGCATAAAATAGCATTCGCGCCTCGATCATGAGGTTCCCCGCTTCCGAGCGATTATTTCGACCCTCGCCTGCGGCTCGGGCCGAAAACCAATCGCTCAGAAGCGAGCTACAACCTCATAATCTCGGTGCGAAATCTACTATTTTGCAACTGTGTGCGCGGAGTTGTAAAAAAATGAGACTTCTCTTCACTATTTACAGTGCGAGAAGTAATGCGTGAATGACTTCTCGCACAGATTTACATTTACGCACTGGTGGAGTGTGCGTGAATGTAACTTCTCGCTCTAATGCATTTTCATTCACGCACAGTTCCAAAATATGATGTCACGCCATCCCTCTGAATTTGGCCTTTCTTGAAAACTTCGTTTCCATGATAATCTTGCTCGGACAGTGGTGCATTTAATTACAACTTCACGCACAGTTGCAAAAAATAGTATACGCAACACGTGCGAGAAGTTTCCGCACACGTTGCCAACTCGCGCGAGAAGTAACATTCACGCACACTTCGAAACTTCTCGCACACCCAGAAGAACACATTTACGCACGCTCGCGAAGCAACCGTGCGTAAATATGTACTTCTAGGTGTGCGAGAAGTTTCAAAGTGTGCGTGAATATTAACTTCTCGCACTCGTTTGGCAACTTGTGCGGAAATTGACCTTCTCGCACTTGTTGCGTAATATACTATTATGCAACCTGTGCGGAAAACTGTGCCTCCACAACTTTTAAAACAATTGGCGGTCAGGACTTGAATGAAATGATAACAATTATCATCCTATACTGAGTTTATTCAATTGAAATAAGCATCCTTTGGAACAATAAGTATTCTAAAAATCAAATCACAAAAAGGTACTCATTGCCGACCACCTCGATCTGATACAAATCGATGGTACTTTTCTAGGGATGTCAACTGACCTCCAAAATGAATCCAATTATTTTGGTGTAGTGAGAGATGGACTTTTGTTATAACTTTTTTTCAACTGGGACAACGTTTTCACCAATTCTAATAATGCGTCAGAGTCGCTTATTCGACAAACTTTTCGGGGAAGTCGCCGGTAGGGAATGGGCGACCGGGGGGCGGACTGGGGTCCAGGGGCGGCAGGGGGCGAAGCCCCCACCGGGGGGTTCGGGGGGCGGACCTCCCCCCCCCCCCCGACTGAAATAAAATTCTGAAAAATGTATCAAAAAAAACCTCTTGCTCATATCGCGTATTACCTCGTTGCTAAAAAATATCGCCGAATTTCAAAAGATTCAATTTTGATAATTCGTACAACTATGTATGATGATGATCAATCATCTAAATATATTTGAAAAGGTGGCTTTTGAATGGATAAATCTGTGGCGGTCGGACTAAAGGGCGTCAGTCCATTTGAATAAAAATCGAGAAAAATGCGTTTGAATGCTATCATTATAATACAGGAGAGTGGACTTACGCCCTCTTACAAATGGAAATCTTAGCCAGCAATGCAACATTTTGGTCTGGGAGAAGTTTCAAGTGATGAAGTTGATCCAGTAGAACATCGTAGATGCCTTAACTCAAATTTTATGAAAATTGGACTAACGCCCTTTAGTCTGACCGCCACAGAAATATATATCTCTATCCAGTGAGAGTATTGCTTTCTCTAAAGAGAAAGCTTTGTTTTCACCCCAACGAAAATTTGATCAAATTTTTCATTAAAATCAACATATTCTTCAACAAAATCCCTCTTATCGAAAAAGACAACGACCATTCTCTTCCTCTCGCCAAAAGCTATCAAATGTAGGTAACACTTTTCCTCCTAATGTCCTCCCAAATCTGCCAAAGACTCATCTTTCCACCCTATTTTCCGTGTTTGTGTGTGTGTATGTATGTATGTTGTTTTATATTGGACACGCTTTCTCTTTTACTATTCGCCTTATCAACTTTTGGCTTTCTACAAGTAGTAGAGAATCCAATTTCTGAGAGCCCAGTGATTTGGCACCTTTCGGCTCCCAGTCAAATTTGATCCATGGGCTTTTTGAACAAAAAGTGCTCAAATTTCAACTTTTAATACATAAATATCTTTTTCCCACACACTCTCACAACAAATTGAGTCACCTAAACTATGATTTTTTCTGCGAGATCTATCGATTGGTTAATACCGAAATTTCATTTGATCTCTACAGATCTCAAATTTTCAAAAAAATCAAAATTTTCACCAAAAATTTTTTTTTGAGCCTTTTTAAACCTACCGCATCCGAATTCTGTCTCAACCAACTAATAGATATCATCGAAAAAACCTAAGACTAGATGGCTCAAATCCTTCTAAAAAGCTCCCTCCAAAAAATAATTCAAAAAATAAAGGAAAATTTCCCTTAATATTCAATTTTTCCTCCTACCTTCCTTCATGACTCATTTATCTCAATCTTGATGACCTAAACTATGATTTTTTCTGCGAGATCTATCGATTGGTTAATATCGAAATTTCATTTAATCTCTACAGATCTCAAATTTTCAAAAAAATCAAAATTTTCACCAAAAATTTTTTTTTGAGCCTTTTTAAACCTACCGCATCCAAATTCTGTCTCAACCAACTAATAGATATCATCGAAAAAACCTAAGACTAGATGGCTCAAATCCTTCTAAAAAGCTCCCTCCAAAAAATAATTCAAAAAATAAAGGGAATTTTTCCTTAATATTCAATTTTTCCTCCTACCTTCCTTCATGACTCATTTATCTCAATCTTAATGACCTAAACTATGATTTTTTCTGCGAGATTTATCGATTGGTTAATATCGAAATTTCATCTAATCTCTACAGATCTCAAATTTTCGAAAAAATCAAAATTTTCACCAAAAATTTTTTTTTGAGCCTTTTTAAACCTACCGCATCCAAATTCTGTCTCAACCAACTAATAGATATCATCGAAAAAACCTAAGACTAGATGGCTCAAATCCTTCTAAAAAGCTCCCTCCAAAAAATAATTCAAAAAATAAAGGAAAATTTCCCTTAATATTCAATTTTTCCTCCTACCTTCCTTCATGACTCATTTATCTCAATCTTGATGACCTAAACTATGATTTTTTCTGCGAGATCTATCGATTGGTTAATATCGAAATTTCATTTAATCTCTACAGATCTCAAATTTTCAAAAAAATCAAAATTTTCACCAAAAATTTTTTTTTGAGCCTTTTTAAACCTACCGCATCCAAATTCTGTCTCAACCAACTAATAGATATCATCGAAAAAACCTAAGACTAGATGGCTCAAATCCTTCTAAAAAGCTCCCTCCAAAAAATAATTCAAAAAATAAAGGGAATTTTTCCTTAATATTCAATTTTTCCTCCTACCTTCCTTCATGACTCATTTATCTCAATCTTAATGACCTAAACTATGATTTTTCCTGCGAGATCTATCGATTGGTTAATACCGAAATTTCATTTAATCTCTACAGATCTCAAATTTTCAAAAAATCAAAATTTTCACCAAAAATTTTTTTTTAGATTTTAAAACCTACCGCATCCAAATTCTGTCTCAACCAACTAATAGATATCATCGAAAAAACCTAAGACTAGATGGCTCAAATCCTTCTAAAAAGCTTACTCCAAAGAATAATTCAAAAAATAAAGGAAAATTTCCCTTAATATTCAATTTTTCCCCCTACCTTCCTTCATGACTCATTTATCTCAATCTTAATATGATTTTTCCTGCGAGATCTATCGATTGGTTAATACAGAAATTTCATTCAATCTCTACAGATCTCAACTTTTCAAAAAAATCAAAATTTTTATCAGAATATCCAAAGGAGATTTTCTTAGGATGAGATTTTGCTTTGATGTAAAGTTCGTCAAGTGATCGATGATATTGATAATTTTGAATTGGTATTGTAATTGTGAGAATGTAGAATTTTTTAACGAATATCTTATTTATGAGATTTATATTGATATCAATAAAGATACAAAAAAGTATAATATAGTTTCAATTATCATGTGGAAAGGAATTTCACATTATATTTTTCATACAATTTTAGAATGATGATGGTCTGGTTATTCTAATTATCATCATATGACGCTTGGAGAAAGCTTTCTGCTAATCACTTTTAGCAGCGTATTTTTTAAGTAAAAATGAAAATATAAAATGATGGATTATCGAAGGGTTGGAATCCGCCTACTAGAAACAGATTGACATGCAAGGTTGACTCATTGAATTTTTTTCGAAGTTTCCAATTCGCTATGAAAATTTCGATGAATCCATTTTTGCACAGATTTCACTTTCTCACTATGTTTTGTCAAACATAGTGAGAAAGTTACTTTCTCGCACACTTAGCCGTGCGAGAATGACTTTCTGCATTTCTTTCGGCACGGATACCTTGCATAGAAAGTTGACTTTTCGCACAGTTTTACGCACAGCGTTGCATAAATGCGATTTTTGACCCAAAGTTGCCCCAGTTGATGATGTCCGTGGAATTCCCTATATAATGTATGCTGTCCCAAAGTTACCCGACACCGGTTTAAGGCTAGTCCGGAGTCCGCGTAAACCGCAACCAGACACGCACCGGCGTACTTTAAGGTTGCAGCTGCATCCAATGATTCTGAGAGCGGTATTATTGTTTATACGCTTTTATTGGTACTGAATGTGTTATTCAGATACTAGGCCACCTGTGAAATCTCATAACACCATACCATGCAAAGTTTCATGGCATTTCATTCATTAGGAATCGAGAAAAGCTTGAAGGCAATTTTTTGGTGGGACAGAGCGCGTCCGCGACTATTCCGATTTATTCCTCAATAACGAAACAGTTTGGGCTAAAATCAGATACTAGGCCACCTGTGGATTAGAATTTCCTGTCGAATGAGCCCTCCCACGCCCGAAATTTCTGAATCTAGCTCGCAAAAACCTTGAACTAGTGTGAGCATCGAACAGTATAACTTGCTCAGCGCGCCAAAGAACTACGATTTTCTGGAGATATAGAATGAATCCCCGGGTGTGGAACAACTCATTCGGTGGGAAATATCATGACGTTTCAGTTGCCGTATCTCGTTTGGGTCGGAAATGTGAGGTTGAAATACTATGAGGCAAAAAGTGGTTCGTAATCTCCCATCGCACATGTAGTACGATCAAAGCGCCATCTATCGAGCAAAATATCCGGATTCTCTACGGACTAGCCTTAACTGTGGGACACGACTTTGAGCGCTCATATCTCCAACTACACTGAGATCCGTGAATACTTCACCGCACGATGCGATACCCCAACAAACCTTGAGACGTTTTAAGGTCATCTTAAAGATGTCTCGGGATGTCTGGAGACGTCTACGGGGATATCTCTAATACGCCCTCTAAAGCCCCCCAAAGACATCTTAAATACATCTTTTTACCATCTCCAAAGATATCTCCCCGAGAGATGTCTCTGAGACATCCCCAAAAATATGAAATAGAGGTGTTTTCATCTGATGGCTATTGGAGATTCCAAATTGAAGGTTATGATAGAATGAAAACAATGTTCTCATATCAAATCAAGTCCAAAACACTGGTAATCATTATCATTGGTCAGTTTCATTCCTGGTATTTCAACGAATGATGACCGGTGAAGTGAAATTGATTTGAAGCGAACATTCACTTTTCAATGAGAAATATATATGATGGTTCAAAAAAAGAGATTTATATTCAGATTCAGTTCGACGACACTGGATACAATGATAAAAATGCCTAGATCTTCAAATGAAAGGTGCAAGAATATACATTGAATTTAAAGTAGGATTGCAAATATTTTGTAGCGCATAATCAGCTAGTACATCAAACTGAGAAAAAATTCCACAATAGTTTTGCTAGGATGATGAATCGCACACATAATAAACTTCAATAATAGAATTGATTACACTGCTTGAAGGCTGGTACTCATCAGGAATTATTACATCGATCTTGTGAAAACTTCCAACACAATGATGAGAATCTGGAATGTTGAGCGTCGAATAATTTTTTTTATGATGTTGAGTGCCCCAATAAGGACCACGATCATACTGCACCTCGTACAACCTGAAAGTGAGGAGAGTTTCATCTCAAAATGCAATTGGTAGACGCGCAGAAACTTTACATAATAGAATTCATATTGGATACACACAAAAGTTGCACAACTCGAAGCCTCCCTAGTGTATATGAACAAGTTTACTTACTTTGAGTTTCTTCAGGTGAACCTGGCTTATGGATGAATCTTATCGATGTATAATAACTGAAAACCAGTCTGAAAATCATCAAATAGACCATTAGCCAAGATGATTGATATTTACCATACCAATGCTCTGATGCGTCTTGAAAGTATTCGGATAACACATACCAGTTACCACCAGGATCTTGGTGATTTAGATTATAGAAGAAGATCTGTAGGGCAATGTTGAATGCACCTTGTTATTTCATCATTGATGTCATTGGAACAAGATAGATTCCAACTCAAATTATAAATAGCTGCAGCTATGATTCAGTGACGATTCATAGGTTATGTCAAATCATCATTCTGAATATCATTCGCACACTAACCTAAAAGGCCAACCGAACAAATAATCAAGTTATTCTCAATTGTAGGGTGAAAGGAATACTTAGCTGGAAATCATTCGACGATTATCCTCGCAAAATTTTGAATGAGAAAACTCCATCCGGCACCCGCGTGCATAGCAAAAATATACAGAACGCCGATCATCCCGCGAACACCTCGGAAAATACGCTCATAGGATGTCTTGCGCGGAGTCATCTCCTGAACATCTTTAGAACATCTTACACACACGCCCACCCGCGAGGACATCTTGAAGACATCTTCGAGACACTTTATGAAGACATCTCCGCTGAGGATGTCTCCAAATTTGGGAGACATCTCCGGCGTGGTTTGTTGGGTAGTACCTGTGACTATCCATATCGTAAAACCAAGCGGGACGATACTCACACTACCTCATACGATACGTATAGTCTGCTGCACTATCCCAAACTCTCGAGATAGTAATGGTTACTATCTCGCGTCGTCGGGGACTGAAATATATTTGGCCATAAGATTTGTGATGAAAAATTTTTTCATGCAGATTTTAGGTTGCTGCTATATGGAAGAATCAGAATTGAATAAAAAAAATACAGCTGCTTGTAGCTTGGTTCCATGCCTGAAATCTCTAGAATCTGAAGATAATTCTTTCCAATGCAAGAATTGGCTTGTTGGCTTGCAAGCCAATCCCCAAATTGCAAGGTTATAGTTCCTGCGTAACCATCCAAGTGTCTTCGGATGAATTCAAAATTCTGTTCCTTGAAGATGTTTCTACCTCCTGTTCATCAGTTGAGATTGTTCCTTCATAAATTAATATATTCTGTCATGTCTCTGAGCTATGGCAGCAATAGTCTACATGACATTAGTACGTGGCGGAGGGAATGCATGCCCCACCTTGTATGTTATTCTTCGACACAAGACCTGAAAACTTTTCTGCATTTGCTGAATATCACCAGCACTGAATGTGACAGATCTAGAACTGCTTGATTCTTGGAACACAGAATCCAGAAGCCTGTGGTTCTTGGTGTAGCACTCGCATATATTGGTTATAATCAGTTTTAAGGAAAAAAATTGTCTGACAATGTAAGGGAAAAAGTTGCAATTGAATAATTTCGCCATCTCAATTTGCTCTTTCAAAGTTTCATACGCCCTCATTCAGATATTTTTAAATGTTCACGTTAGTATATTTTTGACAACATCTCCAAGCGTCATCAAGATTTTCATCTTTGATTTGGGTTGAACTTAGTGAAAGAGTTATCATTCAACACAAATCAAATGAGCCAAGTGTGAATGAAAAACAAGAATCTTGATGACACTTGGAGATAATGTCAATGAGATACAACAAAGTGAGCACCTAAAATCTCTGAACAAAATTTATGTATAACATGAAATGACAAGATTATCCAATTTGAACTCCTCGCCTTTGTTGTAGATAATCTTTATGTGAAACTGATTAATTATTACAAGTAAGATATGCAAATATAACCCCAAGAACCACAGGCTTTCGGATTATCTTAATTGAGGACCAAGCAGCTCAAGGTCTGTCATATTGAGTATGAGCAGATCAATCGATGAATATTTCTAGCATTCAAGTCGAAGGAGAACATATGAAGTGTGGATTGTATTTCCTTCGTCACTGGTCAATACTGTCTGGACTATCATTCTTATAGCTCAGAAGGATGACAGAATAATTCTATCCATCAAATAAAAATCACAGCTGATGCATATTGGTACAAACATCCCCAGGAAAGAGAATCTTGAGTCCATGCAAAGTCACTTGGCTGGTTACGCAGGACCTATAACCTACAAGCTAATTCTATCAAGTCATGATCTTGCTTCCATAGAAGGGACAATGTACTTTTTTGCATCAGATTGCATTTTCCAAAGATGGAATATGCTAGCAAATTTCATTTTCATTTCCAAATTCTATCAAATAAAGTGAGATGTGGTGTGAATCGTCCTCCATGTTATTCAAATGGGACTGATGATATGCCACAGCAGAAGATCCGTAGTGCCATCCCCACTTCTTATATACTTGACTGAACTTTCGGATAGTAGCCACTACTATCTCGGTGAGTCGGCGGTACAATCGGATCGTTCGAAGGACTATTTTTCAGCGTCGCATGAACGATATATGGAATCGTTGAGACAACGAACAAAATATAGTCAGGTGTACGATTCATGACTCTGAGTGTAGAGATGTCGAAATGTACTCTATAAACACCGCGATCGAAAGGTGAAGCTGTAAGCTTTCGATTGACCACACATACAACGCGCTTCTGGTATAAGACGTACAAGTTTCACGAGTTTGAAGGGAAAAAATGCGATTGTTGTCCCAAAGTTACCCCAGTTGACGGTATTCGAGCTTTGGGCCGCTACGGTAACCTTGCAATTTGATGATTTGCAACTCGATCACAACTTCAAACAAATAGGTCATGTAGGTCACGGAATTATTTTCTTATTTGATTGAAAATCATTGGTTGACTTAGTGAAGTTCGGATGAGTTAGTTTGATGTACAAAATAATGTGGCGTGGGCAGACTGTGAAAAAAAAGAAATTACAATGAAAAGCAGAAAATATTGCAGAAAGAAGAAGAAAAAAGCAAAGAAGAAGAAACAAGCCAATGTCTGTATAAAAGAGCAAATGGACAGGATGTTGGACATCATAAGATCTTAACCAACACCGCAGTAAATTTTCAAGATGATGCATCAAGTGGTGGTTCTGACATGAGCAAAATTTCGATTAAAAAAGTAATTCAATCTACAACTAACCCTCAATCCAAGAATAGCTCTGCTGAACTATCTTCAGTTCAATGCCCATTATCTCACTCGGAGTCAATTATTGACTCATGTCAGAGTGACGACAGTGATGCTACTGAAATTTCAGACAATGAAGAATTAACTAGTGGCCCTTTGGATATTGTTGCTGATATGAGGGGATGGGCTAGAAACAATCCATCAGTCCCTCAGCCTACATTGGACAGCCTATTAAAAGTGCCCCGTCGCCACCACCCGACACTAACCAGGTCATCCAAGACTTTGCTGAGAAGGCCTACGAGTTATAAGTACAACATTGAAAGACTAGAGTCAGTTACTTAGGGCGCTCAAGCAGAGTTTGTATATCTTGGAATAACTACACATTTGCAAAAAACTGTGAACCCTGAATTACTTAAAAAGTCAGTGTTACCTCTGGGTTTTGATGTGGACGGGCTATCCCTGTATCGCTCCAGCTTTGTTGAGTTTTGGTTGACATCGGGCAAAGTGTACACCAAAAAAGATTGCTATAAGCCTTTCCCCATATCTGTCCATTGTGGCGCAGGTGAGCCAGCTGATTTGAATGAATATTTGATGAATTTATAACAGAGATAAATGATCTGTTAGCAAATGGTATTGGCATAGATCAGAGGAAGTTCACCATCAAAATATTTTGTTTTTGCGGTGACAGACCAGCCAGTTGTTTTATAAAATGTACCAAGGGTCATGGGGGTTACTGGGCTGAAGTGTGTATAATCATGGATAAATTCATGAATGAGACAGTTCATTATCCCGTGATCAGTTCTGATAGTATTCCTATTAGAACCGATGCATCCTCTCGTACCAGAGAAAATCCTAAGCACCATCATGAAGTATCACCATTAGTCAAGTTGGATGATACAGATATGATCAATGATTTTCTCACGGATTTTATGCACCAAGGATATCTAGGTAACGTGAAGAAAATACCTATGGACCACTGGTTCAAACTCGAGAAAATTTTTCTCACTCGTGAGCAAATGTTGACTGTATCTCAGCGCTTGATCGATATTGCGAATCAATTCCATTTGACTTTCAAAGAACAACAAGATCCCCAGCAGAGTGCAGCTTATGGACAGCAACTGAATAGAGATTTTTCCTTTTATATGCAGCTGCATTAATCACGAAAGATATGCTTCCTCATGATCTATATAGACACTTCATGTTATTGAATACTGGCTGTTTGATCCTTGATAGTGAATCCTTGTATGATATTTACACTGATGGAGCAGATGAATTTTGAGACTGTTTTGTGAATTAGCTCCTGACATTTATGGCCCAGAAATTTCGACAACTAATCTGCACAACACTTCCCATCTGGCCAGAGATGTGAGGAATAAGCTTTCTCTATGATGATTGCTTTTTTGACAAACAACCACAAATTGAACCTGACTTTCAGGTGTTGAAGATGAAAAGGTGCCAGGATGGATCAATGGTAGTCTCTAGAATCAAATTCAAGAGTTGTGAATTGTCGAACACAAAACCTAACAATCTAGTATTGTTAAAAAGTGGAGAGATCATGAGGGTCAAATCTATGCAAGTTTCATAAGAACCACAGAGAATAGATCAAGTCGTACTGAAAGGGAGCAAGATCAGACTTGCTGGCCCTGCATATGAGTATCTCTGTGACTCGTCTTTAATCAACAGATTCCAAGTTGTTGAAGACGAGAATTCAGAAAAAATTGAAGAAAAACTCATTCATGTAGAATGTAAGATGTTCATGCTCAGTATTTATGAATTTCTTGAAGATGGAAATGCAGTTCCTTATACCTTGCCGTTGCCTCATTCAAAGTAAGACACACCAACCAATACTATGTGAGTGAAATTACATATGTTCTCTACTCTTTCAGATTGTTGTGAGTTCTTCTGTTCATCAACTTATGAAAAAAATTCAGACAGTTACCTGATGTTGATCATTTTCAAATTGAGTTTGTGACTGAGCTGAAACAATTGTATTCTTGATGCAGTCTTCAATACATCTTTCATCAATATCTTAATTTACTTGGAATTTACTTGAATAATATCCAGATCATATCAATATAATGAATAGAATATAATTGAATAGTATAATAACTCTATTCAGTATTCGGCCTTAGCATCTTTTGGCTAGTGGTAAAGGTGCGTGGATTTGAATATTTAACAGAATTGACGGAAAAGTTAATTTCACTTTTCATAATCTACTGCAATGTTTTGCTGACAATAGCCAGTAAACAAATCATTGAGAATGTTGTGTTGAAAAACCGCCTGCTCGTGTGGAATTTATAGGAAGCTGATCAGATAATCTAATCATTTACACTTGTCATCTGTATAGTCACACGATCTTTTAAAGATAGTTATACACGCTCGGACTAGCTGTAGCTTTGCTGCAATCTGAAGTGTCCTCCTCGGCAAACCCCATGGATAATGGGGGAGTCGGAGATGACATAAGTTCTTAGGCTAGTTCTCAGGAGTCTCTTGGACTTGCCCTGACTTGCCTGAGGTAGACATAAGCACCTCTGAAACCTCGGAAGCTGTTAAATTCTTGTTTCGAATTCGCTGATACGTAAGATTTAGAAGCCGTTGGCATTGTGAGCATATTCATATCGTACTGGATTGTATCTCCGCGAAATGAAAAAATCTCTCGATTAGAGTTTTCTTAGAGCTTAACCTTTTCAGGATTAATACTCGCATAATGAAGTGTAACTCACAAATCGCTGCACTCGCGGGTTGAATCATTGCACCTAGAGGTTATGTCGTGCAATTCTAAGTCAACTTATGGTTTGGAGTCCAACTACTTCCTTCAGAATAGTCGTGGCCTTGGACAATTCCTCGCGCGGTGTTGACGATATTGAATGACAAAACCTGTGCCCCTTACTTTTTTGCAGACATTTCCATCTAGGTCATCAAATTTGGCTGTCGTGAAGATACTACAAAAGTGCGCTGGCTTTGCTGTGGCTAATGCTCATGTGGGTAAATACCAAAATAGAGATTGTCTTCAGATGGAGCAAGGGTCCTACAATGAAAAGGACCCAGGAAAGATTAGACAAATTTTGAGAAATGGTGCTGTGCCACCACCAACTGATTGGTCTTTTGTAGTATGTGATATTTTTGGTATCCGGTTGAAAAACTTGGATGCTGCTTTGGATTGATCATCATGTCAGTGCTACTTAATCATGCAATTTTTTCAATTCATAAATACTTTGAATGCAGCTGACAACACAATTAAGTTATGTCAAAATGGAAGTGTGCGACAGCCAAATTGCTCAACTGCATCAGTTCCTCCTAAAAAGACGCTGAGCTGAAAATTCGATTCTGTGCCAAAAATACTTCCAAAGAGTACTAGAGCGAACTCATTAGCCGTTGATGTACCAAAAGCTGTCTTCCGAGAGCCTTTCGCTGAGCAAATATCTATTCCGACTGATACAGTAGCAGCTTATGTAACTGAATTCAATGGCGAAGTACACGGTGGAATATCTCCAAACTCAGTTCAGGCTGAGCCTTCCTCACACCGAAGTAAATCATTATTATACTTCAACTCAGTCACTGTTGTCAAAAATTATGGATAATTTTGAACAAGCCTTGATCCTTGTCAGATATAGTCACTCAAGTGGATATTGCCAGTTCAATAATAAATTCAGGACATTTGGCTCATGAAATAGCATCCCCCAGCTGATACTGCATACAATGAGATTCTAGGTAACGTACATGAAAAAAGGAACAAGGAATTCTTCCTCTAAAATTGAAATATTGTTTCTCTTTTCAACACAGGCATGCTGGGAAAACTTTGCAAGAAAATTGATGATTTTCATGAATATTTTTAACGAAGATTTACTAGCATTGAAGCAGAGATGAACAACATGGGGAAATATTTAAATCATTGTCAATTTATGTCAAAGGAAATCGTTTGCTCGAACGAAATGGAGAAATAATGTCTGTGTCAGAGTTTGCACAAAAAGACAACTTGAAACTTCCCCTTGAAAGCATCGATGACTTCAAAACCTTCGAAGCTAAGATAGGTCGTGAAGTTCTTGTGCAAAAGGTTAATAGTCCTGAAGAAACTGTACAGAAAGTGATCAAAAGTCAAGTACTTCGAGATGTGATGAATACAATTAGAACGTTTTACATCTGGTTTCAGCAAAATCAACTCCACTTCTACAAGATCTTCTCTGATTCCTCTTCCACAGAATACGTATCTGATTATTAACACTGACAGCTCCTTACATGTATGACGGCCATGCCTTTTTACTCAGCAATTAAGATAAAGAGGCTCACGCAAATTTCAACAAAACGAAGAAATCATATAAAGGTTACTTATATTAATAGATAAACTAATGAAGAATCATAATCCATCAAGAAAAGTAGGGGTTGGCGATGGAAATCTCGAGTAAAACCATTTAGCAGAAAAATCCTTACTCACGTAATCTTATGGGATAAACACGTCAAAAAAGGCTGGCGCGGTAACTAAACGACCAAAATCGACATTCATCGGATAATTTGACGCTATTTTGCTTGATACGTTTAATGGTGTGAAAAAATCATTACGTTGGCGATCTAAATTTTGAGTAAATTGAGTTCAAAGTGTGTAATATCACACTGTACATATCGATTACAGACTCACTCGATTTGTCAATGCCCGGATCTGAAACTTCTACAAAATAAGCGTTACTCTTCACGTCACTTTTTTTGCACAGTCGGGTTAAATGCCCCACTACTTGGCACACATTGCACTTGTAGTCTCTAAACTTACATATTGAAAAATTGTGATTTATCCCGCCACAATGGCGCCAGGGAGTCGACGCTGCTTGCTGTTGCGGTTGTTGCTTCCCCGTCTGCACTCCTGCTTGAGCCACGGAATTTCCGCTGCCTTTCCTGGAAACGTGCGCCCCTAGTTTCGCGTTGTACACGCGATGCACACTCGACGACTCCGTAGCTTTCGGAAGCGTTGCCTCCTTTTTCCGCGCAAGTCGAACTATATCATCCAAGCTCGTTGTGTGCTCCTCCTCACAAATTCGCTCCAACACTTTGCCTTCGGACATGCCGGCCACGAACTTGTCCTCGACACGATTCTCTGGATCTTCACCGAATTTGCATTTAACCTCTCCTTTCTTCACTCGTGCGTACCACAAGTTGACTGTTTTGCTAGAGTCTTGGTGCAAATCGTAGAATTGTTTTCGTTCTTTGGAAACCGAAAACGTGGGTGCAAAATACTTTCTGAGAGTTGTGCACAAATCTTCATAAAGTCTACTTGAAGGTGGATCTGGAAACCAGAGATCTCGCAAAGTCTCATGTACGCGCGGTCCAATAACTGTAATTAGCACCGCCGCTCTGCGCTCACCCACAACGTGATTGACCGTCAAATACTGCTCCAAACGCCCTTGATTGATTTCCCAATCGACGTCAGGATCAAACTCTTCTATCTGACCAATGCCTGCGCTCACGTTTACCAACTGTTGCTGCTGGGCTTCTTGGAAATGTTGCGTGTTAGCCGGGTTGATAAATATTACGGCTCCAGTTGTCGTACGAACAAATTTCTGCCCCCTCGGGCGTGATGGAAGCTCCATGCTCTGTCTGACTTGCCGAGCTAATGCTGAAGGTGTTTGTACCTGATGCTGAGTTATTCGATGTAGGAGGACTCATTGTAGTAGTTCCTTGAAGCTGTTGCTGATTCAGCTGTGAGAGAGCTGCGGCTGCTTCAGTAGTCGCATTGGCAAAGTTTCCCTCGTCAGCCCCTTTCGGATCACTTTCGTCCCCACTTATATCGGAATCGCGTAGACCAAAATACATTTACGAGTCATTCTTTTTAATATCGCCAGGTTTTGTGGCGGGGGGTCAGGGATTTTTCTGTAACTTTAGGTACATGTTGTATATGATGGAAGAAGATGAAAAGCACAGTTTTTAGGTCCCGAAAGTCATCCGCGCGAGTTTGGCGCCCTATTCTCGTTTTCAAAATTCGTGAAAAAGTCGATTTTTCAACTTTTTGATTGATTTCTCACCAGTATAGAACCCGGTAAAAAAATTATCCAAGACACATAATTTGACGTAAAATGAGCTGAATTTTACGAAAAAAATACTCTTAGATCCGTCAAAGGTAAACATAACCTCAAAAAAGTGGTTTTTTTCAGAAAAACACAATTTTCAAGTCTTAGGCCCTATTTTATCTCAATTTTGACATTTTTATCGGATTCCTCGTCAAATTTTACGTCGAAAACCGTTTCCATAAAATTGGGCTGAAGATGAGTTTGGCCACCATAATAACAACTTTAGTAGCAGGGTCGTAAAAATAGCGCTAAATTGTTCGTTTCGGGAGGGACACTTATAACACTGGACAACAAAATGTTGGTTCATAAGTAGCGCATTGATCAAGCAATGACTTTTTCGTGTATTTTTCGACGCAGAAACCGAATCCGAAACCAGTTCTGCACCTAGACATCAGGAATTTTTTTGGATCGCGAAATACTGAGCTTCTAAAAAACTGCGTTTTTAGCGTTTTTTGATGATTCTGTAGATACATGATTTTGATGGTGCAACCTTGCAGCGGGCTTTGAGCGTACCCAGACTATGATTTCTGACGTATTTCGAGCTGCTGAACACGATGGCAGTGGTTTTAGAGGGCTAGCATGCGTTCGGAACGAAGGACAAGGTGATTTTTTGAGTTGCTATCAGGAGAGTTTGGACAATTTCGCAATCAATCTCAAAGTGCTCACGAAATTGATCAGAAACACCCTTTTGGATCTCACGAGAGCGCATTCTTTTCGTATTTGTACACGCAGTGAGGAAAAAATATTTGTAATCGCCTAGAAATAGATGAGTAGAATATACGCGTGTTATTCCGAAAAGAAACTTTTGATCTATTTCGAGATCTATTCCTCGAGTGAGTTCAAGCCTCCTCGTATTGGATCAAAGCTCGAGTATTTATACGTAGAAGTCACTCAAACTATTAAAACAATGTCATTTTGTTGCTAGGATACGGTATCAGAAGTCCCGGAGACCTAAACTCGGTTTAGGTCACGGAACGTACCTTGACATACCATGAATATGTCATCAACCTAGTTACATCGTTTTTCACCTTAAGCTAATGTGGGCACTCCAATGATTCTATTCTGGAGGGGAGTGAATAAAAATATTCAGCGTCAGATGTACCATCTTGGGCTGGTTGCAAACGGCTATCTGTATGTTCTCAGAAGCACATGAGACTAGGAAACTGCTTTGACTCATTACGAGAAAGCTTGAGCTTACCTCAGGAATAGATCAAAAGTTTCTTTTCGGAATAACACACGTATATTCTACTCATCTATTTCTAGGCGATTGCAAATATTTTTCCCTCACTGCGTGTACAAATACGAAAAGAATGCGCCCTCGTGAGATCCAAAAGGGTGTTTCTGATCAATTTCGTGAGCACTTTGAGATTGATTGCGAAATTGTCCAAACTCTCCTGATAGCAACTCAAAAAATCACCTTGTCCTTCGTTCCGAACGCATGCTAGCCCTCTAAAACCACTGCCATCGTGTTCAGCAGCTCGAAATACGTCAGAAATCATAGTCTGGGTACGCTCAAAGCCCGCTGCAAGGTTGCACCATCAAAATCATGTATCTACAGAATCATCAAAAAACGCTAAAAAAGCAGTTTTTTAGAGGCTCAGTATTTCGCGATTTAAAAAAATTCCTGATGTCTAGGTGCAAAACTGGTTTCGGATTCGGTTTCTGCGTCGAAAAATACACGAAAAAGTCATTGCTTGATCAATGCGCTACTTATGAACCAACATTTTGTTGTCCAGTGTTATAAGTGTCCCTCCCGAAACGAACAATTTAGCGCTATTTTTACGACCCTGCTACTAAAGTTGTTATTATGGTGGCCAAACCCATCTTCAGCCCAATTTTATGGAAACGGTTTTCGACGTAAAATTTGACGAGGAATCCGATAAAAATGTCAAAATTGAGATAAAATAGGGCCTAAGACTTGAAAATTGTGTTTTTCTGAAAAAAACCACTTTTTTGAGGTTATGTTCACCTTTGACGGATCTAAGAGTATTTTTTTCGTAAAATTCAGCTCACTTTACGTCGAAATATGTGTCTTGGATAATTTTTTTACCGGGTTCTATACTGGTGAGAAATCAATCAAAAAGTTGAAAAATCGAATTTTTCACGAATTTTGAAAACGAGAATAGGGCGCCAAACTCGCGCGGATGACTTTCGGGACCTAAAAACTGTGCTTTTCATCTTCTTCCATCATATACAACATGTACCTAAAGTTACAGAAAAATCCCTGACCCCCCGCCACAAAACCTGGCGATATTAAAAAGAATGACTCATTTACACTTTTTGAGCTTTTACTCGTGCTGACCTGTATATATCACTTTGCTGTCGAGCACTGATTCGTTTTCACTTTTTCACCGTCACTCCAATCTCGCAGTATTGACTTGTCTTGCAGTACATTATTATCGTTCAATACTACTACTCTTTGTTTAACCCGGGAGTGGGCGCGCCATATGTCAAAAAGACCGACTTTTTGAAGGTGAAACCTTCTTTACCGGCGCCTGGCGCTCTCGACCCGAGGAAAAATTTTGCTCGATGCGAACTGCGGAATCCGTGTGATTCCTACGGCGCGTAACTCATCTGCCGCGTAAACGCCGTGTTTACCGTGTGATCGCCGTGAATTGCTTGTCAGTGCGGTTCCCGGCATCTAGCTGGGCATAACTAACAGCGTGAGCTGTGGTAGTGTCGAGGCCTGATGTATACTACATCACATGTAGCGTTGTGATTGTGCTGCATGTAGCTATAGTTTATTGTCAATGCATGAAATATGGAGTGATCATCAGTGTTTGACTGATCAGCCTTACTCTTGATACATTAACAACTATATGTGAGAGAATATGTGTTCATGGGTGAATTGAAAACAGATTGAGATTTCCAAAAGTGTCAGATCACTCATGAGAGTGTCACTCTAAATATTGCAAATAGTCTACATGAGTGCGTAGACAAAAGTTGCAAACTAGTAACCGTAACCTCACATCCAAAAGGAGAATACTGAGACCTGCGGCTACTCAATTGTCTTGAACCAGTTTTTGGGTTCGGGTGAAAGGTTACTGTAATTAGTTTGCCACTTTTAGCTGCGTACTTGTGTATGATGAGTTCAATGTTAGAATTCCTCATAGTCTTATCAAAAGTGTCATCATGATGAATGTAATCTAACTGTTGAAAATAGTCTACTAGAGTACGCAGCAAAAAGTTGCAAACTAGTAAACTTATCTCACTTCCAAAATAAGGAAACTGAGATCCGGCATCTCAATTGTCTCAAATCAGTTCAAACAAGATTTTGGGGTTGGATGAGAGGTTACAGTAATTGGTTTGCCACTGTTGTCTGCATACTTATGTGTGATGAGTTGAATGTTGGAATTCAGCATAGTCTTATTAAAAGTGTCTTCAAAATGAATGTATTTTAAATGTTGAAAATAGTCTACATGAGTGCACAGCCACAAGTTGCAAACTAGTAACCGTTGCCTCTCATCTAAAAGGAGAAAACTGAGACCTGGCTACTTGTTTGCCTCAACCAGTTTTTTGGTTTGGATGAGGGGTTGCGGTGATTAGTTTGCCACTTTTGACTGCGTACTTCTGTATGAGTTGAATGTTGGAATTCCTAATATTGGTCTTTTCAAAAGTGTCATTAGGATGAATGTCATCTGAATGTTCAGAATAGTCTACATAAGTGCATAGCTGAGAAATGCACACTAGTAACCGTTATCTTAGATCCAAAAGAAAAAAACTGAGACTCGACTTCTCAATTTACTTGAACCAGTTTCTTGACTTGGATGAGGGATTACGGTGATTAGTTTGCCAATTTTGACTGCGTACTTATGTAAACCTTATTAGACAATTGAAATACATTCATCAAGATGAGAAACTTGCCAATATTCTAAATATAATTTGCCAACATAGCGAGATCAATCACTCAACCAGACTATCAGCCAACGGAGGCATCCTCTCCACTTGAGAATGTGGAATATCCTATCACATAGTTACTGGAAACATTTTATTCGAAAATGTGAGAGATCTCAACCCGCGGTCAAGTGGTTTCACCTTCTTACGTACGTGGTCACCACGCACATCATTTTTTTTTTATTTGGACAAGTTAGATATAAAAGTTTCCTCCAATCGTTCCAGCGATTTAGATCAACTATGTTGACGTTACTACCAAGCTGTTTGAACGATCCTGAGGCAATCCGACCTCACCACAGTTTCTGAGAATTTTATCAAAATAGCGTCGGTCGAAATGACAGTCGCGCGCCTACTAACGTTGGTGCCTCTCTCGGGCCCCTACTTATGAAATAGGATATCAATAAATTCTTTAAAACTGATTGCAAACCACGGAGAAACGATTTGTATCATACTTATCGTTACTATTATTTCTCCAACAGTAGAAAAAGGCAATAAAACTGGTTTAGTTTGTTCAAAACGAAGTTTCAATATGCGTGCCTCTGTCGTGTGTATCGAAGGTAGTGGAACCGATGGTCATGTTAGCGCAGAGCAATTTCCTTAGCAAGAGAAGTCTCTAATGCATGGAGGTGGTCCAACAAGTGTACTGCGTATCATAGATGACTATAAACTTGATATTGGAGGTATTTTCAAGTTCACATTATCATCCAAATGTATCCAATCACGGATCATGAAAGTCGGTCGAAATGACAGACAGCGTGCTTACTAACGTTAGTCCGTTTCGCGCACCTACTTCCGGGTTAATCCTCGTCACCATTTGTAATATACTGGGACTGGAGGTTGAGAGCGAACACGATGATTCATAATATAGACTCTTTATTGAAGTACTCGTCCTGAGCATCCGAGCCGAACTGGCCTTGCTCCTTTTATTACATTGTATTCTCGCCACCTGTGGCGCTGGTGGTCTTGCGTATGTGAGGGTGCATGTGTGTGTATGAGACTATACCACATAGTTATTGTTAATTGTTGATTCAAGTATCCGCTCAATATTTGGTATTTAACTCAAGTTTCGAGAGTGATGTAAAGATACGGTTGAGTCAATCATTCGACAACGTTCAAGTCAGAATAGTATATTATATCATGTCGTCACTTTCGCACGTGATATATATACTATTTTATATTACGAGTACTGGAAAGTGCGCAACTAAGTGATGTCGTTCCATCGAAAATTTAAACAATTATTAACTTTTTTTTCACTGAAAACTCTCCCAATTTGTTCGTGTCACTGTGCTTCTAGCAGACGCTTGCGGCGCGCGCATCTCACTTTCAGATCGTTGTTCTATATTCATAATAGCGCGTTTGTCTGTCATTTATCATGTTCGGACGGTAACCAGACTTCTGCATTATCTCTGGATATATAGAACAACGCATTGAAAGTTCAGACATTACTCTGAGATAGATATCTGTATTATCGATGTGTATATAGAACAATGCATTGAAAATTCAACGCTCGTTCGTTATCTTTTTAATTGGTCATATCGCACTCTGTTTTATCTCCCTCATCATCATTCCCCCGTGGGCTTCCTGTTTTTTACAATGTCATCATCAACAATGGACAATTCTGATGACGGTGAAGATGAAATCGGTGGTAATGAAACCATCGATGTCGATGTTATGGATTCTGTCCTCGAACAGGCTCGTAGAATCCGACTCGAGAGTTTGCCTATAAGGTCCAAAAAACATTATACACAGCACTATAACAAGTATAAAAAGTGGTGTAGTGATAATAAGATACCCAATTTCATTAATGAAGATGTCATGTTGTTATATAGGGATCACCTTCATAAAGATGAAAAATCTACGTCTTCTCCATTATGGGCCGTATATTCAATGCTGCAATCATGTACCAATGCTTATGACAATGTTGACATTACCAACTATGCAGCTATTCGCAAGTATATAAAGCAAAAACATAGAGGTCATAAGCCAAAGAAGGCAGCAGCTTTTACTGTCGAACAAGTCCATACTTTTGTTACGAAAGCTGAGGAACCTGAACATCTTTTAACCAAGGTTTGTTATTATTGTTATTTTTGTCTTTGTGTTTTTTCCATAGTCATAATCTTCATTTTTACAGGCTATTTTTGTTGTCAGTCTCAGTGGTTGCCTACGTAGAGTTGAAAGTACGTACCTACTGTTGGAAAATGTCACAAAATTGGATAATGGCACATTCCTTATTACCATCCCATTGGAAAATACAAAAACTTATGTGGAACGTTCTTTCACTGTTGTTGGTGATTTTGCTGAGATACTTCAACGATATTTGGATGCACGGATGGGACTTGTATGTCCACGCTTGTTCCTCATATATCGTAGCAACACCTTCATCAATTCTCCTACTGGAATAAATACTGTTGGACGTGTCCCCAAAGTTATTGCCACATTTTTGAAGATTCCTGACATCAAAACTTACACAAGCCATTGCATCAGGCGTACTGCTGCCACTATACTTGCTGACAGTGGAGCTAGCATAGATGAGTTGATGCGCTTTGAGGTCTGGAAATCCCCTGGTTGTGCTCGTGGTTATGTTGTTGATTCCAGGTTCGTGAAAGATAAAATGGCCCATCAGTTTACCGATGCCATCATTCCTGTTACCAAGTCTAATGTTCCAACTGTTTCACATCATGATCAGAACAATGTTGATAATTTTGTTACTGCTGCTCAAGTGATTCAGGAAGATTCACATTCACATTCACTTATGTCCAGTGTTATTGGTGCACGTCAACAGGTTCCTGTCATAGCAACCGTGGTTAATGCAAAACCATCTACTTCCTCACACGTGTCCAGTTCATGTTTCTCAACTACAGATTGTGCTGTTCCTTCTACATCTGGGGTACAGTTTACATTTAGAAGACCTACAACACCAATTATTAAAGCTGTTGCTACATTGTCACCACAAAGCCAGTATATCAGAAAACCATTGTTTACATCTGCACGTAAACAATTAAGTAAGAATTTATTGCCAGTGAATGCTGATTCTGGTCAAGAATTGCAAATGAAAAACAAATCAATGGATAAACAATAATCACCAGCCATTCCAGAAGCAATTGAGCCAGATGATTCAGGTATTTCTCTTGATGGGCAAGAATTTGAAGAATCATCTTTATGGGGTTACGATGAGTTCAAACCTACTCCAGAAAGAACTGAAGCATTACAATCAGAGGATTCTGATGTTGAAATTATTGGTGTTACTACGTCTCTACGTGATGTTTTTGCAGGCTACCATGTTGATTTTGGTGAACCTACTGGATCACCTGCTGATGGTCAGTCGTCTAGTTCTCTAGATGTTGAAGTCACATCTACATTGAAGGATGAAGTGAATTCCCAATTACAAGAGGCTGTTTTTGATGCTATGCTGGAGGAAGATTCATCTGACGAGAGTGATAGTGGTGTTGAAAAAGTGTCTTTTTCCTCATTACCGAACAAGCCAACCTATTATAAAACGTATAAGAATACATCTAAGAATACAACACATATACCACATTCAGACCATCCACCAGCAAACAAATTGCTCCCTTCGTCTCAACCTAGACAGAGGTTATCTCCTCCGCAGCAGCATTCTCAGCGTAACTCATCTGGGAGGCAGCGTACTCATCCATCGCCAGTGCCAAAGTCTGATGTTTCTATTTCTAGGCATTCGTTATCTCACTCGCACCATCCAGACAAAAAGGCAAGAAAATCTCTTGCTTCCCAACGTGAACCTCTGGATGGCCAGGGTGCTCATCCATCTTCTTCGGAGGAGCACAATGCAAACATCCAGGAGATTCAAGTTAGGTCTGCAACTATAAAATTAATTAATTGTTCTAATATTCATATTCACTTTCATAAGTGATTATCTATGTATAATTTCCATTGATTTGTTTCATCCTTGTATGTATTGTCAAACATTCATTTGTCATAATCGTAATGACTTTTATACAAATAAACGATTTCAGGCTTAGATATGATTCGTCTGTTTGCATGCCCCATACACCACCATAATGCTCTCATTTTTGCAGGGACCTGCTTTACCATTCGCGGGTTTATCCTATTCATCGTCTCGCTTTGCGTTTTTACCATATTGCTTATTGCACCATTCGTTTCACGACGCTTGAGAAGTGTGCACTTTCGATGCGTCGTCAACATCGTCAAGACACATTGAAACGCGCACTTTCAAGCACGAGTAATATAAAAAACCTTTTAAGTGTGATGCAAAGTTGTCAACATAACCTCTTCAATTGAAGGCAATAGTAAGTATATTTATTACACACTAACAAGGGGAGCACTTGACTTCCGGATTACCAATCTTCCCCAAAATTTTTTTTCGGTTTGGTATCACCTAGAATATGAAGAATCCAGAGTAACTCCGTCAAATGGGCCCCCTGTTCAGAGCTACAAGCTAAAACATTAGCATTGCGAGTATATCTATATATTTCACTTTTTAACATGGAATTATATGGGCAATGCTAATATCATAGGCTGTAACTTCGGACAGAGGGGTCATTTGACGGAGTTACTCTGGATTCTTCATATTCTAGGTGATACCAAATCGTAAAAAAATTTTGGGGAAGATTGGCAACCCGGAAGTTAAGTGCTCCCCTTGTAAGTAATGTAAGAACTTATGAGTAAATCCAATTTGCACTTGAGAACTTATCTTGTGTACTTATCTTGAAGTAGTTGTGGATAATAATTAATTTTTGGGTCATAAAGCGTTGAGTGATGTAGTACCGGTAACTAAAATATCACGATATACTTTCAGGTACATGCTTACCCAAGAATGCCCAAAATTGTTAAGAATAAGTCACAGCCATTAGTTAAGGAGAAAATATCACAGATAAAGAATAAAGCTATAGAGGAAAATTCATACAATGTAGAAGCATTAAAGAACGCTGTCAAAGAACTTCAAAATGGAGCTGCACTTCAGGCTACATGTAAAAAATATGACATTTCAAAGACTACGTTGTACAGGAAATGGAAAAATGTGACCCCTATTGAGTGTAGAAAAGGCCCGTCAACAATTTTGCAGTATTTGTAGCGATAGGTTGATTAGAAAGATCAAAGTTTGCCTTTTTCACGCCATCAAGTACAATCTGAGCGTGAACTTTGGCACCGAGCAACATATCGATTGACCTTGTTTTCAGAAAATTAGGATCGGCTAAAACTAGCTCTTTCAGATGATCCCATTTATCCACACCCGCCGAAAGTGAAGCTTTAAAGCCAGAAACCTTGAGAATTATGAAAGCCTGCACCTCGCAACTGAAATCAGATGAAAATCGGGGAAACACTGTAAAATTAGCTGAATCCCTCGAAGCACGAGTGTTGAGATCGCCAACTCCTTTGATTTGAACCTCAGATTTCACCCTTTTGATTCCTAGTTTTTGGCAAGCATTCTCCGTAATGAAAGAGGATTGCGAGCAGTGATCGACTAAAGCTGTGAAATAATATTCAAATCCGTCAGCTGATATTAGCTTTACTACTGCTGTAGGCAAAAGCACAAAACCCGAATTGTCTACCGAATCTAGACATGTTGTAACCGTCGAATGTGTGATCGAGGGAGATTTGTGATTCGCCCCTGAACCTTTATCTTCACTCTGAGAACCCGAACCCGTTTTATCATCATTTAGAACGCCACTTGTAGGGTTAGCAGGAACCGGATGTATGAAACTATGATGTCTACCACTACACTTGCGACAAAATTTCGTTGACTCACAAGATTTTGCGCCGTGATTACCAAAGCAGATAAAACATAACCTCTTCTCAGTAACAAAAGCCCTACGATCAGACACACTTTTAGCCTTAAAGGAATCGCACTGTGAGAGGTGATGAGATTCCGAGCATGAAGGACAAACCTTTCTGGCAGTGTTTGCATCCGTATCCGTAGCCAAGGAGTGAGTCTTTCCAGATCCAGATGGCTTAGCTGGTTGACTATTATGGGGTTTTTGAATACTTTCAATGGATTCCAAAGTAGCAAGCTGATCTTTGATAAAATTCTCTAAATGACCTTCAGAAGGAGGAACATTTGTTTTGCCCAAATGTTTCTCCCACTCTTTTCTAGAAGAAGGATCAAATTTGGAAACTGTGAAGAATACGAATAAGTCCTCACCCGTTGTTTCGACAGAACGATCTAAGCCTTTCAAAAAATTCAAAGTGTCAAACGAGCCAGCATACAACTTTTTCATCTCAGCATGAGACTCATTTTTCATGGCTTTCAATGAAAAGTAAGAACCTAGAGACAAATTGACTAGCCTCTTTTTATTTTCATAGTATTCGCATAGATCAGACCAGGCCTTTGGATAATTTTCAGCATTTATCTCAATGGTCTTTATTTGATCTAGTGCTTCACCCGACAACTTTGTCCTCAAATGATGAAATTTGACAGCTGGAGCAATTTTATCCCGACGATGTACTAAAGTCTTGAATAGGTCCCGAAAATTTGACCATTCACTGAACTTTCCCGAAAAAACAGGAATATTAATTTTTGCCAACGAGTAAGAGTCTTCAGAGTTAACCTCCCTAGATTCTACCGGAGCGACAGTCGCGTTGGCTTCCCTTTCCGCCCTCTCTAAATCAGCAAAAGAATCCAAAATCTCTTGGAACTCTGATTTGTTTGCAAGGTACGATTCTTCTACTAAATCTGGGAGATTATTCTTGAAGTAATCGTGACCAGCTTCCTTTGACTTCATCGCAACAATTTTGTTATGATTATGACGAAAAGCTTGGAAATTAGTCTCTAGATTATTCAATCTAGTCGTAGCCGCTGCTTTTGTCATTTTTTCTTGGCCCAATTTCTTAAAATTAGTGTACGAGTTAGCAATTTTTGGTTGCAAGTCCAACTGGAGTAGACGAAGAGCGTCCATTTTTGCTAAAAATCCGAACCCAACGTACAAAAATCTGAAGATCGCCGACCGGAAACCGAACCGAAAACAATTGAATTCAAAATTCTGTGTGTTTATCTAGCCCGAAATGCTAGACAATTTGACCAGAAACTTTGAAAAGATGCCAAAATTCAACCCAGAATAAAGGCAACACCGAATCCGAAAAAACTGAAAATTTTTTCAAATCTGTGTCAAAGATGTGATGGAAGCACTTAACCACAAATTTCTCCCTACTATTAACATATGTACATCTAACCTAATTAAAAAGGCGCGGTAGCGCCTTGCTGGCGAGTATATATAGAAGAAAAACTCGCAGCGCTGCCGTAGCCTTATATACGCCACGTTGGGGTTTTTTAACCTCTCGTTCTGCCTCGATCATAGAATATTATGAATTCTTGCGCTCATCAGCCACGATGTGCCCCAGTAATCGCGAGTTTGATCATTTCTCTATCGAAATACTATTTTGTTTCGTCCATGTATGAACTAATGGCATCGTTCCACGACCGAAAAAATTGAGACCCTCCCCGACGAAATTCATCGTGGATTTTCGTCTCCAGCCACTTTCGAGATTCGACTCATCTCGAAGTCGGCACTGCGTCGGTGTGACACAATCGGCCTTGTGTGCGTGAATGAGCGACTAAAGCAAGCTAGCAGACCATATTCACCATTCAGCTCGAGATTCAGGTTCTGTTCCAGATGAGTGTTTATTCTCTGAACATGTATCGAATACAGTGAAGATTTAATACAAATTGGTGCCAATCTCGTTGTTGGTCTACTAATAGAAAAGAAGCCATCTGATGCTCTCTTGTTTGCAGTGATTTGAAAATGATGGTCTGATGGCCAAAATGTGTGCCATTCTTCCTGTTGTGCAGTGCAAGGTGAAGTGTCAAGAATAATCTTCATATTTGGAGATACAGTACCGTGCAAAAATTCCTGAACGGGGGTATGAAATCCTCTCTTGCAAAAACGTCGATTGCTCGAGCCCAGATCAACGTAGAGGAATTTTGTAAAAAGCATCTTGAAGATGAGAAAAAATGCTAACTTATTATGGTCTTCGATTTTTTCTTTCAGCCTTTTTTGGTACCTCAAATAGCTGATGTAATTTCAGGAATTTCGAGAAAAAAACCGTTTTTACTCTATCGGCTGTAATTTGGACGCAGATAGAGATAGAACAGTTTGGCAAAAAGCATCTTGAAGAGCGGAAAAAATGCCATTTGCAACGATTTTCCGATTATTTTTTACGTCGTGTGAATAAGAGTGTGAGAGCTCTTAAAGTAGCCAGATTCTCGGATTTTCAATGAAATACGTGTTAAAATGGCGAAAAATTACGGTTTTGGCTACTTTGAGAGCTCTCACACGACTATTGTTTACCCTGCTTATTCGTGCCGTCTCGCAATTATGTGTCATTTGTAAATCTTGAGAGTATTCTCAAATAATTATGCATTTATTTGTTGTATGAGTGTAGGTTCAATTGAGTGTTCCGTCAGCAATCCTGTACAAAATCAAAGGGAATTGTCCCATACTGAAGTTTTGTTCAACTCTCAGAGCTGTGATGTGGATGCAGTATCACAAACCGAAAATCCACCTTCATGCAGACCAGAAGGATACGATACCCCACTAAAAGTAATGAGTAATATGGCTGGCAGTGAATTTCCTGTTGAACCAGAGTCAAAGTCTTGTATAGAAAGCACAAGCTTTGCTTGTGATCAAATACAACTCAGGCACGACGATTCTCTGCTCTCTTCACTGAGAATGGATTCTGTGAGTGTAGAAAACGACAGCTCTAGAAGTTTTCTTGATGTAGATGATTCAGCAATGAGCTTTGACACCTCAAACCCGCAAGGTACTTTTCGGAATACATATTGGTTATGATTGATACTATGCTGACTTAACTAAATAGATAACTCTGTGTCACTAATATTCACTTATTGATATGGAATTCATATCTCGTTTTCAGATGTATTTGAGCCAACTGAAGCAATAAGCTTCATTGAAACTATGCAAATCACTGAAGGTCAGCTGTCTGCCGAAGGATATTTACCTGTAGGAATTCCTGAAAACAAAGATGATTCTGGTATTTCCATCGAGTTACATGAAGCTGGTGCACAACAAATTTTGCAACCAACTGCTAGTCAGGAAAATATCGAAATGAATCTTTTGCCTCGTGTAATATTTCCTGTAGAGAATCCTACAAAATTTGACGCGGCGTCTGAATCAGTTCGCTCTGCAAATCAATCGTCAGTTAATGATGAGAATTTTGAAAGTGAGTGATTCTATAGTTGTTAACTGGAATAAATTTCCTTCATTGCAACGGAATTGATTTCATTGTCTTTCTTTCACAGGAAGTAACCAGGCTAAAACGGCGAAAAGAGGTGGCGTGTAGTGGTAGATCCGCGACTCCTAAACAATTAAACTGTGCCCATGTCATACCCTTTACCTAACATTCTTGATATTCTCTAAACTCTACGGGGTTAAGGTGGCTCGAGCGCGTGGTGACGAACCAAGCGGGGGCCCTTGGGTGCTAAACTTTTGGAGGCATCTTGTAGACTCGAGTGACAGTCAGCAAGCTATTATCATGATCCCCGAAGCTTCTCATTGTTAAATCTTCCTCCATAAAGACGAAAAACAATAATCGGAGTTTTTCCTCGGCGGCCCCTTTTACACCCCGGTAAATGCGTGATTTGCTACGGCACTGATCGACAGAAAACCTGGTAACGCCGCGCGTTGCGAGAGCGCGAGTTCACGCGGTTTCTTTAGCGACAAGTTAGAGCCGGTGTGAGAGAAGCGTCTGTGCCGTATTTTCTACTTATCGCTTGCAAAAATATATGCCTCACAATATTCATCGAGAACTGGGGGAGTGCAAAGGACAGTTTGTCAAAGAACGTGAGAAAGAGAAAGTTGTGAACTTTATGGCTCGAATTGATGGCAAGCGAGGACAACGTCGGAAAATGAGTGATCCAGAAAGTGAGGTTAGTGTCTAATTCGTCATACAAACGGTATATGTGGGGCTTTTTTCGCGTAGATCCCTTTTCTGTAGAGGTGACCAATGATCTCTTTTTCAATCTTTTTCATTCTATTGCAATGGAGAGTTTCTTGCATTGGTTTCTCATATATCACGTTCATGAATTGCAGACTTGTGTACCTACCAAAAAGAGCAAGCTTACTGAGATGGAAGGATGTCGTATGGTGAATGTTCCTAAGGTAGCGAAAGACCTTTGGTGCAAGAGGTGTGATAACAGTATCTCCCTGCATTATGTTGTACATGAACAGCAGCATGGAGTGGCTAGTAAACTTCATGTGCAGTGCCATCACTGTGCAGATATTGTGCAGGTAGAGACAGGCGAGAAGAAATCCAAATTTGATGACACAAATTTGAAGCTGGCAGTTGGTAAGCTTTCGTGTCCCATTGAACCAGAGCTTTGTAAATCTGTATAATCTCAAATCACCGATTATTTGCAGGTATGCTTGATGCTGGAATAGGTGAGACAAAGGTCAATACTGTAATGTCGGCTATAAACATTCCCACTGTCAGTGCAACAGCCATGAAGCGTTATGAGAGGCGAGTAGGGCAAGCTCTTGAAACACTGGCATTATCATCATGTGAGGAAGCCCTAATAGAAGAGAAAGCTTTGACTATTGAAATGATGATGTAAGTATTACAAGGATTCTGTTTCCAGCAGCTTGGATCATTTGATATCAACCATAGCACATACAATCGATCATTATCATGAAATATTTGGAAGCAAACTGCTGTATGTAATTATAAGGTCAGTGTACCCAACTTGCCCCTATTAAGCCATTTTCTTAATAATTCTGGCTGATCTCAATATTTTCCAACGTACTTCAACTCATTTTAAAGCTTGTCTCAAGACCTTCAAAATGAGCTAAGATACGTCCAATTTGGATATAGTGGAGCCGAGCTGTTTAGATTCTCCCAAAAGGTGACTTTAGAGAGTTTACAAAAGTGTGTACTCAACTTGCCCCCATCATTTAAAACAATGTAAATCGGCAATGAAGTGAATAAAATCGCTTTGATCCGTTTTGATCACCGTGCAGCGACATTTGTAGCTTTGAGCTGACCCAAGACATCGTTTCCGACCTATTTTGACGTGATAAACACGTTCTGAGTGGTAAAAAAGTCATACTGCACGCCTTCCTGAGATAACCATATGGGGGCATGTTGGGTACACTCCGATGTCGGCCTTCTTGATTCTCAAACCATCTTCGTGTTTTGTACATAAAATCGCTCCAAATCAGAGTTCTGCAACCCTGAAGAGCGAATTTTGAACGTATTGAGACAAGGAATCGAATGCGCTAAGGTACGTCAAGATTGGTCGAATAAAAATAAATTGGCACCGGTTTTAGTGAACGTGATTTCCTCGGTGATTTCTTAGCCGTGCAAACACGAAAAATGGAAAACTCACTTTATATTTTCTGGAGAACGCAGAAATGATCCGGGGTCGTTGGAAACTATGTATTCTCTCATATTTTGAAATAACAAACGTAAAAAAAAAATTGCGGGAAGGTCAACGAGCGCCCATTCCTGAGATCGGCATATGGGGGCAAGTTGGGTACAGAGGCAAGTTGGGTACACTTACCTTATATGGTAAAAATAATGTACATCACTTCTAGAGATTGGATAGAGAATTCTGTCACTATTTTATGATCAGAGTGATGGGAAAGCTTTTGTGTGACAAATAATTGTAAATATCGTATCCCAACTGTGAAGATCAATTTTAATCATATTGATGGGAATGAAGTGTACATTGATGAACTGGATTGGCGAATTCTGTCACTTCATAAGAGTGAGAGAAGACTATTGAAATCATGAAGAATTGCAAATATTGTGTCCTGTTTATATAGATCAATTTGAATCATATCTATAGAAATCAAGCGATCAATTTGTCTGAAGATCATGAGTGCGATGCCAAGATCATAAATATCTTGTTGGATTGTTTCGCTTTATGTATTTGGATCATCAATACTTGATGAACTTTTTTGTAATGAATATCTTCTTCATTATTGATGACTGTAACTTGACTCAAGGCCTACGTCGTAATACATTCACCTTTTTATATGCAAAAAAGGTTTTACACAACTTTTGTTCCTTAAAAAAATCAAACTCAATAATAAGACATTGTTCATGGCATGAATCCACAGTATTGTCTATGGGTGCATCGACTTCGTGTCTGGTAATAAAATCCATCCTTTTGCGCATGCTATTCTTCGCAAGATCCTCATTATAAAATAAGATACACCACGCATTTGCAATTCTTTGTGAATATTTTAGATAAATCGTTTTCTATATCAGCTCGTTGATGATTCTATGTTTTGATTTGATTATTTGATGCACTATGAAGCAAATGAGAATAAGAGCTTCTCACTCTCAACAAATTTTTGGATATGTAGAAATTTATACGTGTTTACATCTGAAAATTCTGCTAGATAATTTTTTTCATCGTTTCTCATAATTTTGTGATTTCTACCTCCATAGATCAGAGGGTGGAGACGTTAATAATAATAATGACCCCACAGATGTGTTAGGTTCAATCGACACCACATGGCCTAAAAACCAAATCAATGAATAGTCTCAGTGGTAAATCTCATTAGCCTTTTTTTGACCTGCCTGTATTTCTTAGTTTTCATGAAACCGCGTTTTTTTTAGGTCACTCGACCTTGATTGGTCATTTCTCAGGAGAAGTTATTTCTTATGCATGTAGGAACACTATTTGTTGGCAGTGCAAACTGAATCCCGACAAAGAACACGACTGCAAACAAAATCATAGAGGATCCTCGAAATCTATGGGATCTGACATGGCTGTTCAGATGATCTTGAGAAATGATTTATTGGTCGAATTAAACTGTCGGATAAAAACAGTTATTGGCGATGACGACGCAGCATATCTATCAGCATTGAAGAAACTTTCCCCGTATGCTATAGAAAAGTGGTCAGATTTCAACCACGTGAAAAAAACATTCAACAGCAAATTATGGGACATGAAACTCACAGCAAATCTGAGAGAATATTTCTCTAAAATGTTTGCTCTTGCTATACGGCCAAACAAAGGCGAAGAAATTAAAGTGAAAATCGCTCTACAGAGTATTGTGCCACACGCATTTGGAGATCATGAACTATGCGGCGACTATTGCAAAACTGATGAGAATGGCGTACACGTTTATAAACATTCCAAAAATGGACAGTGTTTAATCGATGTGGGATTGAAAGAAAAACTGATGAAGATAATTCAACCATATATCAACAACTCGAAACAGATTTCGCCATGCGCATCGAGTCGAGCTAATGAATCTTCCAACAACACTGTGTGCAGTGAACATTCAAATACAAACTTTCATGGTGGTTCAGAATCTCACTCTTTCCGAGTTGCAGCCGCAGTATGTCAGAAGAATCTCGGGTATGAGTACATAATTAGTTTGAATCCGATTCTAGAATTGTCTCCAGGAGAACATTCCAAAATTCATCGGAAAAAAAGCAAGGAGACTTTGCTCACATCCAAGAAGTAAAACAATCTGTCCAAGTCAAGAAAAGACGTAGTATTCTTAAGAAAGAAAAGTCCTTGCGAGGAGTTGCTACAGCCAATCGAGAAGGCATCAGTTACTAGTCTGGATGTGGCTATCTCAATACAGCTAAATTGATAGATGAAGTCATGATACCAGGTTCAGTAATGCGATGTCAAGATCACCTCTCGTCTATTCCACCTTATTCTACTGACAAAACTTCATTATTCGCAGGAAACATTCCTTTCACTGACTGCCTGATTGTTGTGTATGATACCGAAACTACTGGTTTGCTCGCCCTTGATGTAATTGTCCAGGTATGTAACTCAATTTGCAGGATACGTGTTCATTAATCACGTTTGAATCTCAACATCAACTATATCCATCGTCGTTTACAGCTTGCTGCTGCATGCGGCAAAGACGAGTCCAATGTTTACATCACCTTGTCCAAAGATATGTCTCCAGAAGCTTCAGAAGTCACTGGGATAACCTTATTGAACGGTGACATGTATTCTGACGGTAAAAAAGATATCACGGTGTCTGCTCGAGATGCTCTTGTCAAGTTCTTATATTTCTTGAAAAGTCTCGGAAAACCTTGTATCTTGGTGGCTCACAATGGCACAAGGTACTGACTCTCATTTTACCGACATGAGTATTATTGTTCAGGCTTGCTTTGAATTACCGATATTTTATTTTTCTCGAAGTTTGATGCACCGCGAATGATGTAATTGGCGCAAAACGTGGGACTGATCACAGAAATGAAGCTCTTTGTGAAAGGTTTTTCTAACAGCTTACCTATTTTCAAATCGCTATTACCGGACAGACTCAAGTGCGAGCCTAAAGAGAGTTTCAAGCAGACCGACCTTGTAGCAGAGTGCTTAGATCCAAATGACATACTCGAAGCACACAATGCCTTGAATGTTGTGATAATGCTACAGAAGCTATTGCATGAATTGAGCAAAGGAGATACTGCAACTGTCCTCAATCATACAAACAGCTTTGCCGAAGTTGAGAATCGTAAGAAGAAGAATGAAACTACAAAGGAGAATAAAATATCAATGGTCGGCATTGATATATCTAACCATATGAAAGGAAAAATTTCTAATGCAGGGATCAATCTAGCGATTCTTCGTGAAGCTTACAAAAATGGTGGTTATGATGCCTTGCAAATCCTGTACTTAGTGAAAATGTTTGTGGAAAACCTCGTGTTACGACAAAGAAAACCATAACTGACCAAATATACCAGTTTTTACGTGACAGTGCGGAGTCTTGATTTCGTTGAAAATGTATCATATGCCGTTCTGTGCAGTACACTGTGTACCAAGAATTATTATGGTATATTTAAAAGATTACAAAAGAATTTTATTCTTGTAATGAGTTGATGTAGTAACTCAAAAGTTCCATGGAATACACCTCATATCACCACTATCATATCGAATGTTCCATAAGTTTATTTCTGCAAGGAAATCTCCGTCAACGTACAAGCCATCGCCCTTGAAAAACGACTATATACACAGATACGTTCAAGTCACAAACACGATTGGCAACACCTGCTTTGGAGAGCTTTTGAAATTGCCGCGTTGTCATCCGGTCAGCCGGCGCGACGTTGCCAAGTCTTGACGCGCATGCGCATATCGCCATACATCCATGTGGTTACTGGAAAAGTCGTTGTTTCTTAGGGCAATAACTTTCCATTTTCATCGCCAACCCATACATTTTCCACTTTTATCTGATTCCTGGACATTCAATGTACGTGCTGGAATTTTCCGGGATTTTTTGATAACATCCCGTGGCTTCTATGGTCACCTCTCCGTGTTTGCCCCATGAGAACGCATGTATAAGAAAGAAAATTTTAACATTTTTTTACGTTGAAAAAAGGACGGCAACCCCACATTTTCTCGACGGCTGCTTATTCATCGGTTCACGAAGTATACTTGAGAATTTTTTCAACTTGCTTGACAACATCGTTCTATATGCGCTCGAGCCACCTTAAGTATCTCCATGTAATAGACTGCAAATCAGGATTCTTACAAATGAAGATGCATCCCGACAGCGCTCCTCTTACTAGTTACACAGCGTTGAATTCGAAATTTGAGTAGACAAGGATGTGCTTTGGCTTTAGAAATGCAGCTGTAGAGTACCAGAGAGCAATGTACATTACATTAGAACCCCTCCTGAATGAAGGAGTTATGGTTAAATTGGATGATACGATAATATTCGCACGTGAACTTAGAACTCATAATTACCTTTTTCGCGAGGTCATGTGCCTCTTCAGAAAGGCTGAGTGGGTACTCGAGCCGAACAAATGCGGGTTGCTCGAGCGAGAAGTCGTATATCTTGGACATGTCTTGAATAAACACGGGCTAAACCCAGATCCGAAAAAAATCGAGGCGGCGAAAGAATTCCCTCGACCCAAAACCGTGGAAAAGGTTCGTAAATTCTCAGGACTAGCGAGCTACTACCGGCGCTTCATCAAAGACTTTGCTAAAATATCCTAACCAATGACAAAACTTTTACAGAAAGATCAACCTTTCATATGGTCTAAAGACACCGAAATTTCGTATCTCTTAAAAATGCCCTATGCACAGCCGCAGTGTTGACTATCTGCTGTGATGCCTCGGGATATGCTGTGGGCGGGGTGCTGTTTCAAACGAAAACCAATGAAGAAAGACCTATAGCTTACACATCTAAAGTTCTACGCGGTCTTCAATTTCTGTGGGATACTTACGACAAGGAGTGCTATGCAGTTTTGCATTGGGTCCAAGCCTTCAAAACTCACTTCTTCTGTAGGAAATTCACAGTTTATACTGATCAACAACCTCTATTTTGTTTCAAGAACGCAGATCTCAACCCACGAATATTAAAACGGAGGTTTAAGCTTTCAATTTATGATCACGAAATGAAATATCGCCCAGGAAGATTCAATAAGAACGCAGATGCCCTATCTTGTAATCCTATTGAGCAAATAACAGTAGTCACAAGGAATCAAACAATGGGAAATCGCGTCGCGGTTTACCCAGAACTCCCAAAAATACGGGAAGACCGAAAACGAACACTTTCAAAAACGAAAGATTCAAAATCTAGTGAAGCAATTGAACAAACAAAATAAAACAGCTCACAAGCGCCCAAGAGAATTCATGGGTTCCCTTCTAACACTGCTGATAAAACTACTCCTCTATCAAATTCTCCGCATCCTTCCGACTCAGAATCTAAGGCCAATGAGGCCGATGATGAAACTCTATTTGAGAATGAGAATTCGGACGCATCGGAAAATTTGAGTGAGAATGGCGATGAACCTCAACCTAGCATTGACAACGAATGCCCCTCTGGCACCATCATTGGAACAAAAGACCTCCTATCATTCCGAGAAGACAACATCTTGCGTTTTGTATCGACAACTGGAGAGCCGTGTGACACCGGAGCTGTGAAACTAATAGAAAGGAACAAAATTCCGCGCACTCAAATCATCGATTACCGTGATGTGACTTTCATGAAAAAGTCAAATAGCAAATACATCTTTCCTCTTTGTATAAAAAATCAAAAGCAAAAATCTCAATCAATTGCTAGGAACAATATCTATAAAACTCTTTTTGAATTAAGAGAAATGATGATTGATCAAAACCTAATAGAAATAAGTGTGGCTAAGAGTAATATTATATACAATGTCCCTTGGCAAGAAGTCAGGGAAACTTTTCCTACAGTATTTAGCAATACGAGAATTAAAATCATAATCTGCAAAGGAACGCTCAAATATGTAGGAGAAAAAAATCGGGATGACATATTCTATGAATTCTATACTTCGCCGTTCGGCGGACATAAAGGTGTCTAAAAACTTTCAATAGGATAAGACGAGAATACTATTGGGGAGATCTGAAGCAGGATGTTCATCGAAAAATACAGCAGTGTCTGGACTGTCAGCTAAAAAAATTGGTTAGACTAGAAACGCGCCAACCAATAATGATTACTGACACGCCTGGGACAGTATTTGACAGGATAGTCTTAGATATAGTAGGTCCCCTAGAGAAAAAAAGGAAATGGAAATCAATCAATTTTAACCATGCAAGACCAGCTTTCTAAATTCTGTCTAGCCGTTCCATTACCAGACGCTACTGCATCAAGTATTGCCGATGCTTTTATACGAAGATTTGTGTGTATTTTTGGCGCACCTAGGGTCATTTTAACCGATCAAGGTCGGAATTTCTTGAGTAAGTTCATGTGTAAGGTAGCAAAACGATTTCGCATTGAGAAAATAAAATGCGCGAGCTTCCGCCCTCGGTCGAACGGGTCTTTGGAGAGATCTCACCACGCTCTGGGCGAATTCCTCAAGCAATATTCAGAAAAAGATTCCCAGTGGGACATGTGGGTTGGAATCTTCTGCCTGAGTTATAATTCGGCCTTTCAAGAGTCAATAAAACACACTCCTCATGAGGTCATTCTTGGCAAACTAGCCAGGTTACCTTCGGCTCATCCCTTCCAAGATTCCGACCTACTGCCTACTTATCAAGATTATATGAAAAATCTGGTCACGCGCCTGCATGGCATTAGAAATCTTGTTTATCGGAATCTTGTCACTTCGAAATATAAACCCAAGAAGTACCATGACAGGCATCTAAATCCAGTCAATTTCAAAGTCGGTGACCATGTTTTTCTACTTTTGGGCCCTAAACCTAGGAATTTGGGACATCAATACACAAGCCCACATAAAATTTTAGAAATATTCAACAAATACAATGTGAAAATCCAAATGAAAAAAAAAAACACAAGGGTAGTTCATGCCAACAGACTGAGGACATCTCGTATCAACTGTGAAGACGTAGAAACTAAACTTAAGAAAGTGTCCCGACCGCAAGACAAACTATAATCGTAATTTGCTCAAGGCTCAACTCTGTAACCATGAATAAGTAATATCACTTGAGAACAAGTAAAATACGACTATTCTACCGATCTGATTCAATTATATACCTAATTATAGAATATGAGAAAACCCAATTATATTACTCTTTGTACGCATGAAAGTTACCCTGCTAGACACTCAACCACAGAGTACGATTTAGGTATGACTCGGTGTCATACCTAGCATCGTTCAAGTCTGGGGGGGGGGGGCGATGTCCATGCCTTTTTACTTAGCAATTAAGTTCATACCCCAGCGGGAAGAAACCTACAATGTAACATAGCCTAGCGAGAAACAAGTACCTTATTTCTCGATTCCTGCGATGCCAACACAGAAGAACAAAAGCTTTGATTCGCCTCCGCGACGAGCGCTCTACGGCCCCCAACCCAGTGGCACGCCCCACTCATCACCGTCGCCGCCAGCGCCGCCGCCAAAACAAACCACCTCAAAACACTGCCCAAAAAGGCCAGTTGCTCCTGGGCAGCCTGCCCAACAGCACACAGAACAGCACACAGCGGCTTCCAGCCCTACCAGTACGCAGTGGCCATTGACCCTCTACTCCAATATAGTCTGCACGCACTGATCTGGACCTGGGCCTGAGATATCAGCTCTTCAGAGTTTCCAGTACCCGGACCTTGGCCGTGCGGTCGATTCTTCGACCTTCTGCTAAGATGCCAACTTCTGTCACACAGCTGCGCGGTAAGACTCCAACCCATTGAGTGCAACATAAACAACAGCAATCGACCAACGCCAGAGCACGCCTGCTTGCTGCTAACGCCGGCCATCTTTCCAGATCCTGTCTGCGTTATTCGACCTTCTTGTGCCTTCTCGCTGGGTTAAATTTTAAGAGTACGTGTAGTGAATAAACATTTGCATTTGTAATTTTTCTACCTCAAATGGTTCAATCGGCCATAATCTCTCTGACTGACGCACGGACTGCCCCATTAACCCAGGTGCAATCGCCGTTAGGATATCCCAGGGCTATAGCCCTCCTGGCTCCCTCTTGTCTAACCAATTTGTTGATATTGTGGCTGCAGTTCTGCTTCAGATTTTCTTCTTTTCTCCATTTTGTCCAGCTCAAATTCATGCCTAGAGAGGCCTTATTTCTAGAACTTTGATCTGGCAATCGGTCAATTGGAGGATATTCATCAATTTCTTACCGTCTCAGCTCTTGCCTTTTACAACATCCAGCACTTGCCAATTATAACTTTCAGTTGGTGGCGATGTCATGAATCACCCCTGAAAATCACTCAGCTATTCGTGTTCCGTATATATCCGGGCGACGAAGAATCGGTTCAATTTAGTTCACGCTCCACTAGAACCCGAGTTATAATCCGTCAGGATTGATTCAAAAATTTTGCGCTATTATAGAACTCACCAGATGGTCAGTGCTACGAACACAAGAACCGTCACACATGTGAAGATTTCTTGTGATAGACTCGTCAAAGCTATGTTTAGTGGAAATATCATGCGAGCAATTACCTCTCAGAGAGCAAGCAGGACAAATTCAACTAAAATTGTTTTAAAACAACAAGATATTTTACGTGCATGAGAGGTATGAGTACAGATATATTATGAAGATTTTGCTCTAGGTTTCCAATACTTCAAAGCATTTCCTTTGAGTGATTTGCATTCTTTTGCATTGTTCCAGATGCTTTCGCACATGTTCATGCGAACAAAGTAGTGGTCAATGGAGATGGTACAAGAGAAACAGTAATTATCGGTAATGGAGAAATCATACTTGACCGCATAGGCACTACCATGAATAAAGGGCATGAGCGGGGCAATCCTCGTTCTAAAGCTAAGTCACGAAAATGTGATGGTGATCCAGATGAAGTATCCAGAGAGAATTCAGTTGATGGTAATAGAAGGAAAAGCAAAGACACCGTTGACCAGATCTCTAAGCGTAGGTCTAATACAGAGACCAATCATGATCAAAATGAAGTACTTTGTGAGAAGTCAACTAATGTAATTTAATTTTGCATGGAGAATATTGGGTAATTCATTTAATTTTACTTTGAAGAAAATTGTACGTTTACTGTATGGAAGATGTCATTTTCCATGTCAGTCGTGATTATTTCCTTGGTACTACGATGAATAGTGCGCATGTAATGATAGTGTAGTTTTTGTTACGTTCATTTAGGAAATGAAAATGGTCAAAGACAAAAAAAGTCTGATTCAAACGCAAGTCGCGACGCGTTTCAAGTTTGATGTTGACATAACTAGATCTGTATGCAGAACTCTAGTATGACCAAGTTAAGGTGCACACCCCTTGGCACTTTTTCCCTGCGCGAGGTACAAATTGGGTCGAAATTGATTTTCACATGGTTGGACATTTGACCTAGGATAGTGAGTTAAACAAATTCGGGAAATGGAAAATTCTATGCGAACGGGAAAATTTTTTTCGAAATATCCAAAAAAATACTACTGCGGTACGCCATCGTGTAGTTAATGAAATTTGGAGTCAGAAATGTCTTCTCCGATCATTTTTTTACTGCTCAATTCTCCAGGGAAATTGATAGGAAATAGCTTATTCTCAATTTGCCACCACAACTGCCGTACAGGTTAATCGCTCCACATGTTAGGTAAGGGTGCGGCCACATGGAGGCGGGAGCGCCATGCTGGACCTATGGCAGCTGTGAGTGCAACAAGGGCGCAACGTTTCGCGCCACTCTAATCTCTTTGTCACACTCACGGCTTGGCACGCGTTCGCGCCAAATGATTTGCTGCATGTGGCCGCTGCCTAATGTTATTGTTTCGGTGTAATACCGCGTGCATTTATTGATTTCGTGTTTAATGTATGATCACGAATGTTCTCTTGTAGGTTATCCACGGCATTCTCAATGGAAACTCGTGATCGAGTTGTCGATCGGCTTTATACCATCGCGAGATTTCAGGTGCATCGAGCATCAAATCTTGTACCTTCCAGAACAAGAGTCGCATAACGCGAAGAAACCTGAGTAGTACATGCCATCAAAATTCTCCAATGTAGAACAGAAGTGGGAAAGTCCCGCATCGGAACCTCTTAGAAAATAGTTGTTTCGAGCAGATTGAGGTGGTTGTTTCTAATTTTAGACATTTTATCGCCCGAATTCTGATTACAAAATTTGAGGAAAGTTTCTATCATAAGTGGTAAACAGATTGTGGGCACAAGTGAGAATGGTACCTCGTCACTAGAAGGATTAAGAAAATTCTGGAAAATCGTGGCTGTGACTGCTTCCCCACGAGATCAAAATTCTACAAAGTGGGTGGTGCAGTCGAGAATAACAAACGTGAACTTACTAGAGAATAATAATGCCCAGCATATTCGGATACTGCTTCTGAGTTCTGAGCATTCTAATCTGAACACGAAGCGGGAAAGAATTTTCATCATAAGTAGACAAATGATATGCACGAATTAAATCAGTATCTCATAATCGGCAGGTAAATAAATACACGAAAAAATGTGGCTTCGACTGTACAGTTATGAGATCAGATTTCTCGAGAGTGGTTGAGTTTTAAGGAATTCCCAATACGAATCTCCCAGAAATGGGTGACACGAAGCAGATTCTAGTTCTGCTCTACAAGTTTAGAAGTTCTGTCGTCTCAAATTTGACTTCAAAGTTTGGGGAAGTTTGCATCACAGGTGGATTATAAACACGAATGGAACTGGTATTCAGTAGCTGGGGAATAGGAAAATGTCTGAAGAAATTGGGACATAATTGATATCACGATTCTCGGTAGTTTCACGTGTGAGATTTTCTATTAACCTTGTCGCACCTCTGAGAATTAGGATTTTAAGCTGGGCAGTCTTGGTCACGAATTCCGAAGAATTTTCTACTCCCAACTTTGGGTTACTGGCGCAACTCGAGCTTTTAATTTACTTTGATGCAAAATCTTCGCAGATTTTGGAGTCACATTTCAGCTGACAGAACTTCTATAATCAAAATGCAGAATTCGACTCTGTTTGTTCTGACGATTTTCTAGTAGGTTCACGTTCAAAATTTACACAGAACTCTTTCATTATTGAGGATTCTGATCCCATACGTGAGCAGTCACCGGCACAATTTTTTCAAACATTTTTATACACCCCACTGACGGGATACTTATTCAACTCATGTTTATAGTCTACCTGTGATGCCAACTTTCCTCAAACTTTGTAGTCAAACTTCAGCTGACAAAGGTATATAATTGAAATGCAGAAATCAAATCTGCTTGGTATTGCCATCCTCTGGTGGGTTCACGTTTGAAATTTATATAAGAACGACCCTTTTTCTTGTAATTTGGACCCCATACTAGGTAAGCAGCAGAAGCCGAAAATTTTCTTCAAACATTCTTCTACTCCCCAGCTACTAGATAACAATGCAATTTGTGTTCATAATCTACCTGAGAAGTGATTTTCTCCAAAATTTGAGTCAGAATTGGGGTGATGAAATGTCTGAAATTAAGAATCACCACCTGAATCTGCTAGACATTACTTTTTTCTGAGAGGCTCGGATGAGGGATTGTTCCAATTTCGTTCTACATTGGAGTATTTTGATCGCACGACTCATACACAATTTTTTCCGCATTATTCGACTCTTGTACAACTAAAGGTACAAGAATATATGCTCGAAGCATCTGATATCTTACGACGGTGTGAAGCTGATCGACATTCTCGATATCGATAACCTAAAAGACGTGGCATGACACCTGAACGGTAACATTACCTCACACGTGGTGCAACTAACCCCTACGTTGATGCGTAGTCCCTTTTCATTTGAAAGACATGCACCTTGATTGTAGTGCTCCCCGGCCGGTCCATGGTATACACCTGAGGAGAGTGTCGATGTATGATATGATAGGGCCACTCCCACTTGAGGGTGAGGCTTGCGTTGAAGTCGGCGGCCGCGCGTGACAATGAGTGCGGCTTGATGTACACAAGGTCCTCGATGTCAGAGGCCGGTGAGATCTCCTCCGGAGCGGCTTTGTGGTAACTCTGTTGATTCCGCCAGGCGGCCTCGAGGTGGGCTTCAGTCCCTTCTCTCGGCAATTCCCGCTATTCTCCCGGTCGGGGGAGGTTACTTCCCAGCAATAGTTCACTGGGGGGGGGGGGGGGGGGGGGGTAGCGAGCGCGAGCGCTGCTGACGTTGTGCCGGCGAGACGCGCTCGAGCGATACCGTACTCCTCGCAGTTGGTTGGGCGCCATTGGGTGTTTTACCACTCCCAGAAGTGATGCTGGATGACTGTCTTGTCATCCGAGTGTTGGCTAGAGTACGTTGCGGGCTGCTCGTTGGAGAGTGGGCCTCCTCATCGCCTGATGAGACGTAGTGGAATTCGATCCGGGAACCACGTTGGGCGCCAAAGTTAACGGGGCCTCGCCGGTGGCTCTTGGTGGGTTGGCGTGACCCGAGAGGCGGGGCCGGCGGTTCGTCAAATACTTTGAGAGTCTTGAATCGTCACGACACTGTCACGACTTAGATTGCGACGAGAGGACGTTAGTTCTTCAAAATGGATTGAGCTGAAGCACTTTGATTTGATTAAAGGCAAGCCAAGAAAACACTCGAGCACTGCCGTGAGTGATATCGAATTAGATACGAACCACCGAATCAGGAATAATAATTTACGTAGGACGGAAATAGCCGAGTAGGAGGGAAAATTAATACACTTCAACCAAGGCTATAGGTAATGCGGTGGCCGACGATACAAACTAAAGAACATACACACTGCACTTTTAGGGTGTTACAGTACATCGATCCGTGGATCGAAAGTTGGGACCGCGGCCCTCTATTCGCGGCGTAACGGTGATGTGAAGTGGCGGTAATTAGTCGCGGTGACGCAGTCAGCGAGACGCGCGTTGGCCGAGTAGCAACTGACGGGAAGTCCCCACATCAGTGCCGTGTAACGAACTCCTCTTTTCTCGGGCTGTGACCCGTCTTATATACCCGTTGGTTCGTTCGGTAAACCGGGAAGTACGTGGTCTACGTGAATTTAATATAGATATTTTTGATAAACCGATAAATAGCGGCTTACGTTCGTTCAGCATGGAGAAAATCGGTGAACCAGAGAAATGGCGGCTTACGTCCTTTTAGCACGTCAAAATTATGTAAACCGGAAATTCAGCGGTTTACGTCCACTTAGTGTGAAAAAAAATAGGTAAAGAGCCTGGACAGAAAGTGCGCAATGCTCTTTTCTCCATTTTTCCCCATGTATAAACATAGGCGCTGTAGTTGTAGTGGCCACCACGGGCGCGCAATGGCGCTACTTGCACGGAAAAAAACGGGGGAAAAAGCAAGTGCCTATGCTTATACACAGGGGAAAAATGGAGGAAAGAACATCACGCATTTTCTGTTAAGGCACAAACCAGGGAAACAGCGGTATACGTCTGCTTAGTATGGGGAAAATTGGTAAGCCAGCAAAATAGCAGCTTACGTCCGATGACTCATACGCACGTGTGGGGTAGGGATGGAGTATAGTGGAATGTATAGAGAAAGTGGGCTGATTATGCTATGAGATGCGCACGTCAGAGTAATAAGTAAAACGTTTGCTCATTTTCTAGCTACTTATGATGAATCATCATTGTATTTTGAAGGGTTGGTGACCTGAGGTGCTATCGTAGAGCCACGACTAGAGTCGACAGATATCATTTATGTTTCTAGTGGCGTAGAAGACTTGACACTCCACGTTTTCATCCCTAATCTTGTAGAGCCTTCTGGTCATGGTACGAATAATGGGTAATTTTTTATCTGGCAATGATAGAATATCATTACATATGACTTCACACTTCACCATGGAAGAAGTAATCATGCTTCTTTCTTTATGTACGTTCTAAGTGATCAAGTTGAAATTCGGTTTTATGGAGAAGCAGAGGGATCACTCGCTGGAATTTCTCCCAATTCTATGCAATTGCATGACTCAGGATTGAGCGCTTATTCAGCTTCGAATGCAAGTGAGAATGGACAAAGTCGTCTAGAGCGAACAGGTTCTCTGTCTGACATGTCTGCAACAATAGATAATGTGATACCCAACATCTCTGACAGTACTGTGGTCAATTTAACCCTTGAAGAAGACTACTATTCTTTTCCATGCTTGTACAGATTTTTCCTCAAATTTATCTACTTTCGATTTTTCATTCAATTTCTTTATATAAAAGTCAATTAATAGTGCAGATTTATGGAATAGAATAGCCCAAGTGTGTGAACAAGTGAAATAATTTTAGGTAAGTTAGTAATCTTCGTCTTGTGTCTGAAAGAACTCATATTTGATTGAACAATCCTTCCCCAGTCTCAGAGGGTTCCCGGTCAATCGCCCGATTCCATTCGCCCGATATACAATCGCCCGATCCCTTTTGCCCGACGCCATCCGCCCGATTGGACATTTGCCCGATGGACTTTCGCCCGTCGGGACCATCGCCCGATTGAAGAATAGAATAGAATAGCTGTAAAATGCAAATTTATCAAATGCATAGTCAATTATTACCATCCAGACTCAACAATAACTGTGACTTGTGGCAGGGCATGAATAAAAATCAATATGGTACATTGTAGTATCAATAAATATCAAAATCATTGCCATATAGTATAGTCAAATACTAATGAGTTTCAATATATTGACTCAAGCAATGGTTATATTGTAGGACATTGCTTCAAGATATTGCAGTACTCGCCCATCATTTTTATATTCATTATAGTCGTGTGCAATAGCACGAAGCCTCTCTTGCACCATGAACCATCGTCGTTTGGGAGCAGCCCTCACATTCTTACCAAGACCAAACGCAACCAAGCAAGTTTCTGTGTCTCGCTGTTCCTTTTGCAATTCTTTCAAACAAGAATAGAAATCAGGATGTTTCTTGCCCACCACCAGTGCAAATCTGTGATTCCATCCTTCACTTGAATTGTTCGTCTTGTGTTGGCCATAAATTACAGCTTCATATTGATTCCAGAGGCTGATGGGATAGAGAGGTGGAATTGCTCTTGCACGTCCACGACGGGGCTTACCCCGAACGTACGTATGATCAAAGTAGTCATAAATCGGATACAAGTCTTCTGGTATGTGCTCTCCCAACAACTCAAGTACCTGAACTGCATCCTCAGAAGGAACAAGCGCTACTGTTAGATCATGGGCGTAAATTTCCTAATACTGTCGTCTTCTGGATCTTGAAAGTCAGACTGTAATCCTTCTTCTTGCACGTGCCGGTAAACTGGTCATCCCAAGTGAAAAAAGCATAAAGAGATTTCAGTAGTCGGATCATCAAAGATAATTTGAACAGCTTTGAGCATGGGAAACTCGAAATCCAATAATATCCGTCGTGGTCGACAGTCTCTGATTCCATACTCCGTATCACCTGAGGTCACAACTGTTAGTGCAGTTTCATGAAGTATTTGACTCTTGCCGGATAGGAGAGAAAACACGAAAGGGAAAGCAATGGTTTCAGCATCGTTTTTGTGTCTCCTAGCTTTGTTCACAAACCCAAAAATCGTGAATATCTGGAACAAAATATAACTAGAAGATTTGAGACATCAACTTAAAACTCATTCAAAGATTTCAAAATAAAGAAAATGCATGTATAAAATAGATTCAATACAGATCGAATTTAGGAGTCATAGATGAATTTTAGCATTATTTCCCACCTGCGTGAATATTTCTGGAGCAAAGCCAAAAGAACCATCAATACTCCACGTATCGCTTTTTGCAAGTAACTCCACATTTCTTCCTGTTCCGAAGACAATAACCCTGCCGAGCCTCTGGTCAAAATTCTCGTCTTCGTGAGAATCATAAATCAAAAATTTCTCTTTGTCCATCGTTTTTTGAAAACGCTCGGGAATAGTTTCGATCTCATTCAATGATTTAGGATTTGACGGCATCTCACGACGTCGATGTCTTCGTTGAGCTTTGTTTACATTTGGTCTTTCGGGTAATTTACTGAGCACACCTGCGCTCATGCCTGCGAGCTGAGTGCGCATGATCTACGGGAGGAATATATATCTATATAGTGACTCATACAGTCACAATGTGTGTGAATGTCCGAGGAGTCCGCACAAATAAGGAGGGACAATCGCAAACGAGCGGTTCAAAAATGAGAAAATATACTCAAAATTGATTTTGAGTTTTACCTGAGTTGGCGGTAACTCCGGATGTTCCTCAGCGGGTCTCTTTAAATTAAGCTTGACGATTTCAGCTTTTGCTTCATCGGGAGCAGCGGGATGGCTGTGTTTGGATTCATCTGGGCCTTTGATGATGGTGATACTCTCACCCGATTGCACTGACACTGCACGGGCTGAACATTCCCCTTTGCGCAATCTCTGACATGCCCAGTGAAACTTTCCATTTTGACCAGCTTTCGATCGAACGTAAATGAACCCCCTTAATCACCAACTTTAAATCGACTATTTTTGGGCCACGCACATCAAGATCCATTGTTATTCGCCCGTCGATTAAGGCGATGCGGTCACCGTGCACGCTGAACTTTGTTCACAGAACTCTCAAAATCTTTTCCATTATGGGCTAAACGACGAGTTATCCAGGCTTTATTATCATCTAACTTGGCCTGGATAACTCTTCGTTTGGCCCAAATCGGACTAGATTTTGAGAGTTTTGTGAACGAAAATATACCAATTTGTAGGTTAGAAAGTACCCGCGGGCAAGTTATTCTCGTTTATTAGTGATAGCCTTGTGATTGGTGACAAATAATGAGTTGTCCACCACAATTCAGATGATAATACGTAATGGACAAATCGTCTCCAACTTCGTTTCGAGAAAATTTTTTGATTTACATCCAAATAAGATATAATTTCCGGGTTGCACGGTGACCGCATCGCCTTAAGCACAGCTGTAGAGGTGCGACTGCCGAACTAGCCGGTACAGCGCAACTGACTGTGCGCGATCTCAGCTATCATGTGTGATTCATATCAATATTGGTTTGAACTGTGTGTGCGTGTATCTCTATACATGTCATCAATTCAACCAGCTAAATATGTGCCGTTGATTTGGTGCGGGTGTTGACAAAAAAAAGTTTTCGGATAGTAAGGCCATACGGTGAGAGGGCATCGGGTGAAAGGGCATCGGGCAAATGTCCACTCGGGCGTTAGGATTCGGGCAAATAGCATCGGGCAATCAGATTCAGGCGATTGTATATCGGGCAAACGTCCGTCGGGCGCATGTACCATCGGGCGCGTGGAATCGGGCGATTGTACGGGAATCGTCTCAGAGATGCGTATAAGTGCAAAATTGGGAGATACAAACGATTGAATCAACGTAGTGGATGCCAAAACAACAAATTTGCAAACTCACCTGAATGAATTAAAAATTATCATTTTGACAAATGGGGGTCTTCAAAAGAATCCTGGTTTTCTGGGTTATGAAGAATTTGGTGGGAGATATAAATTGCAATTACCTCTGGAGAAAATTGACGATGTTATGACGAAGCCCTATTCGACGACGAAAAAGTTGGAAAAGCTTTGGATAATGATTTGGTGAGAGGATCAAACTACTTTTCATCAGTCAAACTACTTTGGATGCCGTATTTACTGTTTATATGATTTTTGTTCCAGAAGAAGCACTTGGTAAGTACTTCTAATAGTCATCCACTCGTCAAAGAATCCTGCACTGATATCTTCCGTAGGCTTATAGATATCTCAAGAGCTATATTATCTCATCACGTACGTGATCTATAAGAGGCTCGTAGAGATGGTGAGAATACTAAAAAGGCCGAGGACAAGAATTCAAACAATTCCATCAATTCTACTGTATCCTTACGTATACTGCAGTTAAAAAACGACATCTTGCTCAAGTCTTCATGGTATATCACTCATGACATGAATTTATTAGAAAACTGGATTTGAATTGTTCAAAGGAGTTGTCCCATTTCTCCCACAGATGCTCTATCTAACTTCTATTACAACCTTCATGATCCCGAAGGAAAGAGAAATGAGAAAGAAATACCCAATTTCTATGAAGCTATACTGATTCGAGAGATTGAAAAGTAATGAATGATTCTAAAGAATAAGGTGGTGGGAGGGTGGAATGTACCAGAAAATCTAATGAGAACTCCTTGGACTACTAGAGTCCCAAAAAATCGAAAAAATCTTCTAATCATCAAGTTCTTATTGATGAGAATTCCCTCAGCAAGAGTCGAATTCCAAATTCCGTACCTGCCAACCACTGAAAATTTTCTTTCTCAACTACATTCAAAGTTTCTTCTTCATAAGAGCCCAAAAATCCCCAACTCTACCGTTCTGGAAATTAAAAGCAGTTCAACTAAAATTTCTAAATAATGTATTAATCAGCAGATATAATTCAAGATGGTATCATTTTTTCGACCTTCCTCCTCCTGGCACCTCAGATTGATCATCAATCATCATTTTACAATCATCATTATTGAACTAAAAAAGCATTTCAGGGCCCTGTGACTTATCCTGAACATTCGCAAGCCAAACGAGCGGTAGCGAGTAAGGCAATAACGCTATCACCAATGAACTCTCCAGCGAAGCCTTGGACAGTGTCGAAAATATCCGATAAACGATAACTCAGTTTACGGGTCTCGAATGAACCATGCGTAAGTACACAGATTCTGTGAATGAATGACTTTTCGGGCATCTGAATATGCCCTTCAGGTTAAAAGTGTATTCATTCAGTCTAATCAACGGATGCGGGATAGAGGTTAATGACTTAAATACTGCAGACTCATCAGCGTGGATATTTTGCTTGTGATCCTCTCCGAGATAGAAGTTGGCGCAGATTTCGATTTTCATGAGCCGGCCAGGGGACTCTTTGGGTTCACCAGCCACGTGCCCCGAGGACATCACAAGTCATATATCCACGCTGATAAGTTTTTAGTTTTCAAGTCATTATATCTATATCCCGCATCCGTTTGTTAGACCGAATGAACCCTTTTACACCTGAAGAAGGCCATAATGCAGATATCCGAACCGAGATCTGTGTACTTACGCATGGTCCATAGTAAGCATTCGAGACCCGTAAACTGATTTATGAGCTTCTGACCATGATAACTGACTATACACGATGACCGCAGACATGTTCCGTAGCATATAAAAGTTAATTTTAAGTGTGGATTAGAAATACCACCCAAAGAGTCAAACAATGTTACTTACAACTAAGTAGATTCACTTGTTGCTGACTTATTGATGTTGCTGAGATAACATTACAACTCGACGATGGGTCCTCCTATTGATAAAGAATCATACGAATTTTCGATCTTCTAAACCTGATGTCCAATCGGATAGGTGACTATCGTAGTTTAAGATAGCATTTTTTTGGTATGGAAAGAGGAGAAATCCCGACAATTTGAATACTAATAGAAATTCAAAGAGTAGCTGAGATCATCTAATTCAAATAACCACATCATTAACAACAATGATGGTACTCAACGGTGCACGTGCTCTGCGCCTAGTCTGTAGGATTCTGTATCAAACACGACCGCACGCAGACATTTCAAAACGAACTGTTACACTACGTAGATCAAAGCTGGCTGCGCAGCATGTTCTTGTTGAGAATGGTACGCACATATTTCTACTTTTGAAGAGATCGTGCTATTGCAGTCTGTTGTGAGCCACAGATTCTTTTCAGGTAACTTTTATGATGATTTTATTGTGAAAAGCTTCTTAATATTTGTATGAGTTCCTTCCTCATCACCCCTTCTCGAACTTGGAATAGCTCAATTAAAGTTTCTGAAACATTAAATGATTTGACTCGGGAATTCATACAAGTCATTAGAACTCTACTAATACGGTCGATGGATGAATCGAAAGCTCATAATCTCAACATTTGGTCAATGGCCAGTAATGTTCGAAAGTGTAAGGTTCTGCAGAGTTGCGTGACCATTGTAATTGGAAGAAAAACTTTCATCCTCACAAAGATTTCAGATGATTATATTAGTTTCCGATTAATTTTCGACTAGTTACGATCGAGAAGCTTGAGTTTTTTGCCCTTACAAGACATCACATTAGATCGAGGTCATTTTGCATCTATTAGCCATAAATCTCGATTGATTTGGAGATCGAGTTCCATTGCCAGTCATTCCTATATTAGAAATCAGTATCACCTGGGCTTAAAGTGCACAACAGATTTCTCCAAAATATCTCTCGTGTAAGTTTTACTTAAATTTTGACACAATCTTCTTATTGATGTGAATTTTGTAATTTGGCCTTTGCAAGTTAATTAATCAGCAGGTCTGCTGATTTCACATAGCTCGATGTCGGATTACTCCGATTCGAACCACGTATCTTCAAAGGACCTCTGATGCGAGTTTGCAACTTGAAGGGTTTTGATGGAAAGGAATAATTTGAAATGAGAACATACGAAAAATTTGATTCTACGCTTGGTGTCGGCGCGTTTCGCCATTCCTCGTAAGATCTGGCTTTTCAGGGGGACTGAATGGATCTGTCAGGTTAGTCCCCGACGACACCAAACTTAAGTGGCTTGGTGATTGAGAATTTTGATCTTCCTTATCACGTTCGCTGCGAAGCCGGTTTTTCGTGATTTTATTTCTCTCGTGTACTAGACCTCGATGTTTTGGTAAAAATGCTTGGATCGGAGCAAACTTTTTTTGGTTCGTTGTTTGAGCCCTAGAGAGAGTAAATCACCTTGGAAAGTTCCTTCTGGGTATACTTTTCGAGTCATGACGGATTGGATGAGGTTGGAAAATGAAAAACTGCGAGACCCAGCCGTGGGTCCCGCCGCAGCGAACGTGTTATATGAGCAGTTCTGCGTAAACTTGCTCGAAACAGACTCAAAAATGGACGAAAGGCAAAACGGAACTTCTGGGCTCGTAAGGTGGATTTTTTCACCACTAATATCATCTAGATCGAGGATCAAAACTAAAAAGTATTGGAAGTTGAAAAAAATTTTTGCGTGTTAAATCCCATAAGAACTCAGCTCGATATCGTTATTTCGCTATGGAAATGACAGGTACGGAAATGACATTTCGTGTCTGATCGGTGAATACGGATCGGGGAGTCAACGAATCGCTTATTCCGCTTAGGCTGGTATTCATAGTCGGATTATCCTATAGTTTAGCATATGCGGATTGACGACTATGAATACCACCCTTAGCACGGTCTTTTGCACACCAAATACTTGCAGAAAGTCGGATGAGTAGTTAGATTATCGATATTTCAACCTTATTGCGAGATGCGTACGGAAATAACACTCTTATTTACCACGGCATTTTTTCGAAGAAGAGCACGCCGCCACTTCTTGGAAGTGAAGCAATGGATGTTTATACCGCAGCTGTTTGATAGTTTGTAGCGAGAGGATCAAAATGTGCCCATGAGCGAACGCTTACAAGTTGATGGAAGCTCTCACGCACCACATATTGTCAAAACAGTAATTTTGGCGCAAATTCGGAGACATAATGTACACACAGCGTTGAGCGGATAAACGATCTAGACGGGGCTTCTAAACTATGAAAACATATTTAAGGCTAGTCCGGAGTTCCCGCAAAACCGCAACCAGACACGCACCGGCGTACTTTGAGGTTGCAGCTGCATCCAATGATTCTGAGAGCGGTATTATTGTTTATACGCTATTATTGGTCCTAAATGTGTTACTCAGATACTAGGCCACCTGTGAAATCTTATAACACGATACCATGCAAAGTTTCATGGCATTTCATTCATTAGGAATCGAGAAAAGCTTGAAGGCAATTTTTTTGTGGGACAGAGCGCGTCCGCGACTATTCCGATTTATTCTTCAATAACAATACAGCTTTGGCCAAAATCAGATACTAGGCCATCTGTGGATTGGAATTTCCTGTCGAACGAGCCCTCCCAGGCCCGAAAATTCTGAATCTAGCTCGCAAAAACCTTGAACTAGTGTGAGCATCGAACAGTATAACTTGCTCAGCGCGCCAAAGAACTACGATTTTCTGGAGATATAGAATGAATCCCCGGGTGTGGAACAACTCATTCGGTGGGAAATATCATGGCGTTTCAGTTGCCGTATCTCGTTTGGGTCGGAAATGTGAGGTTGAAATACTATGAGGCAAAAAAGTGGTTCGTAATCTCCCATCGCTCATGCAGTACGATCAAAGCGCCATCTATCGGGCAAAATATCCGGATTCTCTATGGACTAGCCTTAAAATATGCCCAAATTTGATGTCTTTTTGTGGAGGAATCGTTTAGAAGTCGTATATCTTCATAGCGTGCCCTTGAACGTCGAATTTTGGGGTGCGGACATGGTACGGAAATGACATTTTGACCCCTAATTCGCAATTTTCGACCCTTAAACCTCGAGACAGGTCTAATAAGACTTTTTGCTAAGAAAGAGCACAAAAAATACACAAGAAACGTGTTTTGCACAATCGATTGAGAACACGTAGACGCCGCAATGAACCGAGACACATTGGGAGCAAGTTTACGCAGAACTGCTCATATATGAAAGTCTCTCATGCGCAACCGCTGGCAAGAAAGGTCTTTTTAACACGCGATTTCCACATGATTTTTTATATGTTCCATCTCGGTCGTTGATGGGCCGACAACCGATGGATATTTGGATTAAATTATCACTCGATCGATATGAACGATGGTGACATTCTTGCATTTTTCGTATGTTCTCATTTCAAATTATTCCTTTCCATCAAAACCCTTCAAATTGCAACCTTGCATTAAAGGTGCCTTGAACTCGGCCTTGAAGGTACATGGTTCGAATCGGAGTAATCCGATATCGAGCTATGTGAAATCAGCAGACCTACTGATTAATTAGCTCGCCAAGGCCAAATCACGAAATTCACATCATTTGAAATTCCCGCGAGCAAGAAAGTCACGATAGTTCATATCGATCGAGTAATAATTTAATTCAAATGAGCTTTCTATTGATATTTTTGTAGGTGTTCTGTGGCTGTTAATATAAGCCAAACATCTATTGATCATCTATGGTGTTGCCGACTTTTGAAGAGGCGCTATTGCAAGGAGAATCAGATAGGATTCAATATATTTCAACCTATATCCGCAAATTCCCATCTTCCAGAGAGTGAACAAGCTACCTACCATCAGTGTAAGATCACTTTACTCACATAAAACATCCAGTAAGCATTTAACCGAATGATCCGCTGGAACCTCTAAAAATACCAATTTAATAACTCTTGGGCTTTTTTGGTGCATAGGACAATGCACTTTGAGCAGACTTGGTTGTACGTTGCATTGACGTTCACGGTCATCATTGGTTTCTCCGTTATCATGATAATCTTAATGTTCTATACATGTATATTCTACGATTTATGCTGTGGATCGTTCGTTAAGCGAAATCAACAACATACAAAGGGTGAGTAACTTTGAAAATTGACGTGACAACTAGAACTATGAGACTACATCGTGTCATCTTTCTAAAGATGTCTTTTGTGTGGAGAATACCAAATGACTCCAGATACTCACACCGATTCTCAGTGAAAGAACTTAAGGGACGCCTTTGATTTCGGGTAAGTTGACTCAACTTGCCCTCGACTTGCCCAGGCTATCCTAGCTAAATTGCTCCTATCTGTGTGAATCTCAAGTGATCATGTCCAATATACCTTTGCCACGAATCTTTATGTCCTTGTTATATGTTAGAATAAGAGAGAACCAATTTTTTTATAAAGTAAATTTTTAGGAATAAAGTTTTCTAGCCCAATTCAATGTATTTTATCTTATTCTGTGCAACTATATTGACCTACGTTTAGAAATACCGGGCCAAACGTTTTTGGCTCGACAAATCTTCATATATCTCAGTTTGATTCGCTGTGCTGAGGCCCGCAGAACCATATTTTTGAGTTGTTAAGTACAGATCCTAGGGAAATTTGTCGAGCAAAATATGGTGCTGAATCTTCTGATTAGAGGACGTGCCGAGGACGTACTTTTCATTGCCTTAACAACTGAACTGAAGACATGCTAATCTCTTTGCACCATCACATTGTGACTAGATCAACGGAAACCATGAAACACCCTCGGTGGAATCGTACTAATCATTTTTGTTTCTTTTGCTATCATCGATACAGCTTCACATCAGGCACTTCTTCAATACAATGCTTTGCAGAAATTTGAACGTAAAAAGTTTTGCTGAACCCCTCGCGCATTTGATCTCTTGTTAAAGAACTTCAAAGATTGTAAGTATCTTGAAATTTGAACTGGGCCATGGAGCAAAGAGGCGTGGTGAGATATGGAGCAAAAAGGCTTGGCGGGGAACGAGAACAAGTTTGGTACACTTGCCTGACTTCAATCATCACAAATTTGCATCACACAATCCTTCCTAATGGATGTGAAAAGATTTCTATAGAGCTGTCATGAAATTCACATTATGAAGATATAATTTTTCGGTCTTTGCGAGTTAAAGTCAGCAGATATTGCTGACGTTTTTTGGCATCAATCGAGAATGGATTTTACTCCACTCTCGATCAATGCACCTTTAGAGCCTCGTATGGTTCCGAGGATGCATCTAAAGGATTTTGATGGAAATGAATGAAAAGTAAAGATGAAAAATGAGAAACATTATGAAAAATTTGGATTCTACGCTAATATTATGCGTGTTTCGCCCTTCTCTCATTGCTCGGGCTTTTCAAAGTGGTGGAAGAGCAATGTAAGTTTACCACTGACACGCGGCTCAAGGGGCCGAATGTTCGATGGTTTGAACGCCCTTATATACGATATATATATATATATATATCCGGCAGAAAGCCGAAGAGCTGCCAAAGTAAAAATGTTGAGAAATCAAATGGAAATAGCGGGTTAAAATGACCTTTCTCGCAAGCGCTTAACGAAGATGAACTTTCGTATTATAAAGGCGTTCAAACCATCGAACATTCGGCCACTTGAGCCGCGTGTCAGTGGTAAACTCTCATTGCTCTTCCACCACTTTGAAAAGCCCGAGCAATGAGAGAAAGGCGAAACACGCATAATATTAGCGTAGAATCCAAATTTTTCATCAAGTTTCTCATTTCTCATCTTTACTTTTCATTCCTTTCCATCAAAATCCTTTAGATGCATCCTCGGAACCATACGAGGCTCTAAAGGTGCATTGATCGAGAGTGGAGTAAAATCCATTCTCGATTGATGCCAAAAAACGTCAGCAATATCTGCTGACTTTAACTCGCAAAGACCGAAAAATTGTATCTTCATAATTTGAAATTCCCGCGAGTGATAAATACGATATCCGATCATATCGATCGAGTGTCAAAATTAATTATATATAGTCATGAAATTCAATTACGCAGATTAACTTATTCTTTTGATTACAGATTATGGCCATCCTGAGACAGATCGAAGAATGAACCATCAAATTCTAGAGATCGATGCGCACTTAAGAAGTATAACTACAGAGTCTGAGGATATTTAAAAATACGCTGCAAAAAGTCATTTGCGGGATGCTTTCTCGTTTCCTGCCGACGATATTCATTATCAAAATATACCGCTCATCTATGAAATAAAAATCCTCAATCATAAAGTTAAAGGTTCAGCATCGATCAAAAATATTTTTTAAATGATTTCTATCCAGTTATTCTCCAAATACCACTTGCAAATGCTGTAGTCTACACTCGATGTTATAATTTATCTTTCAAGTTGAATAATTTCTTGGGGTCACGAATGAATCGAGGAATGCCGCCCAAAAATGAGTGAGCCTATCGCAAAAAGGGGGTTAAAAATATATCAAAATTTCAAAGAGATCAGCGGAAGTGTGCGCAAGTTTTTGAATGCCATAGGAATATAATAGATGAAAATTAGTTCTTCGCGAAATGGGAATGTTTATCAAAATGTCGTCACAACCAATATCTGTAGAATGATGAAAAACTACGTGAAAACAATCTCGGTAGATTTATATTGCGAAGCATGGACGCTAGAGCTTTTGGCCAATCTTGATTTGATAATTTTCGTTAGTTGTTGATATTCGGGCTTATGTTTAATAGAGAAGTTTTAATATGTGGAGCTGAAAATTGACTGAGTGCATCGTCATATGATTAGGACCCATCCCTGAGAAATTCATACACATTAATTAGTGGAGACGTTCTCGAGATCTGGAGAAAGAATTGCGAATTAGAAATGAGGAAAAATCAGAATTTAAGGTAGTTGTACACCAAAATTGTTCATCAACAGAATTCCTCGAGATTGTGCAGGAAGATAGTTCTAGTATCAAAGAGTACGTGTGCGAATTTCCAGATCGGTTGACCATCCCGTTTAAGAGTACTAATCGTCAAAAATTGACGTGTTTCGCACATTTTTAACATTGCGCTTATGGGAGCGGACCTCACAAAGAGCACTGAAATGGGTCCAGCGCAAAATCTGATCAAGAGATAACGGTGGGATTGCGAGATATTCAAGTTTAAGTACCGATAAATCATATGGATAAGCCTGAAGATGATTGACCAGGTAGTTTTTGAGTAGTTGTCTATACAAAGCGCAAAATATAAAACAGGCCATCGGTGATTTCGATTTTAGGGTAGATAACTTTAAAAATCACGCGTCTTTCTGTTAGGGATGGCTTAGATAACCGTTTTTGTACGTTGTTTGATAGAAAAAGTGCAGTTATCAACAATAATAATGATTTCGAATATTTTGATGTCGGCAAAAATGTGAGGTTAGGTAGCCATTGACTCACGTAGTTGGTGTACAACTACCTTAAGTTGAAAATGTCCCTAGAGTCATAATAAATCGGGGGACATGGCTCAAGAAAGACTAGGCTCATCGCACAAAGACGTTAAACAATGCCTAAAAATTTCGAAGAGATCGATGAAATCGTGTCTACAAGTTTTTGAGTGACATAAAAAGGAAAATGAAAAAAAATTCTTGAGAAAAATGGAAGTGACAATTGACATTCAGTATGAACCAATCTGTTTGGAATGATCAAGAAATACTAGGGGAAGAGAATTTGACAATTTATATTAAAAGTCTTGGATGCCAGAACGTTTGGACCGACATGGTCTGAAAATTAGGTTGAATTTGAGGTGATGAGCTTGACGTAGAAGAAAAAGTATCTAGAGTATAAAGCTATCTATAGACTAGGCTCATCATTAAACAATTTATAACAAACTCTTGAAGTTTAGAGAATATTGCTGTAGGGCGTCAGGAGAACTCGCGTGACAAAGAGAAGACAACACACACACACACACACGCACGCACGCACGCACACACACACACAGACGGAGATACACAAGGTGTGATTTAAAATAATTCACAGGGGACGTTGTACATCACGGGTGAAATTCATAGGTGTACTATCCGATAGGTCTCGAAGCCTCATTTGGGTAGGACTCGAACATCACAGAACATTTTATATGTTGATGATTGGATTCTGGAGCGTTTGTACTAATATGGTTCAATAATCATTCTGAATGTATGGTAATCAATTTGTCTTGATATACGGATTATGAGGAGTAAGGAACTGACACTGAAATAGGGATATATCACCGATACATTGAGAAAAAACCCTGAAATTTTCATGGACATTGGTAGAAGGGTTTAGCGGAGATAGGATGACAATGAGAAAACGAAATGCATACACACATACATATGGACACACACAAGGTTTCATTTAAAATAATTCACTGACTGTGCTGTGTATTGGGAAATAGGATGTAAGGGGTACCATTTGGTAGATCTCGGCGAGTAGAATGAGATAGATCAATGCTCGTTTAGGTAGGGATTCAGCTACGGGGTCAAAGAAGGGAAGCTCAAAAGTTCTTCATGAAAAATTTGGAGGACGAAAAGTGAAATTCATGTGGAAAAGACTCTTTGTATCATTATGGATCGGCAGATAGTCGTCAAAAATGACTGGGCCCACCGCCCGAGAAAGTTGAATAATGTGTCTCAGACAGACCCATACAGGCGTTGGCCAAATTTCGAGTGACATAAAGCTTGAAATAAAGAAACCAATTCGAGAAAATGAAAATTTTTATCAAAATTCCGTATCAACCAATATCTTTAGAATGACCAGGAACTATTTTAGAAAGATATAAAGAAGATTTATGTGTTGAATATTGGATGGTATATTGTTTGGACAAACATGGTGTGAAAATGATGCTGAATTTTAGGTAATCAATTGAACGTGGGAAAGGGAGTATATTGAGAGCATGATACTGTGAATATACTGGGCTCATCGTTGATCAATTTAGAACAAATCCTCAAATTTTGAGGGAGATTGCTCCAGGGGTCCAGGAGTAATCACGTGACAAAGAGAATACAACATACAGACACACATACATATACATACGGACATAAGCGTATAATGCGTGTTTGAAAATATTTCACAGAGAGCGTTGTGCATGTCGGGTGGAATGATAGGGGTACCATTTTATAGATCTCGGCGAGAGGAATAAGATGGATCAACTTTCATTTAGATATTGCTGGAATTAAGGGGTCAAAATTGGGAAATTCGGAAACTTTTTTGCAAAAATTTCCGCACTGATACAAGACAAGAGGAAGCAAAACATCTTTGGAACCCCAAGAATAATGTTGAGCACTTTACTAAAATGATTCTGAACGTTTTACGACGGCATATCTCACAATACTTCCCTCAGATCAAAACCAAGAGCGACAATAAGAACACTTTCCCATGCAAGAGTAATGAAGAAAGTAGAGCCACGTATTGGTTAGTGCGTTAATTGGCTCAAAAAAGAGCACTCGTACATGCTTAAACTTGCTTAACCCTTAAATGATTTTTGATCGATTCTCGAGCAAGTTTCCTTTGCCGAAATCTTAGAAATTGGACCGCCACTTGCCACCTTCCTTCGGACTGAGTCCCCAACGATCGGTTGGTGCAGGTGTAAGGGCCATCGCGCCACTAGTCTCGCGCCCGTAGCTACCCGAATCAGATACGATTTTGACTGGGGTGACAGATTTGATTCAGCCTGAGCCCAGTGTGTCATTCATGCACATCAAATCTCATACAAAGCCAATCATTTGCTGTCTATTATATTATATTCTGTTCACTGTTGCGAATATACAATTACTATTGGGGTTGTGCTTGAATTGATTCACATATAAATCATTTCATGACTGTTCAATATACGAGTAAGTCGTAATCAAGTTCCAATACAACCCTCATTTTTTTAGTGCAAAATTTTCATTTTCTTCCCTCCTTGATTCTTCTTAATGAATACCTTTTCTGGAACTGGAGGGTTGGCTATTGGTGATGTACGCTACCGTTCAAGAGTTTCAGGACATCCAAAAAATTTTTTTGCAGTTTTGTAGATGAAACTACTACTAGGCTCTACTTCACCGAAAAGAATTTCAATCATCAGGGCTCATTTTGAAGGTTATTCCACGTACTTCAAGATGACATTATTCATTTTTATCAGTACGGATCTGGATCTTTCCAATTTGAACTTGAAAAAAAAAAAACCAATTTCGATGGTTTTTGGCATAATCTTCTAGCTGCCGTAGCCCAAAAGAACAGAAATGTTTTGGAATGGAACTCAAAAGACATGAAAGTATTAGTCTAAAGCTTTTAAATCCTATTTCCAACATACTTTTTCGTTACTCTTACTCCCAGCTATGACATTTTCTCTGAGTTTTTCCGAAAAAAGTAGCACCCTCATTAAATTGACGAAGAAATTCACTTTTTGGGGCACGTTCCAAAGATTTCTCGTTCTCTTGATCATGATAATAGATACCAGGATCAAAGATTATATTCCCCTTAAAACACATTTGTCTGTCTTTTCGGAATTTAGGTATTAGTTTTTGCGAAAAATCTTTCTTTACAGAAAATGTCATAGCTCGGAGTAGAAGTATTGTAGAACGGGCGTTAGAAAACGAATTTTGAAGCTCTAGACTTTCGGAGGTACTAGATACTGCTCAAAAGTTAGACATTTTAGAAAACTCCCATTCCCATTGATACAACTGCAGTTTTGTTGCAAATAAAGATACGACAATTCAGCAAACGGCATTTTGTAGAGCAAAAAAATGCCATGGATAACTATCTTTTCATCATTTTTCACGTTTCACGCGGGAGAACGTATGAGCTATCAAAATATCCAGGGTGATAGTTTTTCACCATTTTAGGTACCGTTTTTGGTGAAAAATCACCGATTCAAGTATTTTGATAGCTTTTGCGTTCTCACACGTGGAACGTACAAAATAATCGAAAAATAGCTACACCTAACGTTTTTTCCCCACTACATTATGCTGTTTACAGAATTGTCGTTTCTTTCTTTGCGACAAAACTGCTCGCGTATCGATGAAAATTAAAATTTTTCAAAAATTTTCAAGTTTTGACTAGCATCTAATACCTCTGAGATACTCGATAAGAACTATTCAAACCGCTGGAAAGTTGGCATTTTTTCTGTTCTTCCAGATACTTCTTTCAGAATTGTCTCACGACGCATAGAACTTGAGCAAATGCTATATTTGTAGTCAGGGTAATAACGCGATTATCGTTCACGAATCCATGAGCGGTAGTGTGGATAATGAGTAAATAAGATTTAACCACCCATAAAGTTCCATCAACTCAACAGTGAGGGCCGAGGTCATGACCAAACAAAAATCACGAACAACTGCCTTCGCAGTGAACGTATCGAAACAGAAACATGTGTTCACTTCTTTTTAGCATTACGTATGATAATAAATGATCATCCAATATGGCAAAATGTACCAATTTTTCCGAAATTTATTATATGCCATCCAATTAGCATGAGTTATGGTATAGACATCTATGAAATAGACAGCTAGAAAAGCTGCACAGAAATCAGAATCGGTTCGATTAACACGTTCACTGCGAAGGCAGTTTTTCGTAATTTTTGGTTAGTCATCTTCACGACCCTCGTTCTCGGACTAATGCAAGTGCACTGGGAAAAATTCTGTTCCGACTCGTCATTTATACCCTTGGTGAACTAAAAGGCCAAAGAAAATGGCTATCGAGAATATTTTATGAAAAAATATAAGTCGGCAAAGATTGAAAGTTGAAAAATTGTGGGCCCCACCGGTGGGGCCCATCGCAGTGAACGTGTTAAGCGGGCTGAGGTGACTCACAATCAGTATTAAGTTGAGTCCTTAGCTGAATAATTTACAATAGTTAACGTTGATCAGTGAGTTTTTTACAGGATTATTGGTCAATAATGAGAATCAGGAAAATTAATGAATACCCAGTGCATATATACATCTTTTCTATAATTATGTATTTGAAATTGGAGCGTGCAGCACTGCACATAGGCAAAATATTTCATTCATATACATGCAAAATCTCAAGGCTTACGTTACATCGACGATGTAGGGTCCAGATCGCTATCTGACTGCCACACATATGCATAACAGTTGGGTGTCATTCAAGATTTACAAACCTACACAATCTAACGGAATGTATGATCAACAAAAAGCATACAGATATCCATCTACTACGAAAAAAGAGTAATGTTTATATAGTGAAGATTCAAGGATAAAATAAACTCGAGCAAACAGAAATTCCATTGAAGATTTTGCAGAAGATTTTCGCATTTTTTGATAACATTGTATATTGTAACCAAATCTCGTCAACATTATACTAAAAGTCAAACAGAAAAAAATAACGGTCAACTCTCATATTTTGTACTTTGAAATAGATTCCCTCCAGAACTTTCATAGTAGGGGGATAATGATTGAAAGGAGAATCTAAGAATTAGAACACTAGCTGATCTGATTACTGAGTTGTTGTAAGACAGCAAGAACCACCTCTCGAAGAGTCTGAAAGAAGTTTTGTTCTGTTATTTGTTATTCTGAGAACCACAAGCGCGGAAAATTTTCATTTTCAACATTGCCTATTCAGTACCAGATGGGAAAGTTGATTGGGTATGTGAGTGATTACGTCCAGAATTCCCAGTCACACTCTGATATTTCTGAACTTGAAAGTACATCCAATTCTGATTGAATGGAGCTAAGCTGTTTTAATTTCCCAAAAAACTATGTAGATCGGCAATAAAGTGCATGAAATAGTTTTAATCGGCGAGCAACCACATTTGGAGCTTTTACATCAGTCCTCATCTCTATTTCTGGCCTATTTTGACGCGGTGACCGTGTTTTGAGTAGTAAAAGAGTCGTACTGCAATCCATTTCGAGATTATCACACGGGGACATGTTGGATACACACCAATCTAGACCTCCACTTTTGCGAAAGGTCTCCGTATTTTGTTCTCAAAATAGCTCTAGATTGAAATTTAGCAACGTGAAAAACGGATTTTCAAGGTCTTGGTACAAGGAACCGAATGCACCGAGGTACTTTAAGATCGGTCGGACTAGAGAAAGTTGGCACCGGTGTTACTGAACACAATTTCCTCGCAGATTATTAGCCGTGCAACCACGAAAAAGGAAAAATCTAAATTTTCTGAGAAACGGAAAAATGGTTCTAGGTCAATTTAAATCACTCATTTTCTCATTCTTCAACAGGGAAAATGTGGAGAAAATTTGAGGGAAGGTCAACGAGTGCCCATTCTTGAGATCGGCATATGGGTATGTTTGTTTGGGAAAAATATGTACTGTACATAAAAAACAGGCGTGTCAAATATGTACGGACTGCACTACTTTCAGAATGATGCTTCAGGCTTTTTTCGAGATAAAGAGCTTCATTGTTGTGAAATAGATTTGATGTTCCAGAATCGAGAAGTCTCTAAGACTATTGTAAAAGATCCCTTCTATCATTATAATAGAACTTTTGTTGGTAGTGAACACAGTCTGAGACATCCTCACATACTCGTTCAGATTCAAATCAGGCACCCTTTTACCTCAAAAGGATATTTGTAAGCTACTCCATAAATCAAGAGCTTTACAACGAAGTTCTTGAAAATTTTCGCCAATCTTAAGTGACCATCAACAGTATCATCTATTTGGACAAAACGTTGTTATTTCAACAACCAGGTGTATTCGATTCGAACAAAATTCTGAAGTCCAGGAACAAAACCGAATTTGGATACGGATTGTACTTAAAAAAAGATCTCAGCAAATAATACTTTGAGCTATGTCATCTGGGTCGGACTATATTTAGATAGCAGCGGGTTTGAAGTTGGTATTCTGTGCCTCCTTAGTAGAAATATTACTTGACACTGTGTGACTAGAACGCCACTTCGTCCTGGGTCAAGTTGAAAATCACGTTCATTTGCTCGGATAACGAAAAATAGCACATAAAACTCGTGAAGTCATTTTGGGTACATGGTAGATTCATTGCACCAAAAAGTACCCGTGCCTCGCATCGGTGCATATTGCACTATTCATTTTCATTAGAGCTCTTTTTACAAGAATAATTTTTCTCAGAGCATTTGACACAAAGAGGTTTCAATAATCACACATCTGAAGTATACCTTTAGGACTGATGATAAACTCGGAAATGTTCTCGATAGAAAGTTTCTACGCTGATTTCTACGCTGATGACTTCACGCATGTACATGTGTCTCAGATTAAAAATTAGAAGATCAGATCAGGTATATACCTTCAGCATCGGTGTATTGAGCCTATACTTGTAAATGTTGAGTTTGAAATTTTGGGACTTATAGTGGTCCCAGAGCCTCTTGATGGTCAAGCTGCTGAGATTATCAACACGAGAAAGTGCGAACAATTCAAAGTCAACAGGACTTTCTTTCTCTTATAAGACTAACGCAAGCGCTGCCGTTTGTTTGCATATAGGTGAATTTAAAAAAATGCGGATTAGATCAATTCTTACCTGAGGCTTACAGTGCTCTTCCAGCCAACTGAACACACACGCTGATAATTCGGCAAAATTTGAAACAGACACATTGTTGAAAGTTTGAAATAAGCGATCCATGATGGCCTGAAACTGAATTGTGTTACATGTAACAATCGATTAATATTCACGTTCGAGTGGGTGTACATACTTTTCAAATGAATGCTCAAGGATTCTGAGCTTGAATTAGGCTTAGCATATATGGGGAAATCCCAGAAACTTTTGACTTTTGCTGTCACCCCACCATCATTTAGGCTGTGTGACGTGTAATGAGGCCTAACCTGTCAAATTTTCTTTGTTTGAATGCCCTGCAAGTGGACACCAAATTAGAAGTAGATTGGTGGAAATGGGTAGATACTAGAGCCGATCAAGTGCAAGAAAATACCCGAAAATCGACAAAATGATGTGTCACTCGGACCAACTCTCAAAATTCGTTAAGCTCTCAAGATTTTAGCATACTACAGCAGGTTCTGTAACTTCGCAGGCATGTTTCTTATGATCCGAAGTTATGATTATTTCTTTCCAGGAAGATGTACATAGATGTACTCAACCGTGACACGCATTGGACAGTCTGTCGCTCAATTTCGATGAAAAATCATTACTCCTGTTCTTAGGCTCATACACTTTATAGCGTATTCTAGAGGAACTCCCCGATAACCTCATTGTCTCACTCGCGCAAAAATGAAGAAATCGACCTATTACAGGTCCTACACATCACCGGGGAAATCAAGAAATCGCGTTCAAGCGGAAAAAATTAGTGTCGCTCATGGTATATTCACGCAGTTCTCGGCGGTGTAACTTGCTGTAATCAACGGAAGGACTTCAAATTACCTAAAAATAGTATGAAGATACCATATCCACCTCGCTACTCTCAGACTCTCGCGCGTTTTGAAGTACCATCTGTACAAGTGGGGGCTACTGAGAATTTTACATGGACAAAGTCGTCATGAAACGTCCCATAGCATCTTTCAAAAAGTTCGAAGACACTCCAGATTAGTATTAGAATGACAAAGATAGTATTTGACATTTTTGCATCTTGTATGCCAGTGGATGATGGGATCTGGTAGGACCGAGACTCTTCAACACTTGATGTGTTTTTGCCACCTCCTGATAGGTCACAAGCCTCCATCATTACCATTGGGCGATCCTAATCATGAACTTTAAAAGTTGAAAACCTTCGACATTCATTCAAGTATTCTATAAGAGATCCTCGGCCGGCCAACCTCCGACGCTTACCCAATCAATGAAAATTTCGGACCGAATTTTTAAAAAATTACTAAAATGTGGCGCGAGACTTTGCTCTAAAAGTCGTTTAGTGATTTTTTCAGATGATCCACATGGGAGATTATGTTTTCAGACACTTCAAAGAAGTTGTATAGAAATTTTCAGACCTGTACACAATTTTTTTCAGTCTTTTCACTTTTAGGGACCGAAAGTCAAAAGTTTCTGGGATTTCCTCATATCTCCCCCAAAATCAATGTGTGGTCATATTATACCGCGGAAACTTTTATCTATAGAATTTCGAGAAACATAAATTGTAACAGTTCCTTCTCGTTGTGCCAATGTAGTTCGAATTCATTCCCTATAAGAATCCTCATTTAGAAGAAAAAAATTCATTTAGTAGCATAAGTTAACTGCAGTTTGAATGGTCTGGTGGAAAACTAAATAACAATATACTGTTGGTTTATTCTGATCTCTGAGGCATGATTAATGCAAATTTTTATGATATGAATTAATAACTTACCACTTGAAACTTGGTTTCATCAGACACTCGTGTTTCTGAGTGACCAGGTTGAGTTTGATGAGCTTTTACAATCTGCTCATAATTAGTCTTCATAATACGGAGTGCAATAACTTCTTTTCTCAGGGCGTTTCTCTCTTCCTCTTGTTTTTTCTTTTGTTGCAACAAAAACTGAATATAATCAATCGATTTTTGAAGGACAGTGGCCTTAGATAGTTTGTACCCAGATGCATCAGTCTGTTGACATGTGGGAACTAAATCTTGGAGGGTATCATACCCTCTCTTGATGGCATCTCTCCGTTTTTGCTCTGCTTGCGTATGGGCTTCTCTTCGTCTTTCTTTGTAACTGATTGTTGAACTTTTATTATCACTGTCTTCATCTTCTGTGTGGAATGGCAGAGAATAACAGTGTTTGATTATAATATTCATTAATTTATGATGCACACTGCAAGCTTGGGCTATTGTGTAGCAAGTGAATTGATTTTATCCACATATAACAATGGGAAAATCTTCTTCATGTCCCAAAAGGTCTTGACAAAAGTGTGGTCTATAATATTTCGCAACATTACAACCAGACCTCATTTGTGCAGAAAGAGCCATTGTATTTTTGAGAAAATATCATCCCTTTGAGATACAAAATCGATATTAAAGAATATTCAAAAAAATAATATCAATGACAAAGAAGTTCCATTCAAAATGAAGTTATTTTGTAGAACTTTCATGGAGTATTTTGAAAAAATAGCATCTAGTATCGTTTTCCACATTGCAATTCATGGAATAAGCAGATAGGGCATAATTATAGAATGAAATCTGTAAGAAATAGATGTATGTACCTGTATTGTGGGCAGATGATGATGGTGTGTTTACAGAACCAGTACTGCTACATCTGGAAAAGGTGTGTCTGTCAACAGGACTCGAAGGTTCTAGTTTGCTATCCACATCGGAACCGATGTTTGAAGCACCAATTCCACTGTTGATACGAACCCCTGTGGTGAAAGTTACCATTATTATCAAATATTGCATTTGTGTGAATTGGTTAGAGTAAGCTTACACCAGATGGCAAAAACATGGTCAGGCAGAACGACAAATTATTGTTTGATTTTATACTCACTAGCTTCATAAGCTTGCTGCTGAGGCGCATCTGCCATTTTTCAGCAAGGATCGGACTTATCAGGAACAAGAAACGTCTTGAAAATGCTCACACTGTAGAACTGCAAAGAATTCACAAATGATGAGAAGAGTCTGTTCATGGTTGGATATTGGCTACATCATATTTCTTAGCTCGTTAATAAGTATCCAATGAACCAACTGTGCAAGCTATCAAAATTATGCTGATATCTTAGAGGAAAATGACGATTGTGTAAATAAAGCACAAGCATTAGTGAATGACGTCTTACCTATCTTGGGTATTAGATCAGTAGATCAGTTTTCCAGTCTCCTAGCAACTCTTGAGGAAAGTAATTATGACCCAATAGATGCTCATATTGCCGATTCTTGACTTTATCTCTGGTTTAATTAATGTTATACGGCATCACTGTATATTATCAACTTCATTCCTTTTGAGTCGTTTTTTTATTTCTACTCTGTGACATGTGTGTTTCAGTTTGTTTCTCTCGATCTCGGTCTCTTTCTGCTCGTATCCTCCCTCTCTACTTTCTGCTCGAGTGGCACTTCAGGTAGCAGACTGCCACAATAATCTCTTGGTGGTTTCTGGGGTTATCTGTGGAATTTTGGTGATGTTGGCATTCATGAAGATATGAGTTCTGCTAGGACCACGTTTACAGCTAGTTTACAGCGCAATTATATTGTTAGCCTGGATCAAATAAAGGTGATTCAAGGAAATACCAGTCCTTACTGGAGATACTTATAAGAATTTCATTAGGCTCTCTTGATTGCGTTTGCCACACGCCAGCTTATAAATATTGCCGAGCGCGCGCGCCATAAAACGCCTGAATAATGTCAACCATCCATACGCAACTGTTGGCGGGGAAATAGTACCGTCGTCCGTCATAAATGCATCTCCGTTGCTCTGTCAGTCTGGTCTCGCTCTCACTCGCACTTACATGCTGTCTGTCAACGCCTGCTGCTCCGAATTTGGGTTTGATCAAGTCTTCGTGTGTGAGGTTTTAGTGTGTGTCTTCTGCTTAAATTGCTCGAAAAGGATCAAAATTCGATCCCCAATAAGTGCACGCACGCGTGTGTAGGCTGATTGAGAAGTATCGAGTGGACCTAGGAGTCAATTGGAGTCAATTTTGTTGGTTTTGGTGCAACGGAGCTGCAGACTTCTGCGTCCCGCAAAGGAAGAGGGAGCTAAAAGTTCTTGAAGCTTGTAGCATGTAGGTTTGTAGAAATCAAGTGAAAATCTAACCTCCGCGAAGGAAGGGCGCGAAGGGAGAACTGCTGCAGCGACATCGTCTGCCGTCATCAGCATGTCACGGTTGGAGCGGAGAGGCCCCGCGGGCAATCCATTAGTGTAGCATTTTTGTTGCTTCCTCAAGAGCTCCACTGTACGTCCACGAAGTGCCTCGTCTCGAAGCAGCTCGCCACAATCGTTCTCGTCAACGTCATCGTCGACAACACACGAGCAGCACCAGGGGTGCTGAAAAAAGACCTCCGAAACGATCAGCTCGTCGAGAGCTCGGCGCTGACGGTGAGTATATAGGTCTGCCATCTGCTCGTCCAGACAAAATCATTCAAACGTCTTCCTCACAGACCAACACTCTCAGATATCGTCCTCGCTAGTTTTTTCTCATTTGCTCGTTTTTTTTTTTCTATTTTTTTTCTCAATCCTCGAGTTACCTAGTTCAAGCGCATCGACGATCCCTTTCATTCATCTCATTTTCTACAAGTCGCCGTGGCTCTTCTTACTGTTTTCTGCAAAACCGCGATACTCGCTGGCGTCCTATCCTAGGCAAGATAGGATATATGCCCATACATGTATATATATGTATCTCAGTACACTAGAGAGGCCGGATCGCTTTCAACAATATCCCTATCGTCTCGTCTCTCTCGCTCGCGGGTGCATTACACCGTTGCCGTGCGCGCGCGCGCCTAGCATCAAGCGATGTAGAAGTGCAGTTTGGCTCCGTTGCAGCCAGTTGCAACTCTCGGAATCTTACCAAGAGATCGCTCGCGGAGGCCGTTACGTTCCGCACCAGGTCCGCTATATTTTATCTTGAGTCTATACGTACTTACCTACCCCGATCGTCGAAAAACCAGTGTCCAGGTACCTACTCTCGAGCTAGATCATCGATTCCCCCCGACTGTATACGGGAGAGTCTCCCGCGAGTGCCAGCGAGTGCATCAGCGGCATCGCGAGGGTCCAAGTAGTGCAAGACGTGCTAGGGCAGCCCGACGTCACGGACAAAGTACCCCAGCTGTCAGTGGCATAACGCTAATAATTATATAGCGATGAGGCCGAGCGAAAGCTGCAGCCCACGCAGATGAGCAGGTCGTTTCCTGGAGCAACGCAAATCGGTAGGCATCGAGGCACTCACTCTGTTGCATTTACATTATATAGGCAATGTAGGCCTGAAAGAGCTGTGTGCGTTCTTGATGATGGGTCCGGTATATGATTCGTGTTTCGTCGTCCGCGCGCGTCGCAGCAACAGGGACCTGGCAATAGTGAGGGAGAGAATATAAGATCTTGCATCTGTTTGTCCTGTGCATCACATTTGCAAATTGGTCTAAAGGCACAGGTAAACCTTGGATAGTTGGAATGAATCAACCACGACGCGCCATCGATTGCGGTTCATCCCATCCCGACGATCTCGCTCCTCTCAATCAGCCTCCTGATTACGCAGGATGCAGGACTGATTTCTGCTAGAAAAACATTATGCCCTTGCCAGCCCTTTTGTAGACCCGGCTTATATATGCTTGATCGCGTTCCATTACCTCCCGCGAGCGAGTTGTGCTTTGCTCGTCTCTTTCTCCTATTCGGCCTTTGCTGTCCTTTCTCGTATCCCGGCAAACCCTGTGCCTTATTTTCACTTTCTCAACATTCACACACGCAAAGGACAATAAACGCCTCATCCTCGGCTTCATCAGCTATTATCCCCAAGTTTCGTCGATAGGTCTGATGAATTTCCGTCCTGCGGGATCACCGTTCGGTTACCCTATTATTCAATGGTAGTAAATCCAGTAATCTCGTTCAGGACTGTGGAAGTAAGGTATGCTAATGCTCTGCCATGAAATGACCGAGTCAGAGATGTTGCAATCCCATTTTCCTGTCAACTCTTGTGATACAGCTCTCATTTTGCAACAACTTGATTCAATATCTGCTTGGCTAAGCATTCGTTGTTCCGTTTACCCACATATTATTTATCTTTGCCTCAATCAAAATTTCCTCTTTGAATTCAATATACTTTCAGATCGGGGATTCGGAATGCGGTATACCCCATCTCTGAAGTGGCCCATTACTTTCCATTTTGAAATCTTGAAAAAGTTGGTTTAGTTACATCCTTCCTGTTGTCTTGTTACGGCGCATCGATCAAGTTTTCTATTGACGTTTGTGATTGACTTTAAAGTAGATCAACATTTCTCTTGCTCACGGTATAGACTTTGGAGCTAACTTCTTGATGAAATACATTTTCTCGTGAAGATGTTCATGCGTGAAACGCGAGAAGAACATGAAAAATGCAGAAGTGGGTGGAAGTATTATGTTTTATTTATCAAACCTCTCGATCGGAAAGTTAGTCAAACCCCTTGAATCAAACATCAAGCCTTGACGCCTTGATCAACTGTCTTGAGCGGCTCTTGATCAAGCGCGGATCAACCCTTGATCAAGTTCGCCAATGCTACGAGGTTAGGTTATCAAAACGTTTGTCTTTGAACGAGCAACGATGCACACATTGAAGTCCTCGACAAACTTGAGCATATATCGTGATCTTTATCAAGGGTTGATCCGCGCTAGATCAAGACGCCATCACAAATCTTGATACAAATCCTTTCTCCTTTGCTTTCCTATCAATCCATCTCTTATGTACCCTTCCATTTAATTGAGCACTGGATCCAGAAGCCCTTCACCAAATAATCAGATATCGAAGAAAATGACACCTATCAAAAATACGTTCATTCGTCATCTGCTTTAATTAGACAACAACCTTCAAGTTTATACGTCCCTACCAGTATAATGTGCCATCTATATCAACTCGTGTAATGGCTAAAGTCACATTTGTCAAGCTAGACAAAGAGATATAGCCAATATTTGTAAAAGATGAAGCAGAAAATATTGCTTCAAGGGATCAAGCCTATTGATCAAGGCTGGATTGCAGCTTGAATAACTTTTCTGATCAAGCTCTGTATTAGTACGTGGCATTCCGGAGGTTCTTCGCCCACTCCGAAGTCATTCACACACCCGGAAACTGTTATCACTCAAATTCATTACCCGCGGTTCCCACGAGTTGAAATCGCTTGTAGAAAATCGAGTTTTGAATTTAGATGAAATATTTTACACGTATCTATCGAGCTCTACAGCGGCAAAACTGAACAAGATGAAATGAATCGATCATTTGACTGTTTTGGTTCCGTGCATGGGTGCACAGATGGTCTGCTAGTTTACAATCAAAAAATATTATCGGCGTGGCGATGTTTACTCCGCTCATTGCAAATTATGGCAATCACAACTGGGATCCGCTAATAATTTGAATTCGTTCTTTCGCACCATCCTAAATGTGATTATATCATGCACGTAGATTTTAAATTCTTGATCTAGGCACGTCCGTAGCATTTCATCGACAGCAGCCAACGTGCATTTGTTTAATGAATTGCTTGAGTGCAGCACTGACAAGGGGAGGAACAGGCCTTTGGATCACTACATAATCCTTTCCAAAAAATTTTTACAGTTTGGTACTACCTAGAATCTTGAAAATCCAGAGTAACTCCGTGTCAAAAGGGCCTCCTGTCCAAAGATACAGCCACTGAGATTAGCATGACCCATATAGGCTCATGTTGAAAAGTGACGTATATAGATATATTGGCAATGCTAACGTTTTTGCTTGTAGCTCTGAAAAGAAGGCCCATTTGACGGAGTTACTCTGGATTCTTCATACTAGGTGGCACAAAACTGTAAAAATATTTTGGAAAGGATTGGTGATCCAAAGGCCTGGTGGTCCTCCCCTTGTGAGTATCATTTGATTAATTTTGATCCGTATGAAGAAATTACAAACAAATTAGGGCAGCTTTTACAAGCTCCCCGGAGAAATATCATCTTCGGTGTATTGTTGTGGTCGTTTTTTATATCACCAAATAACGTTAAGGGTTGCAATTGCAGAAGCTTGTTCTCGGTACTAATTGGAAGCAACATTTCAACTATAGAAATTCAAAGCAAAATCATCAGTGGTGTACAAGCTTCTTTGATTCAATAGAAAGCTTGGAATTCGGACTGCGGAATATTAATTTCCTTATTGCAGTATAAACGAACTTGGCTGAAAGTTATGGTATCACTTCCGGTAGAATTCAAGTTTTCTCGCAACCGTTGTCGTTTTTGATACTGATCGGTTTGGTGAGAGTGTTCATGTAATGATGGAATCGCAAGGCTCCAATTGAACATTTCATTTAGTTGAGAGCCTCCTTAACATTCAAAATGGGATATTGATTTTTGGATGAGTGAATATTGTTCAAAATATGTGTCCATATTTTTCGTCATCTCTCGAAACCAAACTACCCAACGCATATATCATTCGTCGGGCTTGGAAGGATCAATCCAAAACTTCATTCAAATCCATCTTTGTGAGAAATATCTCGGACTCCAGGAACGTCCGTCCTATAGTATTCGTCTGCAAGGCGCGTCCCTGGGACTCTAGAATGTTTGTCGTGTTAGCACTCTCCGACTATTTGGAGATCATCAAAAACGAGTTCTTAGCTGGAAATTTTTCTAGCTTCGATTTCTAGCACGTCCTTAAAATGATCAAAGCTTGTGAATGAATTCGAGACTTTATATTATTACATCCACAAGTCTCTTGGATCAATTTATGTCCCGAAGAAACATGTCAGGTTTAAGCACCGAACTTGTTGAATCACCTTTGTCATGAATTGAAGCAAATCCTGAAGTATAATAACCAAAATGTGAGGTCAATAGACGATTTGATGGAGCTCTTTTATTCTCCCGACCCATGGCCTCCTCTACCTATCCGACAAACACACGGATCAAAAAAAAAAAAGAAAAAAAAACGGTAAGCGATAACATTCCAAAGTGATTGAGCTTATAGTCTTCAAATGTTTGAAATCCCATTCTTGTAAGACACATTTGTTCAAATAATTCATTCTCTTGGTTTTGTGATAGTCAAAAGTGGCTTTTTATTTCAAATTCAACAGTGGTTTGTTCTCTCTCGTGATTTGTCGGGTTGTACATTTCCCAAAAGTCTGCTAGGAACCAACTATGGGCGATTACATTTTTGTCAGGCAGGTTACAGCTTTACTTGGACAAAATGCCCATCATAGTTTTCAATAGTTGTGGAATTGGAAATTTAATATTTTTAAAATGCAAAAGATACTCAACCACATTGTGAATCAATCATCGAGAATGTGTTGGGCAAAGGAGTAGAAGCGATTCGGATTTGGAACCGAACTTTCAGTGTTTCCCGTTGCCTTCTGTCTCACTGCGTATAACAACTTACGAATCTACTGCAGACCTGTTACATTTGAAACATGAACACGCCCGTGAAATTTACTACCTGATTTATCTGATTTATGTCTTACGCAGAATCATGTATTGTGAAACGAAATGGCGAGTCTTTTCAGTAACCAAAATATGAAGCAAGACTTTTAATGCAACGATAATAATTTCGAATTTTAAAAAAGGTCGTCAAAAAGAGTAGGAACAAGTGGATGGAATATTATTATTTAATGTAAAAGTAATCCAATCTAATGATATTTTGGAAATTATATGTCTTGTGCGCTACGTTGATCTTTAACAAGAACTCAGAAGATCTGGGTTGGAATATTAGACATTGAGATTTCAGATCGGATTTGGAACTTTTTTCCGAAACGTTGAGTTAGATAGCAGGCTGTTGCTGATACACAATGAGTATAACAGTTATTTTTCGAAGTATATAATCATTTACTTGAGAATTCGCCGTACTAATTTTTTATCGGAACCAATTCTTCATGAAGCTTTCGCAAACCTTCAGATCTACTCCTCATTTCAGGATATTCTGATGATAACGAAGCCTCAATCTGTCACTGAACTCTCAAGCAGGAAACCGCAGCTTTTTAGCGCTATGTTCAAAGTGGTGATACAATCCCCTTCATTCGCGCCTCACCCATTCTTGAACATTGCATAGGTATTTGGAAGAATGAAGTGATTTTGGGATTGAACAATTTTCTTTTACAGGTAAACGGTTGTGAATACAGAGCCTAAAAATGGTGTCGACGCGTCAATCGAGCAACAGCGGCACCAATGCTGACGGATCTATTCTCGTCGAGCTCGGAAAAAATTATGATGCAGGGCCGTCAGGATCATCGCGGAGACACCAGCAACAGCCTGGAACGTCTTCAGGTGCTCCAAATATACCCGCAGCAGAAATCAGTAGCTCCTACATACATGTGTTGGATTTACCAATCGAATTACAACAAAAAATCCTAGGATATTTAGATTACAATACAATAGCCCATTTACGCCCAGTAAGTTGATACAAAACCATCAAAAGAGATTGCAACATAAATACTTTTCTAGGAGATATTTAATCCATTTTTCAACTTACATCAAGGTATGCCATCAAATGGACAAAGTCTGCGGTGCAATTTTGAATTCGACGTTTCAACGTCTACAAACTCAAATGCTCAGTCGGTTTCAATCCATAAAAGCACAAATGCCACGGAGAGAATCGGCAAGACGCAATCATCCACTGGCTTGTGAATCAGATATTATCGAAACCTTGCACATGCGACTTACTCTACTCCAGATGAGTTTTGGGAAACATATCGAACGGAAACATTGTTGCTTCTTTCCTGGCGAAGTAAGATGAACCAAGATCAATACTGTAACTTGACGATGATCTATACTAGAGAATATCTAGATCATTTGATACCCTTATTGGCATGAGCGATAATATGAGCCTATATATTATCGGAATTTTTTTCAGATATTAGACGAAGTTTACCGTATTCTGCACTACATAAAAGTAACGCCCAAACTAGCTCGGCCATACAAAGTAACAGATGAACTTTTTGACTTAAGTACGATGGCGATGGAGTACTTCAAAGATTGTATTGAGCCTACTCTTCCTGAAATACCCTACTTTGGCGCCGAATTCCTCGATCTTGCTGGAACTTTTTCCTGTGAGTAACCTGTCGACTCATTTCAATGAATCAAAATATATTCTCGGAAAAGCTGATCGTCGTCCGTAGACAAATTAAAGTCGCCTTGATGCCCAGAATATTTTTGCTTATAAATTGGAGACTCTGTCAATTTCGAAGTTTGCAAACAGTCGTTTGACTTGGGTCGTGGTAATGACATTGCGAATTTGTGATTATTCACTTCTTTCCGAAAATTTCGCTACACTTTTTTGATAGTATGCAGCGCTCAAACTCGAGAGAGCGCAAAAGCAATTATTTCGCACTAAATGATTACCCCAAACCAAATTCAAATCAAATAACTAAGTAGCTATCCAGAGTTGGCAAGCTTCGAAATCGTCTTTATCAGTGAAAAATGGTTCGCGAATACAGCTTCAGGAACGTGTATAAGAAATTATAGTACGTGACTGAATTGCAGCTTCGTCGAGTGTGAATAAATTTTCTCTGTGCCTGGATACAGCGCCGCTGAGCGTCGCCGAGAGCAAAAATGGTCGTGGCAGTGGCGGAGAGGGCTCACCCTCGCGCTCCGGCAATGACGAGCCCGATGGCAGCAATTCTGCCCTGGATGCAAGCGTAGCGGCGCCGGTCTCGCCACCGCAATCCAACATGGTGTTGCGCAAACGCATCCGCAAGATAAAACAGGGAATGAAACGTTATAACAGTCAGCTTACTCTGATGCGGCGTGATCTCAGGAACTGCAAGGCCAAGATAGCTGAGCAGCAGAAACAGATCGTCGAGTATGCAACCAGACTCGACGAGAACGACAAGAAGAACGACGAAACGTCGAGAAAGTTCAGCACTCTTCTACAGGTAGTTACAAAGGTACACTTTTGTCCCATGCTTGGTGATAACTCCTTACCTTGAGATCTCTGGTCCAAGCTCCATTTGATTGGATCACCAGAATCAGTCATCACCCATTCAGCTATTCACTTTTGAATTGAACGTTTTCACAGGCCTGGTTTGGAAGCCCCCTCATAGGGTCCTTGAATCTGGTCGTCCGAGCTATTCGTCATTTTGTTACGGTATCTCGTGTAAAAAAAATGCCACTGCTAGTGTTTTTACAAGTATTACCCCGAGGCACCATCTGATTGACCGACATTCAAGAATATAGTCCTTGATGAGGCATTGTAAATTCGTTATTATTCAATTCAAAATCATTATTTGGGATCATTTCAAATTATTTAATAATCCTCTACATTATTATTCTCTTTGATGAGTTAAGACTCGATATTTTGGTTGCTATATACAAAATATCCGAATGTTTATGACATCCGAATATTTCTCCTTTTAGGAACTCAATAAATGCAAGACGGAGCTGCAATACTGGCGATCAAAATCGCCAGCTATACCAGTCTGCTTCGGTTGTGGTCAGTCGCTACCATTGCCCACCGAGGACCTCCAGGCTCTCGCAAACCAAGGTGTCTTGTCAAACATGGAGGCGAGTGTCAACGAGAGTCTCGACTTCGTTCCCATAGCCGACATCATGGTTCACAGCCCTACAGGCCGAGAAAGTGATGCAATGTCGAGCAACCCGTCCCAGCAGCAGCAGCAACAACAACAACAACAGCACACGCAGCCCAGTAGCTGCAGTTACAGTAGCAGCAGTGGCAGTGGTACTTGTAACAGCAGCAGCAGCAGCTGCAGCTCGAGTGCACCAACATTGGAGCCAATGGCACCCCCTAAAGCTCCTCCTCCACTCTCCTCAGTAGGACAAATGTCTTTGCCTTTGATATCATCGAAGAGGAAGTCTAGTTCATCTAGCTTGGAAGAGGATGCGACTAAGAAACCTCGTCGAGCTCTCAAAGCTCGCCAAGCCAAGCGCACGAAGATGTAAAGCAGTACTTCGTTTTCCCTCAAATTTTGTATGCCCTGTTCGTCTTCTGTTGATCTCTTCTTGGCCACTAGCGGAATATACTTTCGATATCTTGTTTCCGTTGTTACTGCGTACTTCGAAAGACTTCCGAAGTTCGCCACTCACCTTTTCCTCTGTTTCTTTTCCTTCTTTCCTCACATTTTACATTTTTGACTCCTGCTTTGTTTCCTGCATTTTCAATATCTTTACTATTGTGCCTCCTGCAAGTATATGCCGTCTCATCTTTTCTCCACTTGAACGTTTTTAACCAACCAACCATCAGAGTTTCTTCTATGCGTTTCTTCTACGTCTAGAAACTGACGATTTGAAATGAGTACAAAATCATATCTTGATCCTTGTTGAGATCACATCTTTGATACAGGCCAACTCGGACTCTTCTCCAGATGATGAGCATCACCAATTCGATCTAGGTTCTCAAATTAGGTTCATATCAACTCATATAGACGCAATGCATGTCGTGGGCTCTATCGGATGAGCCCGCCAACCTGCAAATGTGAATTGGTTGATAGAATAATACCTTCGATGTTGAGGTATTATTCTATGAAGGTTACACGTGGTTCTATTCTAAAGCGACTTCGGTTTCATCCTTACGTCTATCTTGCCCTTACCATTCTCAGTTTTACAGCAGCATGAATATTTTACAATACTTATTATTTCATTATAAAAAACGTCGATTGTGCCCTCAGATTCCTTCTGAAATTTGATTCCGCCAGCAAAGATTTTGCCCGTCGAAGTGATTTGAATCAGTTAGTGCTCTTCAAAAAGATAATGAAACTAGTGTGTCCAGTGTTTGACTCAAGGCACTTCAAAGAGAACTTGGAAAAGCAGCCCATGAGTATGGGTCTGTTCAGCAAAAATTCAAATTTCCGAATTCTTTCTTTTCGTAGCTGATTGAAGTATACCTCAAATTTTATAAAGAAAACATCTCATATGCCACGTTGTTTCACTAACAAGTTCGTTTAAATTACGACTGGCTACAAAATCAATGGAGATATAATATACTAGACAGTCGAAGAAGTTTAGCTGCGCATTCCGCAATTCCAGCACACGTCACGAATGCGTGATAACTACATTTACTTATTTTTTGTGAGACTCAGTAATCGTTTGCTTGTCCCCTTGAGAATCTGCATGGCGATGAAAACATTAAAGATTCGAGATATCAAATATATCTTTCAGATTTCGTTTTTATAATCAATTTGAATATAGATTGGTGGTCTCCGAGGTTCTCTTCGCTGAGTGTCATTTTTTTGGGAAAGTGGCGTGCGCTGTGTAATCTTAGAGGAAATTTTTCTGGTAGAGAACATCGATAATCACGTGGTGAATATCACTAGAAGCTGACTTGATTATTATGTTCGTCTTGATATTTTCTATGGTAAGAGGGAAAGAACGTTGTTCAAAAGATATTCTAAATATGAAGGATCAGTCATCCATTCTGATCACCGGAACGATCACTGGGGACGTTAGTCGATTCTCTGTGTGTGCATATAAAATAACGTCGAAGGAGAAATATGAATAAGAGATGGTGTGATTGCAAATCGATATGTATGAATGTGCGCCAAGTTGATTGATGATGAATCGAATGATTGAATATAGTAATATTGTCTAATGAATGAACTTGTTGAGATATAATCTATAGTTAGACATTTCACTATGGTATTACTAAAAGAAATTAATTGAGATGATTCTCGAAAAATCAAAAAATTTATCAACGTGAATATTTATAATTCAAATTGTGTAGAATTTGTCGAAATGAAGTCATAAAAATGTGATGGATATCGTCCAATCTCATTTTATGGAATTAGAAAATTTGCTTAGAATCTAACTTCTTGGATTTGAATTCCAATAATTTCGTATTTATTTCTAATGATATTATGGAATGCAATATTACGGTAAAATAAATTGTATTTATTGCTTTGAACTTGCAGTTGAATATTTCATTATCTTGCGCTCATTCGTTTGTGATTATATATAACGTAATTTTGAACCTCCATTTCTATGCTCAATTTTTATTTATTGTGCAACGTCAATACTCCAGATCATATTTTTTATAAATAACGAATTCACGTGTAAAGGTTATTGACTGTCAGAGAAATTCTTAATAGTGGCCGTAGGGTCGTAGCTCATTTAATTTTGTCTAAGGACGTCTCGCCATCATTTTATTTCATAAAATATATGAGACGGTTTCTTATGATTTGTGCTTGAATGTATCAAAATGATGTCCCATTAGAAATAAAATATTTAAACTACAATGAATTGGAAATTTCTCATCCGCTGAAAATGGTCATATTCCTCATTCTTGCCTTGAGAAGGCTTCGTAGGATCAACGAATTCCGTTCTTGATTTATTTCTGTTTTGATTAATTCAAGTGGTTTATGAATTTAACCCTCAGGCACCTAATTGACTCCCACAATAACTCGCGGTAAAAATGTTGTATTTTGACCTATAGAATCGAAAAAAAAGTTATGAAACGAAATCTGAGATCCACCTGTTACAAGTCTTCTCTTGGAACTATTTATTGATGAAATAGTATAGGTCTTTCCAAGACCTTTGCAATTCTGGAAGTTAATTATCGCTTACAGAGTCGTCGTCTGAGAGATGACGCAAGAATCACTGAAATTCGACATCAGTGATCATTCTCTAATAGTCATCCGACGCAATTTTTTCACTTGGAAAGATTTTTCTCTTTGAATCCCTCGTTATCCGCAGAAAAGTACCGCGAATAAAAAGATCTAGGTCTTATGGGAAATAGGGGGTTACGTTCTACTGAGTTGGCACATCACGGACGACGTGATAATCTTTCAATGTCTAAATTGAGTAGAGTACTTTTTATGAAAGCACTTCGCAATATTGATTTATAAGAACATCGAATCTCCATCGATTCATCGAGGTCGATGAAAGAATAAGTGCTCAAATAACCTCCAAAAATTGCTTCAAAACTGGGAAAAATCAGTCATTTTCGACAGTCTTGCTTGAGCTCTTGCTGGTCTTTCGTAGTCTTTTGCATTTCTCCGAATTGTTGCTCTGAACTGTGAAACTGAGATTCGCAGTCATCGTGAGGTCATGAGTCATCGCCGGATCTCTCATCCACAGTTCAAGATCTATCATTTCAACAATCATTTTTGACCCTAATGTCTACTCATGTGCATCATGGGAAAGATTTCCTGTCGGTAGCTTGAATGCAAAATCTTCAACACTTCTGGGACCTTATTATAATGATTTTTTCCCTCGAGTGCGAGAGGAAAAGAGCAATGATCACCATTTCCGCTCACTAACCTATCACTCTGTTTGTAATCTAAAAATGACTCAATTTCATGTTGAGGTGATTCCTGCGACAACCTTTGAATTGTATGATCATAAAAAGTTTGTGGGGGTTTGTAAGAACAAGCCTTATGTGTGTTTGAATGATATTCACGTAGCAATGAGAGTAACAAGATAGTCTGTTTACTTGATGTAAATGAGGCGGAAATGGGAATCGCTAGATTTTCCTCCACCCCTTTGCGGGAAAAACGTTTTAGAATAAGGCCCCAGGGGCCATATTCTAATTTATTTTTCCCGCAGCGGGGTAGAGAAAATCCAGCAATTTCCAATTTTCCCTACTCTACATTAGTATACTTGATCGCGTATCCTTCCAAACCACCAAACATTTTGTAACATCACACCATTCTAAAATCATTTACTTAAAGTCATCTCAACAAGAAATTGAATCATTTTTTGATCACAATCAAAGTGACAGGCTAGTAAGCGGAAATGTTGTGGTCTAAAAGTGATTTAGTTTCATGTTAAGATAACTTTTGGGCCAATCTTAGAATTATGTGGTGCTAGACATTTTTTGAGGGTTCTGAAGGATACGCCATTAATTATATTCCGATGATATTTTCGTAGCAATCAATGTTACAAACTAGTTTGTTTACTAAATGTAAACTGGGCGGAAATTGGGAATGCTGAGCTTTCTTCCACCCCGTCGCGGGAAAAATGTATTAGAATAAGGCCCCAGGGGCCTTATTCTAATATTTTTTTTCCCGCGGCGGGGTGGGAGAAAATCCAGCAGTTTCCAATTTTTCCTACTCTACATTTCGTAAACAAACTAGTTTTTAACGTTCATTGCTACGAAAATATCATCCGAATATACTTTATGGCGTATCCTTCCAAACCCCCAAACATTTTTCAACATCACGCAATCCTAAATTTGGGTCAAAAGTCATCTCAACAAGAAATTGGATCACTTTTCGATCACAATCAAAGTGACAGGTTAGTGAGCGGAAATGTTGTGGTCTAAAAATGATTCAATCTCATGTTAAGACGACTTTTCGGCCAATCTTACAATTGTGTGGTGCTAAAAAATATTTGAGAGTTCGGAAGGATACGTCATCAAGTATATCCTGATGTTATTTTCTTCGCAATGAATACCACAAACTAGTTTGTTCACTAAATGTAAACTAGGCGGAAATTGGAAGTGCTGGGTTTTCTCCCACCCCGTCGGGGGAAAAATGTTTTAGAATAAGGCCCCTGGGGTGTAAGTTGGCCCGGGCGAGGGAATCTGAGATTGATTGGATACTACTTCTACGTCTATGTTGGATACAAGATCATTCTAACCTCGTGGTTGAGATGCATATCTTATTCGATGTGATCACGGATCATTGATCATTGATCATTGAATACAAGCAAAATGCATGAAAATAAGACAATTTCCCTCTCTTAACTTCTCCGAGTGAGATTTTCCACTCGGATTCCGAGTGAAAGTCCATTTCACTCGGTAAAGAGTCAGATATCAAAAAAATCAGAAATTTCACTCGGAAGTTCGAGTGAAATTTCACTCGGATGCAAGAGTGAGACGCTCAAATCAAATTTTAGGTTATATTTTACCGCTTATTTGTTACTGATGGATCAATGCGTAGCTCATAAAGAGGAAAATAGTAGATTTCCTACAATATTCCTTGAAAAACTGAGCTAAGAAATGTCAATATCCTCTTCCATAAGTTTTATAAATGCATGTACAGACCAATATTATATCATATTACGTATAAATTAATCAACCCTATTAATATAGAAGCAATGCCCTGTTACCGGTGAATGTAGGTTTCTTTTTTGTTATTTCTTCACCCGAAGCAATGGCTAGTTTTCATATCTCCATTTCCACATACGACACGTATAAAGATACACGGTGCATCATTCACATAACAGGTTGCTATGGACCTCAGATGACAACAGCAGCAGTAGCCCAGTGAAGAAGCAGTCCGACTTACAATCAAGACAACCGAGTTCGATTCCCCGCACTTCCCAAATAACAAAAATAATGAAGTGACCATGCCGCTACAGGCGTGATAGATTTTTTTCTTTTCCTCCAACCTTCGGATGATTAATAATTATTTATTCATTTTATAGCTCGCAACGTATTGATTAAACGAAAATATTCAGTTTCAGCTAAATAACATTTGGATTCACTCGGATTCCCCGAGTGAAAAATCTCACTCTTTTTTCTGAGTGAAACTCACTCGGTACCGAGTTAAGAAAGGCAAGTTTCTGAGGGTTTGAATATGCATTATAACAATTTTCTGGGGTGTATTCTATTGGTGCGCAATTATGTTAATAGTTTTGAGTCGATTCTAACGTCCCCATAATTTGTAGTGCCTCATAAAGGGCCGAAATGTCAATTCTGTCCCCTGTAGAAAACCTACCTTTAACTCTTGCATTCACTGCAACGCATATTCAGAGTCGAAAACTCTCATGTGTAGCTATGCACTTCAATTTGTAATACTTCAAACAACATATTCCATCACTTTGTGAGTCAAAATTACTTGCTTAGTTCGCGCACGGACATCCAACATTTTGAAGACGGATTTGCACCGAAACTGCTCGCACAACACTAATTAGCTCAGCAAAGTTCCCGATAGTCTATTGAGCCTTTCTAACCAATGAGGTTGATTTCTAGATACCCAAATACACCCAATTCTTGCGCGACATAAACCGAAAACTCGAATCCGCACCCAGGCGCACCACATGAGCGTGTTTTCAAATGGCGTACAAAATTTTCGGTCAATTCCGTCCCCATGTTGTGCTCCTCCCCAACGCTCTATATCGCTTTGTGGAACACATTTTCTTGAAGTATTTGGTTGCATTGGATCAAATCTATGCGGAAAAGAGTCTCCGATTAGTTGGCGAGCCGTGAGAGTATTTCTAAGGCGAAATGTGAATTCCGTCCCCGTCAATCCGGTCCCCGTCAATTCCGTCGCCCTTACAACCCCTGTCCGGCTTCAATTTTGAGCTACGTAGCTCTAGGTACTTCCTTTTTGTGCCAAAACAAGTGGAAACTAACTGCAACGACCCATTAAAACTCGTCTGGGGCTGAAATAATTTTTTGACCCAAATCACTCCCTATACGACGATTTTGGTCCCAAAAATCACACTTTCGGCGGAATCACTCATATACCTCTATCAACGGAGTCAAAATAGGTATAGTAAATAACACGGGCTGGGCAAAGTATGGCGGACCATTTGTCTCGACCCCCTCCTAGGGACCCTACCTATATGTAGCTTTGCACTTCAATTTGTGATAGTTCGAATAAAATAATGTCCCTCATTTGCGAATCCAAATTAAACCCCCAGATCGCGCACAGCTATCCGACATTTTGAAGACAGATTTGCACCGTAACTGATTGCCCAGCATTCATTAGGTCGGCAAAGTCCCCGATCGTCTGTATAAGCTTTTCTAACCATTGAGGTTGATATCTAGATGCCCAAATATCACCTAATCCATGTGCGACAGTATCCGAAAAGTCGAATCCATACCCAGGCGCACCACATAAACGTGTTATTAAAATGGCGTACAAAATTTTTTGACCTTTCCGTTCCCATGTTGTGCTGTTCCCCAACGCGCTATATCCCTTTGTGGAACACATTTTCTTGAAGTATTTGTTTGCATTAGAGCAAATCTATGCGGAAAAGAGTCTACGATTCGTTGTCGAGCCGTGGGAATAATTTTAGAGGCGAAATGTCCTTTCCGTTCCCCTCTGCGACCCCTCAAACTCTACATATCTTTGTCCCGCTTCAAACGATCGGAAATCACGTGCTATGATCCACTGAAAGTTGTCTGGGGCTGAAAAAATTTTTCAACCTAAATCACTCCTGGTGACGACTTTGGTCCCAAAAATCCCACTTTCTGCGGTATCACCTTCATACACGATTCCAGTCAATCTCACGGTATGAGGAAATTCATCAAAGTACACCGAAATATGTGCAAAAGGTATAAGACGGGTAGACTTAGGCCAGAGACGAGTCAATCATAAGTCAGCATCATTCCACCATTCGAGCAAAGGTGAGCGAGAGCCTTGATTTTGCTCATTCCGGTCTGCCAATCTAGAAGACTGTCCAGAAAACGACACAATTCTAATGGCCGAGTCTACATAGACGCGCTCACTCGGGGCGCGCGCGCTCTCTCCGCTTGCACTCTCCACCCAAACACCGGAGTAGGTACCGAAAATAGGATCTGAAAATTTTTTGACGAGTGTTTCCTCTCAATCGGAGTATCAGCGCGAGTTTGTGAGATGAAAAACGGCCAATTTATCGCGCAAATCGATCATATTAGATTCATTTGCATAGAATAGAGATCGAAAAGTGAGAGACTTGGATGTCGGCCGATGTGCCTAATATCACACCCCCCAACTTCCCAGGTCCCTAACTCGCGGCTTATTCAACAATATTCAACATTATTTTAGGTTTGCATTGAGATCTTCACCAGAAACTGTGAAATAAGCGAAGATGTGCGGAATTCTGGTTGAGAAGAATCGAGCTATTCCATGAACACCAAAGATCAAATTTGTGTTGCAAGAGTCACTCCTCCGTAAACTTGGGACATCTCGGGTGTTCTTATGCAGGATTTCATACACTTGAGCTCATCATTCAGCTTTTTAAATAAGTACCGAGATAAGTACCAATGTATAACCAAGATGATGCTGAATATTGCTGAATGTTTTACAAATTGGAGACCTGATGAAAAGTTGGGGGATGCTCAGATGAGACACAACCACGCCTCTCATTTTTCGATCTCTATTCGATGCAAATCAATTTTTTGGTCGATTTGGGCAATAAATTGGCCGTTTTTCATCTCACAAACTCGCGCTGATACTCAAGTTGAGGGGGAACACTCGTCAAAAGATTTTTAAATTCCATTTTCGGTACCTACTCCGGTGTTTGGGTGCAGAGTGCAAGCGGAGTGAGCGGGCGCGCCTCGAGTGAGCGCGTCTATGTAGACTTGACCAACGGGACTATTAAAGGATTACGCCTTGGCTCCTTTTTGATCATCTAGAGTTCCAACGGGGTTTCGGAAGGGTTACCGAATGTCCGCTCTCAGGAAACCCCTACGGAAATAACTTAGGTAAGAACCTCGGTAAAAGCGATTACGGGACCACAAGAGAATTCTTTCGGGGCGATAATATAACTCGAAGAGCGAGTTAAAAGAGATACAATACTCCTCACAATACCCACTTCCATCGGCTGAACTCTTAGAGATGTACATGCAGGTAACACACATCCATTTTCATCAGTCGAGTACCTTGTTTTCCGTGATAACGGATCAAAATCACGTTCGCGTTAAGACACAAAATTCACACAGCCAAAGCATCACCAAACCGCTAATGTACCGCGGGATTAACACTCCATACACTCAGCTCAGTACGGCTAATAATGCCACAGGGCATTACCACTTTTCTGTTTCCAACATTTGATACAGCTAATGCCAGGCGGCATTAAAGTTAGTACACGGAACATAGTCAAACTAATACCTCACACCATTAGCACTTACGAGCCCCACCAGACGAACCGGGTAATGCCCCACGGCAACAACACACAGAGTAATGTTACGTGCTATTACCAACTTTTTAGCCCTTAAAATCACTCGGGGTAACGCCACCGAGCATTACTTATTTTTGATGCCAATATAGGTATATTAATGGCCCGATTCATCACCAAAAAAGTAATACCGAGTTAGAAACTAGGTATTCCAAGCCCAAACATCCAGTCTTTTCTGAAGCCGCCGTTGCGACGCACTCTTCTTGACATTTGACCCCGCCGTGGTCACGCTGCACCTCAACACCGACGTTCCCTGGGACCGTCGTGCTCGTCGACACCGTGACCGTGATCATAGTGACATTGTTTCGTTAGTTCGCTCTCAGCAATGAGCGATCGAGTCAGTATTGTGTTCATATTTCGCAATAGTATCGAATAGCAAGTGAACTGTGAAGGGATTCGAATTATTCGCCTTCCTACTCCCGCACCTACCTCCATCCCGCACTAAAATCCACGACCTCACGCAATCCGTCCGAGCCTGTACGGATAATTATACACCCCGTAGCTGCGCCCGGAGCAAAGCCGTAGCGTCCCACATCGAGAACTCACGTCAACGGGACCTGTACGGACCCCACTGAGCCAAAAACTCGCTCGGCTTGCTGCGCTGCCAGGATATTGCCGCGGGCTCATAACAAAGAAGTCGCAAAGAAGGCTGCTCCCACTGAGAAAAACGCGTCCCCAAACAGCGAGACGCGGGAGTGATCACACTCCCATTGGCAGGGGGATCCCAAGGTTTCGTAATTTTTGTCTCACGTGCATAACTTGATTCCTTCATAGGCGGATCTACGGGCCAGTATACTCAAGTACCATTGAGCCCTGTCATCTTCTACCAAAATCCGAGAAAAAAACAATTGTCCTCTTCAAAGTATAGCGCAATGCCGTCTGAATTTTGACGACCATTAATGAGGCATGCTATCCAAGCTGAATTAACACTCTTCGGTATAAGGGAGAAATAATATTTTTTATTACCGTCAACCGGAGTCACTTTGAACAGAATGGTTAACTTTGAACATGCTTTGAACAAGTTTTGAATTATCAAAATCAGCAAAGTAGGAATTTTGATAGTAGCACGCGTGGACAACATTTTTCACTGGTGTAGGAGTCCTTATCAGCTATGTGTGAGGTTACAACTAAGTTATTGGAGGGCACAATTTCGGAGCGAAAAAAGTTGCTCCAAAAAATTTGCCTCGTTCGAGCACTTCTAGGACGAATCCAAGTCTATAGCGCTAGATTTCGTTAATCCATATCGATATCTTGAAGTATATCCACTGTTGCAATGGGTTATCGCCGTGACTCCGTGTAATAGTGTAAAATTTCGAGAGCATTTGTTTTCTTTTCGAAACGGGGTAACTTTGAGCAGTTGAAGAAACCAAGGAATCAGGTTTTTTCAGTAACTGGGGTAACTTTGGACCACACAAATTAATTTTTATATTTCGATGACTCTCTACCTTTGGATTTGTAGTTACGATCATCTGATTTTCAAAATGTTCTACTTAATTCGCTCAATCATCATACATCAAGAACTGAAAATTTTTTTAAATATTGATGTATATTCGACCGTTTACCGAGCCACACCAAGATATTCGAATCCAAGGATTCGATACCCCCGAAACTTCACATGGAGAGTTGATACTAGTTTGCACCACATACTCTTCATGGAGCAAGAAATATCAAAAATGATCCTAATAGATCTTGAAAATTTGTAGGAGGAATAAGGCTACGAATGAAATGTTCGAAAATTGTGAGTGTTTCGCCCCAGTCTCTCCGCTTGGGCTCGTCAGAATGATGACGGAGAGACTTGTCATTGACACTGAAACTATCGAACTGAAGTGATACGTTGGAAATTTTGATCGTTCTAGAAAGGATTGGATGTTGAATTCGTTAGGAGGAACAGGAAACTACCCTCCACCTAGTTGAGAGATGGCAAAACATGTGACGGCTACTTTCCGGTCCATGGCCGTTGAATTTTATACGAATTGATTCTTCGCTCGGTTGAGTTTTAAAATATTGATGTATATTCGACCGTTTACCGAGCCACATCAAGATCTATTTGGATCATTTTTGATATTTCCTACTCCATGAAGAGTCTGTGGTGCAAACTAGCATCAACTCTCCATGTGAAGTTTCGGGGGTATCGAATCCTTGGATTCGAATATCTTGATGTGGCTCGGTAAACGGTCGAATATACATCAATATTTTAAAACTCACCCGAGCGAAGAATCAATTCGTGAAAATTTTTTTATTCGATTAAAATTTGTAGAAGTGAATTTTCAATTCAAATGCGAATTCTCATGATATAATTCGCCTGATCTATCAAAACTATTTATTCACTGATTGAGCCTCCGTTCCAATTTCCTTGCCAATTTCAGAACACTCAAAATGAGTTTGGAATGTTCTTCTGAGTGCAAATGTATTAGCAGATCGAGTTTTCATATCGAGTGAGACAGTAGATCTCAATGCACTGCAATACTTTAGAATCTGATGACTCGTACTTTACTGTGAAAAAATATTTGATGCAATTTCATGTGACTCTTAACCAGAAGATTGAAAATTGATCAATAAGTCCTGGGGTGTACAAGCCTGGGGCGGTAGGAAATTGTACAATCGGCTAATAATGTGAAATATGCTCGGAAATGTCTTTTTTGTGAATTCATATCGATACAAGAAATTTCTGTAATTCTTTTTCAAGTTTTGAATTGAATCGTTTTCGTTTATCTATTCTTCATTCAAGCTCAAACTATCTAACTCGGTACCAAAACCACATCTTTTCTCAAGCCAATCTTTGCGATAATGCCTTCTGGTCTGTGTCCGCGTGACGCCCCAATGGTGCCCTAACGCTGCCTTGACTCGCAGTAAGGGTGTGTCCACAAGTGAAGCGCCCGCGCCGAGCCTCGGCGCGCGGCGCCGCTCCCGGCACCCACGCTCTGAGCAGGCTCAAAAATTCCCCACGTTACCGACTATATCCGGAGTATAGAACCGAAATTTGGCCACCGCAATCGCTAAGTACAACTCCGAAAAGAGGAGTCAACGTGTGCGTCTATAAATTTACACAAACAATTTCTAGCGCGCGCCAGCGCCGGTGCCGGGAGCGGCGCCACGCGCCGGGGCTCGGCGCAGGCGCTTCACTTGTGGACACACCCTAAAGGCGCCGGCGCGGCGCGGCGTGCGTAGCGTTCCATGCCCGCACCATGCCCGTACGGGCGGGAAGCGGGCAGTTAGGGTGCGTCCCCAAATGATGCATATGCATGCATATGCAGTGCACACTGCGCATACGCACTGCACATGTGCACATGTGCAGCTCATCGAAGTTGAGCAAAAATTGAAGGGCTCGCATCAGAGAACTTCTGATATGAATCGGGTTTTGTCTTTGCTGCGTTACCGGCTGATCCAAAGCAGATCTAGACGAGTTCCATCTGGTTTTGGCTAAAATATGATGAGCTGCACATGCGCACGTGTGCAGTGCATGTGCGCAGTGTGCACGGCATATGCATGCATATGCATCATTTGGGGACGCACCCTTAGGGATCCCGTACGAGCCCCGTTGCGCCCCCTAACTCGATTTCTATACCACGGAACCCTTTTACAGCTCGAAGAATATACTTGCGGGATACCTAAAAAGTTCTGAAAGAATTTTCAGAGAATGATTCCGGGGTTGGAAGAGATTAGAAAAGTTATCCTTTTGGGATTGAATAAGTACCTCTGTGGTGTATTCCGAAGGCCCAAAAGAGCTCTATAGGAGCAGACATTTTGACATCCTAAGAGAACTCTAAAAGAGTCCCACCAGAATTCATCACAATTCTGTGGGAGCCCTTTTAGAACATTCAAAGGATTGTGTAGTTTACTGGGCCGTGGAGTGTGACCGATTCCCATGTTCGTGGTATAGGTGAATTTCTCCTACAGCACGCATATGACCGCAATCCAATGTTCAAAAATGGTAAATCTCCAGAATTTTTAACGAGAGGAGGTTGAGCATGGATTTCTTCTTAGGATCACCATGTGCTCTGAGACATTAATGTTTCACATGGACCCTTTTTTATTTTTCATTTACCTAGTGGCACGATAGTCTCATCACTTTTTTGGGGTTAGTATCATATCCGGACGAATTTTGGCTTTGAGGCAAACTTCACTTATAAGATTTTTGGGACATTGGAGCTGCTCTTGATGGCTTGTGCTATTAGCTCAGCCCCTCTAACTTTTAAAGTCGGGGAATTTTTTTTGCATAGGTGACTTCAAATACTTCTTATCGAAATGTTGCGGAAGAAATTTTGAGTGAGTGTATCCGTGTGGATGTATGACGCATGTGTGAACGTAATCTCCATTGTCGAAACTCGCAGCATCCCAATATGCTTTATTTTGATAATTCAGCCGTAGCCGAAGATGTGGTGACCATGTCCAGAGGAAGTAGTCCTGCTACTCATTCAAATCACATGATTCTACAAATTTAGCGATATGTTCGTCGCGGTGATAGTTCACATCGCCGTGCATCGAATTTCACACCACTCGTATGCATCATGAAGATCGTCCGCCGTCCACTTTCGCGGCCGAAATGATGCGCCCACCCAATTTCGAATAAAATGGACCAATGCCTAATGCCTAATCAGAAGAAAATTCTAATCCTTGACAGTGAATTTTTTCTGATTCACACTGAAACCAGATGGCACTGACTGAAATCGAATTTCATTCATTCTTCCAGAAAGAGACGGCAGTGAGATTTTATGATCACCGCCCACTCTCACTGATGATGGCTCACAAGAGAAAATTTTACGTTAATCCTTACTTTTGATTACTGCATGGGGAAAAATATCAAATAATTGATATTTAGCGCCCAAATCAAGCACTTCTTGCAACTCATTGAGTTCACGAGGCACCAAAGAAATATCATTTTTCCGACTATTTCCAATATTAGAATCTATTGCAAAAATAGAATGCATTCCTCCATAACCCTGTCGGAGTGGAATTTTGACCTGAAGCAAGGAATAAAACTCAAAATTACCCGTACTTAAGTGAAACTAGAAACTCTTCACGCACGCAAGCGCGCTGACTCTTACAACTCATTACACAGTGATTATTTTTTATAAAACAGGATCAGTTTCTTCATTTTATTTTGTGATGCCCGATGATACATGATTTGAGAGTACAGACTTCTTACTTTGATTTGCAGCTCAGAATTCGGATGAGTTACGAATTTATTCGTTTTGGCAATTTACTGAGTTTGCGACTCTCAAACCTCTTGCTTTTACTCAAATAAAAAAAGGGAGTGAAATCTGAGCATCCCATTCGATAATCTGAATCAAAACTGAATAAATTTTCATCAGGTCGTATTCGCGCAGATTATGTGCACTTATTGCCTGCAGATGATCACATTTTCAACCACCCCCTCCCCCCCCCCGGCCCAGATATTTACTTAAGTAAAATCATAGGTAACATACTTCGATGAATATAATGGCGATGTTAACAAAACTGGAAGAAGCGTCGCGACGTACAGATCAACGTTTTTATTAAGATTTCCGCAATATGTGATGCATTTGGTTGAAAATACATATCCATCAACAAAATCTATTACATAGAGATAAATAGTATTTTTTAGTCCTAGTCGCGTTTCGTTGACCTGTGTGTGATTTTAGCGCGACGCAAATGAGAATTTGAAAACTCGAATATTTCTGAAAGTAGCTTAATTTTTCATAACTATTTCCAGTATAAATATTTCTCAGCCAATCCAGGCAGAGGATCGGGAGAAACTCGGCAACATTCATCGGAAGTATTCTCATCCTTTACTTCTTAGTCTCGAAAATAAGGAGCATTTGACGAGTTGGACAAGATACCTACTTTTGTAAAAGTTGTTTGTAAGTTTTCTCTAAGTTTTTCTTTTATATATATATATTTTTTATTTTTATTTATTCTAGTATGTAAGTTAAGCCAGTCTGCGCACAGATGCGTTTTAGCATCTCTGCAGAAGGCACTTGTACTTGTTTGTATCGTGAACCTGGTAATAAATTGAATTGAATTGAATTGAATTGAATTGAAAAAAGATGGTTCTGTACGATAGCAGATTCTCAATATTTCACTCACTTTGGGGTGAACCTCATTAGAAAAATAATTCTTTGAATCACCTACTTTGTTTTCCTTCAGATCCATGGATGATAGAATTTTCTCAAAGGGTCGATCGTTACCGATCAATCGATTCGTAAGACGAACTATGTTTTTACACTTATACAAGTCGACTCCCGACTTCGACACTCGAACCGAACCTCAAATTTTTCTCCTCATAACAAAAACAACAAAATTCATATTCAAAATATTCAAAATATGAACAAATAGCCAGGCACAACTATACTCATACCGATGTTCGCACAAAAATTGAGATATCGAAAAATTCGAGACACGCCAACATCTCGATAGCCTGCGGATTAATAGGAGGGATCACAGCAATATTGCATTCCACCCGATGATTGATTCAAAATTGACTTTATAGGAAAAGGGATTTTAGACTAAGAGCTATTAGCTAGCTTGGAATTTAGGGTTTGATCGAGTGCAAGGGCTGCCTCAACGTGAAATGACGCCTAATGTCCATGGGAACGTCAATCCGTTCGAATTAGCACATTAACTCAGAGCAGGGAAAAATGGCGTCCGGAAAAGCACTCGAGTTTTCTAGGATGATGGTAACGATAAGGAGCAAGGATCAAGCTTCTTTCTAAAGATAGTCTTGCCAATAATGAAACTTAAAATCTTAGAGGCAGTTAGACAACGCCGGGTCTATGGGTTGGCAGCACTTCCTCAAGTTTCGCAAAAAATCGGAAAATGTTTTTATCGCGATTTCGGGATAGCCAATGTTGGATCGTTTTTAATAATTATCGCCAGATGTTGATTTCGAAAAATCAATATGCTTTCGCAACTAATCGAGCCATTTTTAAAACAACAAATGTCTTGAAAAACTGTCGCATTGTTCACGGCTGTTGCTGAAGTTCCCTCATGTAAGGCTCTGATAAGCCTCGCAACATTTTTCTACATTATTCATGCCCTTTTTCATACCAACACGCGTGTAGATTAATCGACTCACAGACTCAAAGATCATCAAAGCAGCCTTTTTCCTGTGCGTTACGTATGATAAAAATCGCTCTCAAAGAATCGATTTTTCCCGGAGGCAGCCTTACACTTTATAAAAACATTTTTTGCATTCAGTAATCAGCTTGTCGGTGGCCATCTCAAAATCGTATTTTCAGACACTCAGCCCTGGGCTAGGGCCATACCAATATCTATATGGCTAGGTCACTGCCTCTCCTGCAGAGGCTCTCAGAAACACTCGAATAACTGATATTCGAAGGAGGCAGCCTTGCCTATGATCAAAACATTTTCCGATTTTTTCCGGAACTTGAGGAAGGGCTGCCAACCCTTAGACCCGGCGTTGTCTGACTGCCTCTAAGATTTCAGGTTTTATTATTGACAAGACTATCTTTAGAAAAAAGTTTAATCCTTGCTCCTATTACCATCATCCTGGAAAACTCTCGAAGACTCGAGTGCTTTTCCGGACGCATTTTTTCCCTGCTCCGGGTTAGCGTGCTAATTCGAACGGATTGACATTCCTATGAACATTTGGCGTCATTTCCCGTTGAGGCAGTCCTTGCACTCGATAAAACCCTAAATTCCGGGTCATCTCTTACATGTATATTTCTTTATATATCCCAGAGTATAATTCGCGAACGGGTCCTTGTAGAGAGTAGTTGAACGTTGTTATTTCGTCTCATGAGGGCGAAACAGCTGATATAAGCTCTCGGTCTCATAGATTTTCCAATCTTCAACCTGAAGTAGTGATGGTATTTTCAACCCCCATCATATCAGTAGTAACCTTTTGAAGGATCTGCTAAACCGCGTGACATTTTTTGTGGTCAAATGATTTCCATCAGAGTTGCAGGGTATAGATATGATTGAAGGATGTTTTTCCGGATTCTCAACGTCGTTTTGAGCCATGTAGAAAGCACTCAACATTTTTCTAGAACGCATCAATTGATACTCATTCCTAATTTTCATGAGTGCCATTGATTTCACTTGTCGTTGTTTTCGATTTAAAAGGCAACTGGTGCAGGGAGTCAAGAGATAGTAAAATCCTCAAAGGAGGCGAGATGATTGAACTCAGGAACGTATTGTTAGGGAACAGTAAAAGTGATTCACGATCGCAATGGCTCTCTGAAATTTTTGAGCGTCACGGATTCGTCTTACACATATGCATTGTATACGTACGAAGGCAAATGAAGCCGTGGTGTTGTGTACATGCGGCAATGTCCGTGGAGAATTGTCTTTTTCCCCGTCGAGAGACTCGATTAATTCTGCCATTTTAATAAAGGACGCGTCCGGCTTCTGATGCCCACTCTATTCTATCTTGCGATCTCCGTAGCCAAGCAGGATATGAAAGAGAAGTCACGAGAACTTTGCAATTCTCGGTGTGATGCATAGACTTGTATCCTCAATCTTGGTGCGGCATTATCCAGGGCGGAGGTGTTATGCGACCAGGTGTATCGTGATAACATTACTATCCGACACATATTAAATATAGAAAGAAAAACGTGCCAACGCGTAATTACTATTCCATCCGGCGTTTTTGTCGAAATATGTGTGCACGCATGCGGAGTGGCGATAATTTTCCCAAAATCATCGCACAGAATAGACTTTTTATTCATATCAACCACACGATCAGTATGATAAGCTTTCTAGTGATATACTTATTCGTTGCAGTGTGATGCCTGATCATCGCTATTTTCCGTCTCAATCAACTCATCGCCGTTTAGTCCGGACACAATGAGCGTTGAATTGCAGAAACAGGAGAATCGCACATGCTACATATATGTGTGAGGTCGTCTGAAATTCCAGCTTTATACCGGTACGGTCGTACGTAGAATAGTCTTGCTAGAGAACGAGAGATTTTTTTGAGAAATATTCGCTGGCATCGGATCGAAAAAAGAATGCGAGCTGTTCGCCTTCTGAATAGAAAGGCGAAGAGAAACTATACCAGGGGGAGTCGGAGGGAGGAGGATGAGCAGGAGGAGGAAGAGGAGGGCCTTAAGAGGAGTAAGGAATTTCGCAAGGCATGGGAATCTTTCAGGAGTTGGACAAGCCGTGTACCTACACTGATACACAAACACGCGAGACAAGAACAATGCAGCTCTCGGACCTTCTCATGTAATGATAGCTGGGCCGGTGGGGAGCGATTCGTACGATGATAATTGTAGCTTGCGTGGTACGTAGGGCGTAAAAAGGGTGAAGGTATGTTTTAAAAATGTAGAAAATGTGAGTACGCGCAGGGCAGCGAGGGTGGCGCGATCCTCGCGGGAAAAGTATTGCTCGGTGAGAGTTGTGCCGATGAGATGGGCACATCAGGTTGCGATCGGCGCGTCCGCCTGGTTGAAATGTTGATCCCGCGCGGGGCTGAGCGCCAGTCTTTCCTCGACGTCCGTTCGCGCACCACCTCTTTATATATATTTTACACGCGTCCGCGCCTCACGATAGCCGCTCTCTGTGCTTGAACTTGAACTTTGGCGGTGCTAGACAATTGTGATCGCTATAAGCACCGGTCCATCCCGATCTGCAATATCTTGCTCAACTTCGGCTCGCGGCATCTAATACAACGTCTTTGAACTGGCTAATGAACCGCTCCGTCCGCAAGTGAATCAGAAGAAACTCGATCAATTTAGCTGATCATGCCGCCGATTTCGGTGATGCTGTTGCTACCCCTGCTGCTGATGTTCGCTTCGCGCGGTGAGTTTGATATATATATATATATATATATGTGTGTGTGTGTGTGTGTTGCATTCGCACCCTCTCACCCACTAATACCGATGGTTCCAATCGCCGTATATCGATGAGGCTCTCGCACGGAGTATAGAGAGAGTGAATCTATAAAGAGAGTGGCTACCTGCGCGTACCGTGAGAAAAAAGATCGGGGCATCGTCCTCGATGGGTGGTCCCCGGTCCGAAATATGCGACACGCGCGTAACACCGATTTACGGGGACCACCCGCGGTGATGCTCTTTTGCGCCCCGACAAATAATTCGCGCTCCGCGTGCCGATCGCCTGCTCGAATTTCCGGCGCCCTCGCACTACTGACTCATAGAGGTAGCTGCGATTCGATAAAACGAGAACCTCACTAAGTATGCTGCATCCCTTTATGGCGAACGAGCTTTTAACCCCATCGCCACTGGGCCCGCTGCCGAATATTGCCGAGTGCATTGAACTCGGCGAGACGATAAGTGAGTCACATCGTGGCTTGTGAACGCGCTCGGGGCGCGGGTGGCTGCGAAAGGCCCTTTGATTTCCGGTTCCCGAAAAGATTGCTGCACGTGAGCAGTAAACTTTTATTTGTGAGGTTCTTGACCACAGCCCTCGTAAGTACTTACGGTTGCGCCGGATATCAAATGTGATGAATCGACTTAATTCTTTGTACGAAAGGCCTCACGCATTTGTCACATGACTCTGTCTCGCAAGATCGCAAGATGAATATCGCAAATTGAAATGCGACACTCACGAGCTTTTTTTGAGACAGATGAGCACGAGATTAACGTCTTGATTGTATCTTTTTTTTTTCGTGAACAAATCAATTTTACTCCGCAATCACAAAATCGAATCGGATGTAACGACTGCCTGTGACACGATTCATTCAAATTTTTGCATCCTCATCGCGCGACGAAAGTCTCGAGTATTTGGAAAAAGTTTTTTTGTAACCAGGCGGATCGAAGATTTTTGGTTTCATATAAAAATGCGTGGGTACTCTGGACTATCCTTATTTATTTGGGCTAAATTACCAACGTTTCGCCGACCTCCATGTCAGCCTCTTCAGGGCATCTTAATTCTAGTATGACATATGTCCAAGAATATTACCACTTGTCAAGTGCACGATGAAAGAATAAAAAGGACTGCATGGCAAAATGGCACTCCACACAGGCCCAAGGCGCATCAGACTGCAGACCCGCTGGTCTTTGGATGGTGATTGAACAGCAATGTGTCTATTGGCAATTTAGCGCAAATGAATGAGGACAATCCAGAGTACCCATGCATTTTTTTTATATGTAAAGAAAGTCTCGAGTATTCGTGAATTGAAAAACTAGAGAGACGAGCTAGGCTAAATTGATTGTCTGAAAATCAGAGTGTGTGACTGAGATGGAAAATTTCACCAATTACGAGTTGATCACTCGAGTTAATCAGTGAGCAAATGCTTTAAAAATGCAATCGCTCGATGTTGAATCTTTTTAAATCATTATCTCCAGATGTTGATTTCGAAAAATCGATATGCTTTCGCAACTACTCGATCCATTTGTCAAACAAAAAAAATCTTGAAAAATTGTCGCATTGCTCACGGCTGTTGCTGAAGTTACCTAATATATAAGGCTCCGATAAGCTTCGCAACATTTTTCTACATTATTTTTGCCCTTTTTCTACCAAAACATGTGTAGATTAATCAACTTACAGACTCGAAGATATTTAAAGCAGCATTGTTCCTGTCCGTTACGTATGGTATCCATTCACGATGAAAAATTCGTTAAACAGTTTCAATCGTGATCGTTACGGAGCGAAAGTAAACTTTTTTGTGTGAGAAATCTTGTATTGTTCGACGAGGCAACGCTCAGAGCGCTACATTTCAGAATTTGAAAGCCGTTGAGCCATGAAACGATGAAAGTCTTTTAAGATTTCAACCATGAAATTCTCTTGTGGTATGGCATACTTCACCTTTTTAGAGAATTTTCATCATCAACTTTTTCAGCACGAAAAAATTGATAACCGCAAAGTTGAGCACTTATCCCATAAGCTTAATCAAATGCATCCATATGAGGTCGAATAGTTATACGCATCAGACCTTTTCTAGAACTGGATCGTGGCTTAACACTTGAAGACTACAATGCGAACCCATAAACCGTATCAGCTTCACTCAATCGCCCTAACTTTGTTAGCAACAATCGCTTGAATAATAATTTTACAATCATCATAGGACATTATGTCATTCTCAATAGACTTTTTGACTTATGCTGAATCTGATTTCAGGCATAATCTGTTTTGAAGCTGATCGCGACGCTAAATATACAACAAACCGAGGAATTTTAGCCACGGGCTTGTAAAAGTTCGAGCATATCTGACAAATAATGCTCGAGTATCAAGACTGTTTCCGGTTCATTGAACGGTCAAAATCAGACCTGATAGAATCGGCATCTCTTGATTCACAAGATATCATTTCGGGATATGTACTTATTAATAACTTTTCCTCTTTCGTCTCGACTTGTCGTTGACTAATGGACTGGTGAATTGAAAGAGCTCATTAATTTGTATACAAGATTCTTTTTGTGATACAGACTCTAGATCAATTAAAATTATCAAATTATCTGTGGTTTTTGTGCAAAATTGTGTCTCGAGCATTATCGATCGATGGATTTTTGGTGATTCAAATTGGTTATCGAATATCTCGAAATTTGTTATACCAAATAAATAACGCAAGTGAGACTAAAATTTTTCCATGAACGAACAACTTCCTTTTGTTCTAAGCATTGTTCTTCTGCGAGCTTTTGCAAATATATCGTTGCAGATAGACATCACGTGCCTAAGTATCGATGACGCGGTATAGAGCAAGATTAGGAGAATAACGGAAACACTGCGGAAGCGATGACCAAAACAGTGATCAGATCGATCGCAATTTTGTTGGCAAATTATGAGAAAATTTCGAAAAGCCATCGTATAGTATAGTGTATAGATTGGCAATAAGAATAGGTGGCTGCAAATCATGACGGAGAAAAGTGACTGACGTGCACAGGTCTAACGACAATTTTGTTCTGTACGGAGAGGGGGGCTCGGGTATACCTAAGCCATTTGGCAAAGCTTCGAGCTTCTCGAACGTGTTCGAATGAATGTATTCTAGTGCGCCGCGCCGGTCGCACATTGTATCCATGTGCAAATTTTTATTGACTTCTTCCGTGTGGCTGTTATTCTTCATCTTTCCAGCTTCCGTAAATTTGATAGGAAATCTCGTTTTAAAATATTTTCATCTCTCAAAATAGTGCCTCGCTACAAAACAAAGAGTCAGGGCCTTATGAAATTCAAATTCAACCGACAAATGTATGTACACTTCCACGGAGCTGATCAACCTCCACTCCATGAATATCCTGACAATCAATGTCTGCACTGCATTTTTCAATAGAGGAATTAATCTGAGGTTGGGAATTCCGCCACGGGCTCAATACTCTTTGTAAATTTTCAGTAAGCTTAATCACGAGCAACCACAATGTAATCTTTTCATTAGAAAAGAATAGAATATAATCATGTAACATGAGCAGGGATGTGTCGTAATAAGCCACGAATATTGGGACATTACGCGAATAAAAGTAACATTGACATCAAAATTGTTCATTCCTAGAATTCCCATCTCGAAGCTTCTTACACCTGCGAAGATTTCAAAATAAATATTTATTACAGAACCGTCCTCAGGGTTTCAAGCTCCATCATAACACCGTGCATGAACTCTTTGATGAGGAAGTATGGAAAACCAGATATCTAGAGCCATACAGTGAAATGATTCTCAATGACAAATCCAAAATGATATTGAGGCCTCGTAGGTAAATTAATTTACACGGCTCGACGCGCCGTGTAAAGCGGCATATGTTATTTCGACACGCTGTACGGAAATAGTATATTACGAAACGACTTCGATTTTTTACGCACTGCCGGAAATTTTTAAACACGACGGTAACAACTTCACGCACTGTCGAGATTTCTTTACGCACGAGCGTCAGCGAGCCCATGCGACCACCCCAGTCGAGCGAGCGGCCAGCGCTGTTGTTTATTTCGATTTGTTCATGAAAAAATTTGTTGAAACTTGATTTTCTGACATCAACCGGCGACCACCATTGACCAATCTCATGGGTCCCGTATAATACCCATAACAAAGGAATGGGCGAAGTTTTCACGCTAGCCATAAGCGTGGTCACCCCATCAGTCAAGCGGTCACCAATCCGGATACTGAATCGCGAAAATGGGCTTAACCTAAAATTTTTTCCGAAAAATCTCGTGCGGCCGACGCTGTTGTTTATTTCGATTTGTTTTTTAAGGAAACTTTCTGAAACTTGTTTTTCTAACCCCCAAGTGTCCACTTGGGAACCACCATTGACCAATCTCGGGGGCCCGTATTCATCTCAATATTGATGAATTCCACGCCAAAGCGACCTACGGAAAGGGGTCATCTCTCAGATTCTTTTTTAACCTTTTTCATTCGATTCTATGGCCCAAAATAGGAACTTCGGACCACCTATGGGGCCCAAAAAAATTTCTCCTCTCCATTGCACGCATATCCGTCAACAGACCGAAAATTTATCGTGTAAAAATCGATGCTCTTTTATTCACGAAAATGGGAATATTTCGAGTTTTTGAATAGCTATCGATTTGCGGGTTGCGGCATCTGAAAGGGCATCAAAAAACCTATCGAAAACGTTGTCGGAACTTCCTTCTCTGTGATTTGGGGGCCTCCTGGAGGCAAAAGAGTGTTTTTCACTAAAATGTTGATTTCTCAAAAAGCCATTTTTTTTATTTTCTTAAAATCATATATTTGACGTAAAATTTTGCGTTCATTCGAAAAAAATGGGTTTCAGAGAAGTTTGAGGCGATCCAAGTGACTTATGAGCCATTTATTAAGATTCGATTTTTCCGGTTTCAGAAAAAGGCGATTTTCTGCGCATGCGCACGAACGTAGACTTTCGGCGCCACTTTCAATGGGAAGCTGACAAAATTTTCTATAAAATGACTACCCGCAAAGTTGAAATTCATGCACTAAAACGCGATCTGCAAGGATTAATTATGTCGAATCAAAATCACATGAAAATTCAGCCCATTAACTCCTTCGTAGCGCCTGCTGAGATGACACATTTACGAGATCTTCTCGGGACTCAATTTTGAGTACGAAATTGACCTGAAAAAAATTCGGACCACATGGTTCCAACGTAAAATTGTATGAACTTTCAAAATATGCGATGAAAAACCCCGTTTGAGGCGAACCCGAGGTGCTACATTCAATTTTTTGCTAGAAAATACGATATTTCACATTCAAAATTGCGAAAAATTGGATGTAGCACCTCGGGTTCGCCTCAAACGGGGTTTTTCATCGCATATTTTGAAAGTTCATACAATATTACGTTGAAACCATGTGGACTGAATTTTTTTCAGGTCAATTTCGTACTCAAAATTGAGTCCCGAGAAGATCTCGTGAATGTGTCATCTCAGTAGGCGCCACGAAGGCGTTAAAGGGCTGAATTTTCATGTGATTTTGATTCGACATGATTAATCCTTGCAGATCGCGTTTCAGTGCATGAATTTCAACTTTGCGGGTAGTCATTTTATAGGAAATTTTGTCAGCTTTCCATTGAAAGTAGCGCCGAAAGTCTACGTTCGTGCGCATGCGCAGAAAATCGCCTTTTTCTGAAACCGGAAAAATCGAATTTTCAAAAAATGGCTCATAAGTCACTTGGATTGCCCCAAACTTCTCTGAAACCCATTTTCTTTGAAAGAACGCAAAATTTTACGTCAAATATATGATTTTAAGAAAATAAAAAAAATGGCTTTTTGAGAAATCAACATTTTAGTGAAAAACACTCTTTTGCCTCCAGGAGGCCCCCAAATCACAGAGAAGGAAGTTTCGACAACGTTTTAGATAGGTTTTTTGATGCCCTTTCAGATGCCGCAACCCGCAAATCGATAGCTATTCAAAAACTCGAAATATTCTCATTCTCGTGAATGAAAGAGCATCGATTTTTACACGATAAATTTTCGGTCTGTTGACGGATATGCGTGCAATGGAGAGGAGAAATTTTTTTTGGGCCCCACAGGTGGTCCGAAGTTCCTATTTTGGGCCATAGAATCGAATGAAAAAGGTTAAAAAAGAATCTGAGAGATGACCCCTTTCCGTAGGTCGCTTTGGCGTGGAATTCATCTATTTGCTGTGGGAAAAAGTCAACCAGTGGTTGATTTTGCGCCCCAACCAGCGGGTTGAAGTTTTTCCCATAAATTGTTTACAGTGTGTATTGCCTGCTGTGAGTGAATGTGACTTTTCCGCGAGGTTTTTTGACTTTCTTCCCCACACAGCTGATGAAAAATGGTATTCGACTCTCAGATGGGGTGGTTCTACCCCAACTCGTGATAATTTCTACTTTTTTTGGCTCTGGTTGAAAAATATCACTCGGTGTGCGGAAACCAACCTTTTAGCCCTCGAACCGAAATGTCCAATATTTGAATTAGGAGCATGTCATGCATCCGGGAACGATGGTATAAGCATATATTAGAGTTTAAGGTGAAAAGACTTCACAAGCACCTGGTTTATTAGTAACTACTGTCTCACACACAAATTACTGCCGATATGATGGCTACCGATCGGAAAAACAGATCCATACCTTGAATCACCAAAGAAGGGGGTCATTACCCCTGCTATCGATGAATGTGTTTTGATTAATGAATCATGTAATCAATATTCATCTGCAATATAAGAGAACATTCAAAGATACTGTAATGCGTGTACCATTTGCAGGGTACCTGCATTCTTGAGAGTTTCAAGGATTTGATCTGAACATGGATTTCTTCTTCTCTTTCGTGGTGAGAATGGTCATCGTGCTTGGTACATCATAAAAAAAATTGAATGGTGCAAGAGCTTTTTTTTCTTCACGCAATAAAATAGCAAAATCAAACGCGAAAATTCTTTGCAGCTTTCTTCGCGCTCTCTTACTTTATTTTGTTACAATGTGCACTCCTGATAACATATGTTTAAAGAATTCTTGACCGGCAACCGCACGAGACGAGTTATGTACATCAGTTTCATGGAACTAACAATACATCAAGGTCACAGGAAGCACAATAATTTGACCAAACTATTCGGCTCTTGTATGCGTACATTGCTTTTCAGTATTGGTGACACGATGTGTCAAAATAAACCCAATTTGCCAATTGACATGGTGCGTGTTTGAAATTGTTGTGCATGCGCTCTCACAACCGATTTGTAAATATACCTTGAATTTGAATTGTGTGTGTGTATGTGTGTATGTGTGGTTACACATGTTAAGAGGACCTGGACTCTTATCTCGAGGAAAATGTTGGATTTTTTTTCAACAAGGGAGAAGATTGTTATTACTCATGAACTTGAAAACCTATCACGCAGTCAGGACCTTGATCTTGCCAAGACAAATTTGAACGAAGAGCGTGCATAATCCTGTGATCGTCGAGGCATGTCTTCGTCTATTCATAATTTTCGTTACACTTTTTTCTCGCCGTCCTTGATGTAAAGTACATTTACCCAGTTGGTATCATTCGCAGCAATTTACTCTTTGCTCGCGGGACTCATATGAAATGTCCAACTGTCGGAATTATCGCGAACGAGGAAGAGATGTTCAGAATCTCAAGGCTACATGTACTGACGTTTACATACTGATGATTGCATTTCAAAATATCTCTGCCAATGGGATAACCTGGCACCAGTCTTGAATATCTCTGGAAATGGGCTATATCGAAAATCTGAATCGTTACCGTCAAATTGGGTAACTGTGGTACAGTGGGTGCAACTTTGGTACACCCCTGAAAAATGACTTTCAGAGCTGCATTCGGCAAGGTGAATGATTCTATCGCTCTGAAACCTATCCTCCCTTCTTGGCACACACATAAACGATGTGTTGAGCCACCGTAGATCCCGTGTGAATAATTGTAGTCGTTTATCGAAGCTTTTTCTAAAAAGAGAGATTTAGCACTGATACTCGAGTGGTCCAGTTAGTGTACCTGGCAAAAAGTGTTCCGGAACGAACTACGGGTGTATAGTGCTACATTTCCATCACATATATCACCATATTGAAGAAACCATCGTTACATTGGGGTATTTGAAGCATTTGGAATTTTAATGAATGAAAAACAGGGAAAAAACCCCTGAAAAAGTGTACCAAAGTTACCCCACTCTCCGTAAGAAGCATGAGGATAGGGTAACTCCAGTACAACTTCCTATGACAGCTTCTTGTCATCCCATCTTGAGTCGAGTGATGGTCTATGAGGTTTTCAAATGTTTCAAAAGGCTTAGAATGAGACGTCTGAACGATTAAAATTAATTCTCTCGCATGGTGGTGGGTAGAGTTGAAATATTATGTAAGTGTACCAAAGTTGCCCCATCGGGGTCTAACTTTGGTACACTTCTTCAACTGCTAATAGCTCCAGTTCAGACGCATCAAATTGAACTTTGTAGCCCATCAATCGAAAGCTGAGACTGTAAGCTTTCGATTTATACTGATTAATTTGGATTTTGTCAATGTATTTTGGAATGCGGAGCCAAACAAAATGAAAAGCACCGAAAACGTACCAAAATTACCCAATTTGACGGTATTGAGATTTCTAGTTTTTATAAGAATGAATGTGTGCCTGTCATGGGCAATCGGTATTACAAATTCACTAATGGAATTTCGATTTATAGTCCGCCTTGGCTTCTTTCTGAAGTAATTTCACGGCTTCAATGTATACAATGTTTGGAAAAACGATATTTAAACACGATGAGAGTTTGCACACCGCGGAACTGGTAAAGGATATCGCTCATAGGTGATATACTCGGAGAATTATCCTGGATTTGTCAAGGTCTGGGCCAATGCAATTTTGACTCCATTGAATCTCATCTCGAATAACGTTTCGTGTATACTTATTTACTGCACACCAAATCATTATATTAGGTCCTCCGCAGGGACTGCACCAAGGTAATTGCTTTCATCGTGTCTGCCTAATTGTTCTTCGCAGATCATCGTCGACCGGTATCTTGGACTGTGACGAAGCTTATCGTCAGAATTATCATTTCAGTACAACTTGAGTTGCGCCGTAAGAATTGTATTTCCAGAGAAAGATATTCATGTGTTGTACATTAAGAGCGCTCTCTACTTTTTGCATCTCTCTAACATTTGCGGATAGAATTCAGCAACACTAAAAAATCTGTCTGCCAATGTTTGAGCTCATTTTTGCACAATTGTACCGATCTCGATGAAACTTTTTTTTTAATTTAGAATAATAGAAAAATAATCCGCAGAGCGCGGCACTATTGATTCCCTTCCTCTTTGTTTACGAAATTTGTTATTGGCAATATTCCAATTTGACCACTAGAGGAGCCACCATCGCTTTTCCAAAGTTAGAGTGCACTTTCAACGCGCTTGAATGAATGACGGCCGTCGGGGGTTGATCCTACGCACCTGCACGACAATTTCAAATCATAAATCGGTATCACCAGCGTTACCGTCACCGTCGATTCAAGAATTGTCGAGGTATGGTAATTTGTTATGCAAGCTTTCACTCTCTCGTATAGCTGCAGGTGCGACGCGACGGCGAGAACTTTTGACGATTTGACGCAAGTCCTGTGACACTGCAAGTACGCGGGGCCCGCAAGTTTCTTTGTAGCTCGGCGGCATCAGCGTTGCGTACGCTAACTTCTTGCTTATAATGAGTCAGGTAGCTATTGTGATAGTGTGTAAGCTCGATACATAGCGGAAGTAAGCAGGATCTACTACTTATAGCTTAGCGGTGAACGCGCTTTCAACAACAGTTTCTCACACGAGCGGACACTTATTACGTGATACGCTCGTGATTAGCTTGATGCGGTGGCGGCGGTGGTATACTCTCATTATTATAGCGGCGAAGCGCGACTCTATATAACCTGCCTGTCGCTGTCTCCTCTATTATCCAACTATATAAGTATACCAATACGATACGCCCGCACCGGTAAGCGTCAGTGGCCTCCACAAAAAGCGATTTACCGGTTCCTCGCGCGCTCTGATGCCACGGACCACGCGCTAACTGCCACCCGATGGCTAAAAATCGCTCGCACCGACCAGTTTTATGAAGCATATCAGTATCGGCCCACGGCGAGCTGTCTCGCAACGCGATCTATTTGTTATAGTATTTTTTCAAGGCACCAGACTTGTGCGACTTATCCAGCCTCGTGCATGGATGTATAAAAAGAGACTATGGAATCCGGTATTGGGAGAGTAAAACAATAAATTCAGATACATCTAACTCTGGCGAAAACGCGATATTTAATGCCCTTGGAGAGAAGTTGTTCCGGTTCGAGTGATTATTATACTTGATAAATTCTTTTAGACTCACAGAGAACGCGAGTAACGTCTCCTAGACTAGGCAAAATTACCTCCATCGCGGGCAGAAATAGGTTCATGGAATTTTTTTGCGGGATCCTATCTGTGAGACTCTTCTGTTGCTATAAGTAATGCATGTTTCCAAGTTCCAATCGGGTGCAAAATATTTTAAACTGGAATTGTTGAAACAAATCGTTACCATCGCTTTTTTGGCCCGAAACGATTCTCATTAGGTGATTTGGGACATTTTTAAGAAAAAATCAACCTCGTCATTCTTCTCTAGGAGCCATCATTTCAGAGCTATGAGCCTTCTGAATTTGGCGAAACACCTGACTCGAGAATTGCATGTCTCCAGTGACTAAATCGGTTTTGTAGGATGTCTAGTACAAAATCCAATAGCAACAACCGATGTTTCTGGGGCAGAAGCGGCCGTTTTTCGCGATTTTTTGAAAACTTCCATTGCATGGTTTCAAAAGAGTCCGTATTGTATTATACATATATGGGTGATTCCGCCGAAAGTGTGCTTTTTTGGGGCGAAAATCGTCGCAGGGAGTGATTTGGGTCAAAAAATTATTTCAGCCCCAGACAAGTTCTGGTGTCTCGTAGCAGTTGATTTACACTTGTTTGGGCACAAAAAGGAAGTATCTAGAGCTACGTATCTCAAAGTGAAGTCAGACGAAGATATGTGCAGTTTATGGGGTCGTTGATGGGGGAAGGAATTGACATTACGCCTTAATTATATTTCCACGGTTCGACAACCAATCGGAGACTCTTTTCCGCATAGATTTGATCCAATGCAACCAAATACTTCAAGAAAATGTGTTCCACAAAGCGATATAGCGCGTCGGGGAGGAGCTCAACATGGGGACGGAATTGACCGGAAATTTTGTAAGCCATTTGGAAAACACGTTTATGTGGTGCCCCCGGGGTGCGGACTCGGGTTTTCGGCTAATGTCGCGCAAGAATTAGGCGTATTTGGGTTTTTAGCAATCAACTTCGTTGGTTAGGAAGGCTCAGTAGACTATCGGGGACTTTGCCGACTTAATTAGTGTTGAGCGAGCAGTTTCGGTGCAAACCCGTCTTCAAAATGTCGGATGACCGTGCTCGAGCTGAGGGTTTGATTTAGATTCGCAAAGTGGTGGATTATGTTATTTGAAGTATTACCAATTGAAGTGCATAGCTACACATGAGGGTTTTCGACTCTGAATATGCGTTGCAGTGAATGCAAGAGTTAAAGGTAGGTTTTCTACAGGGGACGGAATTGACATTTCGGCCCTTTATGAGGCACTACAAACTACGGGGACGTCAGAATCGTCTCCAAAACTATTAACATAGTTGCGCACCAATAGAATACACCCCAGAAAATTGCTACAGTGCACATCCCGACCCATAGAAACTTGGAGGAACTTGGAACACGGAATATCACACTTTCAACGGAATCACTGATATTGGTTCGTGGTTATACATAACTACTAAGGGGGAGGGACAAGCCCCTTGCTCGCTCCGCTCGCCAACCTCACATGTCCTCAAAGTTGATCACTCCAATCCGTAACAAAGAAGTTCAAATTACATCGTCATTCCGAGATCAGTAACGAGAAAATGATGTGATGATTCACGATGTGAGATAGACCTAATAGACTCGAAAATTTGATGAATTTGGCATTTTATGTAAGTTGGAACTCATCTGTCCCCATCGCAATCGAAAGAGAAGTACAAGTCGTTCAATTTTCGATCGAAAAAGAGTTATATTGTACAATACACGTCTCTTCAAAGTCCATTGACTCACTCTCAGATCCTCGATGGAAAGTCAATGGATCTCGGATTAAACATACACATGATGAATTTCATGAAACATTCGGATCAGTCAATGGCATATCTTGAATTTGGAATATAGAAAGTGACTGATTTTGGTTGCCCGCGTACGACCATTTAAGTGATAACAATCACACACTGATGACTGCTGATTGTGGAAAGAAGATGAAAAGTATCTCTAGAGTATCAATGATGCATAGAGGGGAATATTTGAAGGATGAGAAAAAGAGAAAGTATAGTCAACTTCATTGATGGTTATAGAAGATGAGGGGAACTTTTGTCTGAAAAAGTCTCCTACGAAGAACCCTATGGAACTTGTCAACTTCAAAATGAGCTGAAGTTCGTCTAATTTTGATCTACTGAAGTTGATCAAAATTAGGCGATATGGCTCAATTTTCCAAAAAAGAAACTATGTAAATCGACGATGCAGTGTGTAAAATTGTGCAACGCACATTTGGAGCAAATTCTATTTTCGACGCAGTTTCGATGAGATGATCACGAAAGAGTCATACTGCACTCCTCTTCGAGTAAACCATATGAGAGCATGTTGGGTATACACTCTGATGTTGTCCTACTTGTTTTACAAATCATCTCCACATTTTGCTCATAAACCGCTGCAAATCCGAGATTTGTGAGTTTTCAAAAACAATTTTGAAGGTCTTGAGACAAGGAATCGAATGCACTAACGTGCGTTGAGATAGATTGAACTGAGAAGCTTTGGGATCGGTTGTATCGAACGATATTTCGTTGGCGAATTCTTGAGTGTACAAACATGAAAAATGCAAAAGCTCACTCTACATTTTTTGGGAGATGGAGAAATTATTCGGTGTAGGTCTGAATCATTCGTTTTCTCATCTTTCAATATAACAAACGCATAAACAAACAACGAGTGCCCAGTTCTGAGATCGTCTTATGGGGGCATGTTGCACGAGTACTAACAGCTGGGGCATGTTGGGTAAACTCATACCTTATACATTGCAAGTATTTAGAGTATGGATATCGATGTATGCAAAACTTTCTGGGAATTTTGAAAATCCCAGAATAAACTAGAAGTTACGAGCTACCTTTAGACTTTTGTGTTGTATTCAATTCTCTATGTGCACACGCTGATATTTCCAGTCTCTGTTTGAAAAACTGTAGAATGTTTACCTTTGTACAAAAATTTATGCATAAAGTGTTGCACTGTGGAACTTCTTGCTTTGAAATTATTGATACAAAGCATGACCCCAACTATATTGGAAATAAATATTATTCCGTCACAATCACGTATGTGAAGGAAACTCAAGCGCCAAAGGGAGTAACTTTGTGACTCTCATCATCCGACAGCTAAGAAGTAAGAATGTGACTATTTTCGAAAAAAAATTGAAAGAACGGACGATTATGCTCAATAATTATTGACTGACTATTTTTGTTCAGCAAGGCCCCCACGAGTTGTGCGGCGAAGTACAATGAGAACTTGAAAACCTCAGAACTTTCGTAATAATTACAAAAGTACTGAGGTTCAAAAGCACGACAATTTTTGTGGGGTTTTGCCCTCATTGAAATATACTTGGTGTATTAGTATTATCAAGATACCAAGAGCTGCAACCCTCTTCACGATATGTGATCATAATATGCTCTTTTAGAACATCGCACGTGACAGATGGTATTTGAAATCAGATGTTAATGCGACTCCCTGCGCGGTAAGCGCGCGTCACGATTGTGCTACGCGAAAGTTTCAGATGAATGAGCTAAGAGATTGCATGATCCCAAGAAAGTCTCGAGACGAGACTCTTAAATTAGATAACATCAGAGCAATTTTGTATCTCACGTAACAATAGTTCTTAGGTGAGAAGTTGCTTACTCTCACTCCCTCCCCTCCATTGTCAATGACAAATTACTCATTGTTCTGCACTATTATTTTCATTTACAGCTCCGCACGATGTCACGGCTACAGGACATTTTGAATTCGGATACAACGGACAGCATGGTAAATTACTAAAAAATTGTTCACCAACAACTTGGCAAGATTACACAGTACTTTTCAAGTATTATATATGCTTAATAAAGAATAAATCAATATTCAAAGGAAATTGAATTTGAAAACAATTCTTGCGGATATATTACTTCGAGATGAGCAAAATACCCGTATTCCATCATTCATTCAGATGGACTTTGAAACCAGTTGATTTCTATAGAGTACTGGGCAATGGTTATATTCGGTAACTCCTTTCTTGGGAAGAGAAGAATCATTATTTGGTCAATTTTTCGTACTTCATCTCTCGACTTTAGGCCCTACTTTATCCGACAGAATTTTGTTTGAAATGAGCCGTTACAAGAATGCTTTAATGTTCTGGAAATGAATGTATGATACGTTTTTGTAAAGTTAAATCACAACTATCCCCACTTACTGAAGGTTTTGCACTTCAACTCCATTAATGAATTCAGTTTCGCAGCATAAAATACGCTGCTAAAAGTGATTAGCAGAATGCTTTCTCATGGCGTTATATGATGATAATTTTAACGAGAAAGAAAGTACCCTATATTTCGAGTTTTTCTTTCGAGGAAGCATTTCAGAGAGATTTGGGTCATCTGAAAGGAGATTTTTCCAACAATATCTATTGTTTGATTGAGAGAAAATTTTGATATAGTCGGTTTAAAGATGATTAAACTGGAGTCCTTTGTGAATATTCCCTTCCCCCGAAAGAATCTTCATTTGAATAATGTTTTACGGATTTTATGAAAATTTCGTATCAGCCAATCGATTCAGAATGGCGCATAAGTAAGTCTTTAGGTCATTAGAATTGAGATAAATGAGTCGTAAAGGATGATACGAGGGAAAAATGAATATTAATTGTAATTTTCGACTATTTTTTGAGTTATTCGTTTGAGGAAGCTTCTTATAGAGATTCAGGCCATCTAGACTGAGGTTCTTTTAACAATATCCATCGTTTGGTTGAGACGGAATTACGATGCAGTGGGTTTGAAAAGGGTTAAAATGAAATTTTTGGTGGAAATTTTGATTTTTTCGGAGATTTGAGATTTGTGAAGACTCAATTGAATTTCGGTATTAACCAATCGATAGATAATGCAGAAAAAACCATAGTTTAGGTCATTGAAATCGAGATAAATGAGTCATAAAAGAAGGTACGAGGAAAAAATGAATATTAAGAAAAATTTCTCATTATTTTTTCAGTTATTCTTTAGAGGAAGCTTTTCAGAGAGATTTGGGCCTTCTAGTCTGAGGTTTTTTCAACAATATCCATCGTTTGGTTGAGACGGAATTTCGATGCAGTGGGTTTAAAAAGGGTCAAAATGAAATTTTTGGTGGTAATTTTGATTTTTTCGAAAATTTGAGATCTGTGAAGATTTTATAAAATTTCGGTATTAACCAATCGATAGATAATGCAGAAAAAACCATAGTTTAGGTCATTGAAATTGAGATAAATGAGTCATAACAGAAGGTACGAGGAAAAAATGAGTATTAAGAAAGATTTCCCATTATTGCTTTCTCTAAAGAAAAAGCTTTGTTTTCACCCCAACGAAAATTTGATCAAATTTTTCATTAAAACCAACATATTATTCAACAAAATTCCTTTTATCTAAAAAAGCCAAAGACCATTCTCTTCCTCTCGCCAAAATCTATCAAATGTAGGTAACACTTTTCCTCCTAATGCCCTTCCAAACCCGTCAGAGACTCATCTTTGCACCCCTTTTTCCGTGTATGTGTGTGTGTGTGTGTGTGTGTTGTTTTCTATCGGACACGCTTTCTCTTTTTCTGTTCACCATATGAACTTTTGGGTTTCTACTAGTTGTGAAGAATCCAATTTCTGAGAGCCCAGTGATTTGGCAGCTTTCGGCTCCCAGTCAAATTTGATCCATGGGTTTTTTCAAGCAAAAGTGCTCGAATTTCGACTTTTAATACATAAATATCTTTTTCTCACACGGTCTCACCACTAATTGAGTCACCTAAACTATGGTTTTTTCTGCAAGATCTATCGATTGGTTAATACCGAAATTTTATGAAATCTTCACAGATCTCAAATTTTCGAAAAAATCAAAATTTTCACCAAAAATTTCATTTTAACCCTTTTCAAACCCACTGCATCGTAATTCCGTCTCAACCAAACGATGGATATTGTTAAAAAAACCTCAGACTAGAAAGCCCAAATCTCTCTCAAAAGCTTTCTCTAAAGAATAACTGAAAAAATAATGGGAAATTTTTCTTAATATTCATTTTTTCCTCGTACCTTCTTTTATGACTCATTTATCTCAATTCCAATGACCTAAATTATGGTTATTTCTGCATAATCTATCGATTGGTTAATACCGAAATTTTATAAAATCTTCACAGATTTCAAATTTTCGAAAAAATCAAAATTTCCACCATAAATTTCATTTTCACCCTTTTTAAACACATTAAATCGAAATTCCGTCTCAACCAAACGATGGATATTGTTTAAAAAACCTCAGACTAGAAGGCCCAAATCTCTCTAAAAAGCTTCCTCTAAAGAATAACTGAAAAAATAATGGGAAATTTTTCTTAATATTCATTTTTTCCTCGTACCTTCTTTTATGACTCATTTATCTCGATTTCAATGACCTAAACTATGGTTTTTTCTGCATTATCTATCGATTGGTTAATACCGAACTTCAATTGAGTCTTTACAAATCTCAAATTTCCGAAAAAATCAAAATTTTCACAAAAAATTTCATTTTAACCCTTCTCAAACCCACTGCATCGTAATTCCGTCTGAACCAAACGATGGATATTGTTAAAAAAACCTCAGTCTAGATGGCCTGAATCTCTATAAGAAGTTTCCTGAAAAGAATAACTCAAAAAGTAGTAGAAAATTAGAATTAATATTCATTTTTCTCTCGTATCATCCTTTACGACTAATTTATCTCAATTCTAATGACCTAAAGACTTACTTATGCGCCATTCTGAATCGATTGGCTGATACGAAATTTTCATAAAATCCGTAAAACATTGTTCATATGAAAATTTTTTCGGGGGAAGGGAATTTCCACAAAGGACTCCAGTTTAATCATCTTTAAACCGACTATATCAAAATTTTCTCTTAATCAAACAATAGATATTGTTGGAAAAACCTCCTTTCAGATGACCCGAAACTCTCTGGAATGCTTCCTCGAAAGAAAAACTCATAATATAGGGTACTTTCTTTTTCGTTAAAATTATCATCATATAACGCCGTGAGAAAGCATTCTGCTAATCACTTTTAGCAGCGTATTTTTTCAGTTATCCTTCAGAGGAAGCTTTTTAGAGAGATTTGGGTCTTCTAGTCTTAGGTTTTTTTGACAATATCCATCGTTTGGTTGAGACGGAATACGATGCAGTGGGTTTGAAAAGGGTTAAAATGAAATTTTTGGTGAAAATTTTGATTTTTTCGGAAATTTGAGATTTGGGAAGACTCAATTGAATTTCGGTATTAACCAATCGATAGATAATGCAGAAAAAAACCATAGTTTAGGTCATTGAAATTGAGATAAATGAGTCATGAAAGAAGGTACGAGGAAAAAATGAATAATAAGAAAAATTTCTCATTATTTTTTCAGTTATTCTTTAGAGGAAGCTTTTTAGAGAGATTTGAGCCTTCTAGTCTGAAGTTTTTTTAACAATATCCATCGTTTGGTTGAGACGGAATTTCGATGCAGTGGGTTTAAAAAGGGTCAAAATGAAATTTTTGGTGGAAATTTTGATTTTTTCGAAAATTTGAGATTTGTGAAGATTTTATGAAATTTCGGTATTAACCAATCGATAGATCTTGCAGAAAAAACCATAGTTTAGGTGACTCAATTCGTGGTGATACCGTGTGAGAAAAAGATATTTATGTATTAAGAGTCGACATTTAAGCTGTTTTGCTCTAAAAACCTCATGGATCAAATTTGACTGAGAGCTGAAAGCTGCCAAATCACTGGGCTCTCAGAAATTGGATTCTGTACAACTTGTAGAAAGCCAAAAGTTGATAAGGTGACCAGTAAAAGAGAAAGCGTGTCCGGTATAAAACAAGAAACACACACACACACACACGAACACGGACAAAGGGGTGCAAAGATGGGTTTCTGGCTGATGTGGAAGACCATTAGGAGGAAAAGTGTTACCTACAATTGATAGATTTTGGCGAGAGGAAGAGAATGGTCTAAGCCTTTTTTAGATGAACGGCATTTTGTTGAAGAAAATATTGGATTTAGTAGAAAATTTGATCAAAATTTTGCTGGTATGAAAACAAAGCTTTCTCTTTAGAGAAAGCAAAATATGTTATGAGAATTTTTACCAATTATTATATGAATCTGATATTTAGATGAATAAACAACTTCGTTACAGAAGACTGGTACTTTGTGAATCAAATATCATTCAAGAAACTGACAACTTCTAAATCTGCTAATAATTTTCGTAGTTCTCAGAAAGCTTATTCAAATAAGCAAAAAATATGGTTATCTCTTTCACCTTGACTGAGATCATATATTAAGAAATTCCTATAAAGCCGAACTCCGGTAGACGTTGACCTCTTCTCGCAAGTTTCGAATGCTTTGAATCTGTTGGTTCATCGCTCGTGCAGTATCCTTCAATTTCTCAACGCCAAAGCTAACTCAGCTGAAAAACCTTCTAATCTCAATTAATTCAGGTCCGGATCACTGGGCGAAGGACTTTCATACTTGCTTTGGAAAGCATCAATCACCCATCAATATAGAAGAACATGACGTTGAGAATGTGAGTCTTCCGCTTCTACAGTTTCGAGGATTAGATCTGCCGAGGCAGTTCTTTTTAAAAAATAATGGTCATACAGGTGAGTGGCCGAACAGTCGGATTTGTAATGGTCTTGTGATATTTTTAAGCTCAGAGATTGAGAGATGATATGTCACGTTGTGGAATTCGAAGTTGGTTGTGAACATTTTGAAACAACAACACAAGTTTGGTGTGATCTTTTCGAATTATTAGGATACATCGAATAAACGCAGTCGAGCGTATCCTTGCAAAATATTGTCAAAATTGATTAGCAATCCCAGGAAAGATGCCCTTGGCACAAAGTCATCTGTATTTTATTTCAGCTCTCCATATCTCACTGTTTTCGTGACCAGTTTTTTGGAATGTGCGATTTCTAAGGCTGCTTTTGGAATTTTTTCATTTACATGAACCTAATATAATTTTTTCCAACGTTCCAACTCTGATTTGCAGCTCTCATACATTCGTCTAAGAACAGCGAGCCGGCGTACATGACTGGAGGACCCCTGAACGGCAGTTACATTTTTGAGCAGTTGCATTTTCATTGGGGTGAAAATGACAGAGAAGGCTCCGAGGACCTGATAAATAACCATTCCTTTGCCATGGAGCTACACGCTGTATTTTACAAGGACGAATACGGCTCAGTTGACAATGCGTATCTTTATTCGGATGGACTGGCAGTACTTGCTTTCTTTTTTGAGGTATGAGCTACTGAAATATACCACCCATATTATGTTCTATATGTATCTTTTTTCCTCAAAGTGTAGACGAAGTGTATCATTAAGGTTTCATTGCTCTTTATTGTCATCATCGCACTTGATCCTCTGTTGCTGCTGTGAGACAAGGAGATTAAAGTGATGGTTACTTCGAATCGCTTATCCGATGACGGGTTAATGGATTGTTTATCTCTAGAACAGACGAGCAATCGAGTAATTTTTTAGAAAAGAATCAAAGAAACGTGGAGAATAGAATTGTTTTCCTGGAATGACTTTATAATCAAATCTTCGACGAACCCGCACACATTTTTTCCAGGAGTCCGTTCTAAATTTGAAGTCTAAGTAAACCATTGAATTACCTGGATATTACTCATTTCTTTGAGGAATTTTAAATTTTCCAGGCTATCTTACAATAGTTGCGAGTTTTGATCACTTGCAGTAAATGGTCTTCGAGATTACCTGAAAAATACAAAGTCAGATTTGCTTGTCACTTTCTAGAAAAAGAAAATAATTAAAAAAGATTTGGTGGAATAAATTAGTTCATTCGTCATCACAACGAACGAAGCATCGACATAAATTTTCCTGGCCTTTTTAAGGAAGATTTTCTGGCGGAAGAAATTCTTCAACCTCTCCTTTATTCCATGTATGAACAGTAAAAACTATTAAAATTAAAAATGCAGACTTATGTGTGAAAATATCAACTTCTCCAGACGTGGTCCTAAAAGTATGTTTGGAGGTTCTGGATTTACAAAATGCGTGACAAATCGGCCCCATCTAACTTCACTTTTTACAAATAGTCTGGGCACCCACCGATGCTCCCGTGGCCACTTCATTTCCTCCGGAAAATCTTCACGTTTTCCTACGTATTTTGATGCGCTGAGTCGATTTTTCGAGGTCGCTTTTCCGAATTTTTATTACTTTTTTTGTTATTAACAATTTTGTGTGTGAAGTTGAGGTTTTTGGCGAATATCTCGAGTTATATGCACTTCCCGGGAAAGCTTCATCGGATCAAAGTTGTAGATCGTAAAATTTCCCACAAGAAAGGTCCTCACAAGTTTCCTGGGAATGAAAACCCCAGTCGGAAAGAGCGTGATCAGCGCTCGGCGCGGTTAACATGCGTTTAAATGGAGCCGTTGACAGAGCGCTGTTTGGTGCAGTGCCATTTTCACAATTTTCATTCTTTTGCGAAGCGACCTGGCTCATAATGTAGAGGAACAAGTCTCCTTTGATATGGTATGAATTAGATTTAGAAGGAATCGAATAATTTTGGACTTTTGACAAGGCAGAAAAAAAATCGAGCGGAGAGGATACATGTGTGCGTGTGTGACAAGCACATATGCACGCACTTAGTGTATGAGCCTATCGCACACGCACACATGTATCCCCTCCGCTCGATTTTTTTCCTGTCTCGTCGAAAGTCCAAAATTATTCGATTCCTTCTGAATCTAATTCGCACCGTATCAAAGTAGACTTGTTCCTCTACAACATGAACCAGGTCGCTTCGCAAAAAAATGAAAATTGTGAAAATGGCAGTGCATCGAACAGCGCACGGTCGACGGCTCCATTTAAACGCATGTTAACCGCGCCGAGCGCTTTTCGCGCTCTTTCCGACTGGGGTTTTCATTCCCAGGAAACTTGTGAGGACCTTTCTTGTGGGAAATTTTGCGATCTACAACTTTGATCCGATGAAGCTTTCCCGGGAAGTGCATATAACTCGAGATATTCGCCAAAAACCTCAACTTCACACACAAAATTGTTAATAACAAAAAAAGTAATAAAAATTCGGAAAAGCGACCTCGAAAAATCGACTCAGCGCATCATTATACGTAGAAAAACGTGAAGATTTTCTGGGGGAAATGAAGTGGCCACGGGAGCATCGGTGGGCGCCCAGACTAAAAGCTCTGTCTTCGTCGTCGGGTTATTGTATCAAGTATTTTATTTGGCACTTCCTTTCCCCTCCGGTGTAAGTAGTAGTTTACAAAAAAAAACCGGAAGTGTAACTTAGATATCCTAGGTTTAAAATTTCTCTTGGAACAATTCTGTGTCTATAGATTCACCCAGCTCATCGAATCTCTTTGAATAAATTTCAGGTTTAATTTTCTGTAAATTACAAAGTTTCGGTAACCGAACTCCTTCTTAATAATTTTTGACTCATCACGCCAATTCGAGACTTTGACTCATTTTTTTTTATTCACTCGTTATTTTCTCCTCTTCTTGATAATAAAAGTGAGCTTGCGACTAAGTGCATTTCAATTTATGCGGTCGCGTGATAATAAAGAGCTACACATAAATTTTTGCAATAACGAAGCAAAGCAAAACAAGGAAAGCTTCCAACGAGTACGAAAATAAGTTTTCGGTGTCACGTTATGGTCTTGAAATGATCAAAAGTTACTTGTTACAGCAAAGCAAAAAATGCACTGAACTCAACGGCCGTCTTGAGCCAATGGACTATTTATAACCGGGGCGAATCTTGTGGGTTTAACATTTCGTGTTTTATCGTGGCGTGTTTGAGATCCAACCACTCACCCTAACCTCATCTCTCTCCGCATTTGCCCGGGAATCATGCCCGTGGAGCGAGGGAAAACTCCTGAAGGGAGAAAACCTGCTCCGGAGAGTTCGGCACATTTATCATGCTACCCTAACGGTGCTCATGCCACTTTTCGTGAGCATGAACGTGGAAATTGTAACATTTCGTGCCTCCCGCTCACGTTGCTGAGGTGTAAGTGTCAACTAATCGATCAGAAAAGTCAGCAAGTCGATGTTGATTAGACCGAGATGGGCGGTCACCCATCCAAGTACTAACCGCGCCCAACGATGCTTAACTTCGATGATCGGCCGAGCTAACACCCAGCGACCCCACCAACTGTGTCGGTAATGAACAATTTATTTGTGTGTAACTTTTGAGCCTGAAGAAATCGTTTTGCATCATCTTGTTTCAGCGGAGACTTGGAGGAAGTTCTGAGGGCTTTGTCGAATTACGCCTCCGGTGCTCACGGATACGGCTTCTGAGGCTGTTTAAATTCTTTCATCTCTTGAGCTCGATCGCTCATCCGTTGTGGCGGTGTATGGATGGCTCCGAACCGGATTGAATCTGTGTTACAGTCAATAATTTTCATTTTTGAAAAACTCCCTCCAGAATTTTTCCGATGATGCGTGCATACTCTCGGGAGCACTGTCTATAAGCTCCGAGATCGAGTGTCTCACTCACACTCATAGGTTAGGAAAACATGACCATATTCTAACCCAAAACCATTCATATTTCAAGAGAAAATCCATCCAGTTCAGTACTCTTAGATGCTACATGAGAGGTGACCAAATATTTGTTAAGATTATGGTGTTTTGCAAACTTAATGTTCTCCTTGCAAGTATTTGGACTCAAACTGCAGGTTTTCCATGTCAATGGCTTTGTTTGCCTTGGAAGAGAATTCAACTTCTTTACCTTATCATTAGCACAATCAACAATGAACTCGTAATTCAATAAGCAACAAGTGTGAGAAACACTTTCGTAATGGCAAACAGCCGATGACTTGCATTCTTTGAGTATTGATCGTTTCAACAATAAATCGCTTTGAAAGGTGACACACAGGGGTGCCAAAAATACAATTTTTTTGAATAAACATTTCAAGAAATACTACTTACTCCAAAATAATGCGCTCATAAAGCTGATTGATCGAGTTTAGTCGATACTTGGCGAGGTCGAAAAAATTTGGTCAACCGATAATCAAAATCTACATTCATGAGACGGACAGCCGAGATATAAGTTTTTTTCGATAGATTAAAAATTACACATTGAATTTTACTCGACTAACCCGTCATTTCATTCATTCGAGATTTGAATTTCAATTCCTCAGAAAATTCATTGATCAAGCTTTCAATGGTGATCTGGTGTATAATTTCTTGCTCTCTCATCTTTCTCTCTCTTCTACAACAAAAGATAATCAATTTCAAAGTCACAGCTCATATTTAACGTTGACATTGAACCATTAATTATGGTATCGTATCTCAAATTGATAGTGTAACAAAGTAGTTCTACTCTAAACTGCAGAACCACTGCTTCAAGGAGGTCATTATCCGAATCGTAATTACCTGAGCGCGCAATTAAACGTGCTTCGTCAATTCTGTATGAGCCAATGAAATTTTACGTCATCGTCAAGTTTAAGAAAATCGTAAAACTATTTGAGCACTCGAAAGAGAGCATTTCCGAGCGCACGAAGTAAGACATTGTCGTCATTGCAATCCTTAGCTTACCTTACTGTCCGAATAGTTTTAGAGACTTTGCCGAATAAGAGACATCAGGCGGAGGCTGTAGATTAACGATCCCGGCAGTGCGCAAGTTAGTTGTATAATCGCGTAACGGGAGACAGATAAACTGTACAGCTGCTCTAAAAGCATGATTAGTCTCGGATACATAGACTGCGGATGGAACCTTTCAAACCCTGCTACGAGTGTATAACGCACTAATTTTTTGCTCTTCCGTAATCGTCAGTACATTCAGCCGCATTGATGATTTTTCATTGATTACACTCTATAAGCTCTCTGCTATATCTCAGTCTGTGGTTTCAATTTGGGTGTTGTCTTGCGTTGGTCTAATTTTCAAGGACTATTGAATGGATTTGAAGTATGCAGATGGTGAATTGGGTATAGAAGGCAAATTCAAACATCTTTGATACGTCCGGGGAGCATACACATTTTCGAAGCTCTATATTCCGGATATTTATTCAAGATATCGCTTTGATTTCGAGTCGGTGGACTTATATTCTTCGAAAAATGTTCCCCTACTTTGCGTGAATCGTGATTGAATCCGCTCATCTTGGTCCCCAATTTCTGGCCTCGGAAAAATTTTCTAATACGAAATAAGTCAATGAGGTGCAAAATGACGAAAAATGGCAAAATTGTGAAATTAAAACCTGAAACGTGTTACTATAGCGTTGCCACAACTTGAAAATTCGTTCAAAATTTCATCTCGCGTCAATCAAAAGTCATCACAAATGTCGGTTTTTGTGCATGTCCACATTTGTTGACTTTTTCCCCATGTATTAGAGAATTTAATAGACTTTACAGCTGAAATTTAAAGTTAGCCACGTTAATTCTTATGGTAACTGTAAGTTGCGGCTGTAAACTCCACTAATTTTTCTTTAGGTTTAGTGATTCGGGTTAATGGTCGATCGTAATCGAAAGTGAGGATGTTCAACCCTTATTCTCTCTCTGATAACTCAAATTTTTTCATTCGGAAATAAAAATAGCATCTACACACTACCAGAAAAAGAAAGACTCGTTGCTTAATTGAAATGTGTTCGAACCAAATTGATCGAATCATTTTCTCGGTAACAATATTTTCATATTCTTAGCTCACTACAGGGAACGTGAGAGTCTCATAATATTTCCTTTTAGCGTATCTTATTTCGTTGAATCTGGATAACACTAGTTTTTCCACGGAAGATAATCTGGTTGGATCTTCGCTTCGAGGATAATCAAGTATCAATAACTTGTAGTAGATGATATTGAAGAGTACGTTAAGTGGTCATGAACGATTCATAATTTGAAGTAAGGTCGAACGTATACACGACTAGCTCTCATCTACTGATCTTGCAAATGAGCACCCGCAATGACATTGTCATTGTCACGCATTTTTTAAGTGTTCTTTATGTTGAGATTCCCGGAAAAATTGATGACAGAATTGTTCGAATCGGCCAAAAATGACAAACACGATGTTAGCCACGACAAAATTGAACTTTTGCATATTTCGTATCCGCACAGCTATGGAATTTAGTAAAAAACCTCGGAACAAATTTCAACGTACCTCAACTAATTTGATGTGTTGTTTCAAGATCTTCAGAATGGCATCTATTATAGGATTGCGAAAATCGTATTCGTAGCGATTGGTAAAATTTTGAGATGAGCGGTGAAACGTAGGGGTGTATTATCTAATTTCACTTTCATGTACTCTTCTCAAGAAAGCGTGCAGGATGGCATTTATTGCGAGATTTTTTGAGCACTCTCAACGCTGGCCTATATTATTTCATATAAAAACGATTTTCTGCATTTTATTGTCGAATTTCACTATTTCAAGAGTATGGGTAAATTGGTCGCAGCTTCTTTTCAAGATAGTGCTTTTGGCACCAAGTTGACAAGGTTGCTGCTCATTTCCGATCGATTTGCGGTTGAAGGCGATGGTTGAAATAGTCAAGCGAGGCAGCTTGTGGATGAACCGCGAAAATTTCCTCGGGCAGTTTTGTGATCACTCGAATACCGGGAAACTGCATACAATGGTTTTTTCGTAAATCTGTGATGATTCGGTTCTGGTTTGTCCAGAGTAAACGTATTTCAGCTCATCGTTAGAGATCTTGAGATAAGCTCGAAAATGAGCAAAGTGCATGACTTGGGGCGGGGGGGGGGCTTAAGTTTCTGGATCGATCAGTAAATTACTTCTACTGTACTTACACTCTCTCCTCTCGTGTTAAAGTTATGGGCATGAAAGTTGAATGAAGTGTAAATTGCCAAGAAAATAAGACTAACTTTGGATTTCAGACGGATGTGAACAACCAGGAGAATCTAATGTTTGGACCAGTTGTTGAGGCTGTACCAAAAATCGAGACAGTTGAGAATGAGATACAACTATCCGACACTTTGCGACTGGAACATTTGCTGAATCCGGCTGCACCACCCCACGATCGAATGCAAAACTATTTCACCTACAACGGTTCATTGACGACCCCACCTTGTTCCGAAATCGTCACGTGGATCGACTTCAAAGATCCGGTCTACCTCTCTCACGCCCAGGTAATCCTACGAAGAATTTTGTATCATTTTTAAGAGAAGTTAGTTCGATAGATTTTAGCTCTGGGAAGTGAGGAACTCTATGAAAATTTGAGTTAATCAAATTCCAACAAAATGATTTAGCTTTTACTCGTGTACTTACTCATATGCGTATAAAAAGAGGGTTCGAATTTACAACAGTATTTTTGAATCGCGTCGATACGGTTTATTTCAATAACTTCTTAAAAAGTAGGATGGGCATTTCCAGAACTTCAAGATTTGATTCTCCGTGAGTCTCTGTCATTTTATCGCTCTCAATGTGGTACGTTATAGGCAACCGAATCGTGCAGCATAATTATTACAATCGGAACATGCGATCCTTTGCTGGAAGATACGCATCACCACGTGAACATAACGTGCGAGCTAGACAAAAGTACGTTCTATATTACCAATGATTTTTTATATACTTCCTTCATTTTTCGTTAAATAACCGCGCGTGATTCCTATGATTTCATAATCAGATCTTGACGACAATTTTTGCCCGCACGATCAAGAAATTGTAAAAAAAATGCAGTCGATGATGACAGGGGTAGTTTTTCCTCTTCAGCTCAATGTGTATAGTTGGATTGTGCTTGCAAGCAGTATTTCTGATGATGATTATAATCTAGAATGGATATAGGTAGATAAAGTGGTTATCGCCTTAATATCCTAATGTCTATCCCCTGTCACATATGCTGTGCGTAAGTGAGAGATTTATCTGTAACGCTTTTAAATTGTTAAAAAATCGCATTCGTGAATCGCAGGTGGCAGCATTCCGCAATATCAAAAGCTCAGAAGGCACGAAACTGACGCACAATTTCCGCCCGGTGCAGCCCCTGTCAGATCGTCGAGTACTGCATAACATGCCAAGTCACGAGCTGAATCGAAATCTCGCTGACCAGGCCGCCAGCAGCGGTCCCCAGGAGCTCTCGGCCACGTCGTCGTCGTCGTCGTCGTCATTGTTAACTCATCGATCCGTTTGGCTGGCATTGCTCGGATCGCTATCGTGCCTCCTCGCTGTGCAACGCTCGTCTTGTGACGGCCTCGAGACCCGCTGAAAACCTTGCGACGTTCAATTTCGGTGTCGTTGTTCACAAGCTCACGCATTAATAGCCAGGTCAACTTCTGCAGATTCGACATCCTCTGGTGGCACAACCACCTGCTGTAACCCTTATAATGCGGCTACACAACGATGCGACACCGTAAATTTTGAAAAAAAAATAGAGATGTAGGGTTTTTGCGCCGCTCCGAGGTGAGGGAGCGCATACGCGAAGTTGCTTTTATATTCCGAAAGTATCTGGGAGCTGTTGACTCGCTCACGTCAGCGATTGAGTATACCATCGAGTCGGCATGCTTTTTCTTCTTCTTTCATATTCCATGCGATGTTTTCTCGTCGTGAATTTGAGAAAATTTTTGAACTGAGGCTAGGAGATGAGGAGCTGGTTGATATTGTTAAGGACTCAGGCAGCGTCACGACTTTTCATGTCAACTCAAAGACGGAAACGCGAAAAAAGTTCTTCTTATGACACACTTCCTAGTTCTAGACTCAAGCTCCTAGCTGTATAGATGTAAATAGCTATAAACTGCTAGTTAGACATTTTTACTCCGCTATACTTGGGTCAATTATTGTGAAAATGCATGGCATATTGAATTTCATTCAACGATTTATGATCAAGAAAATCTTGGTTATTGCGAAATCATGGGCTTTTATGGTGTGTTTATACATTTTGCGGACCATGATGAAAAATGATATAGTCTTCAGGCATTTGTACACCTACATTTTATAAGTGATCGAGAAACTCGAGTTTTCGAACCTTCAATTTTTGGAAATTTTAGAGAATGATTGATGAGCAAGACGAAGAATCAGGTGACGCCCCATTTCCATCATTTCAAAGTACTTATTTCATCTTCATTGAGGCTACTATGACAATTACCGTTACTTTGTATAAATGTTGTAAATAAATGTTTGTGCCTGTTACAGACAGCACATGAAAATGACTCGAGTCTATTCGAAATATACATATATCTTGATAGAGACAGCTGAAAATGAAGTCTAGTTGTTATTGCTGAGTATCAGTCCGACCCATCGATGCAGAAAAAGACCCTTGCGCAGATGAATACATACACATTACAGTACACTTGGCAGTAATTGCCCCTGTCACGTGGGAATTTATGGAAAGCCGATAAACTCGTGAAAAAGTAAGCGATCGATTTTACATGGAAACTGCGGAGATTCGAACCCAGGACCTTCGACTCCACGATATCCATGTGTCCCGGAAACCAAGCGTCCGAACCACTGGACCACGACCGCCTGTTCTTCCGTCGTCTCATCGACTTACACCTCCAGAAACAGAATCCGAAGATGCCCGCGTTGCACTTACTCGAGGCTCGGCGCGTAGTGACGTACGTCACACCCCATTCATGAGAGAAGAAGATACATTTATGATGAATTGAGCCGATTCAGTGTGTCCAAGTTTGAGATCTATAAGTATTGACCTCAACCGAAAATTAAGATGGGAACGCTAGAAACGATAGTAATTGAAACAGCCCCAAAACGAATGTATGTATACATACATACACACTAAATGGACTTTAGCATGTTCGTTTTCGGTCTTGTCCGTCAATGTATTTTACGGATTCGTTTAACAAATAATGTGCGTCAATTTTGAATTTATTCTGACACAAGTTTCCGAAAATCTTTCAAATTCAGAAGGTCTAAGATATTGCATCGAGCTCATTAGACTCTGGTGCTAAAGGCTTGATGAAATTGTAAAACAAATAAATGAACCTGAAGTATCGAATATTTTTAAGCAAATCAGTGGACTTTCAAATAGATTAGTGAATTAACACTCGATAAAATAGAGCCCTCTCCGGATTTTGGCCAACCAGGCCACAATTTCAAATGCACCCTATCATGATAAAACTCAAACTTGATTCGATCTTTACTCAATATTCTCAAAATAAAACAGAACTGAGAGAATACAAATATACGTATATTTAGTCTCAAGATATTTTTAAAAAATATGTCCGAGATCAATCTTATAAAATCATCATCATTAGAGTAGTGGATAGTTTTTGCAATGCCGTAAGCATGAGCAAACTCTTTTACAATGATGCGCATTGCACACTTCGGAATATGTATTTACAAGCGATCCAATCGTGAAGATAGGAATACTGTAGGTTTCATTATATAATTAGATCTAGTCCAACGTATCAATAAAATTGCATTAAATTTTTCTTGAAATGCATTGTAAGTATCTTGAAGAGCCACTTGAAGAAATCTCATATGAAATTTTAAATAAATAAAATCTCGTGGCGCAATACTCATCCAAAAGCTATGTAGATATAAAAATACACGGAAGTACAAGTGAATGGCAAAGCACTGCATTATATACTTGAAGAGTTCATATCATTGAGATTCAGGCACAAATCTGTGTAATGCACTCGTTAAGATGAGCAGAGAGCTCTGAAGTCCTTGCGGTAAGTGTCTCTGCAACCATCCTCCTTTATACTGCTCAATATGAGCGAGCATTTTATTGGCAATATCAGTTCGAAAAGTTGGAGGAAGATTGCTAATTCCTAAGTTTATCACTGAAAGGCCCATATTGCTATTGGGATTCACACCTACACCTATAAGAGTCTTACCGATCTTACAAGCCGTAAGCATCAAATCAGCTGTCAATTGAAGCTCTTGAATATCCATCGTTGAAAACTTCGACGTAGGATTAGCATCGTACAAAGCGTGAGAGACTTTCTTTATCTGCTTCGTAGCTTTCTGCAAAATGAGGAAATTTCCCTTTGTCAACTTCTGTTATCATCACCATGACTTTGATATTGGTTCTCAATCGTCGACGACAGTGACTTTAATGTGCACATATTCGGCTATCCCGGGTATCAGAGGATCTCCTCACGAAATTCTATTATGATATTAATAATTGTATAACTCGACTGGGAAGTAATAAACGACCATCCTCTCTCGAGGGCACATAGAGAGAGGCAAATCCGTAAGGGAAAGTGAGTGAAGAAAATGAGATATCCAACATCTCGTACGGATGAGTTGCAATGTATGAGTATATATGTAAATCTCATGATGATCATCGAAGAAGTTCATTCTAGGGTAGTTTGTCAATTAAGTTTTTGTGCGATAGGATCGCAACGTTGCTAGTACATTCAATTTGTCTGGATACTTTCAGATCTAGTAGGATATTGTAAAAATTCAAGGCCTCATGGAATTCTTTGATATTTTCTTTATTTTAAAAAGGTGATGTCACTCAAAAAAATGAGTCACATGAGTAAGTGTCACGAAGCATTCGGTCGAGTTCAAAGATACGCAAATCACGGTGAGTATTTGGCCGCTTAATCTAACAATTCATATTCATGTATCGTAAGTTAGAAAGTTGTTCACTTACCATAAATAAATCGGCAGACAGGAACTCTAAATTGACATTGTCAGGGTCAGTCAGGAGTCTATACAAAGTAGAGCCACGGTTGTCTGGTATTTGTTGCAAATTGTGCATCCCTTGATTCTTACTCAACGTTAGCACTAGGGTGTCGACTCGTCCAAGTTCTAAAATTGCACTTCCAATTTTATACTCTAAATCATGGAAAACATGAGTATCTAGTAATCTGGCCAAAGACCTGAAATTCGAAATCAAACAATTAGATTTCAGGATTCTTTTGCTCTCTCTTTTGCTCAATTATAACTTCAACTTGAAAATCACTGACTTTTTTCTACTATTCAAACTTGCTTCCGAAACTTCAAAGAAATCAGCCGATGGCTCAACATCTATGGCTATGTTTGGATTCCATGCTAAGCCTGCAGCTATCAAATAGCCAACCCATGCAAAAGTATGGGAAGTTAGGTGATGGCTGCCAGACCAATGAGCAATGACAAAACCAACTGAGTCTTGCTCTTGAGCAGTTTTTGCTGCATTAATTGTGTTTGCTAGTGTTGAAGCAGGACAACCTGCTAAACTGTTGTAACTAGCTGTTCCAGGACTTGGAAGAATATTTGCACCAGCGATCCTAAAAGGTTCTGTCCAACTAGAGAAGTCGTAATCGGCCTGAAAGAAGCATAGCCGATTAATATAAACCCGGGTAACTGAAGGTACAAGTTTGGACGAATTAATTACCTGGAAACCATATTCAACAAGAATGACATTATTGGGTATGCTCCGAAATTCAGCTTTGGAATGTAAGCCATTAGAACATATCAATACCGTTGTATCACAGCTCAAGTTTAGTACGTGCCAAAGTTGTTGTAAACTTGAATAAGACTCTAGAACATCGGACATGTCTGTTTCGATAGTCTCATCAACTGATAAAGAACAATCGAAATTGTTGGGTTGCACCAGCAAGCTGGCTAATCTTGGGCCTATATGCACATAATCGAGACTCGGGAATGTGGCGAGCAACTCTTGGAATAGGGGCCACATTTGTGATAAGTGCCTTTGACTCACATTGGAATCTACATCTAGAGCAGGAACTAGTCCTAAGTGACGGTCTCTGGAAGGAGCAGGAATTATCAACACCAAAGAATCGATGAATTTTCAACAAATAATATCAAAGCTTTACCTGCAATATCTGTCTAATGTAACCATTTCTGATCTTGTATAGCATAATTGCCAATCACAGTTTGGGGTGAGTCGTGAATAAAGATGGAGATGCGATAATTTGAAAGAACTCCAAATATCAACAGCATGTAATAAGTAGTCTAATGTAGGTGCACGACCTCTCAGTGAAATATCTAGAAGTATGCTTCTATGGCTGAATCTGGGCTCATCCTTGATTAATACTGCTTCAATTTCATGAAGATCGGGACTGCTTGAACTTATTTTACTCAAACGTAAAATTTGCACAAAAGTACATACAGCATAATGCAGTCCAGCTAAGCTTCCAGCACTGACTTTGATAGAATTTTGAGTTATGTGCAACTGATAGCCACCAACCACATTAAATAACTTCTGGTTAACTATGCACTCAATCCTCTTGTCACATAAGAGTCTCCCAGATGCTGGTTGAACTTCCCCAATTTTGACATCACAGCCTAATTCCAAGAGATGTGTTCTACTGATCTCCCAGACATCAAGAATTTGGTGAATAGATTCGCTCCCCTGAAAATTGGAAACAGTTGAGCTCATGCTATTACGTGAATATCAATTTAAAATGGAATCATTGCTTACTTGTATAATGGAAATGAATAGTTCCTTGCCGACCACAAATGGCGGTGAGACGTGCCCAAGTTCCGTTATGCTTTTCGGTTCTGGCCAAATAAATTGATAAATACTAGAATTTGACACTGATTTCTGAGATAAGCCATTGCCGTTTGATTCTATAGGGTCGATTATGGATACTGCAGCTCCGAAACTATGTTCTAGAGATTTTATGGATTCAGCAGATAAAGGGAGGTGTGAATTAACAGAGGTACTGTTTATCTCCACGGATCCTGAAGGGCTTTGGAGACTCTCTTTCTCTTTCGATGACATTTCAAGAATGTGCCTCTCAATCAATGACTGTAATATACTATTACTCTTAGACAGATCATAGGCAGTTTTCCCAGAAAAAGTACTGTAAATTTTTTTTCAAGAAATTAGGTATATTCTGTAATAAATAGCATACATTTTTCTAGAAAGTAACAGTAATGCCAAAGCTCACCCTTTGGTAGCCTGAATTAATGGATTGGCACCTGCATTCAGCAGTATTTCACAAATATGAATATCACCTCGATTTACTGCCTCATGTAGTGGAGTTGCCCCACAGCCATTTTCTGCATTTACATTAGCACCCTTATCTACATAACATGATTTAAACAGATGAAATAATTCTTTCGAATTATTTAGCTTACAGTGTGATGATTTAGTTCATTCAACAGTACCTGTTAAATATTGCACCATATCTCTATTGCTATAACAAGAAGCCCAGTGTAGAGGAGTATTTTTGCTTATTTCTGAGTCCCATGAATTGACATTCACGCCAGCGGATAGTAGTCTCTTCACTCTGTCAAACCTAGATAAGCAAGTTTAGCTTATTATTGTAACCTACAATGAATATTCTATCAAGATTCCAAAAAATTCCAAATCTCACTCAGATGCTGCTGTTGCTCTCAGCAACTCCTCAATAAAGATCTGCCTGACTTTTTCAGTTGCTGCAACTTCCAATGCATTGTGTCCTTGAACATTTGTCGCAGCTGGATCGGCTCCACAATTCAGTAAAGTTCTTATCAAATCAATTTGATTATTCTAAAGAACAATGTCAAATGAAACAATCTACAAAAATCATACGCATATGAGAGAAACTTACAAATCTTAGAAACTTACTGCTGATGCGTATATCAGGGGAGTGCCCTCTTCAAAAATTGTCCCATTCAAAATCTTGTCTTTGGTGACTTCACTGCCAACATCATTTTCATCACCTGAGGGAAAACAACAGCCATAGATCATAATTTTGTGAGATTTTCAAGCACACATAGCTGAGGAGGGAGAGAAATAATAAGATTAATGACAATCAAATTGAGCTAACAACATGAGCTTGTATGACAAACTGTAACTTTTGTTGTGATTGAATTTCAATTCATTACAGTTGTGGCAAAGGCGTTAACGACCTTATACTGTAGTGTTAGAACCAACAAATATGGTGCATAAAATTTGCAGGGTTTCTTCATAGATTTCTCTAATACCATACCACATTGAGAGGCATGTACACATTTAATGGAATATCAATTAGAAGACCTCTCTTGTTTTGATTATTACAGCGCAGTGGACATACAAGGACATGATAGAGATTAATCATTTTTTAATAAAACTGTTAGGAAAAGCAGGCATGAATAATTTGATTTAGAACACTTTTTTTTACCGGCTTCACACCGCAATTTGAGGTTATTGTACATTTTATGAACTTTGCTATTTTTTCATGCTATTGTACCTAATTCAATTCCAATTGACAAAGAAATGAGAGTATGAATCGAGTGACCAAATTTATGGATGATAGTTGGTAAATGGAATTAAATGTGAGCTACTAGTCATTGTTTTCAATCAAAAAAACATCCTCTTGCAATGCATAGCAGTGACGAATCTTTAGGAATAGAAAGATGACACTTGATGAATCTGATTATGCCTAAGTATGATGAATTATAATACGTGTTTGCGAACAATTAGAAATATCAAGTAAAACAAGTAAAGGAAATTTTATGATGCTTACAGGCGTCCAAAATCGACCTGACGATATCGGTGCGGCCGTGTTCAATGGCCTTGCGTAGATTCTCACATACCTCTTGCATATTATTTTGTCATTCATCCCACAGGTAAGTTCTTCATGAGGTAGCGAGTATACTCAGTTTGATGAAAGTGAGTTTAACTCACGATTTATACTACTTAATTCACTTTCACTTGATACCAAAATTCATACACTCGCCCGGCATAACCATAGACTGTCTATGATATAGACATGGCATAACACACACACACACACACACACCTTGACACCTGCATACCTGCATCATGCGCATCTGCTTGCTTGAAATATCGTCTGCTAGCTCGACAAAATCGGCTGCTGTGCCGTGCCGATGCCGTAAACCTACCGTAAACGTAAACACCGTAAGCCGTAAACAGTATAAGTTGATTGCAGATGTGAAACAAAGTAAACAGTGCTCCGCATGAGTCAATTTTTAATAAAATGTTTCATTCTTGTCGAGGAGTGATGGGTATTTCAACTCTCGAAGGCGACAAGATCATTTTTCCAAAAATCAGTCTGAACGTTGAATGAGAGATCAGTAAATGTCAAAACATTCCTCCACTATATGTAGCATGGTGATAGAACATGGTTAAAAGCCAAGGAGATGCAAAAAATAGCGGAGAAAACGGAGCATTTGACCGTATCTGATCGTATGTATGGTCTGTACTCTGTAGTGTCAATCACAAAATGTCAGCCACTCTGAGGAGTAATTGCAGATAGATGATTTACAAAATATCTATGAAAATTTGTATCAATTTTCTAAAAAATCTAAATCCCAAAATATGTTGAATAATTATCTCTTTAAATAATAAAGTCACTATTTGTAGCAATGCCAAGATGCTCACGATGATGATGAAGAGCTTAACGTGTGTTTTATTACTGAGCTGTGCTGTCACAATATGGTATATAATATTATTGGTGTTCAACAAAGAAGTCACTTCTCCCTTTGTCCATCCAAGCTTAGACAAATTAGCTATCAATGCCAATGACAGTGGATGGGATGCCACAAAACTGATGGATCTAGAAAACTTTGAATATATCATTGATGCTAAATGTGCTCTCAAGAGTAAACATTTCAAACAACTGCCAAATGGGCAAGAAATGAAGGCTGTTTGGGTTGTAACTTCTTATGCAGGTGATGTTACAAAAAGAAGTGCTCTCAGAAATGCATACACAGATGAGGAGTTGAGACAACTTGGAATACGAAGAATATTTTTACTTGGGACTTTGAATGATGGAGCTCAAAGAAAATCAGGGGTCACTCAGCTGGCTATTCAAAATGAAGCAGAGAGGTTTCAAGATATTATTCAAGGTAATTTTATTGAAGCGTACAAGAATTTGACATACAAGCATTTGATGGGATTGCAATGGGCTGTAGATAGATGCAGTAATACTCATTTATATATCATGAAAATGGATGATGACATTATTGTCAATATATATGAAGCAATGGCCCTTCTTGAGAATAAATCAAGTGCTAACGCTCGTGGAGATTTTCTGATGGGGTATGCTATGAATAATATGGCTCCTATTAGGATCAGAGAAAGTAAATGGTTTGTTACCTATGAAGAATTTCGCGGGAGTACTTATCCATCGTTTCTCTCTGGATGGTTTTATGTTTTAGACATGTTGACTGCAATGAAACTAGTTTTCCAAAGTAGGCAGCATGCCAAATACTTTTGGATAGATGATCTTTTTATCACAGGAATTTTGAGAGAAGAAGCTGGGGTAGGACAGCTTGTTGATATCAGTGAGTACTTCACAAGTGATTACAGATTTTTGAAATGTTGCCTCAAGACTCAAGAAACTCTTACAAAGTATAAATGTGACTTTATTGTTGGACCTGATGGAGGGGATAGATATCTGTTATCAAAATTCCAGAAGTTTAGCAAAGAATGCCACTATCAACAATGTAATACTCGTCCCAAACTTCAACTTCTCAAAGATAAATGTATATTAGATGATAGAAAGTTAGACTTAGGGAATGGAAATGTCCAGGTTGACAAGATGATTGTGAATTCAGTATTCTGAAAGCTTGAACGAAATTGTATCCGTCCAAATAACTGAGTGTCTCTATTTTTTATACCTCTACACTTTATTGAAAAAATATGTTCAGAGTAATAAAATTCTCAAAAATCACTTTAGTCACTTTGTCCAACATCAAAAAAAAAACAATTTACTTTACAAGCAGCGTCCTCATTCATCTATTATCTAAACGAAAAGTAGCTCCTATACAGAAATGGTCACTTCCTACAACTGAGTTTGGTATCCTAGAGATTAATTTCGTACAATCTTCTACAGAAGGTAATTGGTATTTCTCTAAAACTTGCATGTTGCTGTAGAACATATAGTCAACAGTAATCCATCTATCTTGGAAAGTTGTGGCCTCGATTCTGCCATTCTTGTCTTGATGATTATATACACTTCTTAATTGAAATGGGTGTGTCAAGAGACCTGATGAAAAAGTAACATAGTGTCCATCGGCTACTTCGACTTTCTGATAAACAGTTGTCTTAGAATCAACCAATCCTGCATCTGCTTGCAATTGCGATCTTTCACCAGTTTGCGAATCGTCTTCACACTCCGTATTCCGTAACTGAGTGGAGAAAATGAGAAGAATAAGAGAATTAAAACAAGTGATGTCTCTGAAAACGCCTTTTGATAAAATTGGTCTTACCATGACTCGCCCACTACCTTTACCAGATAATCTTCTGGATAAAACATTGAAATGCTGGCATTCATCTGTGACATACAAGTGTGGAGGGATCAACGAATTTGTGAGACAGCGATAATCACATTCTTCCAAATTTCGTCCTTTTCCCATGAATTCGATTGATCCTTCAGTGATGAACTTGTACACTCCACTGTGCGGCAACAGATTGAAATCACCTGACAGAATTATTGGAAGATATTGTGGACCTAGTCTGTTGGGATAATTGGATTCATCTCTGATTCTAGGTTGACTGAGTTTATATAATCAAGCTATACTCACGGTGTATTTTCTATAAAAGATAGCCGTTCTATTTCTGCAAATAAAAGTTGTACTTGACCTAATCTGACATCATTGCGTCTTGGGTTGTAAAGTAAATGTGTTGTTGCAACAACAAATTGCGTTTCTGGATTCTTTTTCAAGGAGAATTTTGCAATCAAACCAACATTGTCTCTGCTGAGTAATTCAATACCATTTTGGAACAGTTCAACTTTCAGTGACTCCATTAAAGTAAATATATCTTCTCTATACATAAGTAAAAGGCCATCAGTTTTGTCATTTGTACGTCTTTTATATAAATAATTGAATTTGTGATTTTGGAAGGGCACAAGGAAGTCCTTTAAATGGTTTTCTTGCACTTCTTGAAGACATATCACCTGTAAGACAAACAATGGTTCAATATTTCTTTTTTTTACTTTGGTAGTCTATCTGAAGAAATCCTTCCTTACATGAGCCTCTGATTCTAGTATTTCCTGAACTATGAGAGGTTTTCTCTTCTCCCAAGACAGCTGTGATTTATTATGACCAGCATATAAATATGAGTGAGTATCTAGCAAATCTTGAGCCAATATATTGAAAGAAAGTATTCTGAATTCAAATGGTTGTTCTTGATTTCCTATGGCTTCCTCTGAAATTGTATTCATCACATGAGATTTATCTCACATTTTACATGAGTATATGAATGAAGATGGAGTTTGAAATTCAAATCAAAATCTGGATTCACCAGAGGTAAGACTAATCTTGATGATCAAGATTCTGTCAGTTATGAACCTAATTTTGATTATTCATTGAAATAAAACTATTTTTGTAACTCTGAGGATGAAGGGGTAAGCTTAACGTTTTCCAAATTTGAAAGTGTTATGCTGTTCCAACAATGGGGTAAGTGCTTCATGCAATAGAAGTTGATCAAGACTGCATAATGATTAAATGATTGATCTCATACTGAACAAGAGTAGTGATCATCTGAATACATGAATTGTTACCTTGTGACACACTTTTCCATATTCTTATCTTTTTGTACTTCTTTTTGTCCACTGGGCCTGATATTCTAGATGTTTTGGTATCAGCATTGAGATTGAAGTCCAAACTCTCTACTTTTTCATCCAAAATTGGAGCAACATGCATCTTACGGAATGCACAACTGATATCCTCTTCATTCATTGATGAAATATCTGATCTTTCATCACCAGATTTGCAATTCAAGTTATCCATATAGGATTTCTTTGGGCACGCTTTGAGATGAGTCTTGGTTGATGACTGTGCGGCCTTGGCTGTAATCTGGAAAGCATAAATATTGAGTGAAAAAAACAGTTGAGTCGAGGTGATTTACAATATTTAACTTGCAGTCTACAACTGATAAAAGCAACTGAGCTTTGTCGGGTAGAGATAGATGGAGAGAAAGAGTTAGCCTACATTGACGTGACGATGAGGTATTGTCTGCAAATGGACCTTTGGGCAACAGGCATTTATAGCTAGAGAGGCTGGTGCCAAGAATCTGGTGGTCCGATTCATTTATTAGGATCAGATACTGTGTTGTACTGAATGCAATTACTTTTATGAAAATTTACTCAACAATAAGGTGAGCACAAGCTCGCTGATATATTGCAGTGCACATGCACCAAGTCCACTCCAAACAATTTCTCTGTGTCTCTGTCTGGGCTAATACCACTGCACTGTTTACTTCTGATGCCCTGCAGCAACCAGGAAGCGGGTTGCACTCACTGAAAGCAGGATCTCAACGAGGATGAGCACGACGTTGCGGAGAATATCTGCGCGCACATAGTAGCTTTGGATCCTCATCAATAAAGTGTAGAGAGGAGCTGAGTGTTATCGGCGCGCTTTGTCATTGACGATCGAGACAGCCGAGGATCTGACGAATAAGGAATAAGTACCTATATCGCTGCGAGACAGATCCAAATCAGCGCATTATCGCGCTTCTTCGAAACCTCTGGATCAGATAAGAGGAGAGCGACTGTCCGTATGAGTAAATAATAATGTATGCAGCGAGGCTCGTAAAATGGAGATCACGAATGCAGAGGAAACTCATACGACGGAGCTCTGCGAAGTAAAAGAGCCCGCAACCAAGGTGTGAGTCTTTGGAGCAGCGCTGCGACTTATCAGATCTGAATTCTCTTCTCCTCCTTTCCCACAATAAAGAAAGAGAAGTGCAAAAGCACTCTCCTTGCTGTTTTTTAATTCGCTCACTTTTCAACTCGAACCACGAACATGGGATGAACCAAAGTGCAACTCACGCGCAGATTATTGTTGGGATGCACCACAATGCACCAACCGCACTGCAAAACTGCGATGCACTTACCCGAGTAGAAATCGTCTTTGGCTATCCAGACAGATTTGTATGGCCCATATTCGGGATCCGTCTGGGGGGTTATCGTAAATGAGTAGGGACGCGCTGGCGCGTTTTGAGCGCGAAACCCAGCGTGTAGCTCGGCGTGTAACCAGCGCGAACTGAAAAACGCGTCGTCGGCGCGTAAAAACTCGTAGTGTATGGTCTGCAGCCGTCTGCGCGCGCCGTCGGGCCGTCGACGAGGAAGTGAGATAGCGATACCTGCCAACCTGCCAGCAGCTGATCAGGTAGTACTAGGTTACGCCATGCATCCACCTACCTCAAAATAAACAAGGTATTGTCGTAGGGATTGCTTTGCAAAATGTTAACAAAAATTGGTATTTTTGTTCTGATTTCTCTCGTGGGTGTTGTAGCTGCACGTAAGTTTTTTTCGCGTATTTCAAATACCAAAATATCATTCCCACGAATTGTTGTTGGATCCAGTGGCAAACCCGTACGAAGATGAGCTTGGTCAATTGCTCGCTGAAGCTTTTGCTGATCATGCTTTTGCTGATGAAGAAGAGGATGATGAATTGGAGGATTACCTTGCAAATGTCTTCGGAGAACCAGCTAATGATGAGGAAGTCGAGCTTGCACAAATGCTCGACGACCTCATCATTGAAGCAGAGGTTCAAGAAGTTAGGAGGGCAAGGTTCCTCCACACAAGAATCATTAGGAAAACTCTGCGAGACATTTCTAATCCATTTGAAATAGATCCACAATGTTTCAGGCGATTGTACAGGTAATGCCATTTCATCATCTGACTGATTTTTGGTGTTTTATTCTCTCTCTCTTAATTTTGACATTACAATCTTGAACAAAACTGTAAGATGCACTTGCAACCACTTTCATGCTAATTTGATGAATAATTTGAAGCAATTATGTAAAACTCCATTTTGTGACAGATTGTGGCCTGTTGTTGCTATGCGCTTAGTAGATGCTTTAAATGACCAATTGGATGTGAATAAGCAGACCAAAATCCCCAACCACCTACAGGTTTTGACCACTCTAAGATTTTTGGCAGAAGGTGGTTTCCAAAAGGGTGTAGGCCAAGATTATAACCATCCAATGTGTCAGTCGAGAGTCAGTTATGTTATAAACAGAGTGATTAATGCCATTCTCTTGCAAAAAAACCGATGGATCCAATTCCCCAATGATCGTCAATCTAGATTACGAACACAGGCTGAGTGAGTATTTTTTCAACGATACTGTATCTATACTTACCATGGCCACTATTTTATACTAATTGTTTACAATGCCTAAATTATGTTATACTATTCATCTTTGATTGATCTATCTTTATCCAGATTAGCAATATCGATACATGAATCTGTACATACTTGCAGAGATGTATACACCATTACTTGAAATTCTTCAACATGCAGGTTTCAGGGGACTACTAGGCTGACTGGAATTTTAGGGCTGGTTGATGGATTTTTGGTGCGAATGAGGAGACCTCATCTGCATGAAGAGGCATATTACAACTACCGCGAAGGGCCTTCTGTGAATGTACAATTGGTAAGAAAATTGCATTGTATTATCCATTGCACACTAAGCTTCAATTATTTCCAAGTTTATCTGAAGTTAGAATCCTAAAATGACTATCATTTCAATTTTTCATTAGCCCTTCATTCGCTGTCTGAGTTTTGACTCTTTTAATTTTGTAATGTCATTATATAATTGTTACCAGTACTCCACTGGTCTCAAGCTTTAGCATGAACAAAATCTCACTCTTTTGAACAATATATGGCTCTGTATCTCAATTTTTCACATTTTCATGAGTGATCAAATTATTGGAGGATTTTTAGGTCTGCGATGCTAGAGGTGTTATTTTGGCCATTCGTATTGTACCCGGATCCAACAATGATATGCACAATTGGAACTTCAGTGAAGTTCGAGAGCTGTTGCTAGCTCTCAGAGGCAATGCAGCCATTGTGGAGGATGAGGGTTATTACTATGTATTAGGTGAGTTCATTATTATCCTTTTTTTGGTTGTACTTGTTACAAAATCAATGTCTGAGCCCCGCTTGTAATTCAATAGGTCTAATATTTTGAATCTGTATGTAGGCGATGGTGGATACACTCCATCGGTCATTCTGCTCACTCCTATCCAAAATGCCCCTATCAACTCCCCTGAATGGGTTTACACGCGAGAGCATTGCAGAACCCGCTGTATGGTGGAGCGCACTATCGGTGCTGTCAGTGGGGTTTTCATGGCCTCGAGTCGGTCCAGGAAGCTCTATTATTCGCCTGAGAAAGTCGCTGAGATTGTCACCTCCAGCGCAATCCTTCACAACTTCAAGAGAGCTCATGGGTACCTTCCTCATATAATAATTTGAATTTCTTGGGACCAGGTTTTGGCTTTCTAAGAATATGAACTAGACCAATCTTTTTTCTTTATAGAATGGGAGATTGGGAGGATGGTCAAGTCGCTAACCCTGACGAATACGTTGAGCACGTCATCGACGAAAATTACCACGCTGGGTTGAGAGAGCTCGACGTCATTCTGGAAGCTCTTTATCGCTAAATTTCCAGCATATTGCCTTGCATGCGAATCTCGCAATTCAAAATTACCATTTTGTCTCAATTTTTTACAGAATTGATCTTCTAATAAAAGTGTGCAAAAATGAATCTGGAATTGTGCGACGTAATCAAAGTATTGAGTGTTTTCGATGAATTAAAATGTAATCTCATTATTTGCAGGATGGTAGGGAAGGGCCCTTCTCTCACAAAATTCGCAGTTAGTATATAACGTGATGAATGCTTGCATGCCATGGAACGAGAAAGAGAGTGTGAGCGTTCCAATATAAGCCTCTTGCTGTACATGCACAGACGAGCCAAGAGCTTTTATATGTGTCAGTAATGAATGGCGTGGACTATCCGTGCGGGATGGACTCGCCCAAGTCGTTGCCTCTGCTTTCTCAGTAGCCATCTTAGCTCCGCAATGAATTGACGACGGAATCCAGTCAGTCATAAATCAATCCAATTTGTAAACTTAATAGGTCGTATGATTTTTCGGTAACCGGTAAATCTGTTGATCTGCGGAAGCGGAAAATGTCTTTCTACTGCATCAGATCCAGTAAGTACATCGACGTATTGAAAGTTTTCATCCAAAACTCAGAACGTGGCTTGCCCTCTCAAACGATTACGGTCGCTTCATGCATCACGTGACTAGTAAATTCAGGCTCTCAATTCACATTCACGTCATCATGCTAAATTTGTCTAGCAGTGAGAAATTAACGGCACAACTACTTAATACTATCGTAAGGGCTACAACATATGTCGTATAAGATAAGCGATGTTCATATCGATGTTAATCAACTGCTAAGTTTACCATTACTTTCGAAATCTCTCAGAGAGGGAACTGCGAAAATATTATCGCAGCTTGGAAAATCACCAGGGTTTGTGCAACAGCAGTTATAATACAACCATTGGTTTGCGAGATAAACAGAGACAATTTCCATTTATTGAAATGAGAAAGTGTAGGAAAATGTAGTTCTGATACAGTATCACGTATTAAGTGTCACATGAAGTGCTCATGAACAGGAGTCCTCAAATTATTCAATCTTACAGAATATCGCGTCATTCGGTAGTGCTCTCACTCTTGTCCTGCGAACTAACGTCTTCGAGCATAGATAAAGCCATATGCGCCGCCGATCCTGCCACTGATCCAATGATTTTCTTGAAAGCTTGCTCACAATCAGAGTTAGTCGACTCTACAGCCGTAGTAATTGCTTGATCCACGATTTCCAGACTTTTCATTACTGCTGCGTTTTTCTCCTCGTTTCGAGCCCGTGTATTGGCAACAGCTTCACGAATCGCCGTCCTGACCTCGCCGTCAATATACATCTCCAACTGCTCTCGGGATCGAGTAATTTTTCTGTCTACTTCATCGGCCATTCGCGCAATAGAGATTTGTAGCTCGTAGCGAAACGTTGCAAGTAGTTGGTTGTTAGCAGAGGGTGCTTGCGTATGATTAGCTTTACCATGCTCTTGCATTGTTGAGCTTTGGTCTGATTCCTTCGCAATCGTGCAATTATTTCGAGCTTCTGTGTCGTTCCGACGAAGACCGCTTGCTGAAAAGAATTTCCAATTGAATTTCTAAATTAAGATGGTGGAAGTCCAAGTCTCTGGAAATCAGAGCACCAGCTAAAAAACTACCTCGAAAAATGTTGGACCCGATAGAGCAAAGAGTCTTACATAGCAAAGGGGTTTCAAATATTTTTTGGGATTGCGTTTTTCAATCATCACTTTGAGAATGATTACTGTGAGATTCCCCGAACTTGGAAAATTTCGTCTGACTGATAAGGGGGACCCACGAAGTACAGACCACCAAATCTCACCAAATTTTTTGCACAGCCTCGTACCACCTAGAATATGAAGACTTTAGAGTAACTCACTCCGTCAAATGGACCTTCTGTTCAGAGCTACAAGTAAAAATTGCAGCATTGTCAGTGTGTGTATATATATATACATATATATATGTATCACTTTTTAACATGGGTCTGCATGGGCAATGCTAATGTCGTAGGCTGTAACTTCGAACAGAGGGCCTATTTCACGGAGTTACTCTGGATTCTTCATGTTTCAGGTAGTACGAGACTGTAAGAAAAGTCTGGTGAGCTTTGGTGACCCGCACTTCGAGGGTCCGCCTTGTGAGTCATTTGGAAATTTTACCTAAAAGATGGAAAGTGGCTTGAAAAATTCTTTATATTTCGTGAGTTGCAAGTGTCGGAGTATTCAACTCTGAGCTTCAGATAACCTCCTACACGGTAATGGAAATGTTCAAATAATTGGTGCATTATCTAGATTCTTTACGTAACAGACGTTAGGAGGAAAATATGACAATCACTTACTCGTCATTTCTGTATCTTCATCTTCAGTTTCGTCATCGGAAGATAAGGTTATAGTTCCATCTTCATTGATAAAATTTTCAACTGATCCACCATCGTATTCCATTTTCTCTGCAGCTCTCTCAGCGCTCATATAAGCCTCGTAAACAAGACTTTGGTAACCATCTAAATTGTCCGTTCCGATGCTATCCTTCACTTGCAAGATCTCGCGTATTTCCGCAAGGTAGACCTAAAACATGGGCATAATTTCAAGGTTTAGAGATTGAAATCCAGCGTTGTACAATACCTCAGATATATTTTACACTCCCATCAACTATCCAAACAATCTAACGATCGATATTAGAGAGCCTTCATTCAGAAGTCACTTCCACTCCATTCACGTACAAGTCAGAATAACTTATTCCTAATAAATTCAGCCACGAACATGAAGTTTTAGAAGATACCCAGGTGAACGAGAAACGTAGTATTAACTTCATTCCATTTCTAAGAAATGCAAAGATCAACATGAGAATATAGGAATCAATCATGTAATAAGTGAACGGTGTTGGATGAACTGCTGAAAAACGAGACAAAAGTTTGCGTGCAAGTTCACTCATATCCCATGATCAAATAACTGGCGATTACAAATCTGCCTCATTTGCTATCCAGGACTAATGTCTTTCACGGCGATGCGTAACTGTTACATCTTGAACTGATGAAGGAAAAGTTAGATAACTACGCTTGGTTTACTCCTTTCAAGCATGTATACATATATTATCTTTAATCTGAATTAGCAACCACGCAGAGCAATTTATCATTCAAGAGCAAGACTCTAGTTAATGACGTCCTTATCAATGTTTTTCTATGAATCGTGACTACCTCAGGATGAGCTCGATATAAAACCTTGCAATTGCATTGCTCTTCATACTAGCCTGATAAACAATGGCTAACCTCACGAAAACTAAAAAGAAAAGGAAGTCTGTTGAAACAATTCATGAGTAGTGAAAAAATAGGAGCTTTCGTGATTGATCACCAAATTTGAAAATGATGCAATATGCTAACGAATGCCCAAAGCTTACAAATAAAAAGAACCAAACTAAGTGTTCTACTAGCTGCAGAAATTATGTACAACAAACTTGCTGCCAGATTGATTCATCTAAGAAGTAACGTCCTGGGTCTAACTTACACTCTTCCACTTCTCTTGAGAGAATTGAGGCCCAATCTTGCTGTGTAACATGAATAAAATTTCATCCCACTTTGCTTGGTCCTCCAACAAAGATGCAAACCATGGTTCTTGAATACAGTACAACATTAAGGTTTCCATCTGCTCCCTGGTTGCTCTCAGTTCTCTGCAAAAATTATGTTTCATGAGTGGTTTTATATGCATGTTATTCGAAATTGGATACAATTTGAGCATCATGATTATAATTTTGCTATAGTTGAATAACCAACGAAAGGTGAAAAGTGAGCCTGTTTAATGAAAATATGTGTGATTTCAATGATCAAACATATGAATCACGTTTCAATTACATATTGGCTACTCATCACAGCTCTATAAATCTATTGGCCATGTTAACAGCAATCAATGTAATCAAACTCGAGAACCCAGGGTTACGCTAAGGATGAAGAAAAAAATAATTTCTATTGCAGTGATTGTACTGATAATTTGACTGTACAACCCATACATCACCTTTCTTTGAAGCCACACTCAGGGATGATAGACCATCCAAGTCCAGGAACTCCAAATATGTTGACAATACGGTTATCCTCATCACTAACTTCCAAACCTGGATCGATGTGACCACTTCGATTGTATGCTTTCAGAAACTTGTTTTTCCTAGCCTTAGCTTGAAGTCTACAGTTTTTCCAATACTATGATATAGAATTCAGGAAAGCTGTTAGAAACTCGTAAGGACAATGAGCTAGACATCTACATAGGCTAGTACAATGATCACTCGAGGTTGGTGATCCATCAGCTATACTCACATTTTTCCACTGTTTTGAACTTCGTATGGCAGGTCCCATTTTGTTGAGACGATTTGCAAGATCTCCCCATTTCTTCTGAGAGTGTTTGTTGCCCATGGGACCCATTGTTGTTACAAGATTGCGGGCAAAGAGCTTGTCATCTTCCATGTGCCTAATCATACTCAAGTGTTGATCTTTACCCACCCTGAAAAATATGTAGAATTATTAGGAGACCTGTTTATTGAAAAAAAATCCACACAGCAAGAGCAACGAATATATTATACCACATCCTCAGGGTTGAAAGTCTCATGAGAGAATTTGTTGTCATCTTGAGCCTACCTTAGTGTATTCGGATTCTGCATCTTGGTGATGATTCCTCTAGACCTTGAGACTGCGTCGCACTTGTCGAACGCGCTTTTTCTTTCATCAAATGTATCAAACAACTAATGAAACGAAAATCGGAGTCACTTGAAGCGTTTTTCCACGAGTCAACAAACAGCGTTACAGTTTCAGTTGAAACAGGTTATGTCGTGTGGGGATGATGCATCTTTGTGTAAAGATACCGCATTACCTCATACATTAGACACGTGTATTATACGAAGTCAACTGAAGGTATCATACCTACCTGCATACGTGTTTCACCTTTCCTTCGATACTGGAGGTTGTAGGGCATAAGACGTAGTACATCTTTTTGCATTCTACTGAATTTCTCAATCATCAACTTTACATGCATTATCTCGTATCGATCAACCAAAAACGGAATCAGGACGAAAAATGTCAGGAATTTCATTGTTCATCACGACGTCGATTCAAAATTGCACTCTTACTCGCGGGCATTCAATCACGCAGACGCAATAGCAGTAGACGATAAATTTTTAAATATGCAATTTTGCAACGTCTTTTTTGCAAAAGTAATCGTGAGCCTTGTGCTTGATCAATTCCATTTTCTCACGTCTCAAATGATTTGATTTTTTCGCTAGCTGGAAAATGCCATCGGTTCAGTGAGTATCCGTACTTTGTTTTGTAGGAAAATGTTTGTTCGCAAAAACTTGTGGGACCGCTCTTTGTCAAAGTAGTTTCGTCCTAACCCTACTGTGATGGAGGTTCAGTGACCAATATTGTGAAATTACGTTATATTCCTTGCAGAGTACGATCATCAAATGAACAAAAGAGGATATTAGCACAATACATGTTTGATAATCCAGAATATGCATTGGATCCTATAGACACATGCAAAGGAAAGGAGCTTCTCGATTCGCTCAATGATGCACCAGGACCTTCAAGAACAATTGATCAGTGGATCAAGGTGAGATATTGTGTTGAAAGATTTGTTGCGATCAAAGTATATCCCAATAGCTGGTGCCCAATACATCAATAACTCAACAATTCAAACTCTTTTCAATAATTCATTCGGTCTCAGACATACAAGCAGGTCAAGAGAACAGTGGTTCAACAAGCACTTGATGGTTTAGAGGATGATTTCAATGACTATTACAAGCTAATCATGTCTGGGAAAAGAAGGTGTGATGAGTACGCACAAAAGAACAACATCCCAATCGATCATTATGCAACTAGATTGAAGCGTAAAACTGGTTCCCACAGTAAAACTAGTTCTCACAGTAAAACTAGTAAACGTACAAAGGTTCAACCATGTAAGTTTACATTTATTAAATGCAAATGGTGATCTCTTTACGGAGGAGTGGATGATGATTATTATTTCTAGATGATGAAGACGACGATGCAATTGAGGAAGAACAGTTTCATGATGGTGGAATAGAAGTGAAGTATCAATCGCTTCCCCTATCTAAAACTGGACCAGGTAAAATGCTTAAATTACATGTAGAACACAAGCTTGTCATGAGCCTCTATTAATTCAATGCATTCAGGTTCTCAGGAAGGAGATGCCATTGGTATCAATGACAACTCTCGTGCGCCCATGTCAGCTTTGGATCCCAATACTTTGGCAAAAAGAAAGGAGGCATTCAGGAAAATGGCTGATTTGAAAGCGCAATTCAAACCATCAGGTAGGTTTACTCTCATCTACTGTCAGGAAAATCATGCAAATGAGAAATAACATATGAACTACATTGAGACTAATTTCATAATAGCTAATCGCCAATCAAAACTAGGAAAAGCAAGTCCATCCGCAACTGTCAGCCACACTGAGCAAAAACAAGATGTATCAGTTCAGATATTTGTACAAGAAGAATTGGAAAAACCCAATTCTTCAGAAATAGGTAAACAGAGTAAGATAGGTAGAGCGATCCAACAAGAAGTTGCTAAAGCATTTGCTAAAGAAAATAAGAGAATCGAGCAGCAGATTTCAAATATGGTTGAAGGTATAAAGATAAAGTTGTCACAGGTAATTCAAGAAGAACTGGGGAAAAATCCTGCAGATATCCTAGAAAAGAATGAAAAGATTGAAGATACTGTTGAGAAAATGAGGAAGACTGTTACAGAGAAAGTTTTCGCACACAAAAAGCATTATTTGAATATGTCCAGGGATGATGCAAACACTTTGATCTCTTTACCTGTGAAAACTGTTTTTAAAAAGTGGGATGAAAATTTATAACTTGAGCAATTCTGCCATCACACAGCTTTTTCTCAGTCTAGTATGATTCTTTTGCTAGTAAACTAATTCTTCTCTTCAGTTATGTAGTTTTGTAACGATGTCTAAAGTGGTTACAAAGGAAAAGTGTGCCTGTTAGTTAATGCTAGGCAAATGTTATGTTCTGTGACTTATAGATGAAATAAGTTTTACAAATGTGACTGATGCGCATGAAAACTCATGTGTCTTGGTGTAAGCCTGAAAAATATCCCAAAGATTGGGGGTTGCTTTTATCCCTGAATGTCATTGTTTGATTAACCAATGAGTACTTACCAATTAAGAAAAATTTGCTAGTTTGTTATCCGTTTTACCACAAAAATATATTTTTGAGTAAGTAACCAAGTATTGTGTAAAAGAGAATGATAACAAATTGATAAGCTTAACTACTAGTTTCAGTTCACTCTAATCAATCAAAGGTCTATTTGTATAAGTATTGAGGAGCATATGATCCAAATTTGACACCGTGACTACGACAACTGCATGTAAACACATAACATTAGGCTTGAGATTGTTGCTTACGGTGTTAGTGAAATAACGTATCAATCATCTTCATGATCGAAATCAGTCTCCTTGCAAGTTGTTCTACTGATGTTGAAAACTTTTCAACAATCATTACATCTCAAGACCTAAGGACTGTGTCCAATCCAGTGCTGATCCGCTTAAATGGATTTAAAATATTTAATATTTGTCTTTGCTGGAAACATCAATAAAATTGCTTCATCACAGACATAGAAATGACTTTGAGTCAATCAAGAGTATTCTTTTGGGTACTGCACTATCCAGGCTGAGGCACATCCTTAAAGGCGCATGGCACAACTAGTGATACGCATAATTTTATGAGACCTATAGAAGAGGACCACAAATGGATTACAATCACTTATTAAGTGCAACACAATTTTATTGTGTTGCTCTAAATAATTAATCATGAACAATTTCTCTAAATAAGGTTGGGTACTTGGATGAACAAATGGTCTTGATTAATAGCGCTCTTCTTCTTCACAGCAGTCTACGTAGACTGGAATGAAATGAAAGACACGTGTGATTTTCATAACATCAAAATATGATTATGCTGTCTTTGAGTGATGAGCCGTAGGCTACAGTTGAAAGCATCACATAATTCTGCTCCCTTCAATGATATTTATCCTTCTTATGAGATTTAGCAGAAAATGCAAAGTTCTTTCAACTGCTCCTTCCTGTTAATGTTTCTACTTCAAATGTAGTTGTAGAAATTTCTAAGAAACGAAAAAAATAGAGTGATAACCGTCTTTGTCATATTTAAAGCATGAAACTAAAAATTTCAACAGGCCCTCCCTAATAATATCTGTTATCAAACAGTTTTGCCTTCGGTGTTTAATTTAACCTTCAATGCCTTTACTTTCACTCAGCGTCCAGCAGACGCTCTTCTGCATCATGTTTTCGTGATACTCGTTATATACGGTTCGCGCTGGATTCGCACTTCTGGCTACGCACTGGCTACACGCTTTGCTGGCTACGCGCTGGCTACACGCCGAGCTACACGCTGTCTCCGCGCTCGGTACGCGCTCAGCGTGTAGCGCGAATTTAAGCGGCCAGACTGGCATCCGTGTGGCTGTGTAATGATTTGCGGGTAATGGGCCTGTGCGGCGAACGTGTGGATTCCGTGTGGCGGAATCGCCCACAGAGATCCCATATGCGAGCCACATCATTCCCACATAGAAATAGCGTGGCGCGTCGCCATGGTACATTTGATTTCACGCCAAGTGCTGATATTGCGATTATTCTTCATTCTTGTGAATGTTTCGTTTAATATACTCAATCAATGTCGTCGTTTATAAAATATGATCAGAAATTCACTTATGATATTAATTATATTAACAGCCTTATTCCGTGCGATGATTTATGGACAATTGTTCCGTTGTAAAATAAGAAATATCCTTACAGTGGTCACTGGCCCTCGAACACTATGCAACATTCAGGTCTAAAAATTGTACTTACAGTCAACTCTCACCGTATAAAAGTGCTGTGTTTTCGGAAAAAAACGATTCGTTTCAACTTACGCCTTTGAGATCAGTTTTTATTCCAAATGTCCTCACCGTGTCAAGAATATATCGCTCGTATCATTCACGTAGATTGACTACAATACTTATGCCCGTCTGGGAATTTTTTTTGGATACCGTCAACCGGGGTTACTTTGAACAGACGAGGTAACTTTGAACACTTGTTTGAATTCTCGATATCAGCAAAATAAGGATGCGCAAGGGTTCTAGCACTAATTTGTTTGATAGTTGCATGCGTGGAGAACATTTTGCACCGGTGAAGGAGTCTCTATCAGCTGTGTGTGACTGGAAAGCACGAAAACGGAGTGAAAAAACTGAAAAAAAAAAACATCTTTTGCTCCGAAACCATGCTTTCCAGCCACACACAGCTGATAAAGACTCCTTCACCGGTGTAAAATGTTCTCCATGCATGCAACTATCAAGAAAATTAGTGCTAGAACCCTTGCGCATCCTTATTTTGCTGATATCGAGAATTCAAACAAGTGTTCAAAGTTACCCCGTCTGTTCAAAGTAACCCCGATTGACGGTATCAGATTGATTGGAATACATCTATGAGCAGTCAAACTGCAGCTACATATATCTCAAATAGTCAATGTTTGGGCCAAATCCCGATCTCAGCTGTTTTTGGCCTCAAAATATCTCATAACCAACCATATTAGTGGCTCGCTTTACCATCAGTCACCATCATATTTATATCATTAAGATTTGTAAAGATTTTGGTGCGTGTCAGGATTTTGGAGCACATCAGTGTATTTTGAACATTTGAATTGTAATCAATCATTTGCTAAATATATTTTTTCAAAGTTCGCCAAATATCGGAAGAATGCCATCACTTTACTTTTCCGATAATATGCAATAGCGCTAACTTAGAACTTTTTTATTAAAAATGTCTCGCGTAGAGATTCATAAATTTTATATAATCCATATCTCCCTCAATTCCAAAAAAATACATCCACGTTCCTGCTGATCATTCCTTATTGAAGTTTTTTTTTCTGTTTCCAGAACTAATGAAAAGTCTCAAAAATTATAACATTCGAGATCCGTATTACGCGGTGATATGTTGTATAACTCCAATCCCCAGTCCCTGACTGTAGGCAAATATGCATACATGTCGTTCCAACTCGTATTCGCCACACAGATGCCATACATTCGCCAAAGAAAATCTGTGGCGACCGTACCGAAAATCATTACAGCGCCGCATGTGGCCCATACGGAAAGTCTGTGGCTATCCCGAATGGCCCATACTTTCGCCAAAGATAAATTTCTACTCGGGTATGCACTTGGATGCACGACAAAGTAGTGGCACACGTGCGCAATGGCTCCGTCCGTCGGATGGCTCCCTCTCTTACTTTATTATTATGCTTCTTCTAACGGAAGTTCCGTTGCAGGTTGCTCGCCAAAAACCTGCTTGGAATCGTCACATTTTCATTTTGTGATGTAACTATAGGTATGCGCTTGATATTCGAATCTTTGTTTTTTCTGTAAGCACAATCATTGACCACTTGTCAATGCACGCTGAATTTCCTGTACAAAAATTTAGATCCTAACGAGGCATTGCTATTTGAGACTCTGCTCATTTTTTTCATCATTTCCTTGGGTTTATAGGAATTAACGTGAACTGTGAAATAATTTTAGAACGAGTGATGCCTGAATTCCAAAATGGTTCCCGTTATAATCTTGAAAAAATTTTTGTATCGCTTATAAAAAGAAGTATACTTTTTTTTAAGGTATAATACCGATTACCGATTCTTCTTGACGAGAATTCTTTTCAGTCATGCACTCGACTTTCGTCAGGCCTTATTTAGGTTCATCTTCCAATCTCTGCAAATCCTAATGTCTCATTTACATCGATCTGGAAAATTAAGTGGGCAAAAAATTGTAGTCAATGAAGCAAATAATTGAAGTTCACAACCTTTCTCTCAGGCAGAGATCTCTGCTGCTTCATTAAGATAAAATCGTTATTCAAAGATGAGTCCAACGATTCTCATTATCGCTTGCATAGAATTTCAGAGAATTTCTCGGAAATTGGAGATATCATTTGTTATCATCACGAGGAAAACGTGGAACGAGGAAAACTATAATAGAAACTGAAATCGCTGGATCGGGAACCGCGCGCATATGTATTGCGGGAAGCGCCCACGGAAACTATATTACATGATAGATATAACTGAGAATGTAACACCTTGAAAGGATCTCGACAATGATTGAATTTGAAAATAATGAAGATTCATATTAGATCCAAAACCACTGTTCTGATTTATTGGTGTAGATAATGTTCAATTGTCGCCCGATGGAGCTATAGACATCATATCTTACGTGCAATTTGGTTTTGATTTTGAAACCGTGACAGTAAACATATACTCTCACACTTTACCAAAAAAATTGAGATCCTATACCTCACTTTTGCTTATACACTTCAAAGCAAAATATTTCAACTTACAAGATTCATTGTAAAAATTTTGCATGACGATTTCCTGTCCATGATTGGACTTAAAGTTTTACTAGTGTATTCATTTCACTGATCAGGATTTTGACTGTCTTTACGTAATCGAAAAATACGATGATTGAGACTTCACAGATGTGAGAAGATGGGATGAAATAAGATACACTCCATCATAAAATATACTATTATTTATTCCAATATGGATATTCACAACTATCACGTGATACGTGACTATTTTAATAAATTACAATTGAATACACAAGACATTGAACAGTTTCATCAATCAAGAAAATAGAGCTCGATCAATGATCATCCAATCGAATCTGAAAGATCCACATCAAGTTGAATTTATTTACAGCTTGTATCAAAGTGGTTATATTGTACAGTTATTGCTCATTTATGATATGGTAACAAGCTTCATCTGATAGGGATTAAGAGGCACTTTCATGTTCGAGTATTTCAGAGTTCAAGTGGCAAGGATACAAAATATAGTACATAATAGCCTGGTACTCAAACACATGTTTAGAACGCGAAGAATTTAACTTGGCATTCTGGAGCCGAAGTAATGAAAAATAATTATAGTACTAACTACCTTGGCTTTTGGTGGAAGGAAGTTATTTGTATTTTGTATCAAGTCAGTTTTTCTATCGTTCTAGCCTGCGGAAGAAATCTAGTAAAAATTCGGAAAATCCAGCCGATACCTAAACATTGATTTCCAAAATAATTTCACTTCGTGTCATTTTTATAAAAATACAGTACCCTGCAAAAAAAATGGAACACGGATACCTTCACTAAAACAGCCATTACTCCGACGCGTTTGGGTTTATACCAATTTTCCAAAGAGCACTTGAAAGATGAAAAAACAATCTATCAAATTATGTGTTTTAAAATTTTTTTTGATCGAAATTTCATGCCTTTAATTGACACTCAAAATTTGAAAAATTCTCATTTCAATCAATCATTGATCATTTATCGGGAAATTACGATAGCGTAAAAATTCTTGAGGAATGTTGTAGCTCTTTTCAAGACCTTCAAAATCGTTTTTTTATACATTACGTAGAGTACGGTTTATTATACCCGAGTTACGAGCGATCTCGTACAAAGAATTTTGTACGGGTTGAGTGTAACAAAAACACGGAAAAGGTCATAATCTACGATTTTGACGCAATATCTTCAGAATTCTATGAAACAATTTCCAGGTTCATTCCAAAAATTGGTCGAAAGGACTTCCGCCCACCTTAACTAAGAAAAACTCATGTCTCCATACTTTCGACACCCTCAACTCGTACGAAATTCTTTGTACGAGATCGCTCGTAATTCGGGTGGGAAAAATCGTAGAGTAATGTATAAAAAAAACGATTTTGAAGGTCTTGAAAAGAGCTACAACATCCCGCGAGAATTTTTACGCTATCGTAGTTTCCGTAAATTCCGTATTGTAATTTCGCTATCGTAAAAAAATTTTAAAATACATAATTTGATAGATTTTTTTCTCATCTTTCAAGTGCTCTTCGGAAAATTGGTGTAGACCCAAACGCGTCGGAGTGATGCCTGTTTTAGTGAAGGTGTTCCATTTTTTTGCAGGGTACTGTGTGTATATATATCCATTTTCTGGAGATGAATCGGGCTTCGAAGGGTCAACAAATTGTCTAAACTATTCTATGAAATCACTTAGAAAATTACTCCACATGGACTTCAGTATTTTCACGTGAATAGCTATTATAACTAAGCTTCACGAGACAGATTGAGATTTTTCAATAGTGGTGTGTGAGCCTGACGCGGATGAAGATCACGGATGCATGTCACGAGCCCCGAATCAAACTGAATGCAGCACCTAGTCCCCAGCTCAGCTCGTGTCCCTCAACTTTTTTCCGGAGCTACAAAAATATTCTATTTAAAGTATTCAGCACATTTATATTATCACACGATCAAATAACTGTATTCACTTACGGTGAATTCTGACTTGTCATCGAGTCCGAATCCGTCGTGGAGTAGCGTGTAAATAAACGTCAAATCCAAACACATGAAAGGTTGGTCTGTATTGGCATATTCACATGTTTCAAGGGCAGCTTTGCGGATGGATCCAATTGTAATAATGCCACCTTTAAAGGGATCTACCAGACCCACCTAGATGAGATAAATAAATTGATAAATCTTTGTAATCATTCGATTCAAATCAACATCGGCTTAAGGAGATGTTGGGTGCTAGCGTAGTCAAATTTCAAAATATCTCCACGAATTTTTTAGCTATTGTAGTTATAGGAAGTAACGCGGAATTCAAAAGATTCGTAGAATCGGCTTTACTACCATGTATCACAGAATCTCAAAAATTTATCAAAAAAACCTTAGTCTCAGTAGAGTATTATAATATGTAAGTGTATGTGACAGAAATAGAACTGCGACATCCTCCTTTTTTTGAAAAAACAAATTGATTCGTTTGCCTGAAAACGCTGAAGCCTGAAGAAAATGTCCAAATAGTATATTATGATACAAGGGCGCAAACGATGGTTCTCGCACTTCAAGTGACTTTTTCAGGCCCGAGCCGCAAGCGAGTGTCTAATTAGTCACGAGAAAGCGAAAACCATTGCGCCCGAGTATCATACTATATTTTTTGATCTTCTGTGAGCAAATGAAAAGCGAAAAACAGTGTGCAAATGACTCATTTGCGCACCTTTCTAAAAATGACACGAGTGTCAAGTACTTGTTTGGATCGAGCAAGCGCATACTGAACTGCAGTTCTAGTGAGAGGTGGATGTAATTTTTTTCGCGAAATCTCTATAGCTTCTGGGTCAAAACTCAGAGGGAAAAAGACCAGAGCAATGAACCATAAGCAATGATTGATTTCCACATCTGTGAAAGTAATTAATTTGTTCCCCAATAACCAAAGTGACTTTCTCCAACGAGTTGGAGTCGAGGGCCGAGAATATTGATTGGGGGCAAAATTTATCCCGTTTGAATTCCGAAAGCTTTGGGTCGGATTGGTTGGACTGGGAAAAAGGTAACAATCTGTGGGTAAATGACACTTCCCCAGGAGAGGCAGTCAAAGATATACTAATAAAATGTTCAGAGTTACGTATGAGCATAGAATACTCATGATATGAAAAACGAACCAACCTTAAGCATCATCACACCCTGCGATCGTACTTTTGTAACACATTATTGAAGTAAAATGTTCCAAAATATTCCAGAAAAATGGGGGTTTAGGTCTTTAAATGGATAATGTTACGACATCAAGTGACTAACCTCCACCATCCTCTCGAAGTAATACGAGAAGGCGTAAATTTCATGCTGGGAAAAATTTGGTATATCTCGAGGAGTGCCAGTTGATACAACTTTTTTCACTATTTCGATACACGATGAAAACCGCACTATAGGCCTTTTCTCATTCGATCCACCAAAGTTCTCAGTTTTTATCATCTTGAATGAGCCGTTTTCTGGTCCCTTGACAAGATAGTTTTTTCCACCATAGCTCCACTCAGCGCCAGTTATGATCGGGTTCACACATTCAGCTCGTAATTCAATGTGCTCAGACGATGACTGCGCGAGATTTGGTACTTTTTCTTTGTTCATGTGATTATCTGGATGTGTGAGGATTGCTTTCCTTGCCGCCATTAAACCCAACCCCAAAAAGCTTCGGGTATAAATACTGATATTTCTGTTGAAGGCATTGATATTGAAGATACTTTTTTCAGATTTCGACGAATTTTCTGAATGTTCAACAGTGGAAGGTTCAACCGCAAATGTCACCTGAGTCGAGCCACCGCCGAGATCTAGAGCTGCAACTGTGTCGGCTGAGTACTCTGCGCTAGTTCCCGATTTCGAAAATCGGCCTAGGAGGAAATTTACCGTAAACCATGAGAATATACCCTCATCAGAACCCTCCATAATTGATACAGAGTCGTCCGATACATTAAATCCGGATGCATTGAAAACTCTTTTGCATTCTTTAAGAATCTGCTGTGCGATTTGATCTGGCAAAAGCCGCAAGCCAGCGGTAGCTTTCATAGTTAACGGTGTCTGAGACCATTTCGACTCCGGTATTTTTGATTTGGCTTTCTGGATGAGAATATTCAAGGATTTCTCTACGCCAGCGGGATTTTTTGCAAAAGAGCTTAGTCCAGGTTTGGTTTCGTAAAATAATTCATCGTCCAAGATCAATTGACCGTTCACCATGGACTCGTGGAATGTAAAAGCTAAGACTCTACTCGCTGTCGAACCTGCATCGATCACAACCACGTGAAAGGGCTCGTGCAAGTTCATTGAAGTAATTAAACTGTCGATTGCTTTGTTTCCATAATGAAATCCATCTGCATCATTTGCAAGGCCAATGTAGATAAAAAATAGTCCAGCTAGAGGAATAAGAGGTACCAGATATCTAATTTTCAACCATCGTTGTCGCCTTGGCATTTCGGAAGATGTTTTGGAGTCAGAGCCTCTCGACTTTGTTCCAGAAATCCTTTTCTTCTCTTCTAGACCCTTATTCATCTGAAAATTGGAAAAATAGTTTCTCATAATAATTTGAATGGAGTCATGGAAAGAAGAAAGCCATAGTATGTACTTGAGGCAAAAAAGGTATCTTGCCCTGACATGTATATCTAGTAAAGAATAACAAAACATTGATCGAAAAGAATGCCAACTTGGTTTATGAAACATGAAAAAGACAAAGAGGTGGACGCCATGTAGGGTTATAAAGTGATTCTGGTTCATCAAGTACTCAACCCGAATTCTCAATTCTCTAAGGTTCAGGTGTGTATGAGAGGGAGCCAATTCTTTTTGGCTAGTTGTTTATGTCGTGAACAAAGTAAATTACCTTGAAAGATTCTGATTGAAAGTATTCTTCGAGTCATTACAGGTTGGTAAAGATTCGAAGATGAAAAATCACGAGGCCCACCGCGCACCGAACGTGCTTATCAAATCTTAGCAAGACTTGGAACTCTTCGCACACTATCCGCGACAGATTCCTCTGTTATCCTTGTAGTGGACAAAATTCACAAAAACCATAAAACGATGAAAACAATGTTTGGTGGTTGTCACTCAAATAGATGTGTCGTAAATTATTTGTCTGTACAAGTTAAACTCTATCAGAGCAGTCTGATTACAACTTCCCAATCTTTGGACTAATTGGGTGGTTTTAATTGGCACGTGGAAATTGACAAGAAAGAGGTTGTCAAAAACCACAGCAAGACTGGTTTGATCAACTGATACCATGGGTCCTGATGTTTGATCTTCTAACCCCTTCTTTGAGCTTTTCGACTTCAACTTCGAACCGAAGATCAAGTTCAGATTGTCCAAGGATCAAATATGATAATACTGAATTAAAGTTCTAAATTCTCATCAAATCTCAATAGTAACACTTCCAACATTTCTTGATAATGTAAGATATTGCACAAGTTCTACTATTTGTAATGCGTATCTGCAGAAGCTCTGTAGTCTGTCGATTATACTATCATGCTATATGTTCTTCAGTACATGCGATTATCTTTAACATTATTTTTACATGCTCTTTTGTTAATTCGTAAACACCAGACGGGGTCCTACCCCAAGGCATAATAAAGTACTATACATACATACATACTTCGGTTCATTATCACGTGCATTAGTCAAGTTATCTCAATTATATTCCCAGTCAGAATCGCAAAAGGGACTCTATGTTTTGTGCAATCGTGGCCAGCTTCGAAGGGCTTACATGAATTCCTCATAAAAATTTGCGACGTTTTCTTAAACAACGAGACTGCAGACGATGTGGGGTGCAATGCATAGGCGGATTGAATGTGATTGAGTTTGTTAGACAAAACATACTGTGAAGTAAATTATTCTGCGTCGAGCCATGTACAGGAAGACAAAACCGGAATGTGGACGTTACCATAAAAAATTAACGCGATCAACAGCAGTATGCTCACCATGAGCATGGATTTTAAGGACAAAATAAGACATAATAAGTCAAAACATACTATAGGTATTTACATTAATTTTATACTATCCAAGTGAATACTGGTCATCGATGTTACTGAACTTTTGGTTTGAACAAGTTCATTGTTGCTTTCATCCCAGAAGCTCAAGAGATACACCTACTTATATTACGATATAACTGCGTGCAAAAAATCAATCGAAACAAGGAAAATATCTCTTTCCTTTGCGACGATCAGCGCAAACATCAGTCAAAGGGTTGGCAACGTAAGTTTCACTCTAGCGAAGCTCACTTTCCAATAACTTGATTATCCAATTTCGCAAAATCATATTAAAATTCTGATTTTAATTAGGAGTCATCATAGATAAGCAAGATATAAGATGGGCTAAGCCGATAAAAAAACGTTCCACCGTACACGCCAGCGCGCTATAATTCCACAAGGCAACCGGTCATTTTTCAAATGTTCAGATTCTTCATGTTGGCGTTACGCACAGGCAATGCTTGATTCAATATTTTGTATGCTACCGAGACGTTCGTATTTTCCTTTGCGTTGTTAAGAAAGTTAGGCTCTCGACAATATATCTATTTGCGGTAACAATCCCCTCCACGAGACGGCAAATTTTTAAAATAAGTAAATATGAGTACGGGATCGGACGTGTGCCTTCAATTCATGGTCATCAATTCATAGTCATCAATTATTGCGACTCACCTGTCTCTGTCTCACATTCATCGTAGAGAAGTTTTATTTTTCTAGCCTCGCTTTCTTAGTTGACATCCACGGGCGTTAACATGAAATATACGATGACTTGCAACTTTGTGATTTTCCGCACTGTTGCTGATACTTGGTATAAACTCACACGCGTCTCAGAACTCTAATATACCTGAGATACTTATCACATCTTCTGTATATAATTATTATCTTTTTGCCATATCTCACTTTTCGCTCCCACTTTCACACTTCTTTCCTCCCACCAGTTCTGCTTTATCTACAATTTGTTATCTCCTTCTATGCGCGCAAGAGACCTGCTTCACTACGATTCCAATGAAGGCTGACAGTATAAAGTAGAACTGAACGGTCAGAAAATCGCCGTGAATGAGCGTTTGATATTTCAAGTTGAGATTATCTGAATCGTCAGTCTCAAGATTATCTGGTCCTCGATCTGATGTCATCGATCATAGTACATCGGCTGGTACTCAGCGTCTATTAGCATTTCAAGTTTTCGTGAGTTTTCCACAGTTTAGTCTGAAGTTCTTGACTCTTTTAGTTAATCTGGAAGTATAGTGGGGGATCGTGAATTTTTTTCGCCTTTTCTTGTGTTGGGGAGTGAATCCAAAGAGGTGTTATAGCAACTTCAACGACAACATTAAAATGAGCCACCAAGGAGCGGATAAAGCTAAAAGCTGGGTTAAAGAAGCTGTTATCCAGATAGGATCAGGCGGGTCTGCTGGATTTGTCGAAGTGTGTATTATGCATCCAATGGATCTGGTGAAGACTCGACTTCAAATACAAGTGAAGCCAACAAAATCCGATCCTCATTATTACACGGGTACGGCTTTAGAACATGATTTGATTCTGCGCATCCGCGATTGAAAAATATACTTCAGACAAATTATCCACAAAATTCAATGAAGTGGGATAGAAAAAACAATGGATCATATCGCGCAACAGTGATAAATCTTTGACTGCATATCCCAATCAGGATATACTTCCATATTTTTAGACCTGTTTATAAAAAATTCTTCCACTACAGCGAGAAAAAGAATCTTAGGTCTTGAACAATCTATTTAGGAGAACATGATTTCCACCCGTTCTATAAATATTTTTCAACACAGAAATCGAGTTCACAGCCCGTTTACTCCAATGAGCTAAGGTTTTTTTTATTGAGATGCTTGAAAATATTTCGCCATGCAAGACTAATAATGCATTCTGCACCGGCGCCATGTTTGGCTGTTTGTGAAAACGGCCATGAATTTGATAATGAATCTGATTACTTATACATCGTTTACTATCTATCTGAAACTTGCGTAGTCAGTCTTGCAACTTCAACGTGGAATAGCTTGGGTTAAGATATCTTCGGAGGAGAATAGTACTCATCGTATGATGAACAAAGTCAATCACTATGATTTTAGCAGGATGTGAGCCCCAAAGTTTTAGACTCCTCCCACCAACGGGAGACCGAGATTATTATTTTGGAAAATGCTTTTGAAAACCCGTTTTTGAAACAATTTCTTCCCCCGAAGCGTACGTGAAAACAAAGAGAATGCGCTCTTATGAGCTCAATCAAAATATTTCCAGTCAATCCTGAGATTATTTCAAGATTTCATACGAAAAGAGGTCTAATTAGAAACTCCAATGTGTACGACGTGTAATTTAATAGTTAAAGCCATGGTTTCGGATACGTTTTTGGTCCATGAAACCAGCGAGACCATGTTCAACGGATCAAAATACCAGAGAGGCCGTGCTTTCGAATGATTTTTGGACAATGACCATTAAAAAAGGACGAAAAACGCAAAACAGTGTTTTCTAAAGGTAAATAGCATATGCTGTTTTTTACGGCGAGACGCAGTTTTCGCGTCGAGTCGTATAAATATTCTTTTTGCGATTGAAAAAAAGCCTGACTCGTACGGAAGAAACGTGCCACAGACTCGGTTTTTACATTGAAAAATACATAAGAAAATTATGTACTTCTGGATGGTTTGTTTCCCGACCCAAAATTTTATATTTTGGGTCGGGATTTCCTCGGTATAATTCATCTTTGGTAGCGATAAGCTTACTCCACAAGAACAGCGAACATAAAATGTAATAGGTTTATTTTTCAACAGGAATTTGGGACTGTTTGAAAAAAATGTCCAAGCACGAAGGATTTTTTGCCTATTGGAAAGGTATTGTGCCACCGATTTTCGTTGAAACTCCAAAAAGAGCAATTAAAGTGAAGATTTTTCTTCTAATTACATAGTTACACCTCTTTAGATTGAATAGTAATATTAATGGGTATTTTCAGTTCTTCACATTTGAACAATACAAACAATTCTTCATGTTCAACGCGACATCGCCAACACCACTGGTGAGATTTGAACAGACCATATCGAGAATCCAACGCATTATCTTGCGAAAATATAGCCGTCGAAAATTCATGTGATTCAAATTATTAACGATGGTATTGCAGACATTCTGTTGTGCTGGATTATGTGCAGGATTTACGGAAGGACTTGTGGTAAATCCTTTTGAAGTTATCAAAGTTCAACTCCAATCAGACCGGAATCACGTCACGCAATCTCCATCTACACTAGCTGTTACAAAAAAAATCATTCGAGAAAAGGGCTTCGGACTCGATGGGTTGAACAAGGGTCTCACAGCTACACTCTTGAGGAACGGAATTTTCAATGGTTTCTACTTTGGATTTTATCATTCAGTCAAATCATATATTCCACAGAGCAAAAATACAGCAACAGAATTTCTAATAAAGGTTAGAGTTTGAACATTCTTCACCTATGAGTTACAAGTTGTAACCAAGTAACGTCTGTGTTTTTCTACGTTTTTTTGACAAACGTCTGATTCTCATGCGACTACTTGCAAAAATATTTCTTAAAATATCAGCATTGAAATTATATAAGAGTACAACCCTCAAGTGCCTAGACGCGCTGACCTCCAACAGTTTGATCTTTTTAAAATTTGCATCTGGTTAGAATAGCAATTGCGACATGAAACCCTCAACAGAGCTAAGAATGAGAACATGTCTTCAATCATGGAAAAGTCACTTGTCTATCTTTATATCTTTTGATCTTATCTTTTTTGAGTTCCGATCTCAGAATAAATTTCTTTGCATGTCTGACGTATTGATGGGACGTGACGATATTTTCCGGAAACCGAAGAATTCCTGAATATCAAAAATGAATTAAGGATTCCCAACTAGGACTATGACCACTACAGTTGTGTCACTAGTTATTGATTGAGGGTGAATTGTAAATGGATCGGCTCACTAAATTAATGCAACATTGCGTACTTCGATATAGACTCATTGATTTGATGAAGATATCGTCGAACACGAAAAAATGCACTTGAAATGTGGATCAACATATACTCATTTCCACTACCTCAGACATATTAGACTTCATTAGTTGCATTTTGCATTGTATAAAAGGATGAGTATGAAGTAGATATTGTAGTTCTACAAGGAAAACTTATTGCTTTGGTCCAGAAAGTGCGCTTGCACCTGATACATAAGTTATGGTGATGACTATTGTAAAGATCCCCGACAAAACGGCATTATTCGAAGAAGAAATAAAGAGCATGCAAATCAATTACCATAACAAAGATGAATATATCAGTCGAGTACAATGAATAACTATTGATATGATTGCTCAGGCAGGAATTGGTTTCATATCCGGGAGCCTTGCGTCTTGCTTAAACATTCCTTTTGACGTTGCTAAGAGCCGAATACAAGGACCAGATGGACACAAATACCGAGGGACGTGGAAAACTATGATAGCTATCCACAAATCAGAAGGGTATGTAACGCTATTTTCTCTCTATGATCATTGTCAATTAATACTGTCCGTGAATTGCCGGAGAGCTTTTGACAAAAGAGAATCAAGTCGAGAATTGGCGAGTTGTGCCTCCAAAAGAATGCCAATTTTGACTCTGAACTAATGATCGCGTTCTAAAATTTTCATGCGTTATAGTTCTATTTTTATAGAGAAAAAGGTCTGATAGCTTTAGTAATGAACGACCAAATATAGAGCCTAATTAATGAAGTTCACAAGAATGGTCTAGTTGTTCATTCCTTCTCAATACCACAGTCACGCTATAGGTGCTGTTTAATCGGCGAGAACAATCGAGCCACGAATGAGATTTGAGCTCTCCAAAAACATTCGCCCGATACCAAAATCATTATTCAGATCTCGTCCAAATAGAGCTCTGTAATGATAAGTTCAACATCAGTTCTTATATGAAGAAAATATTTTACGAGAAGGGGAAAGATAGATGCTTACGACCCATAAATTTTGATTCTACTTAAGACATGTTTCTACAAAGATTCTCGTGCAACTTGTGCATGGACAATGTTTTAACAGAGCAAAAGAGTGAAGTCTCGGAGAATTCGTTATTCAGCATTAATATAACTTTTCTTGGGAGCTCAAAAAAAAAAACTAAACACGGATTTTGCACAACGTTTGTAGTGGTTTCCGACCATTCAACTTGAATCAGACTTTTCTTGATTCTGACTCCACTGATGTAAAGAAAATTTTCAGAAACCAGTGGTTGAATGAAAACTCCCACCAGTTGGTTGGAAATTCAACCAAGTGGTTGAATATTCGACGGCTGTGAAATGGTTACGAATACGCGGCCCGTGGGATGGATACTTGTGGTGGCCGCCCCGGACACCATTCGTGGCTCAGAGAACAAATTTGTTTCACATTTTCTTGTAAACGAATAGAAAAAATTATCAGCGGCGACTGCGCGAGCTTTTTTTGTTTGAACTCCAGGTTAAACAACGTTTCGTCGATTCATTATCCGGATTGGCGACCACTCGGCTGGGGCTGTGCACGCTTAGTTGGCCCAAAAAATTTGCCGACTCTTTTATTGTGGGTGTAAAACGGAATTCACGAGATTTAGTAGATTGTGGTTCCCGGACGACATTTTTAGGCCAGCGAAACAAGTTTCTCCATGTTTTTTCATCAACAAATAGAAATTAACAGCATCAGCAGCGCGGGATTTTTTGGAAACAAATTCAGGTTAAGCAACGTTTTTGCGATTCGTTATCCGGATTGGTGACCGCTCGGCTGGGGGAGCGAAGCTGAGCTCGCGTAAGAAATTTTCGTCCACTCTTTTATTATGACTATAATACGGGACCCACGAGATTGGTAGATGGTGGTCTCTGGGTGACCCTTTTGGGTCAGAAAAACAAGTTACAACATATTTTTCACAAATAGATAGATGTAAGCAGCAGCCCCGGCCGCGCGATCCGTTATATCCGGATGGTGACCGCTCGCGGGTGAGGCCGCAATATGGGCTTAGCCAGCAGCCCCAGCCAAGCGGTCACCAATCCGGATAATGACTCGCGAAAATGTTGCTTAATCTGAATCTCAAATCGTAAAAGCTCGCATGGCCACCGCTGATGTTTTTTCTTTCCTCATTTGTTTAAAAGAAAATATGAAGGAATTTGTTTTTCTGACTCAGAAATGTCGTCCGGAGACTACTGTTCACCAATCTCATGGATCCCGTATATCATCACCCATTCTAAAGGCGTCGGATAGTTATTCACCCGACCCAAGCGTGGCAGACCTGGACTGGTGATCAACACCGTTGGGGAAAACCCGGTGAAAAGTACCACGACAGCTACATTCAGACTGACTTTTACATGCAATTTTGCGATCTAAACATAGCTATAGTGGTGCTTTCGACCAGATTTCTGGTCGCCCATCCGGATGAGATCAACCATTCGTTTGAATAATTCAACCACCTGGTTGAAATGTTGGTTGAAAATTCAACCAAGTTTTTACAGTGTTGGTATAACAAATACCCTATGAAGACCTGTGATAGTGTGGAGTGCTTGAATCTTGAGTTCTCGCAAATAATATTATACTACGGCTAATCGTGGTCTTGATATACCTCAAGATAATTACCGCCGGGTAATTCGGATCTAGTTTCGACCTTCTGATCGCCATAACTTCGACTGTATAGGATAGAGCTTTAAGGACGTTCAAAATCTCAAAATTTAAAGCTTGACTTTAAGAACCCAGAGCCTTGCTCAGAATTGACATCGGAGTTTATTGGTTTTGAAAATTTGAAAAAAAGGCCCATAATTACCCCGCATGCAGCGGGGTTATTCGGAGACATAGATATTGGTCGGAATTTCCTTGCTAAGAATAGTGTTAGCGCTATGTCGTGTTCTTTTTTTTTCTCAGTGGGTCCCACAAGTATAGTTGAATGCATATATTTTCTGTCAGCATCGGATGTCAACATTCAAAGTGGCTTGATTTCCTCATTCAATTTTCATCTTTACTGTGGAGTCGATTCGGAAATTCTGCTGAAATACGAGCTTGACTTCGGGATATTTTCTCGTTTCTGACTTGCTACAGACATTTCTGCCAATTTTCTAGAGCATGATTGTTATTTGGTCAATGGTGTCTTTGCGGTTGTATTGTTTCATGTCTCAAGGATAGTCATTTCATTCTTCGGCTACAAAGAAGCATTCGAAGAGGTACTCGGGATGCGTAGAATTGGCGTTCAGTGTAGTTTGGAGTTTGAGAAATGAAAGACTGCGGTGTGAATTTCGGAGCGATATTCCTCATTGAACAGTCAGAAGTATGGCCAGTAATAGTTGCGACTAAAACGCGTGCGTTCACCTATATAATGAAACGATTTAGCGTATATTTGAATTTGTCCGTGAGTCATAGGACCAACTCCAGTGAATAATTTTGTTGAGTTTATAATTCTTAGGTTGAAATAACTTTAGATAATGCTTCTTGGTGAACCTGCTTCGAGTGGCCCGTATTAGCCCGCCCGAGCCCCAATTAGACACAATTTCAATTTCATACCCTCTTTTCGAGAGGTAAAGATCACCGAGACCGCCGCTTCAATGGTTTTTTGATGTTGGCATTACAAACGACAACCGAGAAAAGGATTTGGATTCAGGGGACTTTCTATGTGGAGAGTCATAAAAAAGGTTCGGAGAGTCGACTTTTAGCAAGATTTTTCTAGTGCATTAATTTTCAAAAAACTAAGATGTAGGAATCATATGGATCAAGTGAGGTTCCTAGGAATGTAGCAGAGATGTGGGGCGTCAAAACGAGCTTTTAGAGCCCTGTAGGATGCACGAGTCGAGAGTTTCGACTGAAACAATTGTATTATTTCTGAAAAGTGGCCCGAATTACCCCCACCTCTCTCCCCGGCCCGAATTACTCGGTTTTACGGTATGCATTGGGTTTCATATGATACACAATTTCACATCTTCGGTACGGAAATAATAAGCGCACCCAGTCTTTTCACATGCAAGTGTGATATCTGCATCAATAATGGCAGTGGTATTTGAAGATTTTTCTAAATATAGGTATGGACCGTTGTCTTTTTGACGTACTTGTTGGCTAATATTTTGTACGGCCTTCTCGGAAAGTTAACACTAGGATAATATTTATACCTCTTTTACAAAGAAAATGTCATTTAAGGAAAGCTATGTCATTAGTTGCAGGTAGAATCTAGAAAATACGCGGGTTTACGGTAACAGCCGCGCAATCTATGAATAATCACTTACATCATAGAATCTTCATCAATACTCTCATGGTGTCAATGATCCTTATGTGGACGACTTTTGATCATTGCAAACTTGATAGTTTCACTTTACAAGGATGAATTCGTTGTTTATAAGGCTATTTGAAAAAATGTGAATGTCAATTCGGAAAATGATGGTTTGTCTGTGTGATTCCAGAAAATTTTTCTTGAAGCCAGAATACATAGATCTCTATTGCGACGATATTTGATAGGGATTTTGATCAAGTATCTTGTTTAATTGAGTAATTTTTGAACAAAAAAAACCGGCGTGCTTGTATACAGTCAGCATAAGCCTTTTGTCTCGATTCGAGTAAAGTTTTTGATTTTTCATATTTCCCGCGGTTTTCATAGTTTTCGATTGATCAATATCCGACTAAACTTGTTACGACAGCATCTGATCATCAATCTGATCATGCAAAAATCTTACCGGTTTCGGAGGTATTATGAAAGGAATCATGTACAAGTTAGAATCTGAAATTGTGAAAATTCTAATGTTGACGGACTGAGGCTCATGAAGCAGGAACATTGGTTTGTTGGTTTCAGTCGTCCATAAATGAGGTCATGCGTTATTTCCGATATTCATGATAATTTTCGTTGGACGCATGATAAAAATCTACGAAAAAAAAAATCACAAAAATTTCTGGCGCTTCTATGAATAGGCCACCATGGAAGTCATATTTCTACGTGCCTGTAATTGAATAAAACAGAACTGGGAAAAAATAAATTTTCCATTTTGCAAACTTGCCAATTTTGGCCATTTTGTAACCACCGTGTTTCGCTTATTTTAAGACACACCTTATAGTTTTTTCGGGTCTGATTGCATGCCTCATGTTCGGGTCATGGCCTAAATATATATGCCATGACCCGAACAATAGATATCCAAGTAGTGGATCATATTGTTCATCATTGAAGAGGTGGCTGATGAAATGAGAGAAAATGGATACTATCCATTGAGTTGAACTCTGATCCGTCCATGATATACAAAAATTGTTGTAAAACTTGATTCAGAATCCACAAGATGAAGAAAGACCCGTTTGACCCGTGTTCGAGACATGGCTTAGTTTTTGGGGTGCCTTATATTCGAGACATGGCTTATGTTTCTCGGGAGTTCCACACGGGGTGGATTACATTCGAGGATGGCTTACTTTCGATAACGTCTTTCAGCGAGCGAAATACGGTAGTTATCGACTTTTTTTTCATCAGAAAATCTCTCTGAGCATCCAAAGTGAGCAAGCTACTAGACTGACCAAGAGTTTCACTCTGAGACCGTGAGTGATTTCGCTGAACAGTATCATCATTGAATTCATTGTCAAGATGATTTTGATCTAAAATCATCCGCGTATTTCTACATCTTTGAATTGAAAGAAGTCCTTGCTCCATCAAGATTCGTCCAAGACTTGATTTTTCTGTTCAGTCCTATTGATTGAAAGTATGCATACACACTCTAATTCAAGTATCTTATTTTCTTCAAACACTGTGTAGATTTACAGCATTGTATAATGGACTCCTACCAAAGATAGTAAGACTGGGCCCAGGTGGATCTATCATGTTGGTAGTCTATGACTACGTGCATGATTACCTCACATCGACATTAGAGTGAGATCAGAGATTTTGTTCACTCTATGCAGACAAAAGTTCAAACAAGATTGCAAACTGGAGCATGCAACCACACTTACTCTCTAATTTTCAGAGAATAGGTAACAAGATGAACTATTGGATACTCACTGATAAAACAGATCACAGGGTTGTTTGAGAACCTTCAAGAACTAGTCATCCAACACTGAATCCAACCACTTTTCCAGGTCTATAGTTTTTACTGGTTTTTGCTGTACAAAACTATTACTTGGTACAGGCAGTCTCCGTTCTAGATGAAAAGATGTTAAAAGCATATGAATTATCTGCAATTTGTAATTGAGCATTAGTGCTCTGAAAGATGCATTTTGATATCACACACATAAGTAGTTGAGGATTAATAATTATTCAGCAACAATAATTTACTAAGATCATCTATATAGAATTTTGCTTTCAGAGAAAAATGTTATGTAAAATAAAGAGTATAAGAAAATTTCCGTTTTAGTTAGGTTGGCATTTGTCATTTTTCCTAATCAACCACAGAGAAAGTTCTAGTAACTTGTGTCTTCAGTCAAGGTTGGAGTGTGAACAAGAAATCATAGCTGGACTTCAAACTGAACTATACCAACCATTTCCAATACTATTTTCTGCCACCAGTGGGCCAGTATGAATTGGGTCTTTCAAAGATAATAGGAATTCTAATTCATCATCATCTTCATCAGGGCAAGTCCTGTCTTTTTCAGTAGACTTTGTTTTACCATCTGGTAATTTGGACCCATGTCCATCGCTTTTCAACTCAGTGTTCACAGGCTCCTTTGATTTAAGCTGCTTTGGATCTTTTTCTGGATTATTTTTGGTGTCTTGATGAGTCTTAATTACCTTTTCAAAGGAGAAATTGATCAGTAAATCACAGAATGAAAATTATTCTTGAATGAAACAAAATAAAAAATTGGACAAGAAATTATAATTACTTCCTGATCAAAGTTTTTGCTTGATTTCTGAAATCCAGATGAGCTTCCCTGGAGATCTGGTGAGGCTTTTTGTTTCAAGTTTGGAAGCACTACCTCAAAGTTTTCAGAGTCACTTGATGATGCATCTGATTCTGGGAACCATCCACCTACAGGCACTGGCTGCTTCAAGGTGTCATCATCAGATTCATCAGAGGTATTAGATGATTCTACATTCCTAGGTTCTGGTTGTTTTTTATTGTTAGTTACAGTAGCACTGCTAGTGATGTTACGAGGTTTGTTTTTTTGCTTCCAATATCTGTTCTTATTGAATCTACCAAAAGAGGAAGTATGTATTAATGATCAATGCTAGAGCACTTGGAAATTGGATATCATTTGATTATTCGAAACGACTTTAAATCACAATCCAATAATATGTTAATAATGCATAAGTCCTAACCTCGATTCTGATTGAATTTTACTTACTTTTTCTTAGAATCCATCCGACATGTCTGTATTTTATTCAAATCTATTAAATCTGTTATTCACTCCCTGCTTGTGATCTCTTCTTCCATATCAGGCTAAGAAGGTTTAATCATTGGAATGTGAGCAAAAACAAGGATGATTTCGATAATTAAGAGTTCATCAGTTGAATAATGTGGATACATTGATCACGTGATGATCATACCCAAAGGAGATATTTACCTATCCTTTGTAGACGATTGATTACATTGCTATCTATAAATGAGATTGTGATGTGGCAACTGATACTGAAGATACAAGGATGGCGAAGAGGCAACTGGTGGCAAAAAATAAGTATATATATATTGCCGATGGCGGCGAGCAGGGCTACTCATGTGCGTGTTGTTGACAGCAGAGGTTGACAGCATGCACGGCAATCTTGGCGTAAAAAATTATCGAGCAAACGCAAAATGAGCATACCATTCGATCGGAGCTCAATAGACCACCCCGGAAACACGACCCTCTCGAATTGTCCAACCACCCGTTTTGCATAAGCAATCGTTAACAATCCGCTACATCGAGGCGTGATGGTGGCTCGTGGGAAACATCTAGCTACAATTTTATTATTCAATTGATTGTCATTTCTTCCAAAATTGATTGCCCAATTCTGACTTTTCCGAAAAACACCCTTGTTTCCTCCCACGGAGAGTAAACTCGCGGCTGATGGTGCACCAAAAAAATAGCAGACGACGCGTTGAGAGTCGACCGCTCGAGCTGCTCGATTCCAGTGTGAGGGGGGAGGTAGGGTCCTTATGGGGGTGGAAGTGAGCAAAGTAGGCCTAGAGCAAAGGTATTTTTCGAGAGAAAAATGTTTGGGCAATTAATTTTGAAAGAATAAAGGACAATCATCTAAACGATGAAATGGTGGCTAGATGCTTCCCACGAGTTACTATCACGAATTCCATATAGCCGATTGTTTTGTGCAAAACCGAAGGTCGAACAATTCACGAGAATCAGCTCTAAATTGATGAGCCCCGATCAAATGGTGAGCGTCATTTTGCGTTTGCTCGATAATTTTTTCGACAATGCCGAACAAAACAACTCGTTCTGTTGACAAAATTTTTCTGCCCACTAGGTATACCATGGTCATAGCCCTATATGCTGTCAGACAAGCTGTAATGCAACATTGCAACGGCTCCTAAAAATGGATAATTTGCCAATTATTATCAATTGGTTAAGTGATTACTTATAACTTCCGCTATCACTTGCTCCTTCATAAATAGAAACATATAAATAGTGAAGCGGCTATCTCTTAGAATGCCTGCGTAAATCAATTTACTTGAGGTTATCAACCATAATGTGGTTTGTATTTTCAACTATTTTACTGACTTTGGTGACATGAACACAATCGATCTTACTTGGTCCTTTCAGCGATTGCTTTTCTCATTTTTTTAAAAGCTTCTCAATCTTGTATGTCTTCCTCATAGATTCAGTGGGTAGCTGCTTCGGTATGAAGAAACACAAACATAAGCATCACAAAAGAGAATCTTACCGTGAGGATGGAGCTCATTATTCTAAAAGCCACAAGAAAAAATATTCTAGCAGTTCAGAGGAAGATTCTTTGAATCATTCGCATAGAAAAAGTGACCATCATGATAGAGCAACCAAAAAAACAGTAAATGATTCTGGATACAAAACATTTGATAGGTGGAGAAGTAAGGAAGACAAGAGCCATTCATCATCTGGTACAAATGATTTGAGTCAAAATTGTGTTGCCCCCAAGTATGACAAAATTAAATCTGCCAATGCCAGTGAAGCAGAGAGTAGGAGGTACCTGGATAGCGGCAACAGAGTTGAATCATCAAAACCAGATGGATCTTATCACTCAAGAAAACATGAGAGAAGAAAAAGTCATGACTATCACTCAACTCCCATGAAAAGAATAGTAGATGAAAACTCTTATAATGAATGTGATCAAAAGACATCTGATCATGCTGAAGCTAGTAGAAGATATGAAAGGGACAGAAAGAAGGACTATGAATTCATGGAAGACAACTTCTCATATTCAAAATACAAACATGAATTGAATAGAACCCTCTCAAGTTTCAATTTGATAAGAGACACTGTGGAATTCTGGTCATTTGTTGAGAAGTTTGAGGCTATGGAGAAAAAGTCTAGGAAATCTGATAATTCAACTAAACATCCTGCAGCCAAATCAAATCCAATAGGCATTCCTGAAAAATATGATAAATCACATCGTTTGAGTCTGTCCCTCAATTATAGGATCAAAGAGCTGTTTATCAGAGTCCAAGAGATACCAGAACTGACTGATGAGAGACTACACAAGTTTAAAGAAATTATCACCATCTACATTGACTTCAAGCAACGAGAAAAGTTTCAAAAATTGAAAAATTTGAGAAGAGAACAGGCGAACCTACCAGTTGCCCAGTATAGGGATGAAATAGTCAATTCAGTTAGGAATGAAAGAGTTGTAATAATTGCTGGTGATACTGGGTGTGGTAAATCGACACAAGTACCTCAATATCTCTATGCAGCAGGCTTCGGAAAAATCGGTAAATAACAATTTGTCTCATTTCCTCTCAACCAAAATATTTTGATCTGTAAAATCGAGTGATAATTTGACGTGATTTTATTCGATATATTCGATTTCAGCATGCACGCAACCACGTCGGATAGCTTGTATTTCGCTGGCAAAACGAGTCGCCTACGAAACATTGACAGAAAATCGAAATGAGGTTGGTTACCAGATAAGATTTGAAAAGCAGAAAAATCAAGATACTAAAATTACTTTCATCACTGAAGGTCTACTACTAAGACAGGTAAGGATGGAGAATTATTTTAGTATCAATTACTGCGACTGAAATTCAACATCAACGTGGGAGTTTTAGGTTTCTGGAGAAGAAGAACTTTCTCAGTATGATGTCATTGTGCTGGATGAGGTCCATGAACGCCATTTACATGGTGATTTTTTGCTTGGCATCATGAAGTGTCTCATTCATCAGAGGGCTGACTTGAAACTGGTTTTGATGTCTGCCACCATAAACATTGAATTGTTCAGCAACTACTTTGCCAATGAAAATGTCAAGATTATTCAAGTTGGTAGATCTATTTTATTTGATGTGCGTGAAAACGTAAGTTTGAAACTAATTGCCGTTTGCACAAATGATTCTATCAGGTGCCTGGAAGATTGTACAGCATTCAATTACATTACCGACCTGTGCTCGTGGAGAATTGTCGTGATTCAAAAACCGAGAGATTTAATCCAAGCCCGTACATCCAGATCATGCAAATGATAGACAGAAACTACCCTAGTACGTACTATTTACGTTTACAGAATTGAATTACAAATTAGAAAGCCACGGCTTGTTTTAAAATTTGCAGAAGATCAACGGGGAGATTTACTAATATTTCTCAGCGGAATGAGTGAAATAACTGCTGTGGTTGACGCTGCCCAAGAGTATTGCAAGAAAGACAATAACTGGATCATCTTGCCGTTGCACAGCACATTATCCATAGCGGATCAGGATAAGGTAAGATACAGGATAGATTGTCTTCATTTGGATCGCAGCTCGGTTGTTAAAGTGTATTCGTGTAGGTATTTGGATACGCTCCCGACGGCGTTCGCAAGTGCATTGTATCAACCAATATCGCTGAAACATCTATTACTATTGATGGTATTCGGTTCGTGGCAGATAGTGGAAAAGTTAAGGAAATGAGCTACGATCCTACATGTAAAATGCAAAAGCTAAAAGAATTTTGGATTAGTAAGGCCAGTGCTGAGCAGAGAAAAGGGAGAGCTGGAAGAACAGGTCCTGGAGTTTGTTACAGGTATATCTTTGGCCCTTGATATCGTTACTCTATAACTTGGTGCAACCAAATTTTTCATAATTTTAGATTATACTCCGCTGATGATTATTCTGCTTTCGAGAAATATTCCACTCCGGAAATGCAACGAGTGCCTCTCGATTCGTCGCTTCTTCAAATGATAGCTATGGGACTACCGGATCCTCGCAAATTCCCTTTCATAGAGCCGCCACCTGCTAACAGCGTTGAAAATTCAATATTGGCTTTGAAAGAACACGTAAGTATTCCAGAAGTCCCTTTGAATCAAAATTTAAGCGGAGTGTAGAATGTAAGATTGGTAAATTATTGTTCAGGGCGCTCTGACGGAAGATGAACGATTGACTAGTATAGGCAAAACTCTTGCGCGTCTACCAGTGGACATAGCTATCGGCAAAATGTTGATAATGGGATCACTTTTTCATCAAATTGAGCCGGTGCTATCTTTGGCTGCAGCTCTGAGTGTTCAAACGCCGTTTACAAATAAAGCTTACAGAGATCTCAGTTGTGAGGTGAGTCTTACAGAATTGTTGTGAGTGGTAATTTATTTGATGCATTTAGTCATAATAATCTTAATTTGACTCTAGGAGTCGAGAAAAGACATTGAATCAGATCAAGGTGACCCGATTTCTCTGTTGAATGCTTATAGAGAGTGGTTGGAAATAAAGTCTGCAAGCACCGGCGATATGCGCTCTGGCAGTTCCAACAGTAAGAAGTGGTGCAGACGAAGAGGATTAGAGGAGCAGCGATTCTATGAGATGACGAAGTTGTGTACCCAGTTCAAAGATTTACTCGAAGTAAGCGGTTTCAAACGAAGTACTTCGATCGCAGTAAGAAAGCAAATACTTTCATAACGAATCGTTGTTAACCCTTTTAGGATTGTAAACTTTTGCATTCGTCCGAAGATTCTTCTCAAATGAGCAGTTCTGATCGGATTATAAGACACGGAGAATTGAAATTGTTAAGATCTCTCAAAAGATCGTATAAGCAGAGTGATTCTAACCGAAGGAAACAGCTAAAACTCGAAGACGATACTTACACAATAGAAAATGACCAAGAAGATGCTGAAGTTGATATCAAGGATATTGAATTCAGAATGAGAAATGATGTTACCAAAGTGCACGACTTAGTGACAGCATCGACTGCGTGTAGTTATAAGGACTTGACAATGCTGAAACTGATTTTATGCAGTGGTTTGTATCCGCAGTTTGCTATGGCGGACGAATTTAATTATTGCAAGGTAATGATTTCTTCCTATCTTTTCGAAGCAATAATGAATTTTTCCCGGAAATACGAGATTATCGGTTTTCAGACCACGAGCGAACAATTATTCCATACCAAAGTCAAGCCGTTCGTTGCCTTACACCCCATGAGCTTTTTTGGAGTCCACCCCCAAGTTCTGCAGTTGGAAGAGCCAGATGTTGTTTCGATTCCAGGTTACAAGTCAAAAACTCCTGTCAGCCCCAAACATCAAATGCTCACGTATTTGTGAGTAATTTTGTTGTAAAGACTTCGTTGATACATTGTTAGATACATGTAATATTTAATACATTGGCGATGACGTGTGTAATGTTTTACAGGTCATTGCTAGAAACGACGAAGCCTTACCTAGTCAACACGCTAAGAATGCCAGCAGCTCAAACTTTGTTGCTTTTTTCACAAGAAATCGATACGAATTCAAATTTCACAACGTAAGTATCACATACATTTGAAATCTCAAGTACACAGAGAAAATTTAAATACTGATCACCTGAAGGTGAACTTCAAAATATTGAAAAAACTATAAAAGATATTCACTGACGAATCTTTGAATTCCAGAATTGCTTGTGATTCGTGGGTCTCATTGGAATTTCCTATTCCGGATAGTGGCGCTATCATTCTGTTACAGGCTGCAAAACTCAGACAACAATGGGATCTCTTATTAAATCTCCGGCTCCAAGGTTCGATCCCATTCTTATTTATCTAGATGAATTAATAGTTTAATCGCACGAATGAATACAAAACTTCAGGTACGCTATCTACCGAGAATAAGGCAGAGAATATCGAAGAAATTGAGTATGAGTTGAATCGAGGCCTAGTCGATTTTATGCATACATCCATTCCATACACGATGAAACGCTTATTAATCGCGGATCTGAAAAATATGTATAAGAGAGATGACGAGAATCCCATAGTCTTGAATCCAAATCCTTTCTCTTCCGATTTTCCATGCGAGCCTCACGAAAGAAAGGGAGGCGTACGAGTAACCAAGCAGATTACCTATAATTGGTGAGAAAATATACTGTCTATTTATCCTCAGATATTCGACTCAGTGATGAGCGTTTACATTAAAACAATTTTTCTTTATTAGTATACTAGGAAATGAGTGGAGCGATAAAATCGCGTGTGAAATGTTAGAGGTTGAATGGCAGTGTAAGACATGCGATTTTCGGGGAACGCTCTCCAGCATCGAAAAGTTGCAACACATGAACGCCTGCAGAAAAGAGAATGTTGAACAAACCGCATCGAAACCTACTCCTGCGGGACTGAAGAAAAAGAACGCTATACCTTATGAGTGTAACGAATGCCAAAAAACATTATACCTCACTCCGACGGAAGTTTTGAAACATGTTAGACAGCATGCAACTTAAGTTAACGCTTTGCTCGAGCGATTTGTAAATAATTGCGTCTTGCACAATGCGAAGAGATTATTGTAAATATATTTTATATTTGACCTGAGAAAAAATACGCTGGAACGGAATAATGGAATCAGAATCTAAAGGTTTGAATAAAACAGATGATCATTGTTCGAAATTTTATTCTTGTACTTACGTCCATGGTAGAAAATTCGAGAACATGAAACAGCCAACAATGAAATACCCAATAAAATATCTGTAAATTAGCTTCACTCGAAATGAGTATACCTTTTGGGTAAACAAAAATACTTTCCATCTAGAGCATAAATTCTCTTGGCTCTCATATTCAATTTTTCTAACATTCTCAGATGACTCGTCACCTGATACAGTTATCAAGGCACAGTACCAATAGAGCAAAGGACTAGCAGAACATAACAATCGAGTGCTTACTTGAATATGTACAAAAAATATACAAAATAATGTCAAAAAAGATCCATGAACCACAAAAACGAACATATCCAAAGGGTATTCTTCAACACAAGCTCTCTCTTGATTCTTCACTCCAGTATAAAATTCTAGAGTCAGAAATTTCGATTTGTGCTCTGACAAGTATTCAATACAACACCTTGACATTAAGTACAAAACAGGGAGAGCTAAGATGAAATTTGGAATTTGCTTAAATTCATAGTATCGCATGAAACCAACATTCCAATACTTATTTTGAATGTGAGAGTAAGCCACTGGTATTTGCTTATTGCACCATTCCAGCTCTTCCTCTCCTGGTAGTACTAAATTTTTTTCTCTGGCATACTGTTGAACATGATAGGGTAAGGCTGTAACATTGTATTCTATCTTACAAAATCTTGTGTAACTGTATACTTGTAAGAGGAAAAAAGGTAGTAGGGCAAAGATTATTAAGCTAATTATTTGAGCAAAACTAATAAGAAGATGCCTTGAATTGAAAACCAAAGACCTCTTATTGGAACGATAGTGTTTGTTCTCCAACACATAATTTGGTATGGATGTTACCAATAAGTTTCTGAACCAGATGAACACAGGGAATCCAACATTGACTAGTCCATTAGATCTTACAAGAGTAGAGAGACTAATTGGGAGAAAAACACATGGATTATTCCTTACACTCTCAAGCATACTGTAAAATGTCAGGTATGCAAACATTGATTCAGAATATAGAGCTGAGAAAAATACACTAGCAGGGTTTATACAAAAAAGTATCGCTGCTCTGTAAGCCACCTTAGGATTTTTAAAAATTACTTCACTGAGATCATACATAATAAGCGATGCTTTGATGAAACAAAGAAAATTGATCACAAAACCAAAAATCACAATGGTGTTATTGAATATTAGGATTGGTGGTTCTACATGTAAGAACATAGCAGCATGTCTCATTGCTAGTGGAAATAGTGGAAAAAAAGCAAGCGTATTCTCATATGTGTACCCATATCTGGCTATATGAATATAATATTGTGCATCCCATCTTGTGAGTCCTCCTAATATAAAAGTTACAATATAATCCAAGAATGAAGGTTTGTCTGTTGGATCTACTGGTAATCGAAAGGCATCTGCGTCATGGTCAGGACAGATGGCATTAAATATCATTTGCAAGAGCAGCACTGTACCTCGGGAAAGTACAGCGAACCAGAGAATCTTTTCCTTTGCCTTGTACATCTTCTGAACTAATCAATTGCATATGAATGAAAGTATGATTTGATCAGAGGAGTGAGATTAACAAGTGGTTCCAGAACAAATGCCAAATAAGAGTTTAATTACCCTGTTGGCGATCGAAAGTAAATCCCGAATTCCAGAATACTGATCATACACATGAGATGCATGCGTAACAGCTCATTCCACCAGCCACTTTGTACAGGAAAGTGCGCAAACCTATCAAAGGAAATTTCTATCTAAATATGCATGATCTCTCGTATGCGTATCTTGAAAGGCATTAGACCAATGATTGAGTTGATATTGACCATATAATTCATTCACTCGCCTGTCACTTGCCATTGGACCATGATAGACATTTCGGACTTGGTTGTCCACGGTGCGGTGATCGCTGATTAGCTGTCGATGGAATTTTTCATAATGTGTGAAGGACAGGATCAGAGGGAACAGGCCTCCTTCCCGGAAATCGGAAAATTTGGGGATTATTCGAATCCCATCCCACAAAGCCGGTCCATCCTCTGACTGTGTACCCATGTGTACCGGGACTACCGGGCCCCACATATACACGAATTACACACCACCGATCAGCTGACGCATGACAGCTCGTCGTCTGCTCGCTCCACCACACGCCGGTTGCTGCAGAATAACACAATTATTTTTAAGTACCTTTTGTGACAGAAACCCGTAAAAATGTCCCGAAAAGTGAGATCTGTACTCATTGACCTCAGCGGCACTCTTCATGTTGATGACTCTGTGATTCCCGGTGCCGTTGAAGCTGTAGCAAGGTAGGAACCTGTGGATGCTGACTATTCGCGAATTTGGGCTGTTCGAGGCTAAAAAAAGAAGGCCCGAATATGTAGGGATTATTTTTCGATCATTTCCACTCACGTTTTTCGAGAACAGAGTTGAGATGGAGACAAGTCCTGAACGATAAAACGCCTGTTAGGAAGAATGATCATCTTCAAGTCCCTAATAATACTACTAAATACTTCATATCATAAGAAACCCACACTGAATTCCGAAAGTGTGATAAATTAAACATAATATTTATGACACTACTTACCCACGAAACAGTGAATGTTGTCACAACGTTCCTGGAAAGTTGCATTTGCAAGATCGAAACGTTCCGGAATTAGTCGGAAAAACCGTCGCCGACCTGTGTTGGTGCAACGTTGAAATGTGTCTATACCCGCGTGAAAACAAATGAGTCGTTCATCATGAACGAGTTGTTAAACGAGTCAAATATTCGTTTCATTATGTGGAGTCGTTGCAACGACTCGTTGAAACGACTCATTTCGAAAATTTCACAGTCTAAGTTTTTTAACGGTACCATCTATTTTACTGAGAAGATTGCAGTGTCGGTGGAAAAAAACTTGAATTTCAAAAATTACCAAATGAGTCATTTTAACGAGTCGTTGCAACGACTCCACATAATGAAACGAATATTTAACTCGTTCAATGACTTGTTCAACGACTCAAATATACGACTCATTGATTTTCACGTGGGTACCAGATGCGTGTTGCCTCCCAGAACGGTTCTGGGAAGTTTCAGACATTTTGCTGAGGTTTCACAATGGTTTCTGGAAGGTTTCTTGTGCAACCGATACTTAGAGATTTTTTTGTTAAATAAATAAATAAATTGTTTTTCAAGTTCTCTTTCTCGCAAGCTATCGACTCAATTCCCGTTCAGTCCTACTGATTGCGCTCAATCAGAAACATGTCCACCTAGTACAAGAAAACGACAGTGTCGTGGTTGATTCCAACAAGAGTCAATTAACAACAATTTTCAGAAAACAATCCATATATGGCCATTTATTTATAATCGCAACGTCCAGAAAGGTGCTGGGAACGTTGAGACAACAGACATCTCGTAGTTGCTCAAACGTTCCACCAACGGGGTTTCCGACTATTTACGGAACGTTCCAAGGTTGCGATTGCAACTTTCCAGAAACGTTGAGGTAACATTCACTGTTTGGTGGGTATCGATTGTTTTGCATTTTCTGATAAGTGGCCTACTTTGCTCAATGGTCTCAATAAAGATTCAATACAAGACGCTTACATTAAAAAAGTGAAAAATTCCACCATTACTGCAGTCTTGTTAGTTACGACCGATAGTGCTTATCAGCGATTTCGGAATCGTGAAGGTATACATCTCCTATAACCGGTGCAAGAGTTTGAGAGAAACAATAAAAATCTGCTGGAAGAGAGATACACCCAAAAATCACTAATTTCAAATCACCTGAAAAAATTTCGATTTTGCTCACTCGACTGCTCGGATCTCCTTGGTCCAAAATGACTCTACTTGGGCTCATTTTGGAGCCTTTTTCAAGCACTTGAAAGATTCTTTGTGCGTTTTTTTCGTCCGGCTCGACAGAATATTGCAACAGGTCGAGTCGAATCCTTCTAAAAATTCATGAAAATTGGGTCAGCATTCAGACTTGTGCAAGTCAGAGATGAGTTGATGGATCGAGGTGATTCACAAAACATTTGGAAGTGCAAGTTGATAGCTTCAAAATCCGTTTTTGAAAATTATTCTAGCTTGTTTCTGATCCGAGCTACGACGGTCTTTGTAAAGGAAGATTTTTCTCGAAGAAGAGTCCGAAAAACCATGATAGGTGAAGAATTCGGGCTCACGGTAGTATTCCTCTGATTTCTTCCAAATTTTTTCTCGTTGCTGGTGGTAGAAATCAAGATCAGTGCTTATACCTGGGGCCTTATTCTAAAACGTTTTTCCCGCGAAGACTGGCCCTTTTTTCGAGAAAAATTTTCCTCTACAAAAAAAGTCGCAGGTCGCGCCAGAAATAACCTAGAATAACTTCCAAGAACGGATTTTGAAGCTCTTTACTTTGAGATGCTCGTTATTGAATCATCCAAATCCATCAATTCCGGCCAAACTTGCGGAGGTTTGCGTATTGGCCCGATTTTCATGAAATTTCACAAGGCTTCAGATTCATTTTGCAAGAATCTATTGAGCTGCGCGAAAAAATATTAATTAGTACTCAAAGTGCTTGAAAGAAGCTACAACGTCGAGAGCCCAAGTAGAGTCATTTTGAACCAACGAGATCCGATCAGTCGAGTGATCCAGATCTGGAGTGATCAAATCGAACTTTTTTTAAGTGTACACAAACTTTTGATCGGTAGTGTACTTAGGACAATGCTTGTAACTCAACCGCTATTTGTGTATATTCATTGACGATGTACAAGAGGAAAGTGGATTTAAATTATTGCACCAAATCGTGCATTAAAATAAGCTTGTGTAATTTGAATCGTCTAGATGTAAAAATAGAAACGACGTCCTGATAAAAATGACGCATTGCAATTTGGAATTCTTCTTAAATATTTTATTTCTGCGTTTGAATATTACAGACTCAGGAGCTCAAATACGAATATAAAATTCGTCACCAATACTACGAAAGAATCGAAGAATGTTCTCTACAATCGATTGGTCACACTGGGCTTCGATATAAAGAAAGATGAGATATTTAGCTCCCTAGCTGCAGCAAGAAACATAGTTGAGAGTCGCAAGTTGAATCCTTTCTTATTAATAGATGACAAAGCCATGGAAGATTTCGAAGATTTAGTCGATTCGTCTAATCCACGAAATGCTGTCCTTGTTGGTCTAGCTCCAGACAAATTCAACTACGAGAAGTTGAATGAAGCGTTCAGGTATGGTAGATTTACAACTATATTGTTATGAATTTCCTTGCTTGTTTGTAGAAATGTATACTCGCACTTGGGATCAAGAATAATGCTGGCAACTCCATAAGTAATGTCACTCAGTTCATGTTAGATATCTTCAAAATTTTGTCCCCTGTGTAGTATGAACATGAACAAGTCCTCGGTCCTTGGTACCTAACATGGCTAAGAGATGTGGACGGCTTGTAAATTAAGCTTTTCTACAAAGCGTGCGTCTACAAAGTTCTCGTGACTTTGTTCACTAGAAAACAGCTCTTCTAGGCAGTTATAGAGCCTTTAATTTATAATTGAGTCATACTATTGCAAATTTGAGGATTCGTGAGAAAATGAATTCTTAATTTTTATGCTTTATTCTAATAGAATATGTGGTACACTATTGTTTTGGTATGTAAGCATATCTACTCGAAGTAAGGGTCAGTTAATTTCTTAAGCTAATAAACGAGAAGAATGAGCCTTTGGTGAATGAAATAGTAACACGAGCACACCAGAACAGTTATGCTTTCCTACTGTGGGAATTCTAGAACAAGCTTTGAATGCATTTCTAGTGTAGAATGATAGAACTTTTTCTTCCAATAAAGCTTCCGAACGCAAATTTAGTCGGCAGTTGATTGGGGTCGATTCACGAAAGAAAATATTTGCGAATTGCACTTATCGAGTTCGAGTAAATGCGGGTTTTTTTCTGAACTTCAACATTGCAAAGATCATACTTACTGAGCACATACATAGAATCTCGGACGACGAATTTCAATTGGAATTGAAGAGAACTTTTTGAGACACAATTTGTCACAACTTTTCTCGTATGCCTGTTCATGGCTACCTCGTCTTCGACTTTTTAAACTTTGCATGTTCAAGCTCACTTCATGCGTCTGAATTTTGGATGTGCTGATCGACATGTGACGTTTTGGTCATATTCCATCAGTTGATTTAGTAGTATTATTCAGATTAAAAATTCAAATCTTAGAAAAGCGATCAGAATCCATTACTCAAATTTTCAACTTCCACTCACGAATCATCAACAAGAGTCTTCAATGATTGGGGTGTTAGAATATACTTTTTAAGCGTTTTTATCTACATGCATCGTTTTTTTTCGACTTCGTTTTCGTGCTCTGAAGAATTGAATAGAAAAATAACGTGAAATAGACCGGTTTGCGTAGGTATCGAAGGTTGGTACGTTTCTCTACGACTCGAACTTCAATCAATATTTCATTACGGCTGCAGATGCTCGTGTTTTGAAGCATGAAATGAATAAAAACGACCAAACAGAAACGTGGGGACCATTCATTTTCTGTAGATTTTGTTAAAACGAAATTAATCCATCTCTAACTCACGGATCTGATTGCAATAGGGGAGACAAGAGAAAACTGAATTCTCCGTCAATATAACTTTAGTATCGATATTGACTTATCGAAAAAAAATTTTCAGATTGCTCATAAATGGAGCTGGTTTAATTGCAATTCACGAAGGCCGTTATTACAAGAGACCAGACGGGCTGGCTTTGGGACCTGGTGCATTTGTAAAAGGGTTGGAATATGCTAGTAATGTGAATGCCGAAGTTGTAGGTAAACCTGAATCGGGATTTTTCAAAGCGGCCCTGGGCGACGTCAATCCGGACGAGGCAATAATGATTGGCGACGTGAGTCTGATTTTGAAGTTTAAAATATCCATCATCTCTGCGAATCACCAATAGTGATAGATAATACAAGAAACTTTAACAAATTTTTTTCAGGATGTGAGGGATGACGTTGCTGGCGCTCAGTCGTGTGGTATCAAGGGCTTCTTAGTGAAAACTGGCAAGTACCGTCCAGGAGATGAGAACATAATTGAACCAGCCCCGTCCAGAGTATGCAAATCATTTGTTCAAGCTGTAGATATCATACTTCAGGAGTATGTTTGAACGAAAAGTTGGATGTCAGAATCTCCTGCGCTACATGCATTTATAACCGTTGGACCCGGTCTAAAGATTCTCTACCCGTAAGCGCCTGTGCAAGTTCCTATTTCTGCGGATCATCGCAATCAAACTATCTTGCACTCTCGTTGACCATGCTGAGTAGTTCCGCTGTATTTTTGATAACTGTATCAAGATGAGCTGAGCGTATTTTCGATGCTTTTGCAATATAAAATAGTATGTAAATAAAGTGATGAGTGATATTATGTGGATAATATTTAAATGCGAAATTATCCCGAAAGTTTGATGTACGTTACGACGTGGGTACGACTCCACGAGTGGGTGTATACGTTTCAACCCAATTAACAAGGAGAGCATCAGGTCTGCGGAATACGAATCTTGATGAAACTCTGGGAATCATCTTGTTTTGGTAAAAAATGAAGGTATCTCCAAGGGTTAAGTCCAATGGGCCTCCTATCCCGAGATACAGCCATGAAGATTAGCATTGTCCATATAGGCCCAAAAGACGCATATATAGATATACTATAACAATGCTAACTTCCATAGCTTTATCTCGGGATAGGAGGCCCATTGGACTTAAGACTTGGACTTGCCCCTTGGAGATACCCTCATTTTTTACCAAAACAAGATGATTCCCAAAGTTTCATCAAGATTCGTGTTCCGCAGACCTGATGCTCTCCTTGTAAGTATCGTATACAAAAAGCGGTAACAAAAATAAAGCGAGCGCGCAAGCAATCGAGTGCGTTGAATTCCACGCCAAAGCGACCAACGGAAAGGGGTCATCTCTCAGATTCTTTTTTAACCTTTTTCATTCGATTCTATGGCCCAAAATAGGAACTTCGGACCACCTATGGGGTCCAAAAAAAATTTCTCCTCTCCATTGCACGCACATCCGTAAACAGACCGAAAATTCATCGTGTAAAAATCGATGCTCTTTTATTCACGAAAATGGGAATATTTCGAGTTTTTGAATAGCTATCGATTTGCGGGTTGCGGCATATGAAAGGGCATCAAAAAACCTATCGAAAACGTTGTCGGAACTTCCTTCTCTGTGATTTGGGGGCCTCCTGGAGGCAAAAGAGTGTTTTTCACTAAAATGTTGATTTCTCAAAAAGCCATTTTTTTATTTTCTTAAAATCATATATTTGACGTAAAATTTTGCGTTCTTTCGGAAAAAATGGGTTTCAGAGAAGTTTGGGGCGATCCAAGTGACTTATGAGCCATTTTTTGAAAATTTGATTTTTTCGGTTTCAGAAAAAGGCGAATTTCTGCGCATGCGCACAAACGTGGACTTTCAGCGCCACTTTCAATGGAAAGCTGACAAAATTTCCTATAAAATGACTACCCGCAAAGTTGAAATTCATGCACTGAAACAGGATCTGCAACGATTAATTATGTCGAATCAAAATCACATGAAAATTCATCCCATTAACGCCTTCGTGGCGCCTGCTGAGATGACACATCTACGAGATCTTCTCGGGACTCAATTTTGAGTACGAAATTGACCTGAAAAAAATTCGGACCACACGGTTTCACCGTAAAATTGTATGAACTTTCAAAATATGCGATGAAAAACCCGGTTTGAGGCGAACCCGAGGTGCTACATTCAATTTTTTTGCCAGAAAATACGATATTTCACATTCAAAATTGTGAAAAATTGAATGTAGCACCTCGGGTTCGCCTCAAACGGGGTTTTTCATCGCATATTTTGAAAGTTTATATAATTTTACGTTGAAACCATGTGGTCCAAATTTTTTTCAGGTCAATTTCGTACTCAAAATTGAGTCCCGCGAAGATAAATGTAAATGTGTCATCTCAGCAGGCTCTCATGCGGGCTGAATTTTCATGTGATTTTGATTCGATATAATCAATCGTTGCAGATCCCGTTTCAGTGCATGAATTCTAACCTTCCGGGTAGTCGCTTTTTAAGAAATTTTGTTAGCTACCCATTGAAAATGGCGCCGAAAGTACACGTTTGTGCGCATGCGCAGAAAATCGCTTTTTTCTGAAACCGAATAAATCAAATTTTCAAAAAATGGCCCATAAGTCACTTGGATCATCCCAAACTCCTCTGAAACCCTTTTTTATCGAAAGAACGCAAAATTTTACGTCAAGTATCTGATTTTCAAAAAATAAAAAACATGGCTTTTTGAGGAATTATCACTTTAGTGAAATAGTATATTACGCAACAAGTGCGAGAAGGTCAATTTCCGCACAAGTTGCCAAACGAGTGCGAGAAGTTGATATTCACGCACTCTTTGGAACTTCTCGTACAGCCAGAAGTTTCGAAGTGTGCGTGAATGTATTACTTCTCGCACGAGTTGGCAACGTGTGCGGAAACTTCTCGCACGTGTTGCGTATACTATTTTTTGCAACTGTGCGCGATGTTGTAATTAAATGCACCACTGTCCGAGCAAGATCATCTTGAGAACGAAGTTTTCAAGAAAGGCCAAATCCCGAGGGATGACGTGACATCATATTTTGGAACTGTGCGTGAATGAAAATGCATTAGAGCGAGAAGTTACATTTACGCACACTTCACCAGTGCGTAAATATATATAAAACTGTGCGAGAAGTCATTCACGCATTACTTCTCGCACTGTAAATAATGAAGAGAAGTCTCATTTTTTTTACAACTTCACGCACACAGTTGCAAAAAACACTTTTGTGCCTTCAGGAGGCCCCCAAATCACAGAGAAGGAATTTCCGACAACGTTTTCGATAGGTTTTTTGATGCCCTTTCAGATGCCGCAACCCGCGAATCGATAGCTATTCAAAAACTCGAAATATTCCCATTTCCGTGAATAAAAGAGCATCGATTTTTACACGATGAATTTCCGGCCTGTTAGCGGATGTGCGTGCAATGGAGAGAAGAAATTTTTTTGGACCCCATAGATGGCCCGAAGTTCCTATTTTGGGTCATAGAATCGAATGAAAAAGGTTAAAAAAGAACCTGAGAGATGACCCCTTTCCGTAGGTCGCTTTGGCGTGGAATTCATCGTATATCAACTTATCCGTAAACCTGTATTCTTTTCACTTGAACACGCAATCCTCATATCGCTGCTGAACTAATATAAAAATCACGAATCATATCTGTCAAGTTTGCAGTGCGGGAATCACCAAGAGCCATTAGCCTTTCCAAGATGAGCTTACATTGTTTTCGAGTATACAAATGAAAAAGATTCTTCACGCATTTGTACCATACATGTAGTTTTATTGAATATAATTTTTTCCCGTGTTGACTCTATTGAATCTCAGTGGAATATTATACATGATTTTTGATGTTCAAAGATTAACTAATGTACACAATATGTATACTACAATTTAAGTATCACAAGCAAGCCTTAGAAATGTACGTGTGTGAATACAAACGTCTAAAAGCTTTATAAAAATAAGTATTACAGCTCTCGTTCCCATCAGAGCGTATGATTCACAAGTGAGACAGTATTCACTTAGAAAAAATCAACATTGATAAATACTTAAAAAAGTAGAGATAACATCTATACTGCAACAGTCTTTCATTTCATATACATCCTTCTTGCAAAAAGGTGCTAAAGCCTTGTTCCATGATTTCATTTATATATCTGATACAAAGGATGCAAATATTTGATCTCAAATATACCAGAATAGTAATCGAGAGATTCAAACATAATTCATCTCCGAAAAATTCTTGGAATTTTTGTCACGGTATCATTTTTGAAATCAAATTCCTTCAGTTGTAGGATCACTTCTCAATAAAGATTTTGGTTCAAAATGAAAGGCACTTAACAATTATAACATTTCTTGATTTGCCTTTGTCAACAAATAGTTGGAAATAAATACAACATAAAAAAGAATAATTTTGGGATAGAGCAATAGGAGTGTATCCGATATTTTAAAAAAACTTGAAACAATTTAACGGGAAAAAGTAGACGCCAAGCTGCACCGTGGTTATTCTAAAGATCAACTACGAGTGATTCTGAGAGAATATTAAGGATTAAGTTATTTTTAATCCTCGTCAATAATAACTACCAGTTGATTATCTGATGAAAACTGTCACTAACTGGAAATTTTCGACTCGCCATGACAAGTTTAGGAAAGCGAAAAGAGATTTCAAATTTCATGAGAAATGTCTACGTTCCAAGAGTAGTATCCTTAAAAACATCAATTTTGAGCTCTCATAGGTGAAAATATTCAATTAAAAAAACCTATGGCTGGAATTGATTCGAGACTAGAATCCTTAGAGGATAATATGAATCACACTTTCAAGGCAAGCCTTCTTCAGCACTAAACTCTTCTTCAAATTCACTTTCTTGGTTGTTAATATTCACAGCTTCTGTAGCAGTCTCCGGTGGAGGTGGAGGTAACACTGGTAAAGAAGGCGATGCTGATTGCTCGCATCCTTCATCATTAACTGGCCCTTTCAAACGCTGAGAATTGGGGGATTTCATCTCCGAAATTTGAGCAGGACATTCAAAATGAACGCAATGGAAAACCTAAAAGAGTGAAGATTGGTCACTAAACCGAGCACTAGATTTTCTGAGGTTTGGGTGTGCGAGTTCAAGCGATCTTGAATCAAGCTGATCATTGCAATAATCGCAGGCGCGTAAGACATAATGAGGCAATGGGTTAATCATAACGAAATTACTGGGCCAAAACTCGGTTAAGAAATGTCTCTGGGATAATTTTTTGCAGGAGAACGCAATATTACCTCATTAGCAGTGTTATGTGTGCCAACAATGCGGATAAATACAACAGGTCGAGGAGGACTGAGACGCAGAGTTTGCCAAGAGCGGCACGTTTCCCTTGTTTTATCGACAACAAGAGTCCAGTTTTTCATGTCGTTGGAGACTTCGATGTAGTAACAGTAGGATCTGTCGTCGCAATCCCATAGAAGTAATCTAAAAATTGAATTTCCTGCTGAATCTATAGTATTCAGATCACTCCAAACATTGGGTACCGATCATTTGGCTCGATAATTGATCAAGCCGATAGTTTCACCACTCATCAAGCAATTCTTTTCATTTTCTTACGCAGTTATTCAATTTCCGATCTATGGCAGATTATCTTTGAAAGCAAACTGAAAACACGAACAGAACCGTGGCCTGGAGGCGCTACTTTATTATAAACTCAACTACTCGGGACGAAATGAACACAGGTCACGCCGTCATTTATTATCGAGAAGTTTGCTGAAGAAACGAATGTGTTGCAGGCTCGAGACTACAGCTCAACTTGTTTGGCGTCCTTTTACAAAATCGCGAATTTTAATCAGATTATCGTGCACAGTTGCGACGACATGGCCGTGTCACGAAATTATCATTTTTCAATGCTGTCGCTGAAGTAAGCATTGAAGTAGAACAAATAGACTCTTGAGCAAGTTCAATTGACAAGTTTTATATTCAATTTTTCTAAGGGCTCCTTCATTTCGGAGTAAAACCCAATTTCATCTCTGCGATACAGAACAACTGCCTTAAGGCAATTCATGGACTTTTACTGAATTGATATGATGGAGGAATACAATCACAAGTTCGGCATGAGTGCCAGTAATGAGATATAGCATGATCAATTGACTCTTTGTGTAGGGTGTAGCTTGTTTGAAAAAGTCTAATTGTAAGTTTAAACTAACGTAAGTGCTGGTGCATTATTGAGGTATATAATTATCAGCAAGGCCACAGTGGCTATGAAAGCACAGGTTCTCAGGCAGGGTCATGCGATTTGCCCAGCGGATCATAATATTGTGATCGGAGTTTGAACTTCAGATGCGGATGTCTCAAGCAAGAATGGTTGAAATGGATTATGTAAACATCGAATCAATATCACGTTTGTGATAAACTGAATCACATTGTACAAAAGTTACAACATTTGGCGGTGAACAACCTAAATTTGTTCCCTTTTGAGAAAAGAAAAAAGAATTCACTTTAGGCTTATGGACAATCTCGACTAGAACGTAGACGACATCATCAGATTCAGTCGAATTTACTTTCTCTGTGGTTAGTAGAATTAAGATATTCACGAAACCCTCGAAATTTTGTGTCGATGGTGGCGGCTTTATGATAGTCTCGGTGTGAAGTATCGTCGGATTCATTCATATAATCGAGGATCTTAGCGCACGTGGCCAATATCAACCGCAAAATCGCGACGAGAGTTAAGGGGATGTCGGAGTCCTATCAATATTGTACAGTTACCGACATGGTCGAGTTTTCGGATTTCTCGATGAATTTTTGACATATCAAAAATCTAACAAGTAACGCCGATTCTATGAACCATACAGAATCGGCGTTACTTAGTAGAATCCTGATATCTCGAAAATCCGTCGAGAAATCCGGAAAATCGACAATGTCGGTATCCGACATCCTCTTAAAGAGCATTGATTTCAAATAAATCTCTCTTTCAAGGATCTTTAAAAGGTAGTAAAATTCTAGGTATTGTAACTGTAATCTGACCACGATTATTTGTAAATAACCTATTGGAATTATTGCAGGCAAATTAAAAAATCCAAGCACGACACAGTTGTACCTTTTGGAAGTCTAGCATGCTCGCATTCAGGCTAGAAAATCACGTTGTATTCAGAATACTTTAGATGAGACTTAAAATTGTACTGACAAAGATTGTAATAGCCAAAATTTTGGGGAATCATCCAGGAATGAACTTAACAATCGAAAATAATAGAGACTGACCTCATGGAGTCGATTATGTAAGGTTGAGCCAGTTGTATTTGAATACATCCGGAATTGAGTTGATGACAGGTGTAACCACGATCCCAGTCATAGTTCTGGAAATCACCATCAAGAAGTGTATTCCGTGACCTGTGGATTAATTCACTGATTATATGCTGCACCGCAACTAGGATGACCTTTGAATGGTGGATTTAGATATCTTACCGACTCACACCCTCAGTAACTTCCGCTCTACGATTAATAGTCGCCACATTTTCCGTGGGTACAACTATTCCATTCAGAAGTTTCTCATTATGATTGATGTAATAAGCTTCAAAATTCACAACGTGGAATACCTATTAAAAGAATAAGTGTTCCTTGAATGACTCATCAAATCAGTGCACTTAACCTGATTGAGTTGAAAGCTTCACCTTATTTACAGTGTTGTTTGTTCCAACAATACGAATGTACAACACTACTTGTTGTTCAAAATATAAGTACTGCCAACTTCTACAGAAATACTGGGAATGATCCACTACTCTGACCCAATCTTTTTCATCCATTGATACCTATCAAATCAAAATTTATTGTAAATCGTGGATTTTGATTGCAATTATACAGTACAACTTACCTCAATATAGTATGAATAAGATCTGCCATCTCTGTCCCAAAGAAGCATTTTCATATGGTCCAGTATACATTGAGAGCCGAGTTTGATAAGAATACAGTGTTCTGCTGAGTCACTAATAGTGTGTCTGGTGTACCTGAAGATTTTTGGATGAAAGTTGTTAAACTCATCTCTACACTTTGATATTTGTGAATTTAAGTGTTATGAATACCCTCGTTCCATGTCATAGTTTTCTGTATCTCCATCCAATATGTAAGTTGGCATTTCACCTCGAAGGACTTGAGCTCCATGGCGTGTATGGGCAACATTTTCATTTCTTAGTAAGAGACCACGATGATTCAACTGCAGATTCTTTGTTTGAGTGTTAGCAGCAATGGCATCTAGAATTGCTTCAGGCGATACAAGAGCAGTTGGTCTCACAATATTCAGTAAATCAGACACAGAAATTAAACTCAGTCTGACTTGTTCTGTAAATAATTACATTTCAAGATCTCATGGAATACATTTAGTGCTTCAAAAGAAAAAATCTTACGTAAAACTTCTTCAACTTCAACAGTTGGATTTGCTTTGACCCACAACTGAACTGCTTGAAATATTTCAATCTCTGAAGCATAAAACGAATCCCTAGAGAGGAGGTCATTAAGAGCTCCAGAGCTCAATTGCAAGAAGCTTTCATTCTGCAGGATTTCCAAAGCATGCTTATCCATGAATTCGTAGCAAACCTGTGAGGATCATGAGATGCTCATACATGATGAAGTGATAGAGGGTAACTAAGTGAAAATTGCACATACCTCCATCAAGAATTCAAGCCTGTATAAGCAGGCTGCATCAAATATTATGCAAACATTCTTCACATTGAGAATCTCTTTCAAATAGTCACTAATGGCAGCCTCTAGATCTTCAAAACCATACTCATGAGCAAGTCCCAAAATGTCAAGGATAACCTGCATGAAGTATAATCCAAAAGTGTCATCAATTCATTTTAGTCTAGAACAATAAAGATAAAGTACCTCTTCTCGTTGATTAGCCAGAGACATATGCCCAGTATATATATATCTCAAGAGCCCCTTGAAAGCAGGCAATGTGGGCTCTTTTAATTCAATTTCATTTTGGGTTGATTCCTTCAGACCACCAAAGAGCAATGCTCGAAAGTATTGACTTCTAGCAGCTAAAATAACTTTGTGACCATTGAATCGCTGACCATTTACTTTTAGTGTCACATCTGAATAGTCATCAGATAAATATAATGCACCAATATGTTCAGACAGAAAAGTTGTGTGTTCAATTTCTCCCAGAGATGGATTCAGACGGTGGTGAGAGCTCATTTTCTCAATCAATTTTCATATGCTTGCCTTGCTCAAAATGGTGGGGAAGACTGTAGAGGTAAGAGATTATTCATAAGTAACAGCTATCAAGTGGAGAATCGCTGAAATGTTGCAGTTTCTTATTTTACTGTGCACTCATCTTTGAGGTGTAAAACAAATAGGGGGATTAATTCCTAAAACACAAATGACTCTAAAGTGTGACATGAGATATTTTTTGGGAATAAAATCTCATATAGTACTGAGAAGATCACAAAACACAAAATAAATTCTGGATACAGATCTACTATGAGTAGTAATCAAAATGAGAGAAAGAATCTGACATCGCTCATAATGACAAGCAGTCTTGAATATGGAGTAAACAGTTGTATCAGAGTCAGATTAATCATCTGTTCAAAGTATCATTAACAAAAAACCTAACAAAATTCATGTTAGATCGAGGATATCACTTTTATCAAATGAACAACAAAGAAGAATTCCAATTCTGTGTAATATTGCCAAAACTAACCTGAAAAACGATTTCTATATTGACAACATAACAGCAAAACAAAGGTATGACAAACGGTGATGTTCTTCTTCAGGATAAGTCAGTGCAGACTGTGACACGCCATAGTGGGAAATAAATTCTGTCAATCAATCAGAGAAGTCCTGCTGAGAATAGTAAACAACTTGCCTACATTTTCACTTGGGTAAAGATTGCTTTGTGAAAACTCTGGGCTCTAACTCTTTCCGTGACCCGACATCAAGGACCATGGTCTGACACTTTCTCAACTCAACTCAAAGCTTTTGGCCCCCAAGCTGATTCAACCCGATGATTGCAACGAAATTGGAAGTTGCATTGTAAATTGCAAGGCCAAAGTTGAGGTCTGCTGAGGTCGGACGTCGGAGACTGCTCGGCTTCGTCGAGGGTGCGGGTGCATTGTCATGCATTGTGCATTCCTTTACAAGTTGAAACGTAAATCCACTGTCTCCACTGAAATCCACTGAGCTGAGGTAAGCCTAGGTAGGAGCATAACTATATATATGGTACGTGAGGTGTATTGTCCCGAGTAGAAATTTATCTTTGGCGAAAGTATGGGCCATTCGGGATAGCCACAGACTTTCCGTATGGGCCACATGCGGCGCTGTAATGATTTTCGGTACGGTCGCCACAGATTTTCTTTGGCGAATGTATGGCATCTGTGTGGCGAATACGAGTTGGAACGACATGTATGCATATTTGCCTACAGTCAGGGACTGGGGATTGGAGTTATACAACATATCACCGCGTAATACGGATCTCGAATGTTATAATTTTTGAGACTTTTCATTAGTTCTGGAAACAGAAAAAAAAACTTCAATAAGGAATGATCAGCAGGAACGTGGATGTATTTTTTTGGAATTGAGGGAGATATGGATTATATAAAATTTATGAATCTCTACGCGAGACATTTTTATTTTATTTTATTTTATTTTATTTTAATTCAATTAACGGTCATACAACCTTTAACAATAAGTATTACAAATATTGTAGGTGATCGCACGCGCTTCCGCTCAATACATAAAAATACAGTTTTATCAATTACATCTGGAAAGAAATAAATTAGTTTGTAATCACAAAATATTTCCATTTAATAACATAAGCTTTTGGTTTCAAAAATTTTTTTTTTATTTTTTTTTATTTTTATTTTTTTTTATTTTTTTTATTTTTAATAAAAAAGTTCTAAGTTATATTATCGGAAAAGTAAAGTGATGGCATTCTTCCGATATTTGGCGAACTTTGAAAAAATATATTTAGCAAATGATTGATTACAATTCAAATGTTCAAAATACACTGATGTGCTCCGAAATCCTGACACGCACCAAAATCTTTACAAATCTTAATGATATAAATATGATGGTGACTGATGGTAAAGCGAGCCACTAATATGGTTGGTTATGAGATATTTTGAGGCCAAAAACAGCTGAGATCGGGATTTGGCCCAAACATTGACTATTTGAGATATATGTAGCTGCAGTTTGACTGCTCATAGATGTATTCCAATCAATCTGATACCGTCAACCGGGGTTACTTTGAACAGACGGGGTAACTTTGAACACTTGTTTGAATTCTCGATATCAAAAATACACCACGTGGTGTATTTTTTTTTGCGTGTGCGCGCAAGAAGGGTATTCTGCGCCATAGTTTAGACCCAATCTAGACGGATCTGGTGTCGGGAAATTGAGCCAATCAAAAGACGCAGACAGATATTGCAGGCCAATCATATATGACTCTATCAGAATCTAGTATTGCTGGAGTGTATATTTACGTTCTCAGCATGCTTCCTGCATGCGGCGAAGAATAACACGTCAGTGCGAACTGGTGCGAACAGGGTCTTCGAGTGCAGTGGAACGCATCGTTGTTGATTGAATGATAGCCGGATCAGACCTTCGATTAAAAACTAATAGTAGATGGAAATCTTGTGCGGTACTATTCCTTCATTTGAGACTTATCAATCGCATCATCTGCCCAGTTCGAGTAAGAACAACTATTATCATTTCTACAGCGAGAGCTTTATTCACCCGGGTTAGAAAGAATGATGAAATATTTTCCAGGATTTCACCGGGTGTATGCTCATTCCACAACATTTTTTTCATCAGATGTTATCCAAGAAAAGTTTTTATCACGTACATTTTCTATAACTAATTGCAGGAAATGGAGAAAAACCCGATTTCTTTCCTTCAAGAGTACATGATGGCCAAAAAGAAAGTGGCACCAAATTACATTGTAATTGATGAGAGGAAGGGAACTCACATCAATAGTTTCATCATTAGAGTAGAGTGCAATGGTAAACATGCTGATGGGAAAGGTTCCAGTAAAAAAGAAGCCAAAACTGAGGCAGCCAAAAATATGCTTAAAATGCTCCAGTTGGGACAGGATACTGGAACCCTGACTAACAAACATCCAACTTTGGTCACAATTCCTGGCATTGTTGATAATCGGATTGGGTCTGGTATTGCTAATTCCCAATTGAACAAATCTGCTACTTACATTAACTACGTTGGAAAGTTACAGGTTTGTATATCCTTCCATTTTGTAAACTGTCACAATACTTCCAAACTTTTCTATGCTTTTTAGGAGTATGTGATACATAAAACCCTTCCTGCGCCAGTATATGAATGCAAAAGTGTTTTTGGGCCATCACACTTGCCAACATTCACAGTGAGCTGTAAATATGATAAGGTAGAAGAATTGGGCACTGCAACTACTAAAAAAGAAGCCAAAAACTTAGCAGCTCAGAAGATGTATGAACGATTGACAACAGAAGTACAGATAGTAGTACCAGAGGTGAAGATACAAAGTTACCTTCAATCCTTGAATAAGGGCATATCACAATTACAACTCCTGAAGGATCAAGCTACCTCTCTACAGCAGTCCGCCCAAAGAGCTAAAGCTAAATATCCTCAGCTAAGTAAAACCAAGCTAATAATACAGTCAGCAGCATCTAATAGATTATGCAAGGATTATCACACCCTCCTCTCAGATGCATTCCCATTTAATGTCAGAAAGATGGCAATAGAGAAGCTTAAGTCCATTATTGATTCATTTTGTAAAGAAATTCTCTCGAATGATAGTTTTGATAAACTCAAACTAGTTTTGAAGGACCTAAATCTCAATTTGACAGAGTCTGTTGTGAACAACAGAGCTGGAACAAACCAAGTCCTTTATGGACTAAAGTTGGACACTAATCCGGTAATTTCTGAAATAAGCCTTGGAAGTGACTTCTTGGAGGCCAAGAGGGTTGCCACTTTCAAGTTAGCTGAAACTTTATCTATCATGTTGGGAGATTGAAAGACAAGCTTATAAATCTGAGACCAAGACTTTTATTCAATGATGAAAGTTGAACTGTTTTGCTGCAATCCATCTTGATAGACTTTTGATTTATTGAACTTGTTAATAATATTACAGTCGTCCAAGGTCCGGGATTTCACGTCATTTACGGAAACTCAATATGCTCCTAATATGTATGACTTTCTGTCGATTTTGAGGGTTTGACTCACCAAAGTTATAGTGCGTATGGGCAAATCCACACAATTTGCACACTTTCTATTGTGCAATGCACATGAAAAGATAAGGATAGTCAGGTACATGTACTCCCAATTTACGTCTTAGACTCAAGATTTACAAGAAAATGTGCAAGTTTTGGGGATTAGCTTCTTCAAATAAACTAATATCTTCAATTAGGCTTTATAGAATATTCGCACTGTTTGCTTCCAAACGTTTGAGTTGAGACGAATTTCATACTTGATTTGCTCGTGAGACTCGTCTCTGTACGATGCATAACTTGGAAAGTTGAGACGGGTGATTATTGTTTGCAAGACAATAATTTTAGGAACAGATCCAAAGTCCTTGTCTACCTTTGGTTTTGAACTGCATCATCGCAATGTTATAGTTCAAAAAATGCAATTTATGGACCGGCTTGGGAGTTCAACTTTTACAAATCGTTGCATTTACTCACTTATCTTCCTGACTTTTGAGAGGCTCTGGTAAGAACTGGTATCTGAGAAATCGTGAGCAAATTCTTAGTTGTCCAGACACATCACTTGACGCGTATTCAAGTCTGGGTTTTCTCATGGTACCGTGATAATTATGGATTTTTGACGGAGAATTTTTGCTTCAGTTCTCTCGATCTACAGATTCCTCACCTTGAATTTGTGTATCGACAGATTCCAGCGCGAATGCCGAGGAACGAATTCATTTTAAAACGAAAGAGATCACTAGTGTTTCTTGATTAAAGACAATTTCCCTTTTATCTCTTATCAACGCATGATTCGAGATGTGGAGTAGTTCTTTGCCAGTTTGTGGAATCCACTTTTTGAATTGGCCTCAAAGTGGAAAGCTAGGTTTATTACTTGAGCTACAATGAATCGATCGATAGTGGGTTCAAAGACTGTGTTTATTGCGTGTCAATTCCAATAAGTGTGAATCGTAAACTCTCAAATATCGAATTCAACTAATGTGAATAGCTCATGACACGGTTTTGGACTTGAACTAAAATATCCTTGTCTGGTCTACGAGCTCCAAAGTCTTTTTCACATTATTATGTATGCAACATTATTTGATTAACAGAAAAGAGATGCAGACAAAAAATGATTTTATACTCTGCTAGTGCACAATGCCAACTTATATCAAAGTAATCTTTGGAGAGAATCAATAATATATGTTGATGGTGCTATATTCTGCGTTATTTAACAAGTTAGTATAATTGATGAAAACTTCGAGTTTCTCGACCTTTCAAGCACATATAGTTATTGATACGGACTCTAGATGGTCTCGAATTCAAGATTATATTTATATATGAATATTCACAAGTAACATAACTTAAGCCATGAGATTCTTATTTTTGATGTCTGAGAGGCGAGTTCCTAACGTTGCTGCAAACAAATGCTATTTTATAACTATATACCCTGATGCCTTCCCGAAGACACAGAGAATTCAAATCTCGTGTAATTTGTCTATTATCGCCAAGTAAGCTCGTTTTACAATTGAAATTAAGATTAATTGTTCTGAGTATTGATATTTTATTCCTCTCAAAGTTATGCTATTGTGAAACGATGATCTTCGGGTATATATAAAGCGAGGTCATTTATTTGAGATGAATCATGCAAGTGCCTAAGAAGACTCACGTAACAAATAGCTTGGAAATTTCCATAGAAGCTCTGTTCGGATCAAGAATAGAACGCCCAAAGTATAAATGTCGCTAAAAAGCGACAATTTTCTGCCCTCTTTGATCGATCGATTCAAGATAACAATTTCGATCAATTTTCCAATTATTTTCTCATAATCATAGATCGTAAATTCAGGCTTTCAAGAAAATTTTATTCCAGCTAGTTGCCAATCATACATAGTTGCTTCTGTTGATCAGGCTAATCTCGATCACAGGCGTTATCGTATCTTGTTCCTAGGTGCTCAAATACTTAATTTGAACTGCGATGGGCATTAGATTGAGTGATGTATGAAAACAGATTATGCCTGGAGCAAATAGTATATTACGCAAATAGGGAGTAAAGTGGGCCTTTTACTCCCGGGTGTGGATTATCGCTCGAGGCGAAGCCGAGAGCGATAAATACCCAGGAGTTTGAGGCCCACATTACTCCCGAGTTGCGTATGCCATTTTTTATCCTACGGGACTAAAGTACGCCCCCCCCCAAACCACGCGCGCATCCGGGCATGCATTCTTTGGCGCAGTGGGCCACAACGACTGTGTCATTGTTAACATTGCCGTCTTGGAAATACCGAAGCCAACTGTTGCGGGCGGCGGGGACGGGGTCCGGTCCAGGGCGGAGCCCCCCGACTGAAAAAAGATTTCGAAATGGTCTAAAAAATCCTCATTTTGTGATATCATATCAACTCTTCTGAATTTCCAACCAGAATCGATCTCTTGATATTCTCCCATTCAACGTTACACAGCTCAATATTCAAATAGTATTTGAAAAATGTTTTTGAAAATTAATATTCATTGATACTTTTTTGAGATCCTTTCAATAATATGATCTCTCCAGAATACGTTTGTACAACGCTCGAATTATTATTTATCCAAAAACAACAAAATACGACCTAATGAGAGGTTGTATGCCTATGCGTGAGTTATGTAGACGATTAGTGCCGCCTCAAATGTGATCCTCCGTGGAGGGGTCGACAGACCGCTAGCCTTAGGATTACACCAATCTCTTGGGCGTGGGTTCAAATCCCGCTCGGGGCAAAAACTACTTCCGATTTTTTTCAACGACAAGTCCGTTCAGGGAGTAAAGTTTGATACCCGGGTGGAAATGAATCACATTACGCCCAAAAATGAAGGGCCAAAGTGCGTACTTTAGTCCCGCTAGGATAAAAATGATTTTTTAGTTGGTACAATTGCATATTTAAGTTGAAAATCATATTTTAAATCGGCGCATTTTACTGCCCAAGATGATGGATGTATTATTCCACAAAATAAACTTCCGTTATCTCGCCTGACGAGCATTTATGAAGCGCTAGGGTTGGCTTGACTGACAGGGAACCAATTGGTGAGATTTCTCTAAGGCATCAAATTTTAACGTCTGTTTGAATGAGCAATAGTCAAAAGAGCATCAATTTTTGTTTTAATAGATTATATGCCAAATTATTTGACAAACAGAAATTTAAAGAGCAGAAATTATTCCTGTTTTATTGGCATATTAGAGTTTGTCTCAACATTTTACAAGACTTTGCATTGATTTTATGTATTTGATACATTTCGATGGCTCAGAGTAAAAAGAAACCATCTGAAAATTTCTGGTCAATCGGAACTATATTCTTATTATATTAAATACAAAATAACTCTATTTAACCAGACATTTTCAGATAGTTCCCTTTTTACTCGAGGCCATCGATTTTTGCTGTTTTCTATGATGGACGAAAATTACAATAAATATAATAGTAGATCACGTACCCGAGTTGCGGAAACGTAGGATTTTCACGACGTGGGCTGAAAACGCAGTTTTGAGTACGAGTCCTGGAAAACTAAATGGCGTGCTTTATGCGTCAGGGGACATGAAACATTTTCGACATTTGAAGCATAGTAAAAACTTTAAAATTTCACTCAAATTTTCCGAGAAATCTTCTAACTGTTTTTCATGCAGAAAAAATATAGTTGTCCTGAAGATTCGTTGGAAGGATACTCCGATGTTGAATTTTGGATTTCCAATAATGATTTTTTAAGATACTCACCATACCAAGATGTCATTTTTTGATTCGCTAAAGAATAATTATAAGAGTCCCCGTAGTTGAATTTTGGGCTTCCAATGATGACAATAGTAAGTCTTCAAAAAAGATGTTCCACAGACATGTCTTATTTTTCAGTGCGTTTATGTCAAATGTAACGAAAAAGTTTCTGATATCTCTTATTAACTATTCTTCAATCCCTTCAAACCAGTTGCGAGTGTCGAAATAGAAACAATGATGAGATTATTAAAAAAAAATCATTTGTATACATATGATTTTTCTTATCTCGACACCGGAAACCGGAAGAGGATTATTTGGGGGCTTCTATGAAATAGTTGCGGAAACTTCTTTATTTTGACATGGATGGACATGCCGAAAAATAATCACAAGAGTCAATTTCTCACATTATTAAAACAATTTTTTGCATGATTATAATGCGTTTACATAAAGAATGATGGTTAATTCCTGTAACATGCGTTTTGAGCTGCGTAACTTCCAACGTATACACGTGAGAGTATATACAATATATTGTTACTTACTTTGTATGTATTATTGTGATGGTATTGTACGTTGTCAACTCGATGAATTTTATCAAATATAGCTTAAGAAATCTCTATAAAAGTGAAAGAGCATGTGGTTCACAAATACAAATCTCAACTACGTCAGTGTCAGTTAATGAATAAATCAAGTATTTTACACACCAGTTGAATGTCACCCTTCATTTGTGCCTATATAAACTATTGAAAATCACTTTCGCGATTGCGCGACTTGTTTTAAGTTCAATTCTGAATTAGTCGCGGATGGCCAACTCATTTCGGGAAAGTATCTGATATGGAAGTTAAACGAATCAAGCTATGCTATCAAAGACTGAAAATAACCTACAGCTAAACCAAGGAGATTTCGGAAATATAAGTAAAAATCAGCTAAGGAGAATCGAAAAGTAAGCCAATAGTCCGCGCGTTTTCTGATTCAATTGAATCAGTCATGGAATCTTGTTAGCCAAAATAAGACCTCTCTCCATATGATCCATATCGAGCCCGTATAAACCGAGCAGGGTTACTTTGGTCCAATATGACTTGGACGTGTTCCAAAAAAATAATTCATCATTTGAATTATAGATTTGAAAATCAGAGAATTAATCGATTAGGAGCAGTTGGACGATTCTGAAACAGTTTTTCTCTTCCACCTTGATATTTATATCAAATAAGTCGAAATTGCATTCTAAAGTAGCCTCTCACCTTTTTTCTAGTTTTCTTTGATCTGCAAAGATGATCGTGTGATAGAGATCGCAGTGATAACCGTCGTGCGTTACTAGGTAGGAATTTTCTGACTCTCGAAACAATCAGATAACTGTTTATATAGACACGTTTTTATTGTTCAAGTACAACTAAACATACATTTTCATTTTCAACATATAACTTTTACAGCGTAATAGGTTTTTATAACTTTAATACTTATAAACATAATCTCATTTCCCAATACTATCACCATTTAAGTATTTTCTAACATCTCAACACGTCTATTTATCGCGTGTATCAGTATAACTGAACAATTTTCTAACACAAACATTTTTTTTTTTCATCATCAACAATTAGTTTTTTCAGTTGCGATATGCGCGTGATATTCTTGATTCTCGAGCTACGAATGGAATTTGTGTGCTTGATCAACAAATAGTGGATTCCTCCTCTCAGAATATTATCCCTGATATAATTTCATTGGGCGAATGAGAACGTGCAATTCATTTTCTTTTGAAGCTCGAATAGAAGTCAATGGACATTTTGCATGAGTTTCACAATATTGTGTTACTCTGATATGAACGAGACTCTTTTGAGTGTCATGTCGTGCGTAAAATTGATCCTCTTTCATGAAATTCAATAGCAAATAACAGAGCATACATTAGACCAGATACAGCATTGACCAACGTTGTCGAAAAAAGAAAAAAAAATACAAATACAAATGATGTATTCTGTACTCATGCATTTTCAATTCGACTGTCTCATTTTCAAAAAACGATGATTTTGGAATAACGTAATGGATCACAATTTCTCAGCTTCATTCTATCTGCCATGCATAGCATCAATCTTTTTTCGAATCACGAAATGTTTTGATATACTAATGAAAAAAAACAAAATTTATATCTCTATGTTGATTCCACCTTGTGAAGAAATATGTGCAAGAACAAATGTAATAACGCGCTATCTATTGTATCCCTTCAAAAATATATTTATCTCTTAGATTCTCCTTATGCTCATTCAGTAGAATTACCATAAGTGATTTTGGTAGATTTTTTCGTCCTTGATGGTTAATATACAAGTTGAACATTTGGTCTCGTCGATCTTGAAGGACGGAAGATCCGTCCTTCAAGATCGACGAGACCAAATGTTCAACTTGTATATCAGTAGAATTACGTTCCATGTAATATTTTTTGGTCAAATCTAGCACACAAACTTGATATCTGAAGATAGTTCTAACTCATGGAATTGTTTGTAGTAGGGATTCCGAACAACACAACTAAATATACGACGGTAAATCGTGATATCTGTGATGATGGATTTCACAAATTCTTGGTTATGTATGGATTGGTCAATTTCTTACTATCGTCTAAAAAAAGTAATGTAAACAGCAAATTGACCATGACAACTTTTTAAATGTACTTCATATCACTTGATTAGCACTCTTTCTTTTTTTAGGGGCTTTTGCGATTCAATCGCCCCTCGATTTCAAACTGTGCTATTGACATGATATCTTTGGTATGTGCGCTCATCTCAGCTTTGTGTGACGCGAAAATTTCCAAGTGCCGAAATAATAATTGATTTTCGAATCTTATGGTACAAATGAGACATGTGAAACATTTGCAGTCTATAGGCACTTCAGCAAATTACTTCCAACACATTCAAATTAAACTTATTATAGTTCCTTGTTAAGCACCCTAAATTTGAAAAATAAGCTGAGCTACATCAATTTTGGATATATGTATGAGAGCAGCCGATCGAATTAACCCTTAGTTACTAACGTGGTAGACTTTTGGCACACTCGAATTTTCTTTAGCTTCTGAAACGTTAAAACTTTCGTATCGCGACTCGGGACTTAGATGTAAATTCATACTATGACGTGCTCTTACAGATGTGACCTTTGCAAAATTTTTGTAACAATTTCTTGTTTAGTTATAAATAAATTAAGTGCCAAAATTCCATCATCGGGAAAAGTGAAAATGGCGATTTTTAAGGATATTTACCCAAATTTTGTTACAATTGTCCATTCAAGGTCTATTTGTAATAACAAAGTCATTTTGGAAGTAATTTTTGTTACTTTTGACATGGTTTTTTAACAAATTGTGAAAATACTCATCAGCATAACCTTAAATATTGACTTTAATGAAGAATTTTTCCGGAAAATCCAGGAACTTTCCACCGGTCGCAAAATATGTATACTGTTTCTAAGATAGTTGAGTTTCGAGGAAATAATTTTTTAGTTGGAGTGTAACTTTATTTCACGTTAGTAATTAAGGGTTAATAAGAATTCTGATGAGGCTGTACATATTACCAGGGATTGAAATATATGCTCATAAACCAACGGATTTATGAAGCTTGATGTCATGCACGAAATTCGTTGCAAAGTAACTTTCCAGTCACACTCGGTCCAAAAAAATTCGTACGTGTCAATAAAGCATTTGTGTATTCGATTCTAATCGTTATCAACAAGAACCATCAAATCAACCCTCTGAGTTTCAATTGAGTAGATCTATATAGGTCGATGTATCTCAGATCTTGAATTAACGAAAGTAAGCCCTGATTTGTGTCCGATGATAACATCGAATAAATGGTGGTTAATAGAATCGAAATTCAACTCAGAATCGCGTCATCATTACGAACTTGTTTCATCAAATTTTGTTATGGTCAACTCCAGGTATTACACGCGAAATGAGTCTCGTTTTCACAGCTATACTGACTAAAATTAGACAAACTATTGGTCATCGCTATAAATAATAGAGATTACGCTCGATTAGTTTGACCAGGTACTCAAAGAAATTTTTACATGTATAAACTTATTGAAACCCGAACAAATGCATATCTCCTGCAATAATTTATCTTTGTGCCTACTAAACACACTCATACTAGCTCAAGTGTATTCATCGTCTTTTGGGTCTATTTTCTTTGAACGAAATGACTTTTGGTACTTCTTTAAATTTTACAATCTTTTTTTAATAGTCAATTGCATAGTCGCAACGATATAGTTAGTTTTCGTCAGTGTGTCGAATAAAAGGTACTATATAATTTTCATGTACTATAAATAGGACTAGATCGTTTCATTGTAAGATTCCTCATAGAAAACCACACGACAAATTTGCATAATAGTTTGAAATCTTAGAATAGGATTTGGGCTGGAGGTTACAACCTGAAAGATTGATTTAAAGATTTTGTTGTTCAGTCGATTTGCATTTATCATATCTACAAAATACCAGATCAATTTCAACGAAAAATTTCAGACATTGAAGAGCTGCTCATGATTAATTGATGCGTATTTTGTAACGGCAGTTTTCTGAGAAGATTCATTCGAAAACATGACTTCCCTTCGTAATTGTGACGCTATGGCAATTATTTTGAGAGATGATACCAAATAATCAGTAAATCATTAGATGGAGAAATTTTCCGCTCTGTGCTGGTGCTCTATAGAAGCATATACAGTTTACAGAACTCTCGAATGAAAAAAAAAAAAAAAAAATGATTGCGCCATAATGAACGAATCTTTGACCATGCCAATTTTGAAACCCAATGCGTATTCGAACTGTGACTCGATCACCCCCGAGTCACCTCCGAGTCCAGCAAACGCTACCAAAAAAACTGAACTTTAGATAAATTACATAATCAGGATAGTGGATGTGGAGCTCAGCTTACGAAAAATGCTATTGAGCTACCGATGCATCCTAGCACATAAAGATCTCCTCTGACTCGTATAATTTTCTTGGCTACTTTGATGAATTAATCGTCGATAGCACATATGATTTTTCATTTTGTGTCAAATATTGTTTAAGGTATTAACGAAAATTTTTTTCTCGTTTTTAAGACGTGAAAAGTTTTCTTCTCTAACAGCACCAATATTAGGAAAATTTTCTCCGAAGCTCAATCGTGATTTCAGACGAGATCTTCTCTCAATTTTTTTTTCTTTAAATCGATCGGAATTTTGGTAAATTTCTTCAACATGTATTCGTAATACTGGTGAGCCAACGCATGGCTTCTACCAGAGAATAAATTGTAAAATTCAATTTTGAGAGAGTGAACCAAGAATAAACTGAGCGATCAAATATGTGGTAGGTCTTGGAAAATACAATAAGAAATCGAAAAATGCAATAATACGAACTCTCCAACTCCTTCTCATTTTTTTTTTTCAACCTTGTGATCGCAGAGGTTTGGATGGCAATACAATCGACTATACCGATACCATCTACGAAGAAAAACACTTATCGATGTATAAGCCACACATTTTGAAGTGTTTTCCTTCGTAGGACGTAACGATGAAATCTCATCCCAAAATTGACCTTGTCTTATCAAATTAGCAACAAAATAATGACTCTGCATCAAAAGCTTTCCGAAAATACCAAGTCTCGATCGGACCATTCTTATCGGTAAAATATTCTCAAAACGTTTGGATAATATTCATTGTGTATTTGTTATAGAAATGTCTAAAGACACTCGGAGTAAATAATATTTGGCAGTTGATTATTAAATCCTACGTCCAGCAAGCACAAGTCAGGACTAAAATCCCGCTGAAATTTCTACTTAAGAACTATTCTTGCTACGAACAATGATATATCGACAACAGCTTTCAAACAATGCAGCAAATCAACTAATAGCTGATGAGTGCGATTCTATACATAGTTTAGGATAGCACAGTTTTTTCGATTTGCCAACATGACTCAACCGAAACTCAATTATCAATTTACTTTTTCCAGAACATATGATATGATATATATATATATATATATATATGTATAATATATCTATGTATCTCGCTTGCGAGATAATAATACTTTCATTTGTTTATACTTTCTATGTCAAATAACTTTCAACATTTTTGACGAACCATTTCAATTATATCGCTCAAAGACGTAAGCCAGTACGTTCTGTAAATACTCGTCATCTTAAAAGCTAACTTTTTCGCAAAATTTACCATTTAGTGCGATTATTGTACTATATCGTTCCTCCGCAGGTCGCTCTCTTTCTAAGTCATTGCACATTTATTTCTGTATACACGCGCCTATTACGGTGTATTACTAGTTCTCGATATATATACCCATTTGTGCCCACTAGACTACTCTACTTCTGCTGAGATTCTTTCAGCATCGAAGCCATATCCTGCAGGCTTCGCTTCAAAGTTTGAGCAAACTTGAGCGCGCTGGTATTTTCATCGCTGTGAAAAGCGGAACACGAGAAGAAGAAGCCATTCTTCCGGACGTTGTAACCGCAACCATAACCATCTGGTACTACGGGCCCATATCCACCTATCGCATCGTTTTTCGTTGTAATCTGAAAAATCAAGTGAAAGTTTTTTAAGCACAAATTAATTACAACTCATGCATTATTCTGCATAAAAGCAAAGAATAATTAACACCGGCATCCCTTCACTGGGATGGGCATTACCGAGGGCATTACCGCCAAAACCCATACAATTTTTTCACTTTTCTATACCTTTGCCGACACTCATACCTATTCAAAAGAGATTTTCATCGGCAACATTAGTAACTCAATTTGCCAGTAGGGGATTGAGTAATGGCTATGGTAATCTTCACCCGTATTATATCGTTCCGTTAGCCCAAATACGAAGGGCCACTTCATTGCAGTGACATACTTTGTCACGAGAAACCTCCCTCGCAGTGATTGATAATTATTCGTAGATGTGGTCGATTTTTGAAAAAATCAACTCCGGGAAGCCGGCAATCCGACATCAAGACCAAAATCCACAATGTAGAATCACAAAATGGCAAACATTTGGACGAAGTCACACAATTTCTAAAAGTTTGTTCGTGGAAGTATGCACACGTGAAGCAGAGGGAAAATGCTACAAAGTTATTCGCATTTTAGTGATTTTGCTTTAAAATTGAACGCTGCGCGCGCAACTCACCCCGAAAATAATTATTTCTATATTGCACGTTATGAGCTCACCTGTGATGTTGACAATGCGAAGTGTTGAGTGATTTTGTAGGCTTCATCGTTGAAAATGTCAGGAACTGGTTCACCAGCTTCTTCAGCAGCGTAACGTAGGCCCATTAAGTGATTATCAATTCCGTAGCCTGTTATATTATCCATCATCTCTTTTGTTTGACGCTGGACCGCCAAGTCGAATAGTTCCTTAATTCGTTGCTTCTGTAAAAAAAAGTGTTTGATATTGAAATCTCACTGGTTTTTGAACTGTATGAATACATCTTTGTGATTACAATTGAGTAATTTGTCTACAGGCTTGATAAATCAAGTTCTGATATCAGCCATACTACATTATGATTCTACTTTGTGCATTCTGAAAGAGAATGAAACAGAAAACAGATATAGCTTGCTTAAACTGAAGTGGGTAGAAAGACTAGCTGTAGTGGCATACTGGATGTGAGTTCATGTTCGTCTGTTATGGCTTTTGCATTTCTATTAATCTTATTTTTAGCAAAGAGACAGGCAGGGCTCACAAAAAAATCTTGTCTCTGTATTCACATACAATAGTGATTCAGAAAAGAATCGGATAAGTTTTTTCGCAACAGTGCAGAATCAGTCCAGTTTTTGAGATTCCAAGATAGACAACATTCTCTTTTGATCTGATGGTGAGAGCTCAGATTTGATTGAACATGAAAACTATCATATTGACAGACAAATAAGGAAATGATGTCCAAGGACTACTGCACTGATTTAGGCCCATTGTTGATAGAAGCTTATTCCACTTGCGAATTCCTTTGAATATTCTCAGTACTTTTCTTCCTTGGTTTGGAATTTCTACTTCGATTTAATATAGAAGATGTGAAAGCCTATGTTTTCAGCGTCTCTAACTCAGATTTAAGAGAAAAGCAATTTAATGAGATTCGTCTTGTATGTGCCTTGCCAACAACTAAAACTGCTTTGGGTGCAGATCCTTTTCAGTCGTACTGGCGGGTCAGGGACCTAACTCAGGATCCCGCGACCCATAAATACGAGTAAATAGGAAATCTCGATCCAAGACCACCTTACTTGTTGGTGTATGAAGACCGGTCAGTAAATGGAGTGCTGAGAAATAACGCTGGTTTTTGATTTTTAAGCTGTAGGATTTCCTGAATATCTTCTTCCACGACTTCATATTTTCATGTGTTTACACCGCAATAATTGATTGAATTTTCAACCAACGTTTCAACCAATTGGTTAAATTGTTAATCAAGTGGTTAGATCCCGAGTCACGTCGGTCGGTGAACCAGAGTCTGCCATTCTAAGGTCGCGTAAAAAATTCTCCAACTATTATCATTAGTATAATATACAGAACTCATGAGATCGGTGAACGGTAGTCTATACGGACGATATTGGTGGGTCAGAGAAGCAAAATGTCCTCGTGTTTTCTTATAAAATAATAGAAAAAAAAAAAACATCAGTAGTGGCCAAGCAAACCTTTTTCGTCAAAAACCCTGATTAGTATCATTTTCGCGATTCATTATCCGGTTTGGTGACCGCTCGGCTAAGTCTGCCACGCTTATCTCGCGCAAAGAGTTCATCGACTCTTTTATATGATACGTGTTGCATGAGATCCGTCAATGGTAGAGCTCGGATTGACATGTTTGGACCAGATACACAAATTTCATCATGATTTTACAAAAACAGATTGAAAAAGCAGCGACGGTGGCCGCACGAGCCCTTTCGGTCAAAAATCCAGGTTAAGCAACGTTTTCGCGATTCAGTATCGGGATGGGTGACCGATCATCTTGTGTTTGGCTGGTTCTTGATCCCAAATAAGTTTATAGGCTTGCAAACCTTCACGGGCGGTCATCAATCCGGGTACCGAATCGCGAAAACCTTGCTTCACCTACATTTCTTACCAAAAAGGCTCGTGCGGTCGCCGCTGATGTTTTTTTTCTTCTATTTTTTCATGAAAAAACAGTGTGAGACTCTTCTGACCTAAAAATCATCATCCGTGGACGACCATCTACCAATCTCACGAGTTTCGTATTACACCCATGATAGCAGATTCGGCGAATTCTTTTGCGCGAGCTAAGCGTGTCACCCCCAGCCAAGTGTTTACCAATCCGGATACTGTACTGAATCGCCGAAAACGTTGCTTAACCTGGATTTTTGACCGAAAAGAATCGCGTGACTGCCGTCGCTGCTGTTTTTCCATTCGTTTTTGTAAAACCACGATGAAACTTGTTTATCCGACCCAAAAATCTCATCAAGAAATCACCGCCTGAGTATATGTATCTCACGGGTTGCGTATATAACCATATATGCTCACAACCGTTGAATATCCAACCAGCGGCAGCTGGTTGAACACTCAACTGATTGGTTGAATATTCAACCACTGGATTGAATTTTCGACCAGTTTGGTTAAAATTTTTATTCAACGAACCGGTTGAAGTTTTTCGAATACATTTTTACCCACCATTACGACCCCACCCATCAAAACTATCTACACTTATATTGATTACTTTGAACGACAAATTATAAACAAAATTTTGCGCTTTGAATTAAAATATTGTTCATCTTCTGTAATGATCGTCGACAAAAGATACGAGAAAGAAGAATCGAATTCAAATGTACACATCATGCACAATGACCATTAGTACAGCAGTTTCGGAAATGCAAAAGATCGAAGTGACACGGACTCGTCGGGTGTATCAATCTCGATTTTTGACGAGTCAACTGAAAAATGCGAGCGCAAGCATATAGTTCGTCTTTACACCACAGCGAACAACCATGAGCCACTATACAGACGTCGAAGTCAATTGTTTTATTCAGTTACACTGTAAATGGTGAACTGAACTCTTTTGGCGCCTTCCTCCGTCGTGGTGTCGGTCTGAGCTCGTGGATCGCCCTGACACATCGCTTTCACCCAGGCCAGACCCTCTGGACTCGCTGCCCGGATCACGTCGACGCGGCCTCGGGCAAACCTTCTGACTCCTGCGCTCTCGTACGTTGCAACCAGGTGACCGTGGAGCCTGGGCATGAAATGAGCCTGGTGATTATCTTTAGCCCTTATTCTGATGTCGCTCTAGTGCAGCGCTATTCATGGATTGGTTTGATTTCGCCAACCCAGTCGTTTCAATCGTCATTACTAATTCGACACAAAAAGATCTCTTTTACCGATTAATATGATTATTCGTACTTTGACCGTAACAGACTGTATTGAAGTAATTTCTTCCAGACCTCAATTACTATTCAAACCACAGCACTCTGATGATGAACTGCGGTTGGGGAAAGTCAGTATCAAAATTAAAAATAAAAAAATGCTGGGACCAGCGGAGATACTCATAGCACCAATGAGTGAGATAATTCCTAATCCGTGACTTTATATTCTAATTTAGTAACCACACTACCGTTATATTGTTGTATAATGATATTGAATGTCATCGACTAATTCTGGGATTTTAATTGAGAATGGCCCAAACGACGCATTGTCGATTTCAACTTCATTTTGCAAAAGAAACTTACCGGAAGTAAGTTAACTGCAGAGCCAATTGGATGTATGCATCAGGACTTATGTTGCAACTCTTGATGAATTCCTTGGAATAGTCTTCAAACCACAGAATACTTAGATCCAAATCCTCTACGAGCCTGAAATCGTGAATGGTCGTTCTTCATATGTGGACAAGAATAAACAGGGATATTTCATAATTTAGTCAACCATTCCTTTCACAGAAATTTTTCTTTCAGAAGAATGCAAAAATTGGAAACTTTTAAGGACTACTGATTGATGAGCATGACTATTTGTACCAGTGCTTGATGCTGTGATCAATTTATTCTACAAATTTGTCCCATCAACTTCGACCATGAAGATCTCGGAAATTCAATTGCTCTTGACGAGCTCAGTTTGATACAAAATAATCAAATGATGAATTCATGATCGAATGGATAAGACCGAGACAAAGAGCTTACGCGTCGAAAGATGTCATAGCTTCGCGGATGTCGTTGCGGCTCTGCTCGGTCAAAGACCACTCGAGCTTTTCCGGAGCGGGCAGATGAGAGGAGAGCAAATTGTCCTCCGGTGGTGGCAAAGCGTCAACTTTGTCGGTGAGGTCCTCGAAGATTCTGAAGATAGCTGGAGCTTCACCCCCCGAATGCTCATAGGACAAGCCCCACAAGCCGTCCTGTTGAACATAAAATAGTACCACGTTGTGCAAAAACTATCCAAAAATGGATGCGATGTTCTCGCGAGGGCAATTCATTGTTGACTTTCCATACCTATCAGAGTACGAAATCGGAACACAGGTGCCAATAAAATCCACTGAGTTCCGATCGAAGGCCACTCAATTCAAGCGCACCCGCGTCATGTAAATTATAGAGTTTTTTGCTTGCCGTAAAAAGTGCATTTCATCATGGAAAAACCAGAGATTTTGTCATTTAGTTGTGTTTTATGCAGCTGCAGCATTCTGTTCAAGCATTTACGACTGGTTGCAGATACGCATCCTTACATCAGATATCATTCACGCGGATGAGAGAGAGAGGCCTATATATACACTGACTCGACAATGGCGCTCCATAATTGGCGACTGAATGCGAAATTTCCGTGGGCCCGAGCGCGAGCTACTGTGTTTGTGTTGTCGCGAATTAGGCGTGTTGCGCACGAGCGCGGTAGAATCAAGATCGCGCAAACAAACGGGCCGCGCCGTTTTCACGTACAAATGTAGCTCGAGATGATCGCGTAGATCCAAGATCGCTCGCAATATACGCGCAAGCGATGAGCGAGCAGAGACCCAGTTCTCCCGTTCGCACAGCGCGGTTCATCACGTATTACAAACGCTGGTATTGCACAATATTCAAGTGCGAGCGAGCATACATAATATTCGCGTCTTTAGATGAGACCGTGCAAAAATTACAAGCCATCGCTCGGAAGCTCGACCACCGAAAAAAAACAATCGTCTCGTTGCATCGGGATCACCACAACTTATTATCTGATGCCCTTGTACCTTTATGGCTTTGATCCGACCCTTTTTACTCTTTTTACGGCATACGATGCGAGAGAAGTAATGAAAGAAAACGATAATATCGCCACAATTTGAACGATACCCCCGTGATCGTGTTCGCTATCTCCATCATCAAGGAGAAAAATAAAGCTCCATAGTATGCGGGGTATCGAAGGCCACGGTCGATCTAAAGTGCAAGAAAAGAATACAAGTATCATGCCTTCATTTTATTGATAATATTAGGCCATTAGGGGAGAGTGGGTCAAATTTAGACGGGGGCAAAATTGGATAAGTGAGATAGCTCGATCGGAGGTGAGTCTAGGCTTTTGCCACGTAAATTCATTTTTAATACCATCACAGACAATGGTTTTTATCGCGGTTGGACCTCCCAAAACGATACTGACCAGGAGAGGTCATCACATCCGGGTCACGGATTTGGCTGAAACTTTGGGAACAGTCTTCTTTTAGCACCAAAAGATGAAACCCAAAATTGTAGACCCTAACGCTCAAGCGTTTCTGAGCTACGGCCAAGAAAAATAGCATTTAGAGTAGGCGAAACTACCGCCATCGTGTGCAAAAATAGTGCAATGGAAATTTTTTGTGGGATACTCACCGCAAGACCTCCCTGATCCTTAAGTCATATGTTCCTAAGCCGTATCTGGGTGCAAAATTGTTTAAACCGAAATTGTTTAAACAATTGAATAAAATTGTTTATTTTGGATTCAAAAGATGTTTTTTAGGTAAATTGGAGCATTTAAAACAGAAAGTTACTCTTGTCATTTTTCTCTAGGATCCATTGTTCTTGCGCTATGAGCATTTTAAAGTTGAAAAAACTCGAAAATCGCGATTTTGAGGCCCGGATTAAAGTGTCATAATGGTGAAAATGTTATGCTCTCACTAGGGAAATTTGTCAATTGGGATCTCCTCTACAAGTTGTGATAGCAAAAACCCATGTTCTTCGTCGATTTACCTTCGTTTTTTGAATGTTAATAACGCGTCGTATGGCGCCAGTTCACTGGGGGTCGATTTTAAATCCTGGCCGTGGTCGCTAGACCACTCACACTGGTCGCGTGACCAGCGCGGACACGCTTATATGCGTGGGTCTGCGCATGGCGTAAAAATAACATTATCTTTACGCCATGGGTCTGCGCGGAAAGAAACGTCCGTGGTCCGCGATTCCGCGTTTCTGTTCTTGCTGTACGAAACGCGGAATCGCGGACTACGGACATTTCTTTCTGCGCAGACCCATACGCATATAAGCGTGTCCGCGCTGGTCACGCGACCAGTGTTGAGTGCTTACTCGAAGTTGGCTGGAAAAGCTGTGAAAAGTCATGACTTCTAACATTCATTTTCACGGTCTAATTAAATACATCAATAATATGCATTGATAATTTTGAATACAGTTTCCAATTTTCCGAGAAAAATCATGGAAAAATAGCCACTTTTGGAGCGCTGTTACGTGCTCTAACGGAAACCAGCTGGTTGTATGTAAATGTAGGAATTGTATACACCGCAGACCAAACGAGATTTGCCCTTCGGTGAGACCCTGCGAGCCCTTTAGCAATAAAGAATGCCTAATTGTTTCATTGCCCGAAATCCCAGATCACCAAATGTGTACATCAGTCCCAAACAGCGGAATTCTCTCTGCGAGCGCGCAATTCAGCTCAAGAAAGTTCGTCTGCTACGTTGGACTGCTTGTTACATGCTTGTTATATATTTACGCGGATGTCATCCTCAAGAGCCCGAGTTCTCGAGGATGGTTTGTGCTTTTGCAATGCTAGGACGTGAGCAATACGGCACGCGTACTCGACATTGAGTTTTGCCCCGTCGTCGACGTGGTCGTGGTGACAACGAGAAGGTTGTGTTCCGCTGTTTGGGACTGATGTACACATTTGGTGATCTGGGATTTTGAGCAATGAAACAATTAGGCATTCTTTATTGCTAAAGGGCTCGCAGGGTCTCACCGAAGGGCAAATCTCGTTTGGTCTGCGGTGTATAATTCCTACATTTACATACAACCAGCTGGTTTCCGTTAGAGCTCGTAACAGCGCTCCAAAAGTGGCTATTTTTCCATGATTTTTCTCGGAAAATTGAAAACTGTATTCAAAATTATCAATGCATATTATTGATGTATTTAATTAGACCGTGAAAATGAATGTTAGAAGTCATGACTTTTCACAGCTTTTCCAGCCAACTTCGAGCAAGTAGTGTGAGTGGTCTAGCGGCCACGGCCAGAGTTTAAAATCAACCCCCTGGTGATCGCAATGCTCCCCGCGCCGCGATAGCAACGTTGCGTCGTCTGCACGCACGAGGTGGGAGCCCGCGAGCATGCGAACGGGCGCCATACGACGCGTTATTAACATTCAAAAAACGAAGGTAAATCGACGAGGAACATGGGTTTTCGCTATCACAACTCGTAGAGGAGATCCCAATTGACAAATTTCCCTAGTGAGAGCATAACATTTTCACCATTATGACACTTTAATCCGGGCCTCAAAATCGCGATTTTCGAGTTTTTTCAACTTTAAAATGCTCATAGCGCAAAAACAATGGATCCTAGAGAAAAATGACAAGAGTAACTTTCTGTTTAAAATGCTCCAATTTACCTAAAAAACATCTTTTGAATCCAAAATAAACAATTTTATTCAATTGTTTAAACAATTTCGGTTTAGACAATTTTGCACCCAGATACGGCTTAGGAACATATGACTTAAGGATCAGGGAGGTCTTGCGGTGAGTATCCCACAAAAAATTTCCATTGCACTATTTTTGCACACGATGGCGGTAGTTTCGCCTACTCTAATTGCAGGTATACCTATATGTATTATTTTTAACATTGGCCTATATGGGCAATGCTAATGTTATTGGCTGTACCCTGGTAGAAATGTTCAACATTGGAAATGTTCTCCGTGGAATTTTATGTACAGTTTTCACGGACTAAAATGCTGTGGTGATAATCGGCCAAGAATTGGGCATTTTACGGGCATTAGTGTGTAGATATGACAATATTTGAACTAACCTCAAATATCCAAGGGTAGTTTTTAGCCATTAAATGCCCGTGATAAATGTCGTCGGAAGGTGAGCAATCCAAAACATTTTTCGGGCATTTAATGGACATTTGATGGATTAATTTCCATGTTGGTGGTCTCATAACCTACAATATCAGCGAGATCGTTTTTCATAGTGTATTTTATTATTCTGACATCAAATTTGAATTTGAATGATCTTTTTTCTTTAGAGTCCTGATAAATCTTTAGAGTTTTGATAAAGTTGAATGCCGAAGCCGTCTTGTGAATTCAAACACATTCAAACACATTCCTGAATTTCAAGAATATTTGCCTTGATATTCAAGAATATTTTCTTGAAAATTTACTAATGCCTTCGAAACTATGTTCAAGAACATTCGATTGAAAATTTAAGAAAAAACTTGAATCTTCAATTGAATGTACATGAAAAAAATTCAAGCATCGACTTGGAAAAAGCTTCAAAAACACTTTCTTGAATATTCAAGCAGAAACTTTTCACAGTGTATGTAATCATTGAAAATCGAAAAATATTAGAATTTCTTAACTCCTCCAACTGTAGAGAAGACGAGCTAAATGCCATCAGCTACATTTCTTTCGAGGGCACATCTCAAGTCACTGATTTGAGCCTGCTCCGAGCAACACGTTTTAGGGCAATGGACAACGGCTCGGACTCTCACGCGGAAGGTTCCGGTTCGATCCCCACTCACGGCGAAATTTAATAATTCTATAAATCCAACAAGTATGAATTTTCTCCCATCAATTATATCATTAAATCCAATTAAAATCATTTGCACCAATTGAAATTGGGTAGATATTTTTTTCTCTGATGATATTTTGATGCCGAGAAATGACTTATCATTCTGAGTAACATCAATCAGACAGCATTTAAGTAGTCCATTGAATGCCCAAAAAATGTAGAAAAAATGTTCAATAACTTGGAAATGCCCAAAAAATGTCTTAGAAACCGTTACATTAAGTCCGTTTGTAGCCCGTTTCCAATGGGCATTAAATGCCCGGTACTCCATTATAAACGGACAAATAATGGGCAAAAAATGTTTGGCATTTCTATCAGGGTAGCTCAGAAACGCTTGAGCGTTAGGGTCTATAATTTTGGGTTCCATCTTTTGGCACTAAAAGATGACTATTCTCAAAGTTTCAGCCAAATCCGTGATCCGGATGTGAAAACCTCTCCTGGTGAGAGTCCACGCTGACATAAGGGTGCTTTTCGAGGGCCTCGCGCGGTTTATTTTCCAAATGCAAAAATTCACGCTACTTCTGCAAAAGTCGACGAGCTTAATCGCCGTTTGGGGGTCAGAAACTACATTACAAAACGAAGATTTTAAGCCGTCGTGGGTCAAAATTGGTTCACTTGAGCCCAAATGATCACAATTCCGCAAAAAAAAACGCACAAATTGGTGGGGGTGAAATCGGACAATGCTAAATCCCATCTAAAATCGGTCGACCGATCGCCTGCCCGTGTTTTTCGAAGATAATTGTGCGTATCGAGGCGCGTAAGCATTTGTGTAAATATTCAGAAGCGCGGGTTGTTGAGGGTGAGTTAGATGATTGAAAATGGGTGAAAAAGTTACGATGACTTGTGACGGTCATGGGAGTCGGATTGGAGGCGAGAAGTCGCTTTTCACGTGTTCGAACATAGTGCTCGATTTTCGCATCTTCACTGTCGCGTTCGCTGATATCCGCGGTTGATTGTCGCACTCTACGATTTGGATGGTTGACTTAGGGCAAGTATGGCCACCTCCAACGTGAAGAAAAACGAATGAAAATCGATTCTTAGAAGCTGCGAGTCGATTGCTGATTGCTGAAGACGACAGTGCACCGGTAAAGTGCCTATTCCAATAATGTTAAAAAAGGATATAAAAATGGTCCTCTTGTTGAGGCTATGGGAGAATGTAAACGTCACGGGTGGGGTTCCCTCTTGATTTTGGTTTATTACTACGTGTTTCAGTGAGTAAAACTCACTCGAATAGGCGGAGAATATTGCCGTCTACCTCAATTTTGAAAGGCTGTCGAAATTTGCCCCCAAAACTTGTCAAAAGTACCCCCAAGCACGGGTCGAATTGGGACAGATTTTTTTTTTCAACTTCAAGAAAAAGTATGGACGCTGAAACCTAGGGGTCTGAAAATTTTTTTACAATCTATTCAATGGTTGAATTTCAAAGTCCCTTAGCGCGCCTAGCCGCAAGTATCATCAGATAGCCCCACTGCAGAATCCGTCCAATTTTGTCCCACTCTCCCCTATACGATGACTACTCCTTATCGTGGGATTCTCAAATGTTCTGACTCAATCACCCGTTAAAATTGGTCATGACAAAGGGAAAGGCTCAACACGTCACGAGTTTTATTATGAGGGAATTCGTTGAAAGCAAAGCAAGTTCATTATCATCGTTGAGGTATTGAACAGGGAACAATATCCCAGGTGGCTTAAAAATGCGTAGTTGAAATAGTTTCGATCGTCATTTTTTGTTAGAGCGGACACTAATTAATCGGATTGATTGCGATTTCAAGTATTTATTGATACAACGCAAAGCCATTTCACATTCGAGTGTCAAAGATTTTGTAAATACTAGTGGTATCATTTTTGCAAAAACCAAGGACGTTACATGAGTACAGACAGATCATAGAACTCAACCCCCGTCACCGGGGTACCTAACCATAGTTAATATCGGTTTTACGTTTGCGGTTTATAGTTTTGGAATGATATTATAATATCTTCCACCAATTTTGTCCGGTTCCTACTTTCGGAAGATTTTTTGTCTAGTTAAATTGCAACTTTTTGATGTGAGCACACCCAAAAATCGATATTTGTGATAATTCCAGTCGAATAAATCATAAAAATCTGAAAGGGTCCTATACAATTTCTTACAACGCTAGAAATATAATCCCACAACAAAAAAGAATCTCTGATGTTGTTGTTTTGGGAATAAACTAGAAATCATTGGAAACTTTCAGTTCCGCATTTCTGACATTTTTTGTTGTTTTGCAAATAGTTATTGACTTGTTTTGTATCAGTAAATTTTCCCAAGGCTGGGAAGTCAAAGGGTCTAAACATATTTTGTAATCTCATCGAGCCCTCACATCATTTACACAAATTAACCAAGTACTTTTTCCATGCAATACGTCGTGTTCACATCAACAGGAGTTTGAGCAGCCGTCGACTGAGCTGGTGGTTTGCTTCGATTATGGAAATCTATATGAGTACATCCGTGGAAACTTTGAAATAATGTGTGCGTGCTTGTACGAACCCTTAAAACGCTTCAGGGAAGAATCTCAAACGTCATTATCGATGTATTTTCTTGTGCTTTTTCTGGCGCAATCATCAGTTTTTAGATCCGGGGCTACTGGAAAAAATTATGATCGAAAAAGGGGTCAAAATACCAGGTCCGTGAGACGCTACCGCGTCTCTCCATGTCATCCTCATGGTACTGATGAGTGAGAAAATTCACATCCGTGCGCGAGTTTATTCATACTTTATATGTTTCAAAAAGTCGAAGAATACATCTCAGAACTTTCGGAAATGCGAATTGGGGTTGGCACATCTTCAACCTCCAAATATCGAAGTTTGCACGGAACTACTGATATAACACCGACGAAGTACTCGACCGACAAAGTTTGACCAAGTTAAATCATTGGAACGTCATTATTTTGAGAAGCATGAGCTCACACGCGAACAACGCTTGCGTAAATGAGGCAACCGAGCAATATGATATTCTGCACCCATCATAAGTATGAAAAGCGAGCGCGCCTTGTGACGATATGGGCTCGTCTCGCGACGCATCGCTCAGTTCAGTCCCTGACACGGATAAGCGCATTGCTGCATGTGCATCGCGAGCAATTGAACTCTCCCGAGACTCATCCTTGTCGTCATCTTCATCGAACTTTGCTCAATTTGCCATATTTGATGGAACACTTGCTCAACTTATCACGCTTATACATATGTGATGTACATATTACTGCAGAGAAAGTCATAAGGTCTCGTTTTATGCTTGCGCGAGAAGCTGCGCTGTTCGCCTTCTTCACTTTCGTGCAGCTTCATGTGGCTCATCAGTTACAATAAGTTACAACACCAAAGCGCCGTATCATTGACTTTTAATTCGAGCAAATTTTAAAAACACATTTTGTCGTTGCTGTTGTAGCACTTTTCTTGAGAACTTTCGTCTCTTCTCGCTGCTAACTATAGGGCTTGTTCTTGCTGATGCTGCAAACAAGCTGAGCTTGCAAGTATGTTGATCGCATTTTTCCTCGCACGCGATCCAATGAGTAAATATGATGTCTATGGAGTCAAACGGAGATGCAGGTACATAATACAGTACAATGCATCTACAATTGCATGTGGAGGTTGACATAATGCGTGTTTTTCGGGCTTATGACTTTCAACCAATGCTCAATTCGGATCTCTTATCACTCTTCAACCACTCATTAATTTCCCAAATTTGACCCGACGGGATATAAGTTTTCTTAAAACATTCCTCATTCAGCGGAATTTCAGACGATAGTGTATTATATTTTAACTAGCAAGGTTCGAATGTGAAATCTGAAACTGGAAAAATTGTCGATTGATCTTTGTGATGAGTTCTCTATCAATGTTTGAATTGCCTCCAAACTCCAAAACGATAGTCTTTCATTCCACAAAATTCGAAAGCCGTTACTTAATCCTCTAAACGACGTTATTAAGTTAAATTTCGTTGAGGAGGCTGGACGTCATGGAAAAAGTGTGATCATATTTGTTTCAAACGCCGAAAGATGGTCGTCATAATTTGGACACTTAGATCGGACGCAAATGGTGCACATATTCAGAAACTCGTTGCAACTCTCTCACAGTGTTGTAAAGTGGTCTGATGACTCGAGGGTTGAAGAGTCTCAAGAATCCAACAGTATGGTTAATAAATATCGTGATCGCACCTTGCCAAGGATAAACTGGACCGTCTTGTCAAACCAGCGATTCGCACCGACGTGTCTCGAGCCTCCGCCGTGAATCATGTGATGCAGTACGTTGGCGAAATCACGATCTCCGAGCCAGCGGTCTTGCCTGTTGACTGGATTATTAAAAGTCGTGGGCAAGACGTCGTCGTCCATGCATACCAGGCAGAGGCAGCGCTCCAACAGGTCCAGATTGTGCTGATTGTTTTCGGCTGTAATTATTTTATCATCTCAATATCTTGAGCGCTCCGATTGGAATGCATTATGTTGACTCTCTTTCCTCCTTATCTCATTGTTAAAATCATGCTCACATTTCAAAAGCTCTTGTCTGGCTTTCGCCCATACAGGCCTCTTCGCGCTTGTCAAAATTCCAACGGGTAGTGTCCTTGCATCGGCTGGCACTTCCATGATCTTTAGAAATTGATGCACCAGATCTGACTCCGTTATTCGGCCTCTGTCTTCCGCTCGAACTGGAACGCTGTAAAACTGCAAAAATAACGCATCCATTGAAACATTAATTTTATCTTCGCGGTAAGCTTCGATTTGTTTCACAAGCGCTTGCCCGTGTGATGACGGTCGAAAACAGACTCTTATTGCAATTTGTAAGGATTTAGAAAAAATCTTCCGTTTATCTGAGCCCAATAAAATTAATGAATACATGGGCATTATTGCGAGAACTTACCCAGAACGTGTAACGACCTTGCATTTTGCCGAGTAAGCTTCGAATCACTCTATTCAAATTTTCTTGAATATATTCTATCGGAATACAGTTGGGAATAAATTTCCAGATCGATCCGTCAACACGTCTTTCTTATTTTCAAAGATTAAGGGTTGAAATGTCAAGTCCGTGCATTGTAGTAATTGGAGTTCCAAGCATACTCTTGGTGCTATTAGCGTCGAGGTAATCGATATACTGGGCTTTCTCAAATTTTTCTCTCAAAATACAATATTGAACCAACTATTTTTCATAGGTATTGCGGCCAGAATGTTTGGTTTAATCCCCGAGCCATGTGCCTCTTTCTTGTAATGGGATTTTCACTAAATATGAGACATTTTTTCAAAACAACAATAGCGCGGCCCAATGGCAGAGACAAAATTACAAAGAAATATGTCAAACAATCGGATCTGAACAAAGGCCCTGATACAAAGTTCCCAGTGCCGCATCTACATTTGTAGCCGAAAATCATCAGCCTTATAATTGAGTTATGTCAGGTCCATGTATACCACGTTACCCTACTAAAAGTCAATTTATCTGGGCGGGAACAATTTTTTCCACCAAAATATGATGGGGTTAGATGAAATCTACATAGAGAAAATCCATGTCAACTCCTTTATTTTCGCGAGCGATCTTAAGGGCAAGATGTCAGGTCCGTGTACGCAAAATCCGTTCCTTGGGATACTCGATAGCACAAAAAGACGAGGAGATAAAATTATCTGCTCCAGAGCATATGTTTCCGACTCAAATCAATCATCTGAACACGAATTTTAAGGTCGTTTGGTCTCATCGCTTCAGGATTTCTCGCTAGTCACTCGCTGTATCACTCTATGAAATCCCAGAGGTATATGCCACATGTCTACAGTATCAATATTTTATGGATGAGTATGCTCTCACCTGATTGTGATGTGCGACAATGATGTGATCGCCGGAATTGTTCCTATCAAGGTGAACGTGCTGATCGACAGGGATTCCAGGTCTCCGGTATAATCGAAACATTTGATAGTGTTGAGCCATGCAGAGAGGTTGCATAGTCTTTCCATCCTTTGACTTGACATACTCGATATCTAACTCCGTCCTATAAAAATAAAGTTTTATGAATAATTTAGTAAGATGGAACGTACTCTGGTTTCCTGAAAATTCATCTATTTTCAAGTTCACAAATCTGATCGATTGGTTCTCCTTTTCCCCCATACTTGAGAGAAATTGTTGTTCTTGCTAACGTAACCGCTATACACAAGGCACTGGAATTAAATTTCATATTCTGTATCATACTGTCTCATTATCGTGGATCATTTCATGGTGTATAGGCAGCCCCCGCTATTCGCGGTCCCGGTACTCGCGGAATTAGCTTATTCGCGGTTTCTGATTTGCGGCATTCCCCGGTATTCGCGGTGCCCCGACTCGCTTAATCGCGGTTTGGATCTGGACCTTCGAGATAACTTAGCTCATGAAACGTGAATTTTCGATGGATTTCATCCGAATGTGTTCTTTCAAACCGACTTTGTGATTGAGTGTTCATCATTTCGAGGGTGTTGCGACTGTTATTGCGTTTTCCAAGACTGATTAATTGGTTAGACGACACACTTACTAGTGTACCAGTGTGCTATCTCAATTTTACTCATGGCACCGTGCGTAGAAAGAACGCATATTCGTCAATTAGAAAACGTGATAATGAATTGTGAGCCTTTCGAAAGAATTTAAAATGTCAAATTTGCTTGACACTGAAGGAAAAATGGCTGACGTTCTTAGAACTTCCAATGGCCACTCACCAGAGTTTGTATGTTCGTCAATCTCGCTAGTCAAAAGTGACAGGCTCTTCATCCGCACGCTCGTAGGTGTATTTTTCCAACAGATTTTTGAGTGAATTCCAGTACTCTTTCCATCGTATTATACTGGTACTTCGTATCTTTCACATATTGAGCCCACTTGCTAGATTTCTTACATGAATTTGTTTATTGAAGATGATGTGTGGATTTTTTACTTACTCACGGATCCACATATATGTAACCCCCTTTTCCCATAAGCTCAAGGTCCCGGTATTCGCGGCATTTTTTTAATACGCATTAACCGCGAATAGCGGGGATTGCCTGGTTGCCTGTATCGCCTTTGTTAACAATAACGGTAGAAATTTGATCTTTCAGACGGGATTATACATTTGAAAATTATGATCAAGTATTAAGAATGAATCATGATCTATGAATATGGGCAAAGTGTGAATTTGAAATTGTTGAGATTGCTCCTTTATTCTTCGAAAAGCGAACGGGTGCACCGCAACTAAGTTATATGGTTTATTATCCCCATTGAAAAGTCTAATTTAAGAAAATACCATGCAAATCTTTTGTTAGCCTATAGCCTAGTGTTGGCTGTTCAAAAAATATTTCGGACGAAAACATGTTATTTGGTTTGAAAGCGGGTGAAAAATATCGCCATCACATTAATGATTTTGAAATTCGTAATTGTTCCCCTTCGAGCGATCTTCGGTTGATGAATCTCAATGATATTCAATTTTCTGAAACTCAAGCGCTCTTCAGAATTTTCGTACATTTGTCCTTGTAAGCATTCGGATAGGACAAATTTAGTAACACTCTGTTCGTCCATTATAGAATAATCATGCTGAAAGGGTTGGAAATAAGTTTCTCTCCCTCGAGTAGAATTCTCTTCGAGCTCTTACGCCATTGAATGTGGAAAAATTAACAAGCTCTAGAACTCCATACAGCAGCCGGACCAGCCGATACATACTTTGAGATTGATTTTTCTTCTTCGACTAATCTATCACCACTGGATGAGAAGAAACCGCGTAAGTGCTCAATTCAATTCCGTACTCCTAAGATCTCACTATGAAGGGAAATCCGCCTTGTAGAATCTTTAGAAATCGAGCATAAAGCCACTGCGCTACCGAACAGTGGCTCAAAGCACTCGCGATATCCGGTAAGTCTTATACAGCAAATTGCTCGAAGGAAGTCGTTATTCCGCTCGCTCTTCGTTTCAAATGTACCCTTGAAGCACAGTAGCATTTTAGTATTTTCTGACTCGTCCAAGGACTTCAAAGATCTAGCTGGGAGCAAATTTTGATTTTTTGTATTTTCTTCAATAATTTGATTCGTCAGCTAATGGATGAATTTCAATAATTTCTGTCTCATGAAATTCAACAACTATATACTCGACTATATATCAAGATAAATAAACTGAAGTGATCGTTGAAGTTACTCCCTGGATTATATGGAAAAAATGCATCATCTCAACCAACTTGTATTGGATGGGATAAATCTTACTCATATTTGTCATACGCCGATTTATCATTGGCTGCATGAGTTGAAAGTTTATTTATCAGCTAAGAACATAGCCTGAATTATTTTGAGTTTAAACACTCTGAGGAGCCACCACGCTCGGAAAATGAATATTTTCTTTGGCAATTGTGAAGCAAATACCGTATTCGCCCAAGTATAATAGACGCACCCATAGATAATAGACACCCCCCTCCTTTTTTGAGAGAAAATCGGGAAATAATAAGAACATGTAAAGAAGACGGGCCTATAGATAAGACACACCCCTATTCACTGAGACTCAGACTAAATAGGCATTTCGGATAGAATCGTACACATGAAGAACAACAGATATTCATAATACATATATTGTCCGCTCTACAACCTTCATTACTCGCCGAAAACAATGTTTTACCCTCTCAAAAGGTTAGCTAATATTATTACTGTCAAGAGCCAGCTCAGTTTTTCCGCAAAGAAAATATGAAGCACCTGTAGATAATACGCAGCCACTTTGCGCCCAGTCGATGAAAATCGTACTTCCATACTCGGGCGTGAAGTTTTTTTGCTCTACGCGTGCTAATTTCGACCCTCGCCAGGGCTCAAGCCGAAAACAATCATTCGAAAAGCAAAACCAAACTACCCACCCTTGAATTGAAAATTGTACAAGGGTGGAAAAACTTTTTTTCGCGTCCGAGTGATGGGTTTCCGACCTGAGCCTGAGGTCGGAATCAACACGAGGACGCGAATTAGTACATTTTGATACAAGGGTGGAAATAGTATTTTTCGATTCGAGGGAGGGAAGTTTGGTTTTGCTTTTCGAGTGATTGTTTTCGGCCCTAGCCCTGGCGAGGGTCGAAATTAGCACGAGTAAAGCAAAAAAACTTCACGCCCGAGTATCGAAATAAATTTTCGATCAACTGGGCGTAAAGTGAACGAAAATTACCGTGCGTAAAGCAGTGTTTTAAGCACAGTCGATCGAAAAATAGGTTTTACACCCGTGTATCGAACTGTGTTTTTCGTCGAACTGTGCGTGAAAGTGGAAAATCAGTGCGAAAAAGACACTTTTCCGCACAGCGTGTCGAAAATTTTATTTTTGACACACTGTGCGAGAAAGTAACCTTTTCGCACTGATTTTCCACTTTCTCTCACAGTTTGTCAAAAAATAGTATTCGATGTATCAAAATGTACTATTATAGCACTCTAACCTAAAAATCGCAACTTTGAACATGATTCTTGACTTGTGCTATAAAATATCGTATGAAACTACGTGTAGATAGGTAGTGTGATGATATTATATACTATTTGGTGCGTCTTATACTTGGGCGAATACAAGGGCTCACTGGTATTGATTACATTCTACATCTCGCTATAATCTCTGGACTATGGATAAGATAGAAGGAAAAATACTCCGAGTGAGATTCGAAATGACATCTTTTGAATCACTAATCCGACGAATGCGCTAATTCGGTACTTATATGGAAAAACGTGATTAAATGATTTATGACTTGTATTTTTCCAGTCCCAGACCGAAGAGGGAGTTAAACCTGAAGGTGGCTTGCATAACTTATCAAAGAGTTGAACCATTTATTTGACGAATTTCATACATCCTGCAAGAAAAAGTAAGCGTTAATGTCGTTTTAGATGGCAGAGTTCGAGAAGGACTTGAGTATTCTTTGAATGATGCAAACGTTCTGCGGTCCGCAGAAGAAGCGTTAAACCAGGATTTAAATATTTCATCAAGTTTCGGAAACCCTTACGTTACTTTGTCGTTCCTTCTAGTCACAATGACTTTCATTCTATTGCCTGGAGCTGCATTTTATGCCTTTCATCAGTAGAGAGTTTTGTAACATCCGCCAACAATGAAATTCTCCTTGTAAAAGTGCGCAAATACTGATGGCGAGTCGAATAGTAATTGATTGGACTCGAGTGATGGCTCAGAAAAAAAGTTCTGACCAAATATGCATTCCAGATCCGGGTGATTTTGGCTAAAACTTTGGGATTAGCAATTAAAAGTGATCTCAACATTTATGTTCAGCCTCCCATGCTCAAACGTCTCCAGATTTCTACCCATGAGATTAGTATTGTCCAAAAGTATAGATGGTAAGTAGAATGATAACGCTAATGTGATGGTCCGACTAGGATATATACGAATTTGGGTATATCAATTTTGGTTTCGGAAGCAACCAATTTCTAATACTTCAACCTAATTTGTGGCTCGCACTCTCTGTAACCTCAGAAAACACATCCCTTGCGAGCACAAATTAATTCACAGTTAAATCCCGAACCAGTTTCAGTTAACTTTTGTAGAAAATTTCCTTTTGCAGCAAGGTGTTGGGAGAATCTTGATGAAAATCATTGCAAGCACCAAAAATATGAAAAATGAAAGTGTAGACTCAAACTGATTGCCAAAGACGGTTTCCCGGTAGGTTTGTCACACAAAAAAAGTATATTTGTATACTACCCCAGAATGAATCACTTTCAAGCGAAGTTGAAGCTAACAATCCCATAATTCCTCACACGATATGAACAGTTGAGGTTGATGAAGGACCACAGATATGTATTATCACAAACTAATATCCTGGCTTCCGCATGCCGATTTTTGATCGATTGTGTTTATGAGGAGCCACTTTTTAGTTGACCTTGGAGAATCCGGTACATAACATTGAGCCACATTATGAACATTTACTCTACAGAAAACACAACGCTTCGACGGGTATTATCCATAAATTGTGTTATATCAGTGACACTGTTGTCTTATCGGGATTTTGAGTCCCTGTGCCCCAGGGATGTTCACCGATTTTAGCTTTCTCAGCGAGGAAGTTCTAATGGCATTTCATACCTGTCGAGGACCTCTTGGTAATCGAGAAGCTCCATGATGAAACGTGCAAGGAAGAAGGCAGCGTCCCGCTGATTGGAAAATTTTTTGGGTCGGAGGGCTAGGCCAGGGTTGCTGTTGATGGGAAGCCCGAGAGGAACCGACATATACATGTCATTGAGCCACCAGTCGGTTGCCTGTAAGAGAGAACAAATAATTGTTTATTACATCGTTTCCCTCGAGCGGAAACGTCATGTTCAGCTCATCAAAAGTATTAGGTATAATGAATATTTCTTCAGATGGAATCGACAAAGGAAAACGAGTTCGAGAATATATGGGATCGTGCATGGTACTTTTTACAACAGAAACGATTCCTGGGATATTCTAGGTCGGACTAAATCCACATATTGTCACACATATCCGATAACGGTGAACAGAACTCATAACCCGGAAGCACCTCTCAGGATCAATCAGCTCAAAATTCATCTGAAGATTGAGGCTGCTATCAGGATAACAACGAAACGATTGTCAATACAGGTACACACATCCCACCCCCCCCCTCCAACGCCAGCACATCAGCTCATACTGATAGGGCAGATAGATATTGTGATGTCGAGAGGGTCGCGATGCTCCTTTGTGTCTGTTCCGAGATAAAGCGAGGTCCATCGATGACGACCAACGGCGACGTTGGCACTTCAGCATGCGAAACACAATACTCCCCCGCAATCGTGCGTATGTACGTGTACAAATGGGCCAGTGGAGCTTGCCCGACGACTGACGGGCTTTGCGCCCACCTTAACCCTCGCGCGTAACCAAATCCTCGACAAGTTATTCTATTATATCCGTCCCCTCGGCAATATTAATCATCAGTCGATGAGCAAACGTTTGCGGCTCTCACTTATACTCACGTCGCACGTTCGTATCTATATCTGTGTGCATGCAAAAGAGGGTGCTTTCGTCTTTTCAAGCGATGCAAAGTGCTAACCATTTCGATAAGATTGATAGCAGCGTTTAGGCCGTGGCGTGGTCTCCGCAGCGGAATTCGTGCAATCGTTAAAGATTTGATTTGCAAAATTTGAAGCTCTAAAAAATTATAAAGTTGTACCAACAGAACTCGGGTTTGGAAGTACTTATGATTGTCGTTGTCTGAGACCGTTCTTGACCCATGGATGAACTGACCCATGTATGTTATTTCTCACTCGATCAATACCAATTTAGAACGAGATTTGGAGCCAAGATATTTGCCATAAAATGGTCTATTTGGGCCTGTATCCATAGCCGATAGTATACCGGTTCCTTGACGAATCTACTATCGACGGGCCAGAATCGTGCCATTTCTTGGCGAAAATAATATTACATTGATAAAATACTCCCACAAGAGTAGCTAGGACCCACTATGTCGACCAAGATTTAGTTTCATAGTCTCTGAGCATATTCAGATTGTACTGAATGGACATTGAGGTGTGAAGGAACCGTTGAACGACTTTCATGCATTTTTTAAGGGTGAAAACAAATTGCCATTTTTTAGATTATGGTTGGAAAGTTTCTATAACTGTTTCATGAGCAATTTGAACACGATTGGCAAATGCTTGAAAAACATGATTAACTTAAATAGGGCGGAGCTCACAGACTATTCAGAGTGAGAAATGAGAGATTCCAATTTGGAAAATCATGATGTTGAAAAACTATGACTTTTCTCAACAAACAGTCCAAATTTTTATTGGACATTAGAGTCAAAAATTAAACCTTTCACGAAATGTATCAATCCGGGAATCGACGCGAACTCTTCTAAATACCCTAAAAGTGAGTTTCCTAAATAGGACGAGGAAACTGATGAAGTTTGATCCCCTTACATCCTTTCAATCATGTTCCCGTTTTTCCATCCACTACGTTCGTGAATTTAAAAATTTTCGCAAGACTAATGACGCCACTGTTTTCTCATCAAATTATTCGTTATTGATCTATCTTCAGATGATCAATTCTTTCAGAGTTGAGTTAGTCAGAGCCGCAGTCGATAATAAGCGAACGCTCCCCGATCTTCATTGAGGCGTGTTGGAATTATGCTCACGAGAAGTAAAAGAATGGTTTGAGTGAGTTGAGTACAAGAAGTAAAAGAATTTGAAGTAAGAGAGTGGTTCCAAACCAATCAAACGTTTTTCCGACAATAGTGATTTTTTGGAAATACTTGAAACAGTTCACTCAGTAAATTTGGATGGGTGTCTACAATTTAGATTGAAGTCGCGAAGTCAATTTAGTGAGGAGAGTCTCAATCAATCACATGACTCCCTTCTAGCGCCTAGTAATTATTTTCTTTACTACTACTGCTGCAAAAAAGAGTCGAACGCACAGCGTTGGCCAATTCAGTGTAACCCCGTTTTGGCCAAGACTTCGACACGGCCTTAAGGGATTGAAGATTGAAAAATGAGCGTTTAAGACATCAACTTCACAACTTTGTGTTGGCGATTGCGTCGGCATTGCAGGAACAAATTTTTTGTTGTAGGAATTTTTTTTATTTGAAGCATTAAGGCCTTGAAGGTCCATACAGAATTACTGAGGCGACATACTGTTTACTCATTCATGTACTGTGCACGATTTGTGCGTGGCCCCGAACTACTTACATACTCGTCGTAGATACTCTAGCAAAGACCCTGCCAGTATACAGGCCACCAGAGATGGCCACTGTACGAATCCAAGACGTTTCATAATTTTCATTCAATTATGATAAGTCCTTCATTGAAAAGTACAGGCCTGAGTCTGGACATTTGATTTTAGAACAGATGTGACAGAATAGGTTATTCCCTGAGAGGGATGAAAGATATGATTTCAAGCCGAGAGTATACAGCTTTTTACCACAAAACCTCTCAAACTGTTCGCAACGTGTTAGTCTCAGATTTACTAGTAGAAAGACTTATTTAGTTATGTGGATTGCCCTAGAATAACTCATAACCGATCGCCTCCCAGTCGATACTATGCTTACTTTTTACGCGTAGGTTCTCAAATGCCCGGAGCATTTTCAATTCTTGGACATTGAATATCAGTAAAGCTGTGAAAAGCAATATCATACTGACTAAGCAGTATTAGAATCCAACCCTTATCTAGACCCCTAAATCCAGAGACCGTTTCGTTGAACGTTTTTATCAAAACAAAACTCACCAGATCCAAGTTCCTAGAAACACAATTTGTATGCCACATCACGGTGGTGTACTTTTGTCGACAGAAGAAAAATTGCGATATTGAGGCTCGCACGAATGTGCAAGGAGTCTCGTTGAACGCACAGATCTTCGAGGAATGAGAAGGTTTTTGAAGAATTGAGATTGAGGAAATTCAGACATTGAGACAGCAGAGATACTGGCAATCTTTGGGACAAGATGAACAGTGCATTCCTCTATCAATGACTACTTAATAATGAAATTTATATAATTCATGCAGCACATACGAGCTGATGCTATAAGAGAGATGTAATTCACAGGGAACTTGCAATCGCTCCGTTATCTTGGCAATATACATACAGCTATACAGTACAACAAAAAAGTGAAAATGAACGATGTGCATAAAATTTATTCGCGCAGACGCTCATTGAAAGCACATTTAACGAGTATGCACCGCCAACGAGCGATGCGTGCATGAGTCTACATGCTGAAAGGGGCCGATTGAAGTAAATTTCCGAGATGCGCGCACGCGCTCGCGAGAATCGCGCGGGCACTTAGGACACGCGCAAAAATTTTTGTCTCGCGTTTTGGGTATTATTGATTAATCACATAACCACAATAATTGTCGGGTTAACGACAATGATGTGTGCACAAAGTAAAATATCGAAAGCACGTAACTCTGGTGGCCGTTTGTAGCAGACCCGAAATGCTATTCATCGGCTCAGCATCAAGATAGTGATAAGCAATGAATTGTGAAATTTACACACTACTTGTATGCATTACAATGCGAGTCAGTTGATCAAAAACTGATGATGATAATTTCCTCGACCGAGTAAATTTCAAGCATGCAAATGCATCATCGCTACTACTGACACCAAAAATTCATTCCTGTTACTTCATCACCGCTGTTGATATGCTAATAAATAGGATAATTTGTATACGAATTATCCTATTTATTAGTATACGAAGAGTATGAAAGAAGTGGAGGGTAAAGCAAGAGCGATGGAAAGAAATGTGATTCATTCTCATTCCAACACAGCATCAAGGGAACATTTTGATGCATTATGATCTAAATCAAATTTTAGTGGCGAGTTGATCTGGAATAACGTTACAGAATCTCCTCGCAGCTTCGGAGTTCTCTGATAATTTCTGTGCTATAGTTCTCTCAATGCTCCTCAAACGTTGAGATGCATCTCTCGTAGATCTCTGGAGAGATTCTTTAGATGTAGCGATTTGATGTCACTCGCTTTTCCTGAGTTTCAAAATCTGTTGAGACCGATGAGCGTATATATACCACAATTCATTGCTTATGACTATCTTGATGCTGAGCCGATAAACAGCATTTTGGCTTTGCTACAAATGGCCACCAGAGTTACGTGCCTTCGATATTTTAATTTGTGCATACACCATTTTCGTTAACCCGACAATTATTGTGGTTATGTGATCAATCACTAATACTCAGGACGCGAGACAAAAATTTTTGCGCGTGACCTAAGTGCCCGCGCAATTCTAGCGTGCGCGCTTGCGCATCTCAGGAATTTACTTCAATCGGCCCCAAGATATACCTATACCTGGCTTCTCGCAAGTGACATTATTATCCGTGATACAGACGCTGCGCAAAGTACGGTCGAACGACGATGCGCTGTGTCAAAATTCACGAGCCCTTATAGTCGTAATGAGTGCGCGCAGATGAAACTTTTTGCGATGTCTCGTCATCTACGCCAATGTAGGTGGCATGTACCTGTGCGTATATCGGCGTGTATGTGGCAAGATGTTATTCTCGTCCTATATATATGTATACATCACGATGCAGCCTCATGAGAACCCCAAGAGCTTAAACGATTGTTGCGTCAGGGATGTGTAGCCGACCATCATCGCAGACGCATTAGCCGCGCACCGCGATCGCAGCAGCCCATGTTCCGGCCGAGGCACGTAGCGTGTTAACAACGCTGCCGATAATCACACTCACTCATTCACTCATATCGTTGGACGAATGAAGCCCATCACGTGAGAGGCATGAAAATGCGTAATGCTCTTTCGAGTGGCGCGAACGCATCTCGGGTGCCATGTCTGAACGGTCCCGGCTTTTACTACTTACGCTATATAGACGTGTGAATAACTCGGCGCAAAGTGTCATTGCTATCCGCGACTTTCTGTCGTCGACCGTCACTTCGACACACCAGGCTTCACTCGCCTATGAAATCCATTGGCTAGTGCTTGACTACTCATAGCTTTTGTGGCGACTAATAGTGTGACCACGCATTGTTGCAATCTGATTAGTTCGAAAACTTTCCGTTCTTATGTACCCATTATAGGATGTCCGTTATTTTCCAATATTTTTCTATAGAGTCCTTCGCCCCCTACAGAACCTCTTCATGGCCAACATTGAAGGTAAAAACTTCGAGTACAGGCCAAAAAAATTCTAACCGCGCCCCCCGCCCCCACCTTGTAAGGCCTTCAGTGGTTTTCAAGCCAAATGTTTTCCCCAGCTTTTGGCCTTTCCTGTGCAAGCGCGTGATCGAATGTCTTGGAATCTTGATAATATTCTGAATCTATATCTCATGAAATTTCCTTCAGAATCATTTTCTGAAAATGTCAATTGGATGCATCCTAAGTATATAGGGTTGTGACCGATATAAAAGAATGAAAAAGTCCAAGGTATCAAATCTGTTGGTCGAACAGCAGTTGTCTCACATCCCCGAGCTCACGGATTTGACACCTTATACTCTTTAACTTTTCGAAGCCAGTTACAGCTCTGGTTTTAGTGCACCAAATCGACTTCATCAGGTGGTCAATTCAAAGGAATTTTCAAATCCGGTCAGCTATTGATCAGGGATACTAATGGAGGTATTCAATTACACGCATGCGCACGAGAGACTAACCACTAACAAGTGAGAAAAAAATTTGGCTGAGGAATCACGAAAAATGGCTCTACCCGGGGGTGGGGAGGGGGCCTTGGGAAATATTTTTGACTCGAAATTTTGACCTTTATTTCTGCTCATAAAGAGGCTCTGGGGGTGAAGGAGTCAATAGAAAAATATTGGAAAATAGCGGACCCTTCAGAAACCGTATACGACTTATATTGACCAAATCACCTAAATGCACAGACAAGCCAAGAAGCATTGAATCTTTCTCCGATAAAATCAATGCATATTACACCGGTGATTGAGCGCTGTTTGTTTTTTTACTGAAATTTGTCGCTAATTATAAAAGTAAAAGAAAAAGTGATGATAATATTGAAGAATATGCTTGAACCGATTAATTCGTGGATTTCATCGCTCATACATGTCGATTACTGTAGTGAAAGATGTGGTCGACTTCCTAACGCTCTGTGTTGTGAAGTCAACAAATCACTCCGAGAAAAAGGTACACGAAAAGTATGGATCCGATTCAAATCGGGATTGACTTTGAATTATTCTTCCCTATTTTATATAGCTGTATTCATCTCCAGACTTGAATAATTTCGGCTTTTGAGCCCGTTCTGACGTACATTCGAATCAGACTCTCTGACCCGCGCGCAAATCCACATCAAACTTTTGGCAAAATCTGATTTGCCACCCAGCGTTGCTTTTTCGCACTAGCGCGTAATAGACTGTAATTTTGCGGGCTGTTTCGCTTTCGTTTACTCGCTTGGCTTCGCCGACGTCACTCATATCCCGCGCTCGTCCTCATGTATCGCAAACTCGCTGGCTTATCGAATCAAGGCCTCGCGTATGATGGGGTGCGACGCGTCGAGGAGAAAATCAGTGCGAAGCGTGAAATTTGGACGCGCAAGGATAGTTACTCCAGCTTCGGTCCGTGATGGCTTGTCCGGTACAAACAAATTACATTTCAACCGGCCAATTTGTCAGACCCTCAATCACGTTAAAATTGATTGCTTCATTGCATCAGATTCCATTATCGAGTTTGCTTTTCGAATCATCTGATGGAAATATTCTGCCAACTGATTGAAAAAAAAATATATATATATATATATTTCTTGAAACACGTGAAAAAATCTATTGTCGTTTCATCATTCAGCTTTTCAGGCAATCAATTCTGCGAATCGGGATTTATTATGCACCAACAAATTCTGGATGATTTTAACTATTTCAGAATGTGTGGGGGAGTCAAGCGCTCATCGCTGTGTCTGCGAGCCTAGTCTCATTTCATCGCCAGAATATGATCTGGGAGCTGAAACTCGAGAAGCTCCAAAACAAGGTAAACTGATGGGAGGGTTGCTTGTGAGTATATCGCGCCACGCGTATATGTTCGAATGCTCATCGCACACACTTGTAACAAGAGCGAACGAATATCACATGTCTTCGCTATCCCAAAATTATTGATATAACTTTACTCGGTAATCGCTATCGGGTTACGAGACTAATTAATTCAGTGTATCTTGATGAACACTAAAACTCCGGGGATGCACATTTTCGTCATGAATAACAATAAATTGCTGAAAAATTCGTAGCGTAAATTTATCTCACGGCAGCGACCGAATTGAAAATACACAGTTTCGACATACGATCAGCTTGCGAAAGTTTTTAGCAGGGGACAGAAAAGAAGAAAGGAATAACTCTCCCAGAAGTGTATCGCGGCGACAGTGCGAGCGCTTTGGAACACGAGGACGCATCACAGGTATTTCGAGGGCGCGATAAATTCGATCCTCCGAGATGGTTCCGATGAAATTGCCCGGCGATCGAGAGCTCGATGCCTGTATCCCCCTTTAAAGGGTTTGCTCAAGACTTGCGCGAGCGTGTCACGTAACCCAACGGACCCCCCGCGGACCGTTCGCAACCGAGCGCGCGCGATATTCCATTGAAGTGAAGTACGATATTTGAACGCAGACTGTGAAATGGTATTTTCCATCGACAATACGAGCAGAACCTGCCAAAATAATGCCAACATGATGAAAAAATTTGCCAACCAGACGATTTCTCGAAAATTCCGTAAACATTGAAACGCCCGCGATGCACATGGGACAATCGAGTCAGGAGAAAGTTGCCCATGCACTCTTCCTTTCAGCCCGCGCGGTGCGTCTCATTCTTTTTCTCTCGATCGCATTTTTGGGAGCGCGTAGCAAAAAGTTGCCTCAAGCAAGCTGAAATCTCTCTCTCACTTTTACGCGTGGAGGACGAGTGACTCGCAGGCAACCGCAAAGTATTATAGTAATGCATTCGGTTGCAAATCATCCTGCTCATCGCAGTTTTTGTCGGCGACGGCACTTGCACGAGTGAGAGCGAATGGCTCGTTGCGTCAGTAAGAATCGCCGGTGCACATATTATTAGGAATGCCATTGCCGAAGATGCGTGCTTTAGTTTGAAATTAATTCGATTTTGAGAGAAAAAAAGGGAGAGCCGTATATCGCAGGGCTGTTCCACATCGTACGTAAAAACGCAATGCACCAAGCGAAGTCTGCAATCGGAATGAGATCGACGATCGCCTCGACCGTTCCAGGATCAAATTGAGCAGCGCGAGGGCGTTCAATTTCGAGAGCGAGGCTTCAGCCCGACCGAAATTAATTTTCCGCATATACACGCTGTATCGCAGATCATCCCCCGGCTGTACTAAGCCACAACTCGCTGCGGCTCATCGTTTTGTCACTCGAACGCTAGCCCGGCGATGCATCAAGGTGAGACTCGCCCTCTCATCCTCATATCCTCATCTCCTTTTGTCGTCGTCTTCGAGTCGAGATGAGTTTCTTAGCACCCCTGGTGTTTGTCACCCCCCTGCCTGCCCTCCTCCTTGTGTGGCATTTTGCCTCGCTCGACCCCAGTGTCGCAAAAGGCAATTCCAAATCTTATCAAGCCAGCACCGTATATAGGTACAACTCGATATACAGATTGTACACATTATACCTTGCTGATATACACTTGCGTAACTACCCGAACGTTTTATCAGCTTAATTCAAGGGCGCAAACGCGTTACCAGAGCCGAGATTTCGTATGTAAATTTTTCGAGGTATGAGTTGCAACAGATTCACGATCGGGTGTTCAGGTGCTTTTTTTGGGTGAATTGCGCGAGCACAGCATAACTTTCACCGTGCATTGAAGCCGAAATTGTGGGTTCAAGACTTACTCTGGACTGAGAATTTATTTCGATGCTTCCGTAGCATTAATCACATCGATTGATCGGTTCGAACAAATTTATGCGAGAGACTCCTTGCAGATGCTGATTTATGTGTTCACTGTTACTATTAAAAGATATATTGGAGTATATTTTGAAGTCCTGCAAGAAAATCTCCACGAGTGGTGAATATCATCCCATTCTTAACTTTTCACTAGCTTTATTGCCTCTCTTGCTACCGCTTGTTTGGCTTGTGAATTTTCTTGATAAGTCAGACGCTTCAAAATAACTTTTGCAGTTCGAAATTGATATTTGTAAAATAATGGATAATTTTTCTTTAATTTTTTTTATTTTATTGATGGAATTTAAAGGGTCCGTGTGACTCAGAATACATTATGGGGCATAAGTACATATTAAGGTCAGTGTACCCAACTTGCCCCCACCACCTCAACATTTTCCAACGTACCTTAGCTCATTTTAAAGCTTGTCCCAAGACCTTCGAAATGAGTTGAAGTACATTTAATTTTGACCCACTCGAGCCAAATTGTTCCAATCCTCCCAAAGGGTGAATTTTGAGAGTTTACAAAAGTATGTACCCAACTTGCCCTCATCATTTAAAACAATGTAGATCGGTGCCACCTATTTTGGCCTTCTTGTTTCTCATGTCATCTCCGTGTTTTGTACATAAAATGGCTCCAAATCAGAGTCTTGCAACTGTGGAGAACGGATTCCGAAGGTCTTGAGACGAGAAATCGAATGCGCTAAGGTACGTTGAGATTGGTTGAATAGAAATAAATTTGCACCGGTTTTAGTGAACGCGATTTCCTCGGTGATTTCTTAGCCGTGCAAACACGAATAATGGGAAATTCACTTTAAATTTTCTGGAGAATGCAGAAATGATTCGGGGTCGATGCAAACTACTTACTAAACGTAAAAAAATATGGGGGAAGGTCAACGAGTGCCCATTTCTGTTATCGGCATATGGGGGCAAGTTGGGTACAGAGGCAACTTGGGTACACTTACCTTATTAATAATAATATAAATCGTACCTAGTATAGGAATTGATTATAATATCTGAAGAAAACTAAACATGAAGTAGAAAGTGTACATAAGTTCGAAAACCAAGTCAGCTCAAACGTACCGGTCCGAAAAGTTCACTCTTTATCAAACGCCTGCATTTTGATTTATCATTCACCGATGTTAATGGAGAGGATAAATTGTTCCATAGTGTGATGCACCCAGGTACAGTTGAACTGGAGCCTCTTTTAGATTTATATTTAACTCTACGGAGAGCAGTAATTGTTTTCGTTCCATATGGCTTGTTATAGTTCACCAACCATTTTAGTTACGTTGAATCTTTTATTCATATAAATTTTCATAATCATGATTGAATTTGTGGAAAAAGATCTTACTTCTGAGTGCTAGATATCTGAGCAATTTATGCTGAACTTTCTCCAACTCGCAACTCAGATAATCTACATGGTGTCTCCAAATGGAAGAACCAAAGCTAATCTTTGGACGTACAAGAGTGGAAAATAAATATTTTATACAGTTTGAATTCGTGGAATTGGCCGTACTCCTTTTTATAAAACCAAGTAAATGATTGCACTCAGTAACAATGTGTTCAACGTGATCTCTAATGATCAATTGATGATTTTGAAAGGAGGTTCGTGATGAAGTTTGTAGAGATGACATTTTGTAGGACTGGTGTCGCTGATAGTTATGACCATCCACCAACCCGTCTAGACAACCACTCGTTAATACCCCTCCCCCCACAGCCCGACCTTCACCTACCGTATCTCCCGCGCCCCCACCCATAACCCACACGGCCACGTATAATATTTTAGCCAGCTCAGCCTAGACCAGACCTTCCTAGATCGTCCCAGATCGTTCCAAACCATTCGAGAATTTTTCAGACCGTCCCAGACCGTTCCAGATCGTCCCAGACTAGAACCAGGTCATCTTCCATCGCCCATCTCCCGAAGTCTCAACCCCCAACTCCGCTATCCCATCTCCCATCTCCCACATAGGCAACCCGATACGCAGAATCCGGCCATGGAGACCGTGTGTGAGTGCACCTTTGTGCAGACTGTGATAGAGTATTCCAAAGAGCTGACTGAGCTGGATGAAAATATTTGAGCATCACACAAACTTTCGGTACTCCTTGTAGATTCTGGGAGACTTTCGCTAACTTTCCTCAAACCACAGAGCATCACGGGAGGGCTCTCGTCGAGGCTCTCATTGATATGCGAAATCATTCAATCTTCTTGTGCGTTGTGAGTCGCGAGCTTGTCATATGTGAGGCTAGGCTAAAAACGAGGCTAAAAATTATATCACGTATTAGGCACAACCGAGCCGAAATTTCGCTTCTGGATTCTCAACCTCAAAAGTTAGAGAAACCTTCAATAAATAATGGCAATGCTTAAATCCAATACTAATTTCGAGATTCACGTTTGTCTAAGATCTTTGACTGGTAACATCGCTAGTATAAATTCAGATTTTGAGTGGAGGAAATTAAGTAAAACAAAACCTAGGTTATGAAGATACCTACATATCCATCCGTAAGAATTCTCCGTTATCTGTTATTATTATCAATTGTTGGGATCAGAGGCATGTATGCTGATGAGTTTTCAGAGCCAAAATGGCTACACCGTGATTCAGAGGATCAACATTCAGATCTACCCGATGAGAATTCGAGCTCTTTTGCACATCCAGATCGATCTAGAAGCGATTGGTTTAAGATCATTTTGAACATCGATGGGCAAATATATAAGCTGCTGGGTCAAGTTACGATGGGCTGTTGAGGCCATGCACGATCTCTCGGTGCAATTTTCGGCACTTTGATGTTGACTCTCCACGCAAAACTCAGTACCAGGGGTTGCGCGCACTTAAAATTTGAAATTCACGCAGAGCACCGCGGAGGTAGACCCGCGGAGCAATGCCCTAGCCTATTAAAGTTGCTTGAAGTTCGAAGCTCTCCGAGTGTCTTTGATTTTCCGCAACGACTCGTAATCACCCCCAAAGGCTGTCTGCTACTCATTCCACAGCTTCCGTCGCGAAAAAAGAGTTTCCTCGCTCAACCCGAAATTCGATCGGTGGCGCGCCACGCTCTGTCTCGAATTTCTTGCACGCGCTAGTACACTCAAGCCTCGTCTCGTCTCGTTTCGTCTCTCGCTTTAGATGATGTTGTATCAAGTTTCTCTATTATCGCGTATTGCATCGTCGCTGTCGGTATATTGTGACGGGCGTCCGATAGCCTCGTATAAAATAGAGGCGAATCGCTGTAAGTAGAGGGAGCTCTACAGATCCACACGCTCTTGGGGTGGCTGGTGCAGTGCGCCGCCTCGTCATTAAATTTCTATGGAGTACGACGAGCCATTCGTAATCTACCGAACGCTCAATCATGCAATTTTCATAATTTATGAATCATTACGGCTCGTCGCTCTGTTTGCCCTGTTGTATTATACAGCCGTCTCGAGCTTTACGTGGTATATAGTCGTATCGCCGTCGTATGTTAGTATGCGATGATGACGTCGACGACGTACAGACGTTATATTCGAGTGCATCAGCGCGATTCATGTCGATAACAATGCGGTAATGAAATAATTGTCCCTTCTAGTGCCTGTATACGAATAGCTTTGTCGATTCACCCCTCGAGTATTGAGCAATGACACTCGGTCGGTCTATTCGCGGACAATTGCTTCTAATAATTTGCGGGGAGAAAAAATGCCGTCTTTGTTGGAGCGTGTCTTATGCATCACTAAGAGGGCACACTTTGTCGGAGGAGTGTGTGTGTGTGTGTGTGAATAAGAAAAATATGCATCTTTCGAAATCGAGTATCTTTCTCAACACTTTGCGACTTTGCTCGTAATACTTCAGAACTTTTCTTTTGTATACAGATGGGGAGAATCAGGATGAAAAATTCAGTTGATTGGTGTACTCCATGGCAGCGTCGAGGTCATTGCAATCAATTAGACGTATATGCCGAGTCATCATCCTTAATTTCTTCGGGTTGGTTTTCAGCTATAGAACGCTCATCGGCTTTCATTCATATGCATGCGCCAATGCGAGGCTCTTTGTGCATGACTCGCTTCAAGGTGCAGATCTTTCAATGAGATTGGTCGACCAGAAGCAGTATCCCGACATCACTGCACATAATGTCGGTTGTCCAACTCATATTCTGTATGCAACAAGTACTAGAGAATATTTCGAAAAAATGTGCGTAAAAGTTACTTGCGCTGATGGAGGTTGAGGTTTTTATCTGGACTTGGACAGATGGAATTAAATCAGTTCCATCTGAGCACGTTGCGTGGGCAAGTCTTGAATTGAGAAATATGAAAAATTTCTCTTCGATTAATTCCTAGGTACCCTTACGGCCATTTCTCCTGGAAAATTGAAACCATCCGTCGATATAATCTAAAACAAAGTCGATTTTTTGGTTTTCCCGTGTTTAATGATAAGTTCAAAATCTTCTTCATCGTGGTTTTTTGTCTCTTCTGCGGGTTTTCTGTTGTACGTTGGAAGGTACGAGTTTTATCGACAAATATGCGGAACAGTTTTTTGTAGATTACCCGAAGACCCACGAGATAAAGTGCTCACTGCTCACATCAATCAAATGACCGAGTCCGCCCTGAAAAATTGAGAAAACCTCAGAGATAAGTGCAAGAAACTTTTTAGTTTTTGCGATATATTTTTCTCGCCTCAGAATCTAACAGCGGCTCTTCCTCGTTTTTGCAAAAATGAGAGCACACCAGCCTGCACAGATCTTCAAAAACTCATGCCACCCATTTTTTGATAGAACCCATCCTTTTCGAATTTTTTATTTTTTTTTTATTTAGCACTTCAAACCCTTCATGGGTTTATATTGACATTACAGATTCATTACATATCAATCGATTAATGACTGAGGGGGAGGAAAAGGAAGAACTTTAAACTTTAAGATTACATTCAGTCAAAAATGTACAAATGAGGTTGCTTACATTGGCACTGGGTCGAAAAACTAGTGATCTAGTATATAAAGGTAGCTGATACCCTAGTTTCAGTAATTTTTTCACAAATTCTGAACGTTGCGAGTCATGTAACTTACACTGCCACGGATAATACGGTCTATATCCTGTTCATCGTCACCACATTCGCATTTCGACTCTTTGATCATATTTAATCTTGCCAGCGAAGATGCTAAGCTATAATGGTTCGCTCTGATTCTATTGATAGTGACTATTACTTCTCGGGCTAAATTTTTCTTTGCATACCAAGGTTTTGCACAGTTCTCGTAAAGATATAAAAAATGTTCCTCGCCTTTTTTAGTACCTTCAACTGTGGTTGTCTCGTGAGAGTTCAATTTAGCTTCCTGTCTAAATATTTCAGATAAGTCAGTATATGGAATTTTATAAGTACTCGATTGATCAAGGTCAGTAGCTGCTTTTGCTAAGCTATCTACTTTTTCATCCCCTCGGATTCCCACGTGTGAAGGAATCCAAATGAAGTCTAGTGTACTCGCATTCTGTGTCTTTTGTTGGAATTCGTTGAACTTTTGTTTTATCTCAAGGATATAGGAGTTCATTTTGATGTTCAATTTTGGATTTTCTAGAGATTCCAATACACTGCGTGAATCTGAGAGAATGACGAAACTCGTATCAAGATGCTCGAGAGCAATGTCAAGAGCACAGTTTAGCGCGACACATTCTGCGGTGAATATTGAAGCATTCGCGTTCAGGCCTTTCATGATTTCGAGATTGAGTTTGGGACAATAACATGCGGCCCCAACGGATTTATGCGATTTTACCTTACTACCATCTGTATATATGGGCATAGACTTTTTCGGCAAGGAAGATTTCTATTTCTAAATTCGGATTTTCTGATTCTTGTAACATTTTTCCAAATTCAAGATTCACAGGAACGCTACTCATTACAGTGTTATAGTTGAATGAGAAGATGTTATAATGGTCTCTACTGTTTACTATTTCTATACTTTGAGGCATTTTTCGAATACACGAATCTAAAATTTTCATACATCTTTGAGATCTTTGAGGAATTTTCTCATAGTAAAGCATTACTCTCTGAAGACTCAATGAATATCTATTTGACGCGATCTTACTCAAATAACATTTACACAGGAAGATTGATCTGTCTTTTATGAAAGGAAGTTTGGATTCACCAATTAATATGTTTGTTGGCGTTCTTATACGATATCCTAAAGCTATTCTTATAGCCGAATACTGAATTTTCTCCATGGCATCGGTGTTTGTTTTTCTACTTGATAGATATATCGTCGCCCCCGAAGAAGAAAAACACCTCCCATTGTTCTCCCAATGCATTTCTCAATGGGGACGTGTTTTTCTTCGTCGGGGGCGACGATATGTAACTACCGTAATCAATTATTGACCTCACGTAACTTTTGTATAAGACTATTAGTGTTTCGGGGTTACAGCCCCACCATGTACCACGAAGAAATTTGAGAATATTCAAGGCCTTTGACATTCTTCGTTAAACTGTTTTCACTTGAGATGTGAATAAAAATTTATAGTCAAAGATTATGCCCAAAAAGCGAGCTTGTTCTTAAGGACTTTATCTTGCAACCCATCATATCTATTTCTAATTCTCCTGGTTTTATATTTTTACGATTGAAATGTACCAAAACAGTCTTGGGAACGGAAAGCGACAGACCAATTTCGCCAAAATTCCTACTGATGATCTTTATAGATTCTTCAATCAAGTTTCTACTTTCATCTATTGAAGAGCATTTACAGTAAATAGCAGTGTCGTCTGCGAATTTGGAAATCTTCACTTCTTTAAACAAACCTTTCATTACATTCATCACGCATATGATATACGAGAAAGGGCTAAGCACTCCACCTTGAGGTACGCCTTTATGTGTGGTTCGAGTTTCTTCTTCAAGTACATTTGCATGAACGCGTCTCTCATACGTCAAAAACTTTACGAAATTAATTAATTTGTCGGAGCATCATATTTCAGCTAATTTGGAAAGTAAGATCTCAATATCAACATCATCGAATGCTCCTTCTACATCAAGAAATGCTGCGAGGACTTCACTATTTTCCATGAAAGCTTGTTGGATTTCTAATGTCAAACAAATGAGATTATCAGTGCACGATTTACCTTTCCTGAAGCCATTCTGGAATTGGGGGAGAATGTTGTTAAACTCTATCCAAAAATTGAGCCTACTTTTTATTAGGGATCCAAAAAGTTTGCACGAGACACGACGTGAGAGAAATCGGTCTTACACTCTTACCATCTGGTTTATCTATGAAGTGTACAAATGAATCTCTTCAGCTGTCTGTATAACTATTCTCTCTGTACATCTCGTTGTAAATGTCAATCAATAAGTGACGATATTTCGTTGGCAACTTTCGGAGGATAGTGTAATCTATTCCATCCATTCCTGGAGACGATTTTGCATTTGCTGATTCAAGTGCGATATTTAGTTCAGTAAAGGTGAAAGGTTCATCAAAAAATAGATTTCTATCATTTTCATCGGTTTCTGGAAAGTATTCTGGATTGTTCGGTGCCCATGGTGGACAAAGCTTATTCAAGGCTATATTCATTTTGTTTTCGAATTGTAAATTTTCCGATACATGGGTTGACTTTGTATTCGTCCATTTATTTTTGAAAATTCTACTCTTATTCCAAACGTATTTGGAATTTGTTCGGTGATCTAGTGAATTTGCAAACTCTCTGAATCGTTCCCTTTTCTTACGCTTGAATGTTTTCTTCGCTATGGCACAGCACTTTTTGTACTCAATCCAGTCATCAAATTCATGAGTCTCTTTCCATTGTTTGAAAGATTCTTTGCGGTTTAGTTTTACTACATTACATTCTTCATCCCACCAAGGTGCCGGATTTGCAATTTTTTTCTTGATAAAATTTCTCTTTGGTGGAGTGCTAGCTTCAATAGCAGCGGTAACGATATTGACGAAAAAATCATATTTTCCACGCGGCTCTAACTCATCATAATCTGATTCATAAAATTTCGTGACGTTATTTTCCAGGCAAGTTTCGAATTTCAACCAATCTGTTTTCAAGGATCTCATTTTGAAACTCTTTTTCTGATAGTAGTTCCTGTCAATCTTGACATCGATGTGAATGGGATAGTGATCCGAGCCATATTTCTCCTCGTGTATATGAGTATTAATTTTATCAGTGATGCACATTGTAGAAAAAATTAGATCTATATTTGACTCTCTTTTGCTTCTCGCATCAATGCGAGATTCGGAATCCGAATTATGTAGAAATAAGTTTTTCAAATTCATGCTTTGCTCGAGTCTCTTCCAGTTCACATCGCTGTATTAGCAATTCCACGTGGTATTATCTGCGTTAAAGTCACCTACTAGTAAACAGTGGTTGTTATTGTTGACATTCGATATAACTGAATTCCATTGAGATTGTGTCAAGGTGAATTTGGGAACTCTGTAACATGCAATTAAATCTAGATGAGGGCTAGTATTAGTGATTCGTATACCTCCTAATTCGACAAGACAATTGGGAGTGTGTAAATTTTGAATTTCAACGAAAGCTAGATTCTTACGATTGTAAAAAATAATACCACCTACTGTCGAGTAGTGACGATCTTTCCTGTAACTCACAGATCCTGAATCCTCTTCACACTCGTCGTCTGGCTGTAACCATGATTCAACACATATACACACGTCATAATCTCGTAATAGAATTTTCAGATCCAATTTTCGTTGATTGATACTTCTCGCGTTCCAGAAGAGAATTTGAAGACTCGCTGGTGATGTAGATGATGATGATATTCTCGTTGTTGTTGTTGCTTGCGCCATGCTGTCGTATCAATTCATGCGTCAAATTCCGATTGACTACATTCGTCCGTTGACTCACATGGTTCATTGTTGAGACGATTTCTGAGTCTGGTTATTCTGGTCTTCATATACCTGTCTTTGTTCGAGGTATAAATTTCTGTCAACATTGTGAGGAGAGCGTCCTTATCACTTGTGTACATTCCGGATGTAGCTATGACATCCGAGCTGGTACCACAGTCACAAAAGAATTTTGTCAGTTGATCAAAGTTGAGAGGATAGAATTTTTCTTTTTTCTCTATGTGTGAGCGGGCTGGCTGTAGCAACTTTTCTACCTCTGGTCTCTGCAAAATTTTCTTTTCATCCCTTTTGGGTTTCTTTTTCTTATTTACTTTCTGTAGGCTATCAATTTCAGTATCCATCATATTTTCTTGATTTGGATCTTCACTAATTAATGAACTGGGAGCTAATGGTCTTTTGAAAGGACCTGATGGAGGGATAACTGCTGGTGCAGTCTCAGATGTTATCTTTTCATCGGAGACATGTTGTTGTGAGGTTGTAGTGCTCTCACAATGTTTCGCTAAGTGTCCTTCTTCCTTACATGTAAAGCAAGTGACTTTTTCTGAAGAGAAGTATATCCAATATTCCATGTTGTTGAAACTCATAGCCATTGATTCTGGAAGTTTTTCCATATCTTCTGGGCGTACATACATTTGTCTTCTGAAACTCTGGATGCGCATCAATCCAGGAGCACTGATGGCGGCTCTCATTTTTGTGATCTTTGAGACAGGTTTGATTTCGAGTTCCGCAAGCTGCGACATTATAGCACTCGATGGAATTGTAGGACGGACATTGGAAGTTATTACTCGTTTGGCTTTCGATATCAGTGGTCTAATTTCAAGTACATGGTCTCTGATAGTAACACTAGTTTTGGTTTCTGCAAGTTGGTCAACGAGTTCATTTTTGCTGAGGTATAGACAAACCCGACCTTGGGAAATTCGTGAGATATAATGAATATCTATCGGTGGAACTACTTGAGAAACTGCAACGGCGTATTCTTCTACTGTCAATCCTTCAATAGAGTCTAAAATAATAGCTTGTTCATCGGTTGGACACTGCATTTGTTCAGCTATTCCGGCGTACGTTCTTCTCACTGCTGATAGTTTTTGTGACTGTGAATTCATTGTAGACTGTTGATTTGTAATAGTCTCCGTAGTCGGTGACTTATGCATTTTTTCTTTTCTTAGAGAGAATGTTAGGAGGTATGTGACACTCCCTCAATAGCAGGTGAAAGCTGTCTATCTCACTCACACTTATATTTACACATCACAAATTTAGACTTTGACTACACTCGCGAATGTACACGCGTACGAAACTCGCGGATCACTCGCTCATCGGCACGTCTTACCGGCTCGGAGATTCAAACGCGAATCTCCTTTTCGAATTGTTACGGAAAAACTACGAAACAAACGGAAAGCCGCAATAAAGAGGATACTCAACGTATGGGTTATTATAGGTAAATCAAAAAGTTTCCTCTATTTCAAATTCCCTCGAAGGATTTTCTTAGTTATTTTGGAAAAACGACCGCGAAGGTACCTAGGAATTAGCCGCGGAGGAATTTCTCGTGTCCTTTGGCCTTCCACTCTCCCGACTTTCGCAGCGTAAGAGATCTCAATTCAAATTATTTTAAATGAATCTTTCATACGGATATTACACTCCTTCTGCGCTGCTCATTTATTATTCCAAAAAAATCATCACTGAATTCTCTTGTAGGACTTGAATATCTCATGCAATTTGTACCACGGAGTTATACTCTCGATTAGTATAAAGTATCTACATGCTCGAGCGAGATAATTGCTAATGCCCTAAAGTGGTGAGTCCTGGGAGACGAGCTCAACCGTTCGATTCATGCAGTGCATGCAGCGCACCTGTATTGATCGGAAGGCGTTGCATTCGTTGCATCCTGTGTCAGTGTTGTTCCTGGTAAATTTTTGCCACCATATACGGACCCTGATTTGAGCATTTCTTTCATCGAAGTTGTTGTATGTACAAAAAATTCACGAAATTAAATGCTTTTTCCATTCATCGAATTAATTGGAGGCCAAGTTGAAACTCGAGTCATGTGATCAACCGACAGAGCAAGATAACAGCTAGCTGCAAATGTATCAAAAATATTGTATCATCGATTAACGCTGTACGAAGCAGCTCGGACCAGCGTTGATGCCACCGGTGTATTTAATATTTCTCGCACCTTTGAGGAGAGCTACCCTGACCCAGATCTACATAAGAGCAGTTTGGCGGTGGCGGTTCTTTGCTGGTTTGCACCCACACACCTTTGTATAGACGCTCGCTCTCACCTCGCGAGCCGGAGGGGCTCACCTGTGCGCGCTGCGCTGCTGCTATTGCGGCGGCCTTTGCCGGCTCTGACACAATCGTTAAGCGGGATTCTGCGCACTTGCTCGCTCTCTGAGCACACCTGCAACTCGGACTGATAGATATCTGCTACCCCGAAAGCTTGCTCCCTTGCATGTATGCACCCACGCGAGATCAGCGCACCGCCAACGTCGATCGACGTCCAACTCTCCAAAAATCGCCCTTATCGCTCGTGTCTTTCTCTCGCCCACGTGAGAATATGAGATTCACGCTCTGCGATCTTTTTCTATTTTCAAACAGTTGCAGAGAATTCGAGAGGGTGCTTTCCGGTCTGTCATTGCGTCACTAAGACGCGTACCTCTTCTCACGAGGATGCAAGATTCACATGCATAAAACATGTATTCGAGATGCTTTTGGGCGATAGGAAGAGTATACTTCGACATAACATGCACAGCGGAGTGAAGGCCGACACGGTGTCCTTGAACCAACTTTAAATGAGTCGAAAGACCACCTCGCCAAATATTTTCTTAAATGGTTGTTCAGGGCTCAAATAACATCTCCCAACTGTTTTGAAAATCGCCTACGTTAGAATTTTCAAATAAATCAACTTTTATGATTTTTTTTGAAAAAATTGTCAAAAAACGACTTTGACGCGCTTTGGTGATGATAAGCGTTTAGTTATATGCTTCAAATTTCACAAAAATTTCGTCGCAAAGTGCAGATGGTTCATAACACTCTTTCCCAAACGATTCGCAATGTAATACGTAGAGGAAGGGATAGGCTTCGTGAGCTGTGACTAATGCTTGGGTAGAGAGTCAGATATGGCGAATATAGAAAGGTCCACCTATCTATATTGAGAAATTTGTCGTCTGCTCACGGCTCTGTCTTCTTCTTACTCACATTGGTCCTAATAATATGTACACAATGCCTTGGACTCTCGGCAAGGTCCTCATCGCGCAACAAAAGCTCTCACTCCGGTTCTGGAGAGCTTGCAAGTTCGTCATACCTGCTCCACATCTCGCATTTGAGTGGAGGGGATAGCTCTATCGTAGTTCTAAGATGCCATGTGCTCGCTTTCATGAAGAGAATCGACTCAGATTTTGGGTATTGTGCATGAAAAAGGAGTTGGGAGTGCAGAAGCTGATAAGAGACATGGAAGACTGCTCCAAAAATGTTCAGCGATTGACGGTCAGAATGATAAAGTACCTTTATCTATATGTCAGACATAGGTAAGTCAGATGGGGCAATCTCTCATTCTGACCGTCAATCGCTGAACATTTTTGGAGCAGTCTTCCATGTCTCTTTTCAGCTTCTGCACTCCCAACTCCTTTTTCATGCACAATACCCAAAATTTGAGTCGATTCTCTTCATGAAAGCGAGCACATGGCATCTTAGAACTACGATAGAGCTATCCCCTCCACTCAAATGCGAGATGTGGAGCAGGTATGACGAACCTGCAAGCTCTCCAAAACCGGAGTGAGAGCTTTTGTTGCGCGATGAGGACCCTGCCGAGAGTCCAAGGCATTGTGTACATATTATTAGGACCAATGTGAGTAAGAAGAAGACAGAGCCGTGAGCAGACGACGAATTTCCCAATATAGATAGGTGGACCTTTCTATATTCGCCATATCTGACTCTCTACCCAAGCATTAGTCACAGCTCACGAAGCCTATCCCTTCCTCTACGTATTACATTGCGAATCGTTTGGGATAGAGTGTCATGAACCATCTGCACTTTGTGACGAAATTTTTGTGGAATTTGAAGCATATAACTGAGCGTTTATAATCACCAAAGTGCGTCAGAGTCGTTTTTTGACAATTTTTCCAAAAAAAATCATAAAAGTTGTTTTATTTGAAAATTCTAACGTAGGCGATTTTAAAAATAGTTGGAAGATGTTATTTGAGCCCTCAACAACCATTTAAGAAAATATTTGGCGAGGTGGTCTCCCGACTCATTTAAAGTTGGTTCAAGGACACCGTGCCGAGTGAGACTGACTCGGTAAAGACTCTGCGTTATGGTCCAAAAGCTACTCTCGGGGTCGAGATATGAAAAACTGGTACCCCCGTCCAGTGAGCTCAACGCAAGGTGTGGATCACCAAGATGAATGACTTCATGACACGTACGGTGCAGTGACCTTGATTAAATCTGGAAATTCCCAACACTCGAAATTAGATTTCGCCCACCTTCGCGGGCAGTCTGTCGAGTCCGCACAGTCTCTCGAAGTCTTCTCGTCCACCCATCTGATTAAGAAATCAGTTTAGACACTCAGACGGGGTAATTCCCACATTTTTGTGATATTTCCAACCCTCGCCCTCGGCTCCGGCCGACAAATAATACTCGTTGTACAAGGATCAACATTCTCGCCCTCGCACTAATGAATTGCACTGATGTATCAAAAGCAAAATTTCAAATTCTGATTTCAAGTGTCATGACGAGTCTACCTGATTTCAGATTTTGAATCGAATTCATTATGCTTATCTGGTGTATTAAAAGCAGGGTTTGACAAATAACGCTAGTTTCGTTATGGTGCGTTATTAACGAAACCCTTGGAGATCTGTTATGATATTCGTTATTCCGTTGAATAATGGGTAGAATTTCGTTATGTTTTCCATTACGTTACTAGAATAACGTTAAAATCATAACGAATCGAATTTCGTTTCGTTATGAGTTTCGGTACTTTTAACGAAACGTATAACGAAATTCATGTGGATAACGTTATTCGAAACTAACGAAACTAATAACGAAATTGAGTAACGTAATTTCCAAGACATTACGTTAATGTTTTTCGTTACGATAACATAACGAAATTCTTTTCCGAGTTTCGTTACGTTATTTTTCTCATCATATTCACTGCCGCTCATAAATTCTGAGTGTACGCAGTATCACTCTCTCTGAAAATGACGGTATCCCGGATTCTATGCGTCGTAGGACAATTTTGAAAAAAGTAGGTATCTCTGGATACTCGGTCGTACCCACTAACCTAGTCTATTTCTGGCGCATTAGGAATCAGTCATATCCGATCTTCTCTATCTAAGGCCTTCGTGGGGCAAAACTTTGTCCTGATCACTTGGCGTAAGGGAAAAAACGAAACAAAATACAACTTCCATTTCGTTACGTTACTCGCGGAAGTAACGTAACGAAATCAATTATGATGTGAATAATGTTACTCGAATACCGTAACGAAACTCCTATACTTGAATTTCGTTTCGTTATTAATAACGTTATGCACATATAACATTATTCACGTAAGAGTCGAGTTTCGTTACTATAGAATAACGTTATTAATAACGAAACGAAATTCCGGTATTGGAGTTTCGTTACGTTATTGTATTACGTTAGTGACATTACGTTACGGTATTTAGTTATGTTATCCTAACGTAACGAAATTACTTCTTAATTTCGTTTTTTGTCATGATAACGTAACATAACGAAATCGATAACGCAATTTTGTTATGTTACTTGTGAAACCCTGATTAAAAGTTATTCAGAGATAGAAACTGTGAATGAAAATACGCATATTCTGATCCAAAAAGATCACGTGAATACAGAACCAGATGCATGCGAGGATATATGGCCCATACAGTGGAAAAAACGGGCAGTTAACAATACTGGTGCCCACCGTTGCCCAAGTATGCAGGTAGAGTTTCAAATAAATCATGACGTTTCAATGCTTATCGCGACTCTCGAGAAATCACAGTTTCCTCGCAAATACGTAATCCAACGCAGTGCTGGCTCAAAAAGTGAGGGATACAAACTTTGCACTGATCCGGGAAAAGTTGCAGGTGCTATGTGAGAAGTAATCCAAAGAGATGTATGAGCATCTTCTCTGACGATAGGGGCGAGCAGTATTCGAGTGTAGGAAAGTCATTCGTTACTCCCTCTTTCACCAAGAGCTTCCGCAATAGCTCATGTAAAATTCGGGTACCAGTTGACGTTTTCACGTGTTTACACTTATATATAGTCTTGGGTCTACAAATCGTACTTCTGTTTCAGTTTTTTCGGCATTCAGTAATTTGGCGAACATATTTCTGGTTTTTCACCTGATGGAAAATATCGAGCTTTCAAATCTACTCCCCCAAATATATTTGTTCGAGTGTCTATAAACATGCGAAAAAATTTGCTAACCGTCACGAAACGCCGTTTTTATTTATAATTTTTTCTACACTTTTTCGAACTAGCGATCCAGTACATGCCTATTCAGAGGCCAACTCTCGGGCCAACTGGATCGCTCAATCCAAATACAAGCAGGGCCTTATGCGATTCGAGTCTTCTACGCCTAAACACGCGAAAAAATGTTACGTGTCTACAAGAAACCTCAGACTCAAATCATTTTTGAGATCAAAAGTATTATTCTCCCAGCGAATACAATTAACATCGCGCACAAAGATAGCAACGCAGTCAAGTGCAAGATATATAATAATATACTTGTGCTCGAGCTTCGAAAGAGCTATCGCAGTTGATATATTTGTACGCGCACACCCCCGTGGAGCGGCGAGATATACACACTTGTGTTATATTCTACACAAATGTACAGGAACAGAGCATACACGTGAATTCACCTCATTCTTGGGCGTTGAAAAAAAAAACGCCTCGGAAGAAAAGGGAGAGTTGATAGAGGGTCGTACAGAGCTTTCGCACACGGATAGAATTAAAGGTTAATCCCACGGGGCCAAAGTTCCAAGCGAAGAAGAAGCAGCAGCGAGGCTCTGAGTGTAGTGGCTGTGCGGCTGTGTATACCATGCAAGCTCTTTTCGCGTTGTGCTTAGGTTTTCCCTCTCGCAGCTTCACCCGAGCGAGACCAGCGAGATGAGAGCAGTCTCTTCCCCCTCGTATATATACATCACCCTTTGAGGTAAGAATTGCTTCAACGAAATACGCGGTGTAAGACGCGCAAGGAGGATGAGCCGAGCACTTGGCTGTGCTAGCTTTTTGTTTTTACGCTGGCTCACAGAGAGCCAAGCCCCCGTACTCTGACACCATAAATATTTGTCCTATCCTCTCGAGCCTGATATCCTGTACAGCCGCAAAGGCTCGCTTAGGGATCGCGGTGACGGGCCGATGGGTCGATGACAATTCGTGTACATGTCCATCAAATTGCCTCGCTAAACTTATTTGTTTTGGCCAAACTCGGCAAATTCTGATGTTTACCTTCATCTAGTGCTTGCAAAAATCATAGGAAATTTTTGATGTAGTTTCTTTGAGCACTTAGTTTCATCTCAAAATCTTACCCTCCAATCAGAAAGCATCTCAAAAATGAGAGCGTGAGAAATTTGAGTGCTCTTTACGCTTTGCGACACGAAAATTCTCAAGCGAACCATTCAGCTTTCGAGTAAAATATACTTCATCAGTGGCACTCGAAATCGCGAATGAATATGCTCAGAAAATCGATAGATTGACCGTGAGATCTTCGTATGATCGAAAAGAGAACCTCTTTTCGGTGCAGCGTGTTGTGATACCCTGATTAATCGATCCTCGTAGAATTACTCCGACACTGATGAAACCGTCATGAGAATCTGCGAGACTGCATTAGTGAAGATGGCTCGACGTTCTAAAGTGATGTATCACTTGACACGCGGCTATACACGGTGCTGATGGCGGCAACGGCAGTGTACTGCGGTGAGGTAATGAATAATTAGCGAGCTATGTTGTATAGCGAACGTCTAAACACTTTAGGCTGCGGAATATAATGTTAACATGCACTGGCATCGCCAACCTACAAGTAATCTTCCCATGTAAATATTCAATCGACGCTGAAAATTGGTTTCGAATCTCTTGTAATCGATCATGACGTAATTTATTCTGTAGAACCTTCTATTTCAGTGACAACGCTTCAAACTTACATTCTCAAGATTTTTGCTGTGTACTGCGGCGATAGTAGACATTTCAATTACTACTCTATTCTGGAATATGGTATCAAACATGAAGAATGCTCGCTTCATAGATCGAAAATGATGCGATTTTGTAGTGCTCACTCATACTTATCCCTATTCCTGTTTTGTCCATCATCACAATTACCTTCGCTTGCTGCAATTTCAATTGGAGAGGTTTTCAGACTTTCGATTGAAAATGATTAGAAGATTGTCTCCAACTTCTGCAAGAATAATTAGTGAGTCCTATTACTTGAACGGGATATGATTACATTCACTCCTTTATCTTTAATATATCGAAATTCTTGATTATCGTCCCTGCTTTGAAATTACGTGGGAATTAGGGCACCAACTTCAGTTGAAATATTTTGTGACGACTACGTGGAGACGCTGTTCGCTAAATCAAATTATTCTTCACGCACTCAAGGGCTACTTCCGAACTCAAGCGCGTGACTGAAGTTCGCTACTAATCATTTTAGCACATATTTGCGAAACACTGCGGCCTTGTGTAGCATGTGGTCTTCGCCTTCAATGCAGAAGGCCTTGTTTCGAATCTCGGACGGCAATAAAGTGGATTCTCGTCAGGGCTCTCGGATGGCTTTGGTGGTTTGGAACCTACGTCAAACTACAGGTCCCGCATAATAACCTCAAGAAGGTACTGAGAATACTTAGATGGAGGGAGAAAAATGCCAGCCCTCATTTCCGAATGCCAGAAGTCAGTCGATTTATGGTGAATGTTTGTGGTGGAGATCAGTTGCAAGGTTTGGAATACATCAAGAAATACTCAAAGAGCTAAGAATTGCGGCGGTAACCCGAGCCAAGTACACATGTTAATGATCCTGATCACAAAGTGATGTAAGGTCTCGTCATATAAGGCTCAAGGCAATGCTATTTCACATTTGAGTGTGTGAGTGATCGTGTTCAAGAAGTGTTCAAAGCTCTCGCAATAATTTTCGTAATCCAATATTCCGGGTGGGCGCAGCCGCTGCGCACCGTGATCGGTATTCGGCTGAATACTCATGATCAAGAAATGATGGCAGTACGCCTGGTAGTGCACTGCCAGTATCAATTGTGGTTGAGTATTCGCATGAACATCTTCGATACTCAAGTGGTCATGATTGAGTTGTCGCAGTGATGCTCGTGTCAATTGAGGCTTCACTCGAGCGAGAATCCCGAGAAATATGGGCGCTCTCGTCCCGTTTCGAGTACTGGATGTACGAGCTCGATCTCGATCCGAGATCAGAATCAGTTGAACTCGATCTCGGTCGACGAGATTCGAGAATTTCTCGGGGAAATTTTGAAAAAATAAGAATTGCATTGATTGAATGGGTCGATTTGAATTATCTAACGCTGGTAAGAACGGAAACTGTCGAGTCTTGATCGTTCTTCTACAACATGCTCGAAAAATCGTACAAATTGAAGATCCCGCTCAACATGTTGTGTCGAAACCCTGACATTGAGCAGTTTGAGATAAGTGATGCACAATGGTCTCTTATCAAACAAGTTTTGGACTATCTTGAATGGTTTGATCAAGTGACAAACATAATTTCATGTGAGGAAAAGGTTGTGCTGCCGATCGCCGTGATTGCTTTCAACATGCTCTTGGATAAAGTCGAAAAAATTATTTTGAAATTGGACAGGAAAGTTGACAGGAATGCTGTCGACGAACGTTTAATCCTCGCATTTCAAGCCACAAGAGACAAACTCTTAGAGCACTACAGAAAATCGAACTAGATTGATTGTGTATCTTTGACTCTAGGCCCAAGGCACAAAACAGACTCGTTTGATTCTAGTATCTGGGGTTCCGAGTTGAAGAGAGATTCTCTAAAAATATTCAAAGATCTCTTCTGCACCAAGTATTTCACCGATACTGGCAGTGAGGTTGCAGCATCTGATGATCAATATGAGAGCATGGAAGTTGATCATATCGACGTCAGCTTGGTCATGTCTCATTTTGAACAGATCTCATGAGCCTTCGGAGTGTGTATTCCCATTTGAATTCGGATGTTCGTTATGGAAATACAACAATTCAAAGGAATGTGATGATCTTCCTGAATTATCCTGAGTGTATTACTCCTTTATCAGTACTACTTTACTTCAGAGTTCAGAAAATTTAGTTAATCTAACGTGTTAGGTCATGAATTTTTCATTCCACTGTAGTCTTGCGAGAATGACCGAGAACGAACATTACATCTCGTCTCGACTCGAGAATCATTTTGGCTGTACTCGTCTCGTTTCATTCCCGCGTTCTCGAGTTTTCTCGGACGCCCGGACTTGATCTCGCTTGATCTCGCTCGACGAGATTCGAGAATTTCTCGATCTCCAGTGAAGCCCTAATGGATTTAGAAGGAATTGAATAATTTGGGACTTTCGACGAGACTGCAGAGAAAAAATCGAGCGGAGGGCATACATGTGTGCGTGTGTGATGGGCTCATACAGTATGTGCGTGTGCTTGTCGCACACGCACACATGTATCCCCTCCGCTCGATTTTTTTTCTGACGCGTCAAAAGTCCAAAATAATTCGATTCCTTCTAAATCTAATTTATACCATATCAAAGTAGTCTTGTTCCTCTACAACATGAGCCAGGTCGCTTCGGAAAAGAATGAAAATTGTGAAAATGGCACTGCACCAAACTGCGCACTGTCGACAGCTCCATTTAAACGCATGTTAACCGCGCCGAGCGCTTTTCACGCTCTTTCCAAGAAACTTGTGAGGACCTTTTTTGTGGGAAATGCCACGATCTACAACTTTGACCCGATGAAACTTTCCCGGGAAATGCATATAACTCGAAATATTTGCCAAAAACCTCAATTTTGCAACAAAATTATTAATAACAAAAAAAGTTACCAAAATTCGGGAAAGCGACCTCGAAAAATCGACTCAGCGCATCGAAATACGTAGGAAAACGTGAAGATTTTCCGGGGGAAATGAAGTGGCCACGGGAGCATCGTTGGGCGCCCAGACTAGTAGCTATCTGCGTGGTGACTGTGATTCATTCTTCACACTCAAATAATCGTGATCGACTACTGTCAGTGTCAGATCACTGTTTGACATCTCGTGTATGTGGGCTTCGTCGGTCAGCAACCTGTTTAGACTCGACTGGGATATTTCTAAAGCAGATTCTCATATAGGCTCTGATAAGGCAGAACAGGACTGAATCATTACTTCAGTACGATCGATCGTAGGCCGTGAGACACAAGCATGGGATACACGGGCTATGATTCGTATATCGCAACCAAATCGGCTGTTGCGTTGTATCTATGTAGTTGATATTGCGCATAGCCAGAGACAAGAGGAAAATTACACTGTTGCTACTGTTCAACTTCAGTAGAGCGTTTGATTCAATTTCACCAACGAAGCTGCTTCAAAAACTTCGTCTCATGTGATTTTCCAGAACAGTCTTTCTGTGAATGAACTCATATCTTGAAGGTCGCTGACAGCTTGTTATATCAGGCAATAGTGGGGATTCCCATTGGCTCACAACCAACCTAGGAGTTCCGCAGAGCTCAGTTCTTGGACCACTTCCGTTCAGTCTGTACGTAAATGACCTACCAGGTATGATTCGCAAGCTGTTCGTCAATCACATATATATCCTATGCAGATGACCTCCAAATTCACCTTTACATTAAGAAGGAAAAAATCCTCGAGGGTGTAACTCGGTTGGAAGATGCGGCGCAACTAGTTGCTGGATGCGCTGAGTTCTCCGGTCTACAACGCCGGCAAGACCAAATCTATATTCTTCGGGTCAAAAACCACGTCAAAGAGCTGAATGAGATGGTCTTGCCAGGTTTCGGGATACCGGATGGAGTGATGATTCCTTTTAGTGCCACGAGTCTCAGTGTGACACTTGATAGTAAACTCAAGTGGGAACCTCAGATCGACCAAGTTTCGACAAAAGTCAATAATAGAGCCCTTTATGATTCGAGATTCATCAGGGCGTGCACCACCGAGACACTCCGCCGAAGACTGGTCGAGACATTAGTCTAACCTCACCTGGACTACTGCACGGTTGTGTGTCTTGACGCGGACGAAAAACAACGGACGCGACTCCAACGACTGAGCAATTCGTGTGTGCGATACATTTTTGGTGTGAGAAGGGATCAGCACATCGCTCCGTACCAAGAGTGCCTGGGCTGGTTGCGTCGTGACTCTCGTAGAATGTAATTTGCAGCCATTCTTGTATATAAAATACTAAAGATGAGAGAGACTGAGTACTTGGCTGCAATGTTCTCGAAGTACCAGCACAGGTGCACAACTCGAAGTGACGCTAGAGAGCTTAACATTCCCAGGTTTCGGCTAAGGACTACTGACCTCTCTTTTCAGTATCAGGGCGCCAAACTCTGGAACTCTCTTTCATCCTCCTTGCGCCACTCGCCATCACTAGCACCATTCAATTCATCATCGGACCTACGTCTGCTCAAACTCGATTCTTTTGATCTCCCTATTATTCCGCTGCCTCAGCAACGAGCTCTTTCACCACTCACAGCAATTTCACGTCATCGTGATATTTCTCCCAAGTCATAGTTGTATATGGGTGTAAGTACTCAAATCTACCCGACAAATAGTACCTGTGATAATTATAGAGACTGTATGGAGCTTGACCAAACTTAATCCAAAGTGAATTCAGATTTTTTCGTTCAGTTGATTTGATAATGACAAGTTTCATTATAACGGACAATTGCGAACCGATGTTATTCCCCGAGACACTCGATTTTGAGTGCAACTCGAAATGGAATATTCGATCGTAATTCCGATCGTAGAAATGTTTTTGATGGTGCTACCATAGGATTGACATCTAGACAAGGATCCGCCGAGCCCTGGATAGCCCGATCCTGGGTCCAGGCGGATTTCATTCTAGATTAATAATATCTATCTTAATTAAAAATATTCCTACGATCGAAATTACGATCGAATTGCATGTGTACTTTGTTGACCTTTGTGATATAAATTGATACTATTTGTACGTTTATATATGAATTGAGACATTTCGCCATATCGTGCAAATGAAAAGCCATCTTATCTTACCTCGTCTTATCTCATCTATGTACATTGCTTCAGCACTCAAGTGAGTAATGGTATGAAATACGGGTATAGTTCTGACCATATGAGTTCCGAAGGATCTTTCAATTCCCAGGGGCTAATTTTTGTTTCCACAATCTTTCTAAATTCACCTCATCAGGCTAGATAATCCGACTAGGCACACCCATCATCTTCAACTTTCATCAGCGGTCACTATCATCATTATCGTCGTTGAAATTAACTCCCATTGACTCAATCTTCATTTTCAATGCAGTCGTTGTCTTATTACACGTTAGAAAATTCAACGGAGATTTTGATTATTTCGCTTGCTATTTACTCGTTACTTCATAGGATGGTGTTGCAATCAATAGCGAATAATTTCATTTGTGCTGCACCTGTCAGATCGTCCCAAACGAGAAATACGAGTTCACGCCGATGTATGAGGATGGGCATTGGCATGATTTACGAGCTCGAATGATTGCATTATGAGATGGCTCATTGCGCAAGAAAATTAACTGCTAAGGAAGGCCGAGTGCGATGCACAACTTTCTCGATGCACCGATATTACTTACAATCTTTTCGCGCCACCCAATCCGAGGCAGACGTGGCAGAAAATATAACGCGTTTTGCTCGGCCTTGCGGTCAAAGTCGAAATTCCACTAGGGATTGGTCAATCCGAATGTGAGTTACAAAGTTAGGGACAAGACTTATAGGACGAAAAAATCAAAAGGAAGGGATCAAATGTTAGCAAGAGTCCGTTGGTATCGTCTCCAAGTGCACGGCGCCTTGCCTCGCATCAATTCATATCATTGGGAACGTTTGAGGTCGGTAGGAAGGTTGAAAAAACGAAATGGCTCATTAGCACATAATCGCGCGCGCCGAACGGTCTCCTAATAATTCCTCGCGCGACGAGGTACGCGTATAAAATTGATGCTGCGACACGTTGCGTGTGAATGCGTTAATCAACGTGCCATATCCCGCCGCTGTCACGTAACCATGTGTATCCAGGTAGTTAGTTACACACACAATAATCAGTCACGCAGATTGGACTGACCGATGCCAAATTAAATTCCTTTCCCATTGCACCGTCTTGGTACATACAACTTGCCGGTATCCGATGCACCATCGCGGCGTGTATGAGCGCATCGAAATAGGTTGCGCAAGTTACCCCATGCATGCAAAGGGTGCTGGAGCGTAATTTAAGAGAGAGGTCCGTTTCGGGCTCATCTTGCCTTCGCACGTGGCCTTGTTTCCCGTATCACGCCGCAATCCCGCGGAAAATCCCTCAGGCTTAGAGGCTGTTTCAACAGGGGATTAGATGGCCGAGCGCGCTCTGCAGATATATATCGGCCTCCTGCGACATTTGCCCATCTATATGCTCATATCACACGTGCGTATCTATCTTATATATAGCCCATAACCATGCTTTATTTAAGTGTACATAAATGTACTTTTACGTAGCGAGCCAGGCCGGCGGGCGATGAGCCGAAACACGTGCATGGAGCTTCGCGTAAGTCGCGGCGCACGGTCCGAGCTATGCGAATTCATCCGTGAGCGATACACGCCCTCGACTTAACCCAACTTTACGTTGTGGGGCCCCGCGGATACACGCCTCGACGCGTCCCCATCGAGGTCCCCATATATAATGCGACGTATGCGATATTACGAGCTATGTGCACGCGTCCACTATACCCCACGAAAACGTCGCGATGGGCACTTGATGTAACCTTTGCAAGCTCTGTCGCACAGCGATGTCACGGAGAAGCATGTATGGCCTTTTGAGCCAAACAATCGGACGACTTTGGTGTAATTTAATTATAAGGGTTCAATATAGATTTTCAGAATATCAGGAAAATTATGCTCGAGCTAATTACAACGACGATCAACCTCTAAAGGGATTTGGTACATATATTTGATCGAGATGAATTTTGAGTACACGTAGGTCATGGCTAAAAATTCACTTGATGTCATCGGACTTCTTTCAACATCACTTGACCAAATACTGAGCAAATATTCCCAAACATATTTGAGAGCTTCTGGAAATTAGAGTCAAAAGATTGAAATTCCAAAAGAATGTTGAAGAATTCATACTATCCAAGTCCAGACTTTGGGGACATGTGCAGCAAGTACCCAGCACACGTAATTCGTCGAATTATGAGCTTTACGGATTTCGTAATGGGCAAAAAGTCACAAAATATGTTGGACGAAAATCTTCCTGAATGCGAACACGCTTTCCCTGATGTGGTATACATCTTATACCCACGTTTGCTCGTGTTCCGACAACCCCTCGTCCCCTCGGCTATTGTAGTCACGGGCAATAACGCGCAACCCATTTTACGAGACCACTCGCTGTGTTGTATTGCAAAGCTCGCGCATTCTTATCCTGATCCACGAAAGCTTTGGGTATACACTCGGGATGTCGCGTTGGATCAAATGCGTCCCGCACGAATACCATACACTGCACAACGACACATCTTATTTCCCAAGGGAAGATACATTCTACGTAGCTGACTTTCCAATTCTTAGTATTGAACATCGTCATTCCTCTCCAACACTTGAGCGTGGATTTCCGTTATTTGGAATTATGCTCACTCAAGGCTTCTGAGAAATGAAAATCAATTACACAAACCCACAAAATAACAAGAGTGATCTAAATCAGCGCTTCCACTAGGGTCGCTCATATCCGTTATAGTTTTGTATCGATCTCAATGTTGTTTCAAGGCATTGGAGGTTCATCGATTTTCTAATTTTTGCCTCACTTTGACCTTTAATATCTCAAAATGAGGCTAAAATTAAAAAATGTATGGAAACCCTTATCTAAGGGTTTTCAGCTCACTGAATGCGAATTTTAGGCCATGTTTCGTCTACCGTCCGATTAGCTAGACATATAGACTACTACTCTAGTTGGATGACAGAGATAGTCACCCAGCTACAATCTAGCACAGCCCGCAATATGCTTAATTGTAGCTGGGTGACTATAAAAAATCATATGTACCTCGTGCCACAATCGCGGCTTTCCATGATTCGTGCTGCAATCATGAAAATCCGCAAGCGTGGCACTCGGGTACATAATCTACTATTTTCCACATCAAATTCAGAAAGTGCACAAAATTTCACGTTCAAACACGTGTTCTCAAAATTTTTTGAACAACTATCCAAACGTCCTAACGACCTGCACCTACAAACCTGATGTATGATCCAACGACTCAGAAAACTACCGACTTGATGTGTGACTTACCGACCCACCAACCTCTCAACCTACCACATGAACAACCAACCCAACGGCCTAGTGAACTTCCGGCTGGCCCATGATCCCAAAGATGATCCCACTAACCTACTGACCTGTTATATGACCCGCCAACCTGTCGACCGTCTACATGACCTATCGACCCACTAACCTTTTGATCTGAAGGCCTTTCACATGAACGTTAGACCCACCGATGTACTCACCTGATGTAATACCTCATCGCTGAGCTGTTAACCCACTGTATAACTTAATTCCCGGTCTGCTGACCTGGCGAATGACCTAGCGATCTATTGACTGGATACAATATTCACTGACCGTCGCACAGCGAAAAATCAAAACAAAGTCTTGGTCGTTAGCAGCTATATAAAAGCATGGGTGCTAAATACCAAGAATTCGCCTCGATTTTTCGTTGCGCGCTGATAGGTTATATGTTTGGCTAGCAGGTCGACGGGTCAATGAGTCATTGATCAGGTCGGTGGGTTGGTACATACGTCATCCGTCAGATTCGCCCATCAGTGAGTCATCGGTAGGTCCGTAGATCATACGGTAGACGAGCACTATTCATCTACCACATGACCCACCAACCCGTCAACCTTGTGATCTTCTGGATGATCCTCAAATTCCAGATATTTTGACTGGTAGGTCAGTGAGTCCGTGGGGTAATCAGGAAGGTCACCAGGGCTCCTACGGTGTGGAGAATAAGGTTATAACCTTATCAGGTCGGGAGGTCGGTAGGTCTATGGGTTATATATCACATGACGGGGTCGGCAAGTTGTCTGGTAGAAGGCCGCGTGTTGGGAGTTGGGATGGTCATCTGCTCGCCAAGTGCTAGTTCGTATCATTTTGGAATTCTTCGATGATCATTAAAGAAATTTTGAGAACACACATATGAACGTGAACTTTTGTGCTCTTCTCTAGTTTGATGCCGAACAATAGAACTCTCGTCGTTGATGAACTCAAGTACGAATCAATATCTCAGGCTCGTGCAATAGTAGACAGAATATATTATCGTATTCATGTTCAGCGACTCAAAATACTCGAGTATCTGAATTTTCATGAATTTTTCATCAGAAAACGATGAGATCGGTACGAACCAAGAGCAGATTGAAACCAGCAACCCGAGAGCCCCGGTTTCCACCACCTTTTCTTTCTGTGAGGCTGTGCTATTTGTCACTACAAATGTGAATGAGACAGCGAGCCCTTCGGTTCATCTGAGAGGTAGACCAACAGTTTAGACTGGCTATTCTCAAACTAGAAAGAATGTCATTCAATTGAGCCTCTAAATCGTTGAAAATTCGTCTTAATCGAGAAGACAATAACCGTTCAATTTCCGTTTGAGATAATTGGAACAATGTTTTGCCGTTTTGAGTGCGGCTCACGGAGCACTAGTATGACTTATACCACAAATTCCACGTGATGCAAGTGTATGACACAGAGCTTTCATAACTATAACCAATGACTAAGAAATGCGAACATTATTTAAGGCACCAATAGATCAAAACCCATTATTCAACTACGCGTGCACGACTATTTTGGGCGTGCTGAAAACTTGATTCTCTCTTCGTGATTGGGAAATGAAGCGTCGTAAGGCCCCAAATGGCCACTCTCCGTGCTGAACGATACTGTATTATTGTATCAAGTCACAAACATTCGATCTCAACCTTGAGGAAGTAAGAAAATTCCCCATGTGGTGAGTGAATGCACTGATTCAATTTTCCACGTGACAGTAAGTTTTGGAAAAAGCAAAAGATGAATTTCCTTTTCCCTATCTTGCATCAAACGCCACTAGTGCACTGATTGTACACAACGAATTGGCGTAGTTTCAGGAGGAGGATTCATATTCACTGACGCTGAGTGACATCCAGGGTATACTACGTAGGGGTTGCAAAAAGGTAACTCGATATGCCAGGCCACGCGACAATCTGCTCTCGACTCGCTTGCGTCAATCAAAAGGAAATTAAAGCGTCGAAGCTCTAGCCCTGTCCCAAAGTCCCCCACGGCAAAGCGAATCGCGCTCAAAATTAGCTTGGCAGAGAGACATACACACGCATGAATTATGCATAATCTAATTACCACTCGTCTCTCGCTCATCTGTCTATATGTATACACAACGCTATTCGCGTCCATCCATGGCACACAGCGCGCGCGCGCCCCTCTGTTTCTCTTATCAATCAGCTATTCAAGTATTAGGCTGAAGTGTAAAAGAACTATTCACAATAGTGATTAGAGGAACTTTTTAAGCTCGCGCGAGCAATATCAACATACGACGGCGATGACTAGGATCTAAAGAAAAATCGTTTGATGCGCGTCTCGTCTGGGATAGGGTGCTCGAATCGAGAAGGATTGCGATCGACGCATCCCCTGGGAGGACGGAGCGTCCCGCAGTATAGTGCCGAGATTGATGAAGGTCTCGAGACGCGACGCGATGTTCAACAGCCACGACGACCAAGACGACGATCGCTTGCGCTAATTCTAAGCTCGGTATATCGTGGCGAGAGAGCGACCTTTGCTTTTCCGAGCCTCAAGTCAAAGTAATCTCATTACCCGTTCAGCGATTGCTCAAATTGAGTCGTTAGCCCCCTCTCTATATCTATCTGTGTGTTATTCTGCAAAGCCGCGGTACTTGATTGCGGCGATATGCCGCTCTTTATAAACTTGGCCCCACTGCGTGTGTTGTACAAATTTACTTAATCCGGTGATGCTTTTACAAGAGAGACAAGTTTCTTCTCCCACAATTCATCATCTTTCAACTGAACGTTACAGAATCGCTCGGTTTGCGCTCACCGCGAATACCTTTGTGCAGCGACATGCGCCTAAAGTGCATCGCTGCATAATTACTCTATGCATGGGAGCGTGAAGAAATAACGAGCCCGTGCCGATTGCACGCTCGGTACTTTTACTATTATATACAAGCGTAGGCCCATCGCATCGTTCCTGAGAGATCTGTAAGATTATACGCTCGAGCGACTTGCGAGATTAATTCGCCTGTCGTTTTGGACGTTGGAAGATGATACCGTTAGTGCCACCGAGCGCGCGGTTAGATAGTTTGTACCGAATGATATGCATAAGATCTGATGCGACACTGGTTACTTTTGGGATGTATACCCAATATGACCGCAACGACGACGAAAAGATGTTTAAAACTGCCTGTGCGGTGAACGTCATCAGCGATTTCAGCCTGAACCGAGCGCTGTATATTGAGGAATTCGTTTATCTTGATGAAACGCTCGTTCTTATTTTCGAGTGAGACGAAAAATTTTCCTTACCTCGATCAATTAGCCGAGCAACATCGCGTAAAACGATAAATTTAAAGTTTCGCCATGCTTGCTTAAACCGATGTATACCGCCAGGCTCGATAAAGCGATTCTTGTTTCGCTTAGATCCATATACACTCTGGAGCTATAGCGAATCGTGTAATAGCCCTCACTGCGAGCTCTAATCCCTCTATTCAATCATCGCAAGATCCTCGATAGCTGATTCAGTCGAATAATTTGGCAAATAAGACACATCGCGATGCAGGTACTAAGTATATGACATATTTTGTAATAACCTCATCGATAGTCGATGTTTCGTGAAACTGTCATCTGATTTTTTTTATATTCTATATACCATTTGGCAAGCACGAGAGTGGCGCATTCATTCGAGCAATGATCATACGATTTTATCTTTTATCTGACCACTCCTGGCCTTCAGAGTAGTCTGAAATTCAAAGTTCAAATTGACGACTCATCCTCGCCATAAATTTTGTGTAACGATGAACTTGCATAACTAAACGGTTTTCCTTCGGTCATCTTTAGTATAAAATCAAAGGAGGATTTGATTAAGAGCTATTTGATATTCAAAAATGGACACAGAAGTTCTATCATTTTGTTGTGGTGTTTTGCAAAAATCTATGAAGTAGTCACGAGCCATCAGAATTTCTCCTTTCTGTGCAGAGCTCACTCTCCATTTCCTGTTATGGGATTAGCCCCTTTTACTTCTCTCTTCCCCTGGGGGAAGAAGCAGGGAAAAGAAGTTTCTACGTATTACGTGCTTAGCTCGATCTTTTCCCGTCGTTTTTACCGTCTCGACGAAGAAGCCGTCAGCAGTAAACTCCGTCGCACGTACAAGTTGATCGAATGCGTATACAGTATATGGACATGTTCAAAACTTCTTGTACATGACTTGCGAAAAGCGTAGTTTCTCTATAAGAATTTCTATGAGCTCAGAAAATTCTCCTTCATTCATGGATTACATTCAAAATCTTGGATGAGATCCTTCAGGAGAAAAATTCGAAATTTCTACCATGCCATTCAAATACTTGAACCTGTCTTGCTAAATTCAATTTCCATGTTCTCGAAAACACTGCCAAAGATTTATGGTTTCTGGAACAAATTTGAACTGGAGCTTCCGCAAATTACTGAAATCTTTCTATTTTGTCAAACTTTCAACTCTATGTATTTATAACACGTTCACTGCGAAGGCGAAGTCGCGATTCCGGTCTAGATTGCGAGAGAGTGCACATGTGCGGTGTATAGCACTTCCGAGAGTCAAATCTTTTGGGAAAACCATTAGTTTGGCATCTATTCACAGTATTTCTATCAACTTTAGTGGGCCCCACCGGTGGGTCCCATCGTACACAGAATCGGCAGCTATTTCCCTGTGTGGAGCGCAAAATTTTTCTCTAATGCGGGTTACATTCATAAAGATGATCAATACTATATCGACCGAACCACCGAAGACTATGTTACCAGCCTTCAGGAGGAGCGGCTTTGATATCTGACACAGCCGTCCAATAATTGTGGCCATGGTTTTAGCTGTTATGCATGGCTAAATCTGATCTTTTGAGCTGCGGATCATCGATGGACTTCAAATTTCTCAAGCACGAGGAATAATTATATTGACTCAACTCAATTCTTTTACTATGTATCCAGTGCCAAAAGCCTTACAGTAAATAATAGGAAAATAATACCTCGCTAATAATACCTCAATTTGTAGGTCTTGGAATGTGCTTTCAAACGAGCTAAGATAATATACGTTAACAATGGTCGTATTCAAAGTGAGTAATCTGCCATATGCCGCTCGTATTCGTGTGTTTAATAAGTGATCGCATAAAAACGGAGATTGTGCAAGACCAGCTCGCAAAAATCAAGTCCACAACCGAAACTGCCTTGTACGTATATTCATTATGACATACGCCAGTGGATATCTCCCCGCTACTTGGTGTGATCCAAAACTAGAGAAGAACTGGGATCCACCAGTGGGGCCCATCGCAGTGAACGTGCTAACAATGTTTCGGATTCGTTTCAATCTAACACTCTTCAATTATGTCTCGCGTATTGTATCTCGCAGATCTATTCATATCGCCTGGAATGACAAAGACGTCAGACCATTGGATAAAGGGCGTAGATATGCTAAAAATAAGATAAATGTGTGATTATTGATTTCCTTCTAATGAGATCTCGATACTCACGAAAGTCAAGAGAGTTCATATACATCATGCATAAACATTTATTCAAAGCTCGGCTTGACAGTACAGCGAAGGGTATAAGTACATTGAGTGGAGTAAATTGAAATTTCTTTGTCTGCTTCAAAGGGGAGCAAGCAGGACAGGCAAGGGTGCTTGCAGTGAAATATTCTCACTGTAAGCTAATATTGCGATGTCCTGCGGCGAGCTGGAAAATTTCATTCAAACTTCCATTATTCATTCGTCCCGGTGCTGGCCAATTGCTCCCGCGGCTTTCGATTCCGTTCGCATGACGAGCGCACGAATCAACTTACCAGCTGAATTTCTCATTGGGACTACCCTCTATTCACAAAAAGCAAATGTCAATTGTGTGGGGTGTTGACGGTTCCTGTCAAAATCGACTCGATGCTCAATTTTGAAAGATAACGCCGACAGCATTTATTTTTTTCACTCGCTTTTTTTTCTTTTTTTTTTTTTTTAGAGAAATTACTGCAACAAAAATTTGAATAAATAAAATGTGCGACTATCCAATGACTGTTATAGTACCTGTCATAAGTTTTTGTACACTTAATTAAGAAAAACATAATTTAGACAACATGAAATCGCTGGTCTCGTCGGTTCAAGATGACCTCATTTATTCGAGTTGAATTCGTTAGGAAAATTCTTGAAAATTGGATCAAACCTCAGCAGGACCTCAGACCTCTGCGAGTCAGACATAAGTGGATTTCAAATGATCTGGAAGTAGAAATCAAGAGCTTCAGAACCCGTTTTCAGAACTTATTTCGGGTCGTTTCTAGTCTAATTGTTCTTCTACAAGAAGATTTCTGGACCAACGAGGCCAGAAGAATCGAATTTCCTGAACTGGGCTTTTGATTCTCAGATGTATACAAACTTTTGACCGGTGGTGTACATATTTCAAATAACCGCAGTGTTTTTTGAAGAGAATCCACATTATCATTCACAAAAACTCATAAATGCAATCTATCCTCTGAAGATAGACGATGGGTCGTGATGTAAAAATCATTTGATTCGCCTAAATGCCAAAAGTTTCGATCAGTCTGACAAGACATTTGTACCAGGATTTGCATATTATGATCTCACTCTGGTCAATCGCATGATTATCGCATAAGTGACTGGTCAGTTTTAACAATTAAAACGAGAGAATATTAATCTATACTCACTCATCAATACGGGCACTCTAAGTACTACGATCACAGTATAAGTGACAATTATGTCACCGAGAGTCAGCCTTGAAAAAACCTCCAGACTATGAAGGAGCCTTCAAAGATCAAATAATTCCCTTTTAATCTCATTTTTCCCAAAAGAGCTGCAAAGTACATTTTCCGTGGCTCAGTGCGCAGCCAATGGCTAGTTCGCTCCTCCTAATGCTAAGAATGCATCTGATACATGAGTTACTCAACCTTTGTACCACGTCCTCAGTTCGTCAATAATAGTGTCAAGATATACGACCGTGCAGAAATCCAGGCATGGTTAATTAAAAGTATCGACCAAGCTCGACCAGTCAAATTTGAAGAGTCTCGGTTGTGCATGCCCTTATGAAATCACAAACCGTAGATGGCCCTATTTACTTTTTTTCTAACTTGATTGATATGCGATTCTCATGATAATGCACTGTGTCAACTGTCACGCCGAGGCTCACGACGGTGTCATTGAATACAACATTTAAATATTCCGTCGTGTATCTTAATCCCCGTCCAATCGATTTTCCACAGATCCGCAAGAATCAAAGCGCCAAAACAATTGACATCAAGAGGACTCGTCACGATTCACAATTGCAAACTCTTTCAGATCATCGAATTTTCTCTAAGCAGATTGCCAATGTTGTGCCCTATTCCAGAATCAAAGACGTCAACCAAAGAAAGCAGTAGATACACCCAATCAGAATCACCAAGGTTCATGCGTAACGCGAGTTAAGAAAAGCTCGCAAGCTCTGGAAGGGTATCTCTCGCTGAAAAAAACAAGCCGGTAATTTTTTTATTCGATTGTCGAGCGCTCGTGCCTCTTTTGGATAAACGATAGGAATCAACTTCTTCTCCAAGCGTTAGAAACTGCCACATCGCTCTTTCCGGCTTGATCGCCCAAGTATTCTCGTCACGCATCGCGTTTTGCCTGGATAAATACTCGCTTAGAGAAGCTGCCGCCTCCCGCGAAATCGTTTACCTCGCTATCTTTTCAAGGGCGTGTTGAGCGTGAACCGACTAATACTGCAAGCTCGTTGCTCACTATGATACTATACGGGGAGCTTGCGGCCGACTTTGCGCAGTCAACTTGGTGCGACGGACAAAAGTTTTGTTCGTCAAGTCGCTATGTAGCGCTACAAGCACAATATCGGCCAAGCGAGAAGTGTAGTTCGATTTTCCGGTACACATTCAGAAATACGATGGGAGTACATTTTCGTTAACGCTACAGAGAGGTCCACGAAAGGCGAAAAGCAATCTCACCAAGAGCGACTTTGTCGCTGACTGCCTTTCATCTTTCGTGTGAGTTCGTCTCCTTTCTATACACAAGCCCTCGGTACAACACTCTGGAACGCTATTTTTCCAGTACTCATCGCGTCGATCTTTTCTTGAATTATTAGACCTTTTCACGCCAAATGTCTTTGACGTTGAGCCAGAGTGGTTCTGAAAAAAAGACAGACTACCACCGCGCACCTTAATCGAATCGGAAAATAAACTTCTTTGCGCTTCGTGCGATACTATGCAAGAGTGAGACTCAATCTGGTCTGTAGGGATTCGAAGGAGCTTCGAGGTTATTGCCATCTAACGTAGACACGGTATTTGCAGAGCAGAATCTCGAGTACGTTGAGAATGAGCGTTTCGCCGATCTACGCGGCTAAAGCAGAGCGCGATGCCAAGGAGCTCTCGTATAAAGCCTGTTTTACGGCGATTGACGGGCGTATCTTCCCATTGATAGATCAAATCTCAAGTTATTTTCTCTGACTTTCTGCTCGCACCTCTCATTTTCGTATTCAAATTCATGATAGATAAGAGTGTGCGATAAACGTAAGAGGCTCTTTAGTCGTCAGTTATACACAATGAGCGAGATGTAGATAAAGCCCTCAGAAATACCTCATCGATTAAGTAAATTTTCTGTTTCAAGTTGATGGATGAGGAAAAATTTGACTCCGAAAATTGTGGATTGAATGTTAACTTGCATCAGCGGACCAAAATTCCAGCTTGATCATCGAACGTTGCTATAGCCAAAAACAAATAATAAAAGGCTTCACGAATTTCTGACTGGCAAATAGTGTAGTCAACACACAATCGTAATCTACCGAATATTTCTACAAATACTGTCCACGCTTTTCGCAATTCACCTGAGTATACACCATATCCGATAGAATATTGCTTGGATAGCTGACGATAATAGGTGCTCTGCAGTTTCGTTCGGCTGAATATTTCATGAGATCGAAGCTCACTAGCGTTTGTTGGCTGTTGCTCCTCGCTTGCGAGGGACACAATGAGAAGACTCGAGCGCGAATAAAGAGACATCACATACCAGAGACCCGATGAATAAAGAGCAAACACAATTGCACACATACGGAAGAAAAGCGCGTCAGACGTCCCCAATGATTTGCCCCGCGCAACGTCCGCTCGAATGCGCGCCCGTCGATCCGACTCTCGCTCTCGTAAATCCATTTATTTATTTATTTATGAACGCATAAGAGGGTGGCACAGCTCGCTCGGTCGTTTGGCCACCATACGCATACACATTTCTGTAATGCACAACAAGGCCGACCTGACCCTCGCGAGGTAGTTGTATCCCCAGGGAGTCACTGACGCGCGCTCGAAGCCGGCTGTCCCAGACGCTATGGCCCCGCATTCATCCTCGTCGCTCGTGGCCATGTGGCTGGCTCGCAAAATTTTTCTCCCCCGCGAACAGACGGCATATCATCCATTGCCAAGCAGTCATTCCTATTTACACTTTTATGCCCGCACTGCGGCCTTTCTACCTTTGCCCTTCAACTTTTGAATTTTGATGTGCTCAACGGACGACCCAATCTCGATCGAAATCGTCTCGTTCGACATGTGTAGAGGGCAACGACATCAGCGTCGTCATCCCCCGAGGCAATGTGCTGAGCACAGCGTGATAGGTACGTCAAAGTCTCGTGGAACTTTGCCAGAGAGGGCAGTGCCGTCCGCTTGGAAAAGCTCCGTTTTTACTCTCCATGCGTGAGTGCGTATGTATTAGGGTGTCCGTTATTTCCCAATATTTACATATAAAATTCTTCAACCCCTTGAGAGCCTCACTATGACCGCAGAAATGAGAATAAATTTCGAGTGTGGGCAAAGAAAATTCTCTAACCCTCTTCCCCTGTAGAAATGTTTCCCCCAATTATTGGCTTTTCCCGCGCATGTGCGTAATTAAATGTCTTTGAAATCATCCTCAATCGATGGCTGACAAAATTTTCTTCAAAAAGACCCATTGACTAGGTTGATTTGGTGTACTACAATCAAAGTTGCGACTGGTTTCGAAAAGTTAGTGACTTCAAGGTATCTGTAATCTGTGGGTCGAACAATGGTTATTGTCTGTCATCCCTGACCTCGCGGATTTGACATTTTAGACTGCTTCATTCTCGGTTTCACTTTCTAAAACCAGCCACAGCCCTGGTTGCAGTACACCAAATCAACTGGATCATTTTGAAGGAAAGTTTGTCAGTTATTGATCAAGTATAATTTCAGTGAAATTTTATCACGCGTATGCGTCGAAGAGACCAGTAACCGAGGAAAAGATTCGGCTCAGAATCACTGAAAATGGCTCTACCGAGGAGGGGGGGGGGACGTAGAAATTTGTTTGCTTGTACTCGAACTTCCTCCATTTCTGGCCATAAGATAGCCCTCTAGTAGGGGGTAAAGGAGTCTATAGAAAAGTTTCGGGGAATAACGGAGACCCTAATATGTACATATACAACATCTGTCTGTCAGGTGGATAACTAAATCTTCGCTCGCAATCGAATTACACTCGGACTGCGACCCTCAGTTCTGATGTGCCATCCGATGAAGATTAGCTCTGGAAAACGCTCCCCAGACTCGAGTTATTACTTCCTCGCCCACACTGGAATTTCAGAAACAGTTTCGGGTCGTCGAGAGTTCGCAGGAATCGAATAACGATCACATGTGACGGGGATTCAGAAGTCAAGTTTTTTGCCAGATCGAAAGATGGGTATACTGGATCTTGATAAGGTCACTTTGGGGCGAAACCATCAGGGATTCCAACAGAACCACGAATTTTGACTCCTCAGTGTCGAGGGCCTGAGAAGTTGTATACTAAACCCACTGAGTGAACACACAGTTGCGCTGTTCTGTTCAGGGTGGGATGCGGGTCGCTCGGCTCGACTCTGCCCATCTCCGCGCCACCGCTATACACCGGCTGAAACCGAAATGCTGTTGAGCCACTTAGCCGGGAATCCCCTGCGGCGCTGTCTCTTTATCTCTAGCACAGAGAGACAGATATGCAGAGGGAGAATAGTTTATTCCCCTGACGAATTTTTAATAAGTACCAGAGAAAACTCTCCGTCTGCTTGTGCGAGCTTTTCTTTGCATTATGTTGTCTTTTGGCGTTCTCTACAGTCTGGTGCGGCTTACGCTGCGCTTACTACATCGATACTTCAGCGGGGCGTTGTTGTTTGTTTAAATGATTGCCGGGGTAAGAGCGCCACCCCGATGCGGATGCTGCTTCAGCTCAAGAGGATTATCGACGAGTGGCTCTGTACATCAGCTCGATGCGTGACAAAGTGAGCAGCCACCGATGCGTCGTCGTCGGTTTACTGTTTGCGATTATGAGAGATCGACTCTCAGAGAATCATCACAAGTTGGGTGCGGGATTTTGAAACCGTATGCTCAGATTTCTTCTCATGCCCTGATATTCCTTAGTTTTTTTTTATATACTATTTCGAAAGCTAAGGAGTGATCTTTTTGATAGCTTCCCGACTTGAGATTTTACTTGGAAAATATCTTAATAAGTGGGCTAGCAATTTTTTCTCCGCGATAATTTCAGTCAAGAACAGCTGATGCTCGTGATATCATCCTCAAACGATTATAACTGTTTCAAAATGGTAACCATGGAAGAGTATGTGAGTTCGCCCTTCATCTTTCAGTTAGTATTCACTGTTGATTGACTTACCCAGTTGGTCAAATTTTGTCTTCGTTCTATGAGCCGCTGCTGTAATTTTGGCCCAGGTCCAGCGAGAAACGCCCTTACAAGGCTTCTGGTCTTTTCTAGGTGGTTTGGAGCCACGGCCTCAACCTGCGCCAGATACTTCTGCATCGTAGATTCCAGAGGTGGGACTGGAAGGCTTGGTAGAGGATCGTCTTTCTGCAATTCAAGTAATTGGATTATCTTCAGCGTTTTTTCGGCCAAAGGTGAAAACTGTATAGGATGCACGCGTAATGTTTTACTTTGGAAAGTCTTCTTCAAAAATATGCCCCGCAATCAGAAACTGCTTGAACTTTCTCTGAGTCAGGATTTTCCTACAAAATGAAAAATTCAAAGCAGTCTTGAAAACGAGGAGGTCAAACGTATTCTTACTCCACTAGACATAAGAGACTTAATTGTAGGATGATTATGGATCGAGTCAAATGAATTATAAATGATTCATTGAATCGTCAAATATGTTGATACGGTATCCGGGTTGCATCGTTTTAGTAATTTCAGCCAGCTTTAATAAAAGTTCGTCATGGGTATCCGAGGTAAGAAATTGGAATTTAATTTCTGCAAAGCTGTGTTGCTACCAAGTTGTCTTTATAATTCATAGTCTGCTGGAGTTCAAAGTGAATAAGTTAATTCGAGTTCAATACACTTTTCAAACTGTTGAGGGGTGTTCTGTTTTTAGAGCAATGAATGGTAATTTGCTGATTGGATCTTAAGGTAATGCTGTCGATATTGTGATAGTCAAATGCGCTAGTTGATGCTTTGAGAGATTTTGATGAAAATTCAATGAAAATAAGTGTTTAGTTCGTGGATACCGAAGGAAAATTTTCAGGACCCCAGGTCGGCTTTGCTAAAAGTAGTGAGCTTTTGGATTTCTGATATTTTCATATGTGTTCTTATGGAAAAAACACAATTCACTTGAATTTCAGGATGTTTGAATTGCGAGATCTTGATTGGGATCTTATATCTACTGTAACATCCAAAATATGTACAAAAGTTTGCTCATGAAACCTGGCCAGCTCGAATCTAAACCGTGAGCCGATCTGTATCGAAATTTAACGTAAAATACGTATGTTAGTAAGTGAATTTCTTCCATCACATCGATTGTGGACTCACAAGAATTTACATGTGGTAGGAAGGTATCGACATCAAACAACTGACAGAGTGCCAATTTAACTGGTTGAGGTTTCGGAAATCCTCACTCATTTGACTGGTGCAGTGTTCACAGTGTTACCCTGAGTTCGGATCTTCACAAAACTTACACTCGAGAACAAGGGGAACGCCCAATGACCATCGCTTCATTGCGCCTGAATACCCTAGTGTACATGTGCCTTGCCCCCCTTTGTGGCAAATTCGGAAAGAGTGAGTTTCGCTCTTTCGGAGTGAGAATTCCACTCGGGCCCGAGTGAATCTCACTCTTTCCGGATTGACACAAAAGGGAGGTTCACTCGGGAAGATTAAGAGAGAAGTAAACGTAAGTAGTCGCTGTGTGTCATCACCGGGCCTTTGTTTTGACGCCAACATCTGCAAACCAACTGCAGATCGTGTGCTCGAATGAATTTTCCAAACTCCATACGTTGCAAGACATAAAACTGTTGAGAGAAGTTCCTCGGACACACAGGAAGAGTATTTTTTCTAGAGCAGATCAATGTTCGAGGTGTAATCGCTAAACTTTGAATTGAGCATTGGGCAAAAATTCATCTCGGGGAGAGGAGGGGAAGATTTATTTAAGATTCAATCTAATTGCGTAGCGTGGATATAATAGAGAAGAATTTTAGAAAACTCCTTTGATGGATTTTGTACTTGAGCAAGGGCTTTAGGAATTCATAGGGATTGTGTAGAGAACGAGGATATGTATGGATGGGAGTTAATGACCCCCAATCGTATGGATGTGTATGTACATCCATATCTATAATTATTATCTAAGCATTGTTAATAGATGACTCATTGTAACATTTCAGTTTTGTTTTCACCAATTCATTCGATTTTCTGGAATCACGTTCGAAAATTCAATGTTTTGTCATTCGAAAATTATCATAAAACCTGGGAAGTGTCTTCATCTTCATGGAAGCAGCGAGAATTGAAATATTTCTATCTGTGAAATATGGGTCACATAGGCCATTTTTAATCGTTCGACTGGTGACAGGTAAAAATCCGCTAACAATGTTACGGGGATCTTAAATTCGGCTCCCAATTCGGACATGTTGACCAAATAAGTAGCAGCTTCAATAGGCATAGGTTTTGCCGAGGGTGCAATAATCGAGGTAATTTTTCATGATAATGCACAGTCTGCAACACTAAAGTTCGAAGGGTAAATAGAGTAGGCACCCGAATAGTATATAATATCGCGGGAGGAGACGAAGAAGCATCTGGTAATTTTATCGGTGGGAGTCGTATTATGGCATCCGGCTGGTGTAAGCGCACCGATGTTTGTGGCGTATAGAATCTACGTTACATTCAAGATCGCAGCTAGGGCGAGGGGTGTAGCATGAAGATAGGGATCCGAGCGCATCAATTTGGAAATGAGCTGAAAAATTCGACTGCTCGGTGTACAGATAGTGCGGTAGTCCATTAGCGGCTCGCCGGAAACATGGTGAGCGCGCAGGCAACGCAATACCGAAAGGGAGAGCCAACGTTCCGAGGGTGGCTGCGATGTGGGCTCCGAACCGAACGTAGTGCGCGAAGATAGTTAGCCCGGCTTGTAGGTACAGTACGTGGTCTGCAGTCGGAGGCGCAGTGTCTGATGGGTCGCGTGCCTCGAGTCGTTTTCTCTCACTTGTTAGCGTATCGGAACTCGCAGAGGGTGGCTTTCAGGGGTGGTGGACGCAGCCGAGCGTGAATCTTGTTGATCGTCTCTCTTCCTTGCCCTTACGGTCATGTACTGCCATGCAGCCCTTACAGAGAGCCCGTTAAAGGGCCGGCCTGGTGCTCTCACGCTCGACCGTCAGTCTACATATACGCGCCCTTGCATATATACCGACTCTTGCGGGTTCACTCGCGCGAGAACAAGAGAGGGCCGCTTCGTTACGCGATTGATTCTTTATTTTACAGTTGACGGAATCGCGAGGGAGCTCGCGTCTTTACTATGTACGATAGCATTGAAAAATAAGACACATCCCTCTTGAAATTCCTTGTAAAGCGTTGGCGGTGATCCTTTTTTTGCTTCTTGTGTTGTTTTACCCTTTGAGACTGGAAATAACGACGAGGGGAGCTCACGCCTCTTGTAGATGTACCGGCATCGATCGATATGATCATCATTATTCATAGTTTTCGTTGACTACTAATACGGCCAGATCATTTGACTATTTATTATATGTATGTATCCGAGTTCACGTTCCAGAATGAGTCGACATCTCATAGTCATACCTTTGGCGTGGGAATATTCCTCGAAAAATGTCGAATTTTGGCATGCTAAGGCAGTGATGATTGCAGAGGTTAATACCTAGTGCGCGTGAGTAGGTCCGATATTTCACCAGGTTCCACTGTATACCCACTGACACAATTGGATTGGCTTAGTCATACATCACCGGAGTGGCAAATCGATAACTTTCTCGGAATATTCAGAGTCGATCGTGCCAGGTAGGGTGACTCGAGGCATGGATAGCTTGCAAAACAGCTCCCTCGAGTTGTCTTCTATCAGCAATCGATCGATATGTCGAGTCAAAGTGAAATCCCATTGACTATACATATTCATCCGCTTTCACGTGTCTGCGTCTTGTTGTTAATGTAAGTTTGATAATAATGCACGCTGTGACATCCACGTCATTTATTTGAAGGTAAGATTACACATTGCGATTCACAATGTACTTTTTGTTCCATTACATTTGATTTCAAAAGCAAGCTTTGATCTCTTCAAAATATTTTTGATAACCTTTCCCATGAACGGGCCGAGACATGTCTCCGAGTTTTTCGATTTTCAAGGAAAGTGTTCTGTATGCAGATTTGATTTTCTCGCCGAACACGAATGTGCGCCACCGCGTGGCGCGACGATCGTGTCCAGCAATTGATCAGGCGGCATGCCTTGGAGACGAATATACAAATGAGCTCAGGTATTTTATAATCTCACAAATGTATCTCTAGAGTAATAAAAAATACGATTCGTTTAGAATAGAGAATAGTTATTCAGCGCATTTCCACTTATAGTGATATAACACGTGCTGTCAGGAGTCTTTCCCTTGTCGTGCTTAGTACCACGTGCGGTGACATAACCTCCAAAGCAGAGAGGCATAGGCAGGGAGTTCAAATTTCGGACCACAGTCAATTTCCGAGCCAAAAAATGTCTCCATCAGAAGAAGATATGAATGCGTTGACGAAATCTTCGACAGATGTATTCACGACAGCCATCAACGGATCAGCCACGTCCTTGGCTGCGACATCGAACGGGAGCGGCACGGTTGGTACACTAACATCCGAGCCCCTAACGTTTCAAATCCGAGAATTCCGTTTGATGGGACGTCTGATGGGACAATGGTTGAGGATTATTCCAAGAGATTCAATTGGGCACTGAATCTAAGTAAAATTGATGTTCAACAGCATGCAGACTACGCGCGTGTTCATATGGCTGCTGAGCTAATAGGTCCTCGTGCACCGGAGACACTCACCTGTGAAGAGATCCGGACGACTCTCATTTCTCATTTCATTTGGCAAAGAATAAGTTTTCTGAAAGTGTCAACTTTTGTAACGTGATCCACCAGAAAGATGGAACAATTGCCAAATTCACTCTGCGACTTCGGCAGGCTGCGATCCATTGTGATTACGGAGACTTTATTGATCGAAATCTGATTGGACAATTACTCCGCGGACTGACTGGTCGAGAAATGTGTAGTAAAATTATTCAGAAAAATCCATCGACGTTTGTTGAAGCTTACAAAGCAGCCCATTCTCTAGAATCTACTAAACATACACCAGACGAGGTAAAGAGTATTACTCCAATTTCAGAGAATGTGAATTTACTCAGTAACCCAGGCCTACCCAATTTAAGAAAAAGCAATCGCACATCGCAAACAGTCATGGACATAGAGGGAGTGCAGTTTCATCAAGAGCAAAACCTACGCAAGAGAGTGGAAATAGAAATGCCTCAACAAATGCAGCTACAAGTTGTCATGGATGTGGCGGATGTCACAAACACAGTATGCGCCCTTTTATGTGACGCCGAATGTTATAACTGCAATAACACAGGGCATGTTGCTAGAAGCGGCCGTAACCAGGCGGAAAGAATTAATTCATTCCAATATCATCAAGAGTCCCCCGTCAAAGAGTTAGATTTTAGAAAATTTTTGAACAGGATTGAAGAAATCAATTCTATGAACCCGAATTAACATAATTAAGCCACGTGCAAATTCCTGTCCGTCCGGATCCCCCGGGCAGGGCTGCCAACCTAAAGTCGCGTTCGAGAATCAGTGTTGCCAACTTGATGTGAAGTATATATATATGTATATATGTCTCCATAAAATCTATATATGCATCTGATGGAAAATTATGTGTACGTCAAGTTGGCAGTTCTGATTTTTGATTGCGATTTTTTTGAAAATATATAAATAAATTTGCCCGTGGCTTATTTATGTTGATTCATATGTTGTGTAAGTGTGTGAGTGTGAGAATCCTCTATGTGAGGCAGTCCATACACGAAAACTTACCGCATCAATATATATATACATATTGACCTGCATGCTGGGGCCGGCTCGAGGATATGAGTTTTTGTGTGTGTGCATGTGTGTGTGTAAACGTGTGTGTGTGTATTTTATGATTTTGTGTATGGTCACGATTCCGTGATTTGGTTCTTTCCGTGTTCGGTCGTACACAGTGGAGTTAGTCACTCTTGTGCTCAGGGCCTAAACGGAAATTACCTAACGGTATCGTTTTTTACGCTTTCGAACGTGTATGTGTATGTATGTGAAGTGTAGTATGAGTGAGAATTCATTTATGTAACGTGTTTTGAATGTGTTTGAGCATGTTTGTATCTATATTGTGGTGATTTATATCTCTAGTTTATGTAGTACCAGCATGTTTTATATGATTTATATGAGTTCCTTGAGAATATTTGAAAATTGAATTGAGATTACTTATTTATCTACTTCTGATCAATTGTGAGAAATATAAATGGAATGATAAAGAAAGGAAATTCAAATTATCTCTGATAGAATATTGAATTCATTCTACGAAACAGTCTGTGTATGTCTGTGCGTAGCCCATAATTTCTAGCTTACAATAGAATATATAATCCTATGGATGAGTCATTGCTAACAGGGAACCTTCAAAGGATGTGTGTAGAATGACTCAGGATTACAGGGATTCCATTGGGCTGAAATTCTATATTGGGATCCGTCAGTCAGCTAATAAGAACACCTAATATTTGTCAATACCTCAGCACTTTTGTGAGGCTCCCCTCCGCAGGCGATTGTCAAATATTGGATTCTTCGTTTGTAGGTGTCATGTCATTTAAAGATTTAAGTTTTCAATGAATCTTAATTTCATAATCTAAGAAAAGACTTATTATTAGATGATTTTAAATGAATATTTATCTGTCCTATCGTCATGGTCTTAAAAAAAGGTATAAGAGTGAAATAATTGTTCTCTCAATGTATTTGAAATTTTTGGAAATTTAAGAAATAAAAATGAAATTTCAGAAATAGAATTCCAATTTTGAATGGTTTTAACTTTCTCACTGAATTATAATTTGAAATTCAAATTTGTCGTTGATTATATTCTATAACTAGAATGAAATAACGCCAGAGGAAGGGGACGGCTAATTTTCCCGCCCCTTTTGATTTTTATTACTCGCATTTTGGATTTTTACATATTTTACATGATTATTATACTATTTATTGATATAAATATATATATATATATACACTATCATAATTTATTTCTATGAAACTAATGGCTACTGCTTACAATTGAACTTTATTATTTTTTTCCGACATCTACCTTCAAGAACAAAAACATCTTGAACTCTCCGGATGATAGTGTTTGGCCTGTGTGTAGAATGGTTCTATTTCAATCATTTATTAGAACATTTTTAGGATTATATTATATTCACTTTTGATGCTACCTATATATTTTTTAGAATTGGCAGAAGGCTATGTCTACGTAAGATAAACAAAGAATCATGAATCGATTTTACTGATTTAATTGATTTGAAATTAAAATACTTAGCCTAGTTTTGGTCTTGTAAAATGATTTTTGTACCCCTTAGAGGTAGCTCACTTGCACCCGGATATAAGAGGGGGTGACTAACTCTAAAAAGGCCGTTCACCGAATGCTCAATGGGTGAACGTCTCATAAAGGACTTTTTTCATTGAAAATTTAATAACTTTATTTACTCACCAGTACTGCATTTTCCTGACCCTCGATCTTGCTATCGAGTCCTGGGATTGTAGTGAAGATACTTTGTTCCGTCCTGGAGGCTGTTGACTTCTTCTCATGATAAGTTGAGACTGACTGAATCATAATTTGTTTGTACTCTATAATATGATTCCCTCAATTGGCGTCGGCGACCGTCCGGATTCCTGAGCCAGGCTGCTAACGTCAAGTCGCGATCGAGAATTAGTATTGTTAACTTGACTTGAAGTATATGTATATTTGTAAAATGTTTCAATAAAATATATATATCTGCTGGAAAATTATGTGTACATCAAGTTAACAAATCTAATTCCTGACTGCGATCTGTTTTGTAAGTGTATATACAAATATACGAAACTTACCGTATAAATGTATAAATATGCACATCAATATATATACATGTGCACATCAATATGTATACATATATATTGATGTGCACGTTGGGACCGGCTCAAGGATACGAATGTTTATACTTTTGATGCTACATTTATATTTCTCATAATTGGCAGAAGGCCATGTCTATGTAGGGTGACCAAGAAACACCAAATTGACTTTACTATTGAAATAAATTTAAATTAGAGTACTTACAAGGGGAACACCAACCTTGTGGGCCTTGGATCTTGACAAAATTTTGGGAATCTTCTTGTTTTGGTGAGAAATGAAGATACCCAAAAAGGTTTAGTCCAATGGGCCTCCTATCCCAAGATACAGCCATGGAAATTAGCATTGTTCATATAGGCCCATGTTAAAAAGTGATATATATATAGATATACTAACAATGCTAACCTTCATGGCTGTATCTCGGGACAGGGGGCCCATTGGATTAAATCCTTTGAGATACCTTCATTTCTCACCAAAACAAGAAGATTCCCAAAGTTTCATCAAGATCCGTGTTCCACAAGGTTGGACCTCCCCTTGTTAGCCTAGTCTTGGCCCATTCAAATGATATTTGCACCTTGAAGAGGTGGCTCACTTGCACCCGGATGTATGATGGGGTGACTAACTCCGGGAAGGACGTTCACCGAATGCTTAATGGGTGAACGTTTCTCTAGAATCTATAGTTTATTAGAATTGTAATTTTATTTACTCACCAGTGATGCAATCCAATGACCTTTGACCCTATTTTTGTTTCCTGAGATCATACCAAAAAAAATTTGTTCTTTCCTAGAGCACGTCGACTTCTCTATATGATTGGTTGAAACTGATTAATGCTTTATTTGTTTGTGCTCTTTGATATGATCTAACCAGGTGAATTCGGCTATTTTTGGGAAACTATGTGGCTGTATCTATGGAACTATAGCTACACAGTTACCTATTTTTAGCAGATATTTGACAGAACTGTCTGTAATTGTTTTTATGCAGCTACTAATAAAAGAAACACGAAAATATTGTCGTCATATAGTTCGCTAATTTAGGTATTATAAATTTTATCTGATAAGCAACACATCTTCGAGCTTTTTACAAAAAAGTTTAGAATCGCGATCTAGAGAATTTTATAGAGGAGTAAAAGATTTTTTGAGAAACAGACTACAGTATCATTTTAAGATGAATAAAATCTTTCTTAGAATAAATTTTCAGCCCCTTTCCATTTTTCAGACTAGACTCTAGGATTGGGCGCGCACTGTTCTTGGAGATGAGAATATACACTTGAAAAGAAGATAACAATACACATACGAGTTTGACTCAGGGAATATTATGGAAAAGTCTAATAAATTACCGCGGTACTTCGAAAGAGTCATCCAAAGTTTCGAATAATGATTCGTGGAATCGATTTTACTAATTTTGAATGGAATTTTCTAATTCTCAGTTAACTTTTCTATTGAAAAGAGGGGTTCTAGAAATTACACCGGTGGAGGAATCAAATTTTAGACACAACCATTCCTCTTTTGAAAACATTTCCCCAAAAAAGTGTGAAAATCATACTAGTAAAAAATTAATGATATACCAATTATTTCATAACAAGTTTTCTCAAAAAATCAATAGTTTCCAAATTATGACGGAAATACAGGAAAAAAGCATAAAATACCAGTTTTTATAGTTTATTCGATTGCTCCACTAAATATTTGATTGAAAAACCTTCTGCTAACCCAAGTTAAACATACTAATTATCATTTGAGCTCAAATTCATGCATTCATCAAAAGTTTGACCAATTTTTTTTACAAAATAATACATTTCAATACAAGGGTGGAAAACTTTTTTTCCGCATCCTAGTGACGGATTTCCGGCTGGAGCCATAGGCGATGGTCGGAATCATCACGAGGATGCTAAAAATAAGTTTTACAACCGTGTAGCGATTACTATTATTCAACAGACTGTGAGAGAAAGTAAAGAATCAGAACAAAGAAGTTACTTTCTCGCATGGTGTGTCAAAAAGCAAGTTAACGGCGCTTACTCACAATATACTATGATTAAGCTTCAACTACTAAAAAAAATTTGTTACATCGATCGATCGTAAAGAACCCCATCATTTATCCACGCAATCCAAGGTGATGTATTATTCATTATAATGTGACTTCATAAGAAACTTAGAAATGAAATACTAAGAAAATTCCAAAAGATCGAATGCATCAAACAAAGTGAAGCCGAGCGAGCGTTAGCGAGCAAGGCAGTACCGCTAGTGGAAAAATTATACCAGAAGTGAAAATCAACGGTCAGCCGATTGATATGAAGCTCGATTCAGGATCTCCAACTGGTATAATAAGCAGTTTCACCTGGGATAAACTTCGACTTGGAGATAACTTATAAAAGACCAACAGGCGGTTTTCAAGTGTAACATTCAGACATTGAGCAACTGGCGGAGTCATGTGCTGATTGCGCAAAAAACTCGCACAGAGCTATATGATTCGTTTAGAATCGAGAATAGTTATTCAGTTCAATTCCACTTATATATAGGAATATAAGAGAACGTTTCGAGGATCTCTCTATTAAGTCAATTATGAATGATATACCTTGTGGTAAGATTGAAAGGAGCCTGTCTATTTCGTTTTCGAGAAATGAATTTTGAGTGTTCGAGCTCGTAGCACGAAAAGTATAGGAATGGCGGATTTTAACTGAAGCTTGGAGCGAATGTAATATTTCTGTGGTTTCACTACCTATGAGTCAAATTTTCACTGTAATATGAGTCATTCTCGATCGTTCTGAGGATCACTCCAAGCTTTGAGTCAAAATTTCACTTCAACAGTTTTAGAGAGTAGTTCGGATTTGGTCTCATTTCGTCTGGCCTGCGCTTGATCTGGCTAAAATCTTATATGTGTGTACACGTCTATAAGAGATTTGGTGGGTGGGTAGCTAGGTTGGTGGTCGGGTGGTTGGGCGAATGGGTTGATGAAGGGGTAGCTGGACGGGCTGGTCGGTGGATAGTCGTAGAGTTCGCGGTAAGATGGGTGGGTAGGTGGGCGGGTTAACGCGTCTCCGTGTTGGTGAAAAAAGGGTGTGCGTGTGCCCTGTGTCGTGTGTCGTGTGTTGTTTCGAATGCACCGTAGTGGGCTTGAGAGTCGTTGCATTGGACTACAAGAATTCTCATCTTAATATCATTCCTTCTCCAAACTTGAAATTAAGCCGAACTTTACACAACAAAATCTTGGTAGTTTCTAAAGGACTTAATGATAAGTCTGTTTCGGACAGCATAGGATGAATCGATGGTGCTTGGAATACACGGCATCTACACAGTGCCGGATGAGTGAAAAATCCAGAATTTTCTAGTTTATCTAGTCTCAGTACTCATTTTAAATCCCGAGATGCAAGAAAGGAGCAATATCTCAAACGACCAGAATTTTTCACAACCATCATTGATTTCAAGATTGTATAGGATTTTATTGTACACCCTAGAAGTATCCATTGGTTGTTAAGTAACCAGAAGTGACAATGACCAGGAGCGGTACTACTGAAACAAACTGTCATTTTGCGAACTTCACAAGAAACCTACTTTTGATATCGTCAATCTATCATCATTCATCTTTTCCACAAATATCATTTCTGAGCTGCGAAAGCATTTCAGGGGTTTCCTACTCATTAAGAACATTTACAAATCGAACGAGTGGTAGCGAAAGATGCAACAATGCTAGTCCGATTTAGAAACTCAGAGCAGGAAGACTCGGTTAATGTTATCACATACAACCTTGAAATTCCCAAAATTTCAAAGATGGCAAGAGGCACCGTCGACTACGGTTTTTTTCTTCATATTTCTTTCTAGACATCTTGAATCCAAGAGATTTGGCTTATACAGTTATACAGTTTTAATATATGGAATTATGATTTAGATAAATATTTTTACATGCTATGAACTTACAAAAGTTCCCTCGCAAGACCCAAAATAGGCGACCCTCGGAATAGCGGACACCTCGCAATACCGGACACTTCCATGGTGCCCCGAAGTGTCCGGTATTGCGAGGTTCTACTGTATGTATGAAGTATGTTGAACTCCTCTCATCATGCTGTTCTGTATCCCAGTATTGGATCACGTTGATATTGAAGAAGTGCAATACTGCAAGCTGGTAAGTCGTAGGAATGCAATGCCGGAAAGCGACATCAAAGATGATGACGGTGGTTGGAATGGAAATTCATTTCCAAGTGATGAGCGAGCAGCAGCAGTATCAGTCTTACTTTTTACCCTTGACTCATTTCACGTTACCCGATTTCAGCATTGCAGGGCTCGTATTATGAGTACACATGCACGCGGTCGTGTCTACAAGAGTGGTATAGAATAAGGTTGCAGAGGTACAAAGTTCGCGGGGGGCACGTGCGCGCGCGTGCGGAATCTCGAAGAGTCCTTCGACATCGTCGGTCTTTTTTCACTGTTTCATTTTCTCTTTATATTCCTTCTGTAACCACGTTTGGAACTCGGCTGTGTATATTACGGTTGTGCGCGCGCTCGTTCACGCAAAATCCGTAATTGCTCCGCCCGAGTTGGCACGCGCCCTCTCGTTGTTCGCCAATTTGCCTGCCTGTGCGCCCACCGCGCCGGGCTGTTCCACCCCATCATCGTGTTTGCCGTCGTTTCGCGTCACTCTTTGGCCTCAACGTATTCCGTCTCCCTGCTCTTCCACTTCCAATTCCAACCCGATCCCTCAAAGTTTCTCGTCTTTCTCCTGTCTCGAGCACTCGAGCACCGTCGTTGCTTTGTTGCAACCCTGGTGCGATTATCTTGGGGTACAAGTGAATTTACTTCATTGATTGTCGCGCATGTTCAAACCTTGGTTATGTGCGGTCAAACACGATCCTTGTCTGATGTCAACTTTATCGGATACTCATTTTAATTGATGATCAACCAACGCTTACTCTATTCAAAGTAAGCCGACGACACTTAGTGGACAAATCTTGTACCGTTTGGTGTACTTATACACTACGACAACGAGAAGATGTTTTCTGGAATGAGATATTTTCGATTAGTTAAATTCAAATGTTGGCATGGCGAGTGTCTCACATTGATGTGATGCTATCAAAGTATGTAAAAAAAGTTCTCATCTTCTGGAGGAACAATGATGTCCACGCCTAGATTAAAGATATTACGACATTCATGATGATGGGGTTAGAACCTATCGGGTGAGAAATCAGGTCAGATCCTAAGCGGGCTTGACCTTGATTGTAAGCTAGATGAACCCTTTCACGAGACATTCTGATAACAGGATTTGATGTGGGACAGCTCAAATTTGCCAAGTATACTATTTTGTTTGATCCAGATTAGCGAAAGATATATCCGAGAATATCTGATTGGGTTTTTGGCAAGAATGTATTGGTTTCGACGAAAAACATTGCTGCCTGAAAGATGAGTTGATTCAAGCTCTGTTTATGAATATGTGAAATATCTGATAAACTCTAAATGAAGTTAATAAGATGTTTATTCAACTTCGAGTTGAGTAATGTCTCACAAATCTGTCTTTAGCAGTTCATCTGTTAAAAATAGTACTGCTCGTGGCGGTTCTGCTTCTTCTGTCAGGCTTAACATTTTCACTTCCATTTATTGAAGTAACGTTCGCTACTGACATCAGTAGGGCAAGGGTATGGACAAGGATTGCTTTTGACTTCCGAAAATCCGTTCAAAAATTTTTGATTTCGATGAGAGAAGACTCAATCGACCATTTTCTGATCTTGACCAAGACAAGACTAGGCTGACGGAAAATCTCATTTAGCTCAGTCCCAGGGGCCTTATTATAATAGGGTTTTCCCTCGGGTTCGGTAAAAACGCGCAATAATCGTCGCTCTATCTAAAAATGATTCGATTCTATTCTTTGAACTGTATATGATTAAGAAGAGCCTCTGGAGGTCTGGACGAATGTGGAACGAAGTACAGTCAGATGATTATTTACCTAGCAATGAAAAACCAACAAACTAGTTTCTTACTAACTGTTAATTAGACCGAAATGAGCGATTCTGGGTTTTCTTCCACCCTGTAGCGGGAAAAACTCTGCAGAATAAGGCTCGAGGTAGTCTTAAAATACCCCCATGGATACAACTATGGGTGGGAGTTTTTGGAATTCCTGTTGACATTGGTCATTTTCGTAACTTGGAAATGGGTAACCTCTTGCCAAGTCACGATTCCCGATAAACTAGCTTGTACGAGTTTTGTAAGTTCTACCTCGAGCTGGTAAAGAGAGAAGATTCTGTTCGACCGGATTCACAAAAGCACCTCCATCATTACGTCAAAGAGATCACGTGACAGTTTGGTGTCAGAAAAATAAGACATTGATTAATACCGTAAGGTTACTAGGGTTAACGGTTTTAGGGGCTGTTCACAACTAATTCAACCTTAGATACTCTTTCACGTGAGTAAGACGTCAACTTCCATCGTATGATTTCGCCCTGTTCCCGCGGTACAAGCAGGAGCTTATCCAATAATGGTTGACGATAATTTGGAGAGTACCCATATCGATGATGTCGAGCACGTCAGTATCGTATCGATATCGCCGAACACAGCATCGGAAAATATCGAAATGATCGATATCGATAAGAAATATCAGGTCATACTCTGTATCTGCCCGATCGATTGCTCTTAAATTTTGAGAATGCCCTTCCATACTCCTATTCACATGCAATCTAGTCTATAGAGCCCAAACTTTCCTGAATCGGTAGAAAAGAAAACGACTTCCACGCAATCTAGTCTAAGAACCCAAACTTTCCTGTATCGGTAGAAACAATAACGATTTCTTCAGGTTTCACATCCGTTCCCTCATTTTTGGATCTAAGAAGGAAGTGAGTGACCGAGTTCATCTGGAAACTCTCGTCTTCTACCTTTGGATGGAACACTCTTGTCACAAGAATTTTCACTGCGATTATAATGAGCCAAGATATGGATGCCTCCATGTCATCTTTCACGCATTCGCATCAAACGCGGATCCAGGATTCGGGTTTGCGGGGGGGGGGACGATTTTTGATATAGATATATTATTATACTCACACTCGATGGAAATTCTAGTAATTTAGTTCAAGCAATGTTTCTTCGAAATGCATTCGCGGAATAATTGTTAATTTTTCATAATTATTAGGAAGTATCACAACAATGAATCGAATGTACGTCCCAAAACATATAATTCCACATCAGGTTCGATGCGTTTGCCCCCCCCCCCCCCCTGTATCCGGGCCTGCGGGTTTGCCAGACATCTTCTTTACTCCATAGCAGATCACCTCTGTAATGTTTTTAAAGAGTATACTCTAGTGTATACACTAATCTGAATCAAAGTTAGTTTCCGGGCTCAAAACGAATGGAACAGAAGTTTGATCCAAAATTTCTAGTGGAATCATCGCTGGATTAAATAGTGAAGGCAGCAGTGGATAAAATAGAATAACGTTCAAAATATGTTTTATGTATTTCAAAGATGAAAAAGGTGAGATGATTGGTGATTTGCACTCTGTATCCAAATAAAATTGAAGAAAGAATTAGAATGAAACAAGAAAATACAGCAGGATTAAATCACATTAGCGTGTACATCACCTTATTGAATATGATTTTATGTTTGGATATTTTCGAGGAAAAACAAAAATTAACAAAACGAAACAACAGACGATCAGCCAACTTTGAAATTTCGTATGTGACTTCTTGATCGTATGTTGATGGTTAGTTAAATCTTAGATCATCATAAACAGTTCAGCTCGTGTTCTTTTTCAGAAAAAACTTAGAGTTTGGTTGGGGAAGACTGATTGTGGTTTGGTTAACACCTTCACTGCGATGGGTCCCCACCGGTGGGGCCCACGCGTCCAACTCTGTGTGCGGTGGTGATCAAAATCCCATTAAATGGGCCCCACCGGTGGGGCCCATCGCACACAGGACCCGAACGCGATTTTCGCCGTCGCAGTGAACGTGTTGAGCAAGAAAAATCCACCTTTGAGCTCACTTGACGATGAGGCAACCAAACTTTTTTCCGGGTTATTGAATCCTGCTATCAATATTTCATTATGAAATTCAGTGACCGACAAGTTACACACGCAGGACGAAATTGCAAAACAATGTTCCGAGTAGCCTGCAGTACAATAATTTCAATTTTTCTTACGCGGTGGACGCATGGACTGCGAACCATGTTGATCGCACTACGGCACCTTTCATTTTATCAACGAAAATTGGCGCCTCCAATCAATTCGTAGCCAAGGTCTCACTCGCTTTGGAAGACATGTGAAAATATCAACGAAGAGTGCGATAAAAGTTTCATAATCGATCGATGATAATTCGACACTTTCAATTATGTTTTGCCTCAATCATCGATATTACAAAGAAAATTTTTGATTTTTCGACATTACGATGTATCGGTCCTTTCAATATCGATATGACTACGTATGAACCTTCGATACCATATCGATATGATATAATATCGAAATATCGGAAAACTCTGGAAAGGGACGCCGTGTATCACCTCAAGTTCAGTCAAAGTGAAATACTCTCGGAAATACTTTGACGGGAACGAAAGAACCACTATGAATAGTCACTGGCATCACGCGCTCACTAAAGCTCTTGAGAGAGATCTGTGTCGCGTAGGGTACGAGTCAAGCACAGATCAAGCTCCGCAAACAGACAGGTAGTCCGACAAAGCTCTTTCGAGGGGAATAAGAAGACATTCCAACGAAATATGTGCATAGATTTACAGGAAAATAAAGCAAAAGGAGTGGGAGACCATCTACATCAGAGGGAATACACAGACTGAGATAGCGCGAGATTACAGGGGGCGAAGGCGCTATCTACAACATCGAGAGGGCGTCGTGTGTCAGGTTATATACAGCGAGAGTAAGCCTAAAGCCTGTGACGGGGCCATGGGTGGTGGCAAAGTCGTTAGCGCAACGTCGTCGCGGTGCATAACAATGAGGGCATGTAGCCAACGGTACCGTTAGTATATAGAGAGCTGCAAATCCCTCGGGTACGAGGAGGCCCGTCGATTCCCGAGGAACAGTCTCACGTGAGTAGCTCCAAACGCCCAACCGACCGACCGACCGACCATCAGAACGACGAATCGACTTGGTTGCACCTCGAGTCTGATGGAGTAGGGGTATAGAGCCACGGGGGGTGCTGCGGGGGTTGCTCCCCGATAATAGAACTCGTTACGACTCTTTCCCCGGATTCGGTTTCGTGATGTGAATTCCTTGGTGACGAGGGCGATTGGATTTTGGATTTCTTCGGCAATCGGAGTGTGGAGGGTGCAAGACCCCAATGCTTCACGCGACGCTCACACATGCGCGACAATTCTACTGGTCCAAATTGACAATACCTACGAGATGGATAGCTGCTAGGACTTGTATTTGCGAACGGATCATTGCCATTGCAGCTTGGAATTTGGAATCCCCGTTGTCCCATCTGATATATGTCTGAGGAGTTAATTTCCACTTGCAGGCATCTAGGGACTTTCTATACTTGTATTGCGAGCTAAATCAATATTTCATGAACCAGATTTGTGTGCAATTTGTGCGTTTTTTCATCTCCATCGACTTCGATGCTAATTATTTCAGAGCAACGGCCATGTCACGGACAATCACAAGTATCAAAAACTCTTGTGCACAAGAGAAAATACCTATATATTCTCGATGTTGGATATAAACTACGACAACTATCGCTATCACGAGAGTGAACTTCCTACTTCTTTTACCAGTCATCCATTCTCGTTCAAATATATACTGTACAACTTTGTAGGCCTTCAATCATGCACGAGTACACCAAAGTACATCGTCTTTATTTACTTTGCATGAGGTTGTAGACACTCTTATTCTGTGGGAGTTGAACCGAACAATAATTTCCGATTCTGCTAATGATATAGTATTCTCTCGGATACGCTAGCGATTGCACACGAGGGTGGACATCGTAGCTATCAGTTTGATTCAGAATATCGTAGCCGGATCGATATTATGCGCTGTTTTGATAATCTCTCGAGAACTTTGCGTTATTTTGTCTACCTCTCATCGAATGGACATTGTAAGAAGTACAGCAATTTATCCATTAAACTCTGTGCGGGGTATAAAAAGATTTGTCGCGTCTAAGTGGCATCATTACCGGCATTCTCTGCGGTTTATTGATTACTCGACGTCAATCTCGCGCACTTGCTTTCAATAATTGATCAGCGGATAATGGCCAAATAGAAACACAACAAAGACCTGGTTATAATTGGAACAATCTATTTCCAAAATTAGTCACAAGAAAATTTTTTTGAATCATTCTGTAAGTAGATTGATAATTCTTGGTCCGACAGAAGTCTCCGTGTAGACTTCTTTCAGAAGTGTTATTTGGAATAGACAATTGACCTCAAGAACCTTATTGAACCACTATCCGCCATCCAAAAATAAGATACTTCGTTCAGTCGACTTTTTTGAAGGATAAGAGCTGCCAATAAATGCTTGAATCCCTAGGCAGACTTAGGATACGTTCGAAAACTCGGAAAATTGTCCACCATCTCGAAGCTTTCTGTGCTATAGAGACGGAATAATAGAGTAGCCTATAGGTAGGCATCTTGTATTACAGACGATTCACTTCTAACTAAAATCAAAACAACTTGAACTGTATATTAGAGGGAGTTGGACCCATTTATGTACTTGCTAAGATGAAAAATTTTCTGGCCAGAGAACGAAAATTCACACCTTCCTCTGCCAGATGTGCTCCCAAGATCATATTTGAGGGATGCATGGGCACGTCAATGTTTATGCCACACACATCTCAATTAGATAGCATTTTCCCGGTGAACGAGGTTTGTGTAGTCTGATGTGCACTATCCCAAAATGGTATTCGTGCATGGTTTATTCATCGCTTTTATGTAGAAATACTTTGCATTACGTTCTAGTCCTACTGCTCGAATAGGGTATTGACTTGAGAACAGTCAATAACTGCTTTGGCTACAAGTGAACTATTGAGATTATTAATGTATAGCAACGAGTAAGACGACTGACTGTACATCAGTATCAGTCTCCTTGATGGGCAGGTTCTTTGGATGTTGCTTTGTTGTACACCATTGCCACGAAATGCTGATTATCAACTGTCAATTGAATGGAAATTTTGTGTTGGCATCAGGCTGATCCAAATGTATACTGTGTTGTAAAGATTATTGATCTTGAGTCATTAGAGCAAGAACTAACTTTTCATGTCAAATGAGACTTTACGGGTTAGGTACTTGAAAAACTAATCATTATTCTTGCTCATTGAAGAAATTCGCACGATGAGATACCAAGAGTACCAGAGATAGATGGGACTAATAATAAAATCACTTTGCAATAAAACGTTGTATTGAGCTGTTTCAAGCATCGCTCGGTTGACTACCATCATCCAATCGTTATCTCCGAAACCCCTATTGTCCTCCCGCAAATTGGTCAATCGTCACTGCTGGTTTCCTTTGTGGTTTTTTTTGTGCTAAAGAAACACGTTTTACTTCATTACACTGTCTCGAGTGCTGGCTCGTGCCGTGAGTTACATGGTTCGGTTCCCCGCATGAATATACGTTTCCTTGCACGCGCTTTGGTCATCATCACGGACAAACGTGCAAGTGGCACTGGTGGCTACCCTCGTAGCTTGCCCACACCCTTGTGTTGAGTATACGTGTGACCATATCGTGACTGTGTATCGTGTAAAAGTATGTAAGGGTTAGAGAAATACCCTCTTTTGCGATAATAATCAATCAGACTCTGAGGCACTGACACAACTCCAACTGCTGTCTACCGGGTTTGAAGTGACTATATATATGAGTCATTCTTTTCATTATCACCAGGTTTTTGGTCGATGGTCAGGGATTTTTCTGTAACTTTAGGTACATGTTATACATGATGAAAGAAGATGAAAGGATAGTTTATAGGTCCCAAAATTCATCCGTGCGGGCTTGACGCGCTATTTTCGTTTTTAAAATTTGCAAAAAAATCGACTTTTTCATTTTTTGATTGATTTTTTACGGATGTGAGACCCATTGAAAAATTTTTTTCAAACACTTATTTCGACGTAAAAAAAGCTGAATTTTACGAAAAAAATACTTTCAAATCTGGAAAAGGTCAACATAACCTTAAAAAGGTTGTTTTTCTGCATAAAAACGTATTTTTGGCCCTTCAGTCAGATTTTATCTCCAATTCAATATTTTTATCGGATTCCTCGTCAAATTTTACGTCGAAAACCATTCTTAAAAAGTTGGGACTCGGATGGAATGGGCGGCTATGATTGCAACATTAGAAACAGGGTCATAAAAATAGTGCTGAATTACGTGGTTTTGGAGGGAGACTTATTCCACTAGACAACGAAACTGTGGGTTAGGGATAGTGCAATGACCGGACAATGACTTTTTTGTATTTTTTGACGTAGAAACCGAATCCGAAACCAGTTTTGTACCTAGCCATCAGGAATTTTTTCAAATCGCGGAATAATGAGCTTCTACAAAACTGCGTTTTCAGCGTTTTTTGCAGATTTTGTAGATATATGATTTAGAAGGTGCTACGTTGCAGCGGGCTTTGAGCGTACTCGAATTATGATTTCTCACGTATTTTGGCTGCTGAACACGATGACAGTACTCTAAGAAAGCTAGGATGCGTTCGAGACCAGTCGCAAAGATGATTCTTCGAGTTGCTATCAGCAAAATTTGCCTGATTTTGCGAAAAATTTCCAAACGCTCACGAACTCGACCAGGAACATCCTTTCACAACTCACGAGGGCGTATTCTCTTCGTTTTCATGTATGCAACGAGGGAAAGTTATTTTCAATAGCCCAAGAACGGATGGGATCAGAATGCATGTACTATTCTGAAAGACGCGTTCTGAGCATTATCTGGAAAAGGCTCAAGCCTCCTCGTGATGAGTCAAATCGTGAGTTCTTTTCCCTACGTCCCTCGGAAAGTGTTGTCTGCGTAGTTATGTTCTGTTACCATGACACGATATCTGGAGTTTCGGAGATCTATACTTTGGTAATATCAAGTGAACCTAGATATATCATTAAGATCCTGTCAATCATGTTTACATTGTATTCCATCCCAAGCTTATGTGGGCAGTTCAATTGTTCCATTCCGAAAGCAACTGGATCGAAGCATCCGGAGTTAGATACACCATTTAGGTGTGATTGAAAGGGGATCATTTGGATAATCTCAAAGGTACATACGTTAGACAAGAGAACTCGAAATTTGACTCACCATGAGGAGGCATGAGCTCACCTAAAAAAATGCTTCAACCTTGTTTGTTGTGAAATCTGTACGATGGCCTCGTCTATGTTTGGGATATTGCAAACATTTCTTCCTCGTTGTATACATGAGATCGAAGAAAATACGCCTCCGTGAGTTGTGGAAGTATGTTCCTGGTCGAGTTCGTGAGCGTTTGGAGATTTATTGCAAAATCAGGCAAATTTTGCTGATAGCAACTCGAAGAATCATCTTTGCGACTGGTCTCGAACGCATCCTAGCTTTCTTAGAGTACTGTCATCGTGTTCAGCAGCCAAAATACGTGAGAAATCATAATTCGAGTACGCTCAAAGCCCGCTGCAACGTAGCACCATCTAAATCATATATCTACAAAATCTGCAAAAAACGCTGAAAACGCAGTTTTGTAGAAGCTCACTATTCCGCGATTTGAAAAAATTCCTGATGGCTAGGTACAAAACTGGTTTCGGATTCGGTTTCTACGTCAAAAAATACAAAAAAGTCATTGTCCGGTCATTGCACTATCCCTAACCCACAGTTTCGTTGTCTAGTAGAATAAGTCTCTCTCCAAAACCACGTAATTCAGCACTATTTTTATGACCCTGTTTCTAATGTTGCAATCATAGCCGCCAATTCCATCCGAGTCCCAACTTTTTAAGAATGGTTTTCGACGTAAAATTTGACGAGGAATCCGATAAAAATATTGAATTGGAGATAAAATCTGACTGAAGGGCCAAAAATACGTTTTTATGCAGAAAAACAACCTTTTTAAGGTTATGTTGACCCTTTCCAGATTTGAAAGTATGTTTTTCGTAAAATTCAGCTTTTTTTACGTCGAAATAAGTGTTTGAAAAAAATTTTTCAATGGGTCTCACATCCGTAAAAAATCAATCAAAAAATGAAAAAGTCGATTTTTTTGCAAATTTTAAAAACGAAAATAGCGCGTCAAGCCCGCACGGATGAATTTTGGGCCCTATAAACAATGCTTTCCATCTTCTTTCATCATGTATAACATGTACCTAAAGTTACAGAAAAATCCCTGACCATCGACCAAAAACCTGGTGATAATAAAAAGAATGACTCATATACGACCGCTCCCTCTCGGCCTGGCTCTTTCTCGCTCGAGCGTCTCCGTTTACTTTGGCGCTGTACACACATACAAACGCACCCCCGATTGCAAAACCAACCCCGCGTGGTCGCAAGCGTGTGCACAGAGCGTAATTCATATTACGGCGTTTGTACAAATGCGACATGTCCGTGATGTGGTTTGTGTATCGCTCTTGCAATGCACTCGAGCGAAACTCGCTTTGCGTTTTTAGCTCTGCGCTCGCTCCGACAAGCCCTTGCATATAACAACGCGTTCGATGCACGCGGCTCTTAACAATGTCCCATTAAATTCGACAATCGAGCTTCGACTACATAAGGCTTAGGATTCAAGTGTATACTTTGCGATGTGGAATAATGCGTTACGAGCGTTTAGCGCATCATTTATTTTCGCTAGCGATATCTTCGAGTGAGCGTTTGATGTTACCGTGAAAGTTCTGGCACCCTTACGATAATCTGCCACTGGATGTATACTTGACACGTAGGAGTATACCAAATCGCGCGACGAATTGAACAAGTCCATCATTCGGTCTGATCCTTGCGCGAGTGGTGTGACTATATAATCGTCGAGTCAAGAGCTGTGTCCTTGGCGTCAGCTGTGATCGATCGATTATTATTCTTCGATGTGGACTAAACTCGATGACCTGTTCGTTCGGGTCAAATGGAGCTATTATTGCTTTTTCGATTATACCGTACATTTTTCATGGCCCATTTCGTACATCTATCGAGTCAATATTTCGAGTCACTCTATTTATTCGATCTCTCTCTCAATCCCCCAACATCGATTTGACCCAAGTGAACGCGTGGCACACAACACACGTGTCGCACATATTACGAGCTATTAATACGCCATTTCCACATTTGCGGCTGTGGCGTTCGTAAATGTTTTATCGGTAGCAGACACACACGTGACACCGGTGTTCAGTGTGCTTTCGCACAGCGAGGTGAGTTTTCCTCCACGATTGCGTCTCTGTGACGTCTATGCTCAAGCCCATGTGTGAGCACGAGTTCCAATCATAGAGATTGGTAAACAATAACTTGTCACAAAAATTACTTTGTGCGGCTTTTAACGGTCAAAGTTGCTCTAATCAAGCCAATTTTTTCTAACGAAAGCAGAATCAAACTTTGTGAGTGCTTTCTTTGAGGAAACTCCCTGGCCAGAATGAAATTCGTTAAAGACAATCCCCTTCAAACACCTGGAAGGACCACACCTACATCAGCCATTTCAACTACCTCTGTCGTATAATAGAAACTTCCCATCTCGATGGAGGGGTGATCAGAATTTTCAAGCCCTCAAAGTGAGCCAAGGTGATGTAGGAGATTTTTTTTTACTAGTGAACCGCATAATTCTTAGACCAGGTTTATAGGAAATCGCGCGCAAGTCTCAACCTCAACGCGATGGGTAAGGTTCGACAAACGTTCCAACGTCCTCACTCTCCTCTCTTCTCTCGTTGCGCTCTTTCTCTATCTCATCAATGCAAAACAGCGCGTAGGGTCGCAGCAATTAAGAGATAACAAGGTTTGGGGCGAGCGGCGGGTGGCGTGGCGTGGCGGGACTGTTTGAGCCCCTCGCTGCCTCCCGGCGCCCCTCCAATTAGTAACACCCCGGCCTATCTTTGTAGTTCGCGGTGGGCCTGCAGGCAGTCTCTCTTTCTCTGCTTTCGATGTCTGCGATTGCTATGTGGCCGAAGTCGGCCTATGCCTGTCACCAACAGACACCGCTTAGGGCCGCGAGCGTTAGCTATTTTTGCGAGGCACTCCCTGCTTCTGTGTGGCGCAAATACCCTACACAAAAAAATTTATAGCTACCTCTCTAAACCCGTTGGAGTGAAATTTCACTCCAAGGGAGTGAAATTTGACTCAAAGCTATGAGTCAGTTTCGTGCGCACCGAACTGGAGTGATTCATCACTCCAAGATGGAGTCAAATTTCACTCCAACGTGAGTCAATTATCACTCTTAGGATTGAGTCAAATTATTCAAAACCAAACTTTTCAACATTCTAGATATTGCAATAAAAAAATTAATTCACGGCGTGCACGCATATTTCAACTGATTTCTTGGTAATTATGATTATTAATATTCTATGAAAAATGTGTTCAACGTAAATTTTGGCATTTGTGTTCGGCTCGATGGGGATTTGAACCCGCACCCTCTTGATTGCTAGGCAAGTGTCTTAACCATTAGACCAAATGCGACTTTGATAAGTTACAGTCAAGAAAGCCTATGTACGGTTGTGAACGGTCGATACAAGTTTTTAAATATATCCGAGAAGTATTTCGGAGGGAAGCTCGGAATAGAGCAGCATGAATCAACAGTTTAAACGTTTTCTACTTTCCTCATAAAAGGCCCGCAAATCATTCTGGGATTATACCCTAACCTATAAAAATCTATTTCACTCAATGTGAGGAGTCAATTTCCACTCATCTTGGAGTGAAAATTGACTCAAGCTTGGAGCGAATGTAATATTTCTGTGGTATCACTCCCTATGAGTCAAATTTTCACTCCAATATGAGTCATTCCCGGTCATTCCGAGAATCACTCCAAGCTTTGAGTCAAAATTTCACTCCAACAGTTTTAGAGAGACGCTAAGGAGAACTTTTTGAACTTTTTATAACCGAATGGTCCCTGCAGGACCCATCGACAACATGTTGAATTCGGTACATTTGATTCCACATTTCATGCCCCTCAAGGTCCCATCATCTCGAGCTTCATCAAGTTAGAAGCCCTACTCCGCCGGAATCAGTGAAAATCGCTCTCAACAACTGATTTTCAGTGCATATGCAGTGAAATTCACTGCAAATCAGTGAGTTGGGAGCAATTTTCACTGATTCCGGCGGAGAGAGTACCAAACTACCATTTTGTATGGTCATTGGAGTAAGTATACTATGAGTTCCCGAGTTCCCAGACTGCTTTCAGAATATTATTCGGTCAAATTTTCAAGCTGTCGGAAATGATTTATCATTGCACGAATCGTACTTTACGTTCTCTGAGTTTCTGATCGGGTTTGAGTCCTTTATCTATTTTGTAAGTATTCGTTAGGTCCGTTGTGATTGAAGTATTGGGAGTAAACATTCTTTGAAGCGCAGCCATCTTGACCCCGTGCATTACTCACGCGGAAACCCTGAGATTCGGCCATATGGGTTTATTCTGTCATACTTATAAGATAACATGGAGGTTTACTCCCAATTTCGATTGCCGATTTCCGAAAGTTTCAGACTCTGCTTTACCACGCCAATCTCGGCGCAGATCCCATCTATTCGAAGTAATCCTGCTTGGTATATCAGTGATTCCGTTGAAAGTGTGATTTTCCGTGTTTCAAGGTACCCCAAGTTCTTGAGGGTTTGAATATGCATTATAACAATTTTCTGGGGTGTATTCTATTGGTGCGCAACTATGTTAATAGTTTTGGAGACGATTCTGACGTCCCAGTAATTTGTAGTGCCTCATAAAGGGCCGAAAAGTCAATTCCGTCTCCTGTAGCAAACCAGACTAGGACTTTCGGGTTGAGTGCGACATATATGAGAAGTCAAAAGCCGCTATATGTAACTGTGCACTTCAATTTGTAATACTTCAAATAATATAAACCACCACTTTGCGAGTTGAAATTAAACCCTCAGCTCGAGCACGGTCATCCGACATTTTGAAGACGGATTTGCACCAAAACTGCTTGCACAGCACTTATGAGGTCGGCAAAGTCCCCGATCGTCTATTGAGCTTTTGTAACCAATGAAGTTGATTTCCAGATACCCAAATACACCTCATCCATGTGCAACAGTAGCCGAAAATTCGAATCTATAGCCGGGCGCACCACATAAATGTGTTTTCAGAATGGCGTACAATATTTTTTGTTCTTTCCGTCCCCGTGTCGTGCTCCTCCCCAACGCGCTATATCCCTTTGTGGAACACATTTTCTTGAAGTATTTGTTTGGCCGAGTCTACATAGACGCGCTCACTCGGGGCGCGCGCGCTTCCTCCGCTCACACTCTCCACCCAAACAGCGGAGTAGGTACCGAAAATGGGATTCGAAAATGTTTTGACAAGTGTTCCCTCTCAAACTGAGTATCAGCGCGAGTTTAAGAGATGGAAAACGGCCAGTCTAATACGTAAATCAACCAAAAAATTGATTTGCATCTAAAAGAGATCGAAAAGTGAGAGATTTTGATGTCGATCGATGTGCCTGATATCACCGACCCCAACTTCTCAGGCTCCTAGCTCGCGGCTTATTCAACAACAATTAACGTTATTGTGAGTTTGCATTGAGAGTTTCTCCAGGAACTGTGAAATAAGCAAAGGTGTGCGGAATTCTGGTTAAGAAGAATCGAGCTATTCCATGGACACCAAAGATCAAATTTGTGTTACAAGAGTCACTCCTCCGTAAACTTGGGTAATCTCGGGTGTTGTTAATCAGAATTTCATACACTTTAGCTCATTATTCAGCTTCTGGAATAAGTACCAATGTATAACCAAGATGATGCTGAATATGGCTAAACGGTTTGCAAGTTTGGAACCTGGTGAAAACGGATGCTTATATGAGACACAATCGCGCCTCTCATTATTCGATCTGTATTCGATGAAAATCAATTTTTTGGTCGATTTTACGCAATAGACTGGGTGTTTTTCATTTCACAAGCCCGTGCCAATACTTCGATTGAGAGAGAACACTCGTCAAAAGATTTTCAAATCCCATTTTTGGTACCTACTCCGGTGTTTGGGTCGAGAGTGCAAACAGAAAGAGCGCGCGCGCCCTGAGTGAGCGCGTCTATGTAGACTCGGCCTTTGCATTAGAGCAAATCTATGCGGAAAAGAGTCTCCGATTATTTGGCGAGCCGTGAGAATATTTCTAAGGCGAAATGTCAATTCCGTCCCCGTCAATTCCGTACCCTTTACGACCCCTTAAACTCGACATATCTCTGTCCGGCTTCAATTTTGAGCTACGTAGCTCTAAGTACTTTCTTTATGTGCCAAAACGAGTGGAAACCAAATACAACGACCCACTAAAACTCGTCTGGGGCTGAAATAATTGTTTGGCCCAAATCACGCCCGGTGACGATTTTGGCCCCAAACATCCCCCTTTCGGCGGAATCACTCATATATAGTTCTCTAGGTATACTTTTGACGCCTCAATCAATGCGTCTACGTTTTAATTGCCCGACTAAAATCATCAAATTCTCGTGACATCATTGCCATCAGTCTCGCAAAGGATGTTCCTTCTGTATGCTCTCAAACTGTCCAATCTGTCTGACTAGCCTGATTAATTTTCTTGGTCGCATCGTTTGTACTTTCAACCTGTCCTGGCAGCTTTCAATTTCATTCATAATCAGTCAGAGGCTGAGACTGAAGACTAACGATGAAAAAAACGTACACAGCAGACTGCTGGGACTCTTGTCTGTCTGCTGTAGGAGCACGTATTCATCTATTGTTTATGCAGCGCAATTTCTTTATTCGATCGTGAATTGCAATCAAAATAAATGGCGTTTTGACTGCGACCTTGTAACTTTGAAGACCATTAATCAATATAACAAGTGTATTGGTGGATGGACCTCAGTCGAAGAACGTTTGCTCACCTGCTCTCGATTCTTCGTAACATAACCTCTTTGCCAACAAGAGAAACCACTGCTCCTGCTGCTAAGAGAAATCCACCATGTGCAGGTAACTTTTTGCGAAATAAGAAAATGAACACATAGTAAATCGAGTCCTGGCTTAACTTGACCGAGGTTTAATGACATAGGAACACTGCACATTTGCACAACACGGTAAGCTTGATCGATTACTGTTTGTTGTTTCTTTGACAGAATTGCGATCTACCGTTTTTGTGAAGTTGAATTTATAATACAAGAATGATAGCAAACTGAATCGCTGGAGTAAAACTTTTGCAATGAAATCTCAATCTGTTGCTGAATTTACGATGGACCTAATTATGCGTGGCATTACATATATGAGTGATAAAAAAGGTGGGTCTCAGAATACTTTTGTGTCATCTTTTTCTATCCTATGAGTCAAAATACGTACCTTTACGACACTAAGTATGAGAATTAGCAAAGAATATGATGACCCCAACACAGCAGCACACTGATAAAAATGGTTCCCTGCAATTGCCCGATGTTTGGGTGCTGTATTGCAAAAAAAAACTCACTCCTAGTTCATGAAGTTCGCCGCTGCCGAGTGATTGTTTCGACCTTTGCCTGCAGCTTGGGCCGGAAACAAACCGCTCAAAAGCGAGCTGCAACCCCATAAACTTGGTGTGAAATGTACTATCTTGACAGGGGAACAGAAATGTATTACCTACGTATTTACATAGTTGATACATTTTTATTTCCTCGGACTGTCATTTTGAATTTTTTTTTGGAATTCTTGCAACTTTTTTTTCACTGAAATCGTTATTATCCCAAACTAAAATTAGAAGCCGAGATACGATTCAGCGCATTCGAAAGATGAGTAGAAGATCTACCGCAAGCCTTTTGAAAGCTTCACTATCATCTCTCCAAGCTGGAAAATTTGTACATGACTTATCATATTTGTGAATGAGGCCTTGACCTTTGATATTTTGCCACCGTACAAATAAAGGCTATCTATCTATATATCTATCTATCAAGCTTGCCAATGCATGGGTAATATCATGGAACGTGCTCACAAAAATTATATTTTAAAAATGTATTCGAAATTATGTGAAAAGATTCCCAAATCGGTCAATCCATAGTAATGTAAATTTGTTCGTCATCACAGTTGAGAAAGATCTCCTCTTAAATTCAAAGATAGAAAAAAGATGAGTCCAGAAACAGTCCAACTCAAAATTTGGATTTTTCAGGCCGATTGGCGGAGACTCGGGCTGACGGATTTGATATTTTGGATTCTTCCTCGTCTTGTGCAGCTAAATGAAGCTTTACAGCTCGGGTTCTACTGCGTCAAATCGACTTTCTCCAAAGGTCACTTCGAAGAGAATCACATGAGCTCTCGATGAGAAATACTTTCAGAGACGTAGAAGGGCGCGCATACGCAGGGGACGCAAATTACTGGATTGATTTTCGCTTCAAAAATGGTTTTTAGCATCTTGGACAACTTTTCACCGCCTGAAATGATTTTATCCGAAGCTATCATTGAAGCAAATTAAGCCGGCAAACACGGTGGATTGGTCAATTTACGATCCCCTCTTCAATTTCTCCAAGAGAGATCGTTTTTCAATATTCAGGAATCATTTTAGGGGCCTTGATAAAAAATTGTTGATACGGACATATTTTTTTGTTGATTGAAAATGTTTCAAAAGTATCCCGACGGAAATTCAGAGCGTTCTATTGAGATGCATCGGAATGCGCTTCAATAGATGAACTTTTTCCTGATAGTGATCTCCGATATTCATGGGAATGTTCATGTATAATGGCTCTATAATGGGGTCATCGGTCCAAAATCGTGGCAAATCACTATAGAAGTCATTGCCGACCTTTCTGAGTTAAAAATATTTTCACATAATTTTTATTATACAATTGAGATATCATGTTTGCGAGCAAGTATTTCTGGAGGAAAAGGCCGTTGCGCAGCGGAGAAGTGCTAGTGTGATTCGAAGAAATTCAGCCGAAAAACGCATCCGCGGGACCTTTTTGCCAGTCGAGTAAGCGCCACTGATACTCGACGATGCTCACTGCAACTTCAAGGACGATGGGCTATCCGACTTGAAAGGTCACTGAAATTTCAGTGAATGGTCCCACTGAAACGTCAGTGATGCTAACTGAAACTCCATTAGTGAGGACCCGTTCGACCACCCAAGGTCACTAAAGTTCCAGTGCGACTTCAGTGGATACTCACTGAAACTACTCACTGAAGTCTCCAGTCAGAGTTGATCCCAAATTAACTGAAGATCAGTGAGTTCTCACTGATGGTTTCGAAGAGAGTAAGGAGGTTCGCCAGTTACTACTTTGATCAGGGAGCCAGAGCTGACAGGATTGAGAACTTGAGAGCCCTTGAACCAATTGCAATTGAGAGAAAAATGGGTTCATGATGAAATTTTTGAGAGATTCTCATTTGAAAATTACGGGTGTATCAAATTTTCTAGCAAGAAGTGACGGAATATTTTTCCGTGTTATCTGTTGCAATGATGCATAACTACATGGAAAAAGCTGAGATTCCATCATTTCGGATGAATCGATAAAATTTAAGGGGTTAACGGAAGTTTTGAGGAGAATTTTCAAATACAAACTGATGATGCGGAGGTTAGAACGTGATTTCCGTGCTCATGGCGGCGAGGTTGTGGTAGTCAAGCGATCACAATTCATGATTTCACAGATTCCATCACTGTGAAGATGATCCCTGGACTTATCCGAATTTCTAACTTGAATTCACAAATGAAAATGAAAGCAACAAGGAATGCAAATATGGGCTTTTGGGTTTGTTGCTTCTATCCGTATTCATCTAGAGTCACGAGTTGCTAGCGAAATTCCTTTATAATTTTGGTCTGTACGAGCACTTGGCTGCAACAACAAATTGCTAATTTGATCATTTTTCTGGTTACTGTGACAATATAAGAGGCAGTAACAAGAACCATTTGCAATGTCTTATTAATGTGAAAAATCACTAAGGCGTATATGAGGATATCTCTGAAACTTTTGACATTTTCTGTCACAGCTCAGCCAAACTGGTTGTAGGACGTTTCTCCGGGTCTAACCTGTCAAACTATCTTCGTTCAAATGTCCTGAAAGTGGTCAACGAGTTAGAGGTTGATTGGTGGACGTGGGGAGATACTAGAGTCAATCATGTGCGAAAAAACACCCAAAAATCGAGGAATTTACGTGTCACAGCGTCGGACTCTTGAAATTTGGCAGGCTGTCGTGAGTGGAGCATTTCCGATCAAATTCTGTAACTTCTCAGACTGATTGCTAATGGTTCAAAGTTATGATTTTTCTAGCGGAGAAGGGTGTGCCTCACTGTGCTCAGCCGTGACACGTAGACATGTGAGTGTCACAGAATTTTGCGAAAAAAATTCTTGACTCGCTTTGGACAATACAGCTCGTGGAGCGTAATCTAGAGACACTCCGGGAACTTTCATCGTATTCTCCATGAAAAAACAAAGAAATTGAGCTATTGTAGACCTATGTGCCTCGACGGAGAAGCCAGGGAACCAGATGAAACGAAAAAGAGAACGATCGTACAAGATGTCTGATCGCGCAGCTTTTTGGAAGGCACGTGCGTGGTAGGGGGGAGGGGCCCAGACTTCGAAACACTGTGAACATGTTACAAATACCCTCAAAATATCATACCAATTTCCACCCACAGAGACTTTGGACGCTCCACGAGTACCATCCGTTTGAACGAGGGCTGGGCAGCCGCAATTTTGTGAAAAATGCATCGAGAAATGATGAAACCATTGGTGGTACGTTCAGTATATTTCAATTCTGACTTCCGTTACTACATTCTAACACCTAATTGCATACAATCCTCATACTTAAACCATCGTGCTTGCTCAATAACAGGCTCTTTCCGCATATCTCGATTTCCACCGCTGTGACATTTTTTGAGGCTGAAAATCAAAAGTTTCAGAGATATCCTCATGTATACGACCCAAACTTTTCTCTTAGTGAGAACCTCTATTTTCTGCACATGCACAGAAACTTGGACTTCTGAAAGCGATTTTTTTGAGGAGCTGAGGAAATCATTGAGAAGATGAGCATACTGGCCGGATTCAACCTCGACAGCCTGCACCGGAATCACAGTGTTCAAGAAATCAAGGGTAGATTGGGTGCAAACGTGGAAGGATCAGATTGAATCCGGCCAATGATCATTTCTAGGAAAATATCCTCTCAGCTCCTCAAGAAAATTGCTTTCAAAAGATCGAATTTCTGTGCATGCGCAGGAACTAAAGGTTGTAAGAATAAACACTCAAACAATGCGTGAGAATCGTCTTGCAAGCCAAAGAAGGATTCTGGAACTTCTTTTCATGATGAATACAACATGTCACATGTCCAAATTCACCTGAGAAGAATTTCCAAAATACGAAGAACAGGTCCGATTTCCTTTTTTCCATGAAAAAATGAATGCTCCCGAACAGAAGGTATATCTTAACAATCGATGAATACCGGGAAACTACCCTTTTACGCATTCATACGTCATGAACGTACTATATTTATACGAAGCTCGTCCTCGAGTCGGTTACACAAATAGTGCCATCATCAGCGCTCGCGAGCGATTGATTTTGAGATACATCTCACCTGTATGCCGGAGGGCCTCGATCGTTACCTATATATATATCCGCCCACCTCGCTCTCAGAATTGAATGAGTGACCCAATTGGCTGAGCATTTATGTAACCAATGAACACCCATCCTTTCTATATACGTATCATATATACCCACCCCACATACCTATACATGCAGTACTATATATTTGCGCTTTTCCACTTGCTTGGTGTGGTGCTGATTTTTTGCAAAGAGACTGAGAGAGGCTGCTCGCTTTCGCGCGCGCACGGTAATTAGAGGAGACCGATCGATAAGCCGTCGCACACGTGTATACATACACCTGAGTATGGTTTGAGAGAACGGCTATAGGGCGCCTCGTTAATCAAACGCTCGATCCACACGAGTTTCCCACTCTCCGAAAGCTCGATGCTCGCCCTCGAGATTCTTACTCCGATAGCCTTCGACCCGGAGACGATTTCTCGAAAAGTCTCGCAGGAATACTCATCCTTGCTCGAATTTTTTTTCGGTCTCATTTTCATCTCACTTGTCGCTTTCATTCGTATAGACGATGTGGTTACATAGAAATCTTCAGTTCTAATTCCATACGATTTGCATACAATTTCATCGTTCTCAATTGTGCGCTTCTGCGTGGAAAATTAGACGCGAGCGAGGGGATTCATGCATGGTCAATGTGTATAAGGAGTCGCCTGCGGGCTCTTTGGCAAATTCTGCATAAATACACGGGACAATGAAGCGATGACATTCATAGCTGACTGGCGAGCGTTGTGATATATGCAAGGTCGACGACGACGAGTCAAGCCTTCTATATACTGTGTCCCCTTGCACGCTCAAACAATGCGTTACAAATGGAAATTATACCGGGGCACTGCACGATCGAGAGTTGGACAATGTATTCTTGTGACTTGTATAGCCTGTGGCCCCTTGTAGAATTTGTCACGCGCGAGGGTCGACCAAAATAGCCTGATAATCCTGAGCTAACTACTTCCCTGCACGGAAAATATCTTCAATGTCAACGTGAACGATCCTTTGAGCAACTCACTGATGATTCCCAAATTGAGAGCACATTTTTTAACAATTTTTCACAAGAACTCTCCAAGATGAGAAATCGCTGATGCAGTAAGCAATTTCACACAGCTAATTCGTCTTCTGTATTAGACCGTGGATGGTTGGTGCCAGGATTTCATTTTTCTCACAATGCATTGCAATAAGTTGAGGGTTTCATGTGTGGACGAGTCTTATTAACTTTTTTTAAAAATTTTTAAAGCCCTGGAGCCGTTCTGGGCTCATGCAGCCGACTGCGTACGGTTTGTTATTGTTAATCGTATTCTGTATAATCCTGGCTCGATCTGTGAAATTTCACACCTCCCGGTCACATTGAAACGTCGCGAGCATCAACCATCCGATCAGAAAAGTCAGCAAGCCGGGGTGATTAGACCCAGATGACTGTCACCTATCCAAAAGCTTGGCCCCAACGTTGCTCAACTTCCATGATCGAAAGAGTTGGCACTCGACAACCCCACTAATGCGTCGGTTTAATTATCTATCGTTCTTAAAACTTTTGAGCTATTGAAGCGATCATTCGAAAAGTCATTTGGAATCGGCAAAATTCTGCTTCATTGTTGCTTTAACATTATTATTAACCTTTTTTTTCAAGGAACCCAAAACAGACTTCCATTTTTCGAGATTCTCCGCCAATTTTTTCATGACTCGCGCAAAAATTGTTCACTGATTGAACCACCCAGAGCTTCCTCATCCGAATGTTTGATCACGGTATCGTATTATCACTGTCCGCGCAAGCTTCGGTTTACGGAAAACTTTTCCCGAGCTCATCACCACGTGTCATCGCAATTGTCCCACCCTCTATAACTGCCACACCTTGTCGCTCCTCAAATTCAGAATGTCCCTCGAGGTATATCACGGCAGTACACGTGCGCTCGGGGGTCTATATTAGATGGAAGCAGAGGTTCCGTTTCGCACTTCATCATCGACGCTGTATCAAGCCAAATACTGTTACCGCACACACCAACTCGCACCAACTTACCTCATCGCTCTTGTTTATATCAGCTTTTCGACCCAACGAGCGAGCTTGCGTAAAATAAGAGGGAAAGAGACGAATGGTCGGAAGCGAGCGGATTTCCGCGCGTGGCCACACAGAGCTTGGCTGCACCCTTTTGTTTGCCGAGCAGGGCAGTGTGTATGTGTATGTTGTGCTCTGAACGCACTGAATTTGGCTAATTGAAAATCAGAACCACACGCTCCCTTGGTCATTCGATCGCCCTCGCGCGCGAACCAATATGACGAATGCGTCTATGAAAGGATGCACACCTATGTTGGTGTTTCTGGCTGCTCCAGTGCTTGAAGTGCGTTTTATCGAGAGTGGGTATCACTTTCCAAGTGCTCCGCGGACTCGAATGTTTTGAACTTGTGCTTTCGCAAGCTCGAACCCTTTTACTGAGAAATTTGATACTCGTAGTGATTTTGAAATCGATGCAATTTGTATCGCGTCTCTTCGATATCGAATTGAATTGAGCTGTATCTCCGTGAATAGGCATCACTTATATTACACAGGCCCACAAAAAACCGTAACTGATTAGAGAAAGTGGAACTTATTTCCGGCTTATTTTGAGCTACTGAATACGACTCCGACCTCAGAACAGCTCCTTGCCTTGGCCGTTTGCCAGTTATGGACACATTTATGAGTTATAAGAATATCTGGGTATGAGTTTTTGCCTCTCAGAGACAAATCGAGGTGTTTCACAGTAGAATTGGAAAATGCGTCGTTTTAACAATCAAATTTTACGTTTCCAAATGATTTCTTACGAGTTTTTATATCTTCTAGAGACTTAGGAAAACCCTTGCTTGTTGTGCTCAAATTCCCCAAGCGGGAGATTCGTATCCTACATCAGATGACGACTAGATAGGTCAAAGCTAAAGACGGGATAACATTTCATGTCAGGTTTTGATTCGAAAACTATTTTTGAGGCAATTTTCAGTGATCTTGGGAAGCTGGAAACTAAAGAAAGCAAGAGATTACACACATTGGGATCCGTATCAGGCATCCCGAGTGATTCTAGTCATTTTTTTGAGTCACTTTTGCTTCGCCTCTCATCTCTGGTGGAAGCATTCCTGAGAAATTTTCGAAAAATACGTTTTGACGGGAAACTTGGCGTAGAATTCGATCCCATCTTTAATTTTGACCTACCTAGTCACAATTTTGATCCATGACAAAAATACCCGACCGACAGAATTTTATCACACCTAAAACGTTTTTCTGGCTTCCTATGAAGGGAACAACATTTTTTAGAAAACATGTTTCTCCACTTAAAATTCAATAGCGAAAACGATCCCGCCCTGAGTTTTGCTTTGAAAGGTTTCAATCATCTGTGAATCGCAAAAACTCATACCCAGATATTTTTTCAACCCATAAATATGGTCATCACTCTAAAACGGCCAGGTAGAGGTACTGTTCTGATTCATGTTTGAATCGAATACTATGCATGGACTGTATGTTTCTATGATTTGGATTCAGGAATGACGCGTTTCGGGCATGTAAATGAGTGTCCTCTTTTACGTGTGAATTATTATCGAATCTACGAACGAAAATTGTGGATGTAGAAGCTCAAATGACTAGGACTTGTCAACGTGGGTTCGGGGTTCTTGGGCTCCTCTGTGTTGGAACCTATAGCAGATCTCATAGTCCCCAAGGACCTCCTCAAGTTTGGTTTCGTGTTCAGCAGCTCAAAACGCGTAAAACGTTATTTTCACTTTTTATGGCCAGAAAACTTTTTTTTGTCGGCCTGGTTTATCAATATATCTATAGATTGAAGATATTCAAATTATAATGTAGTTGAGTATTTTGAGAATTATCAGGACTTTATCAGGATTTAGCCATCCAGAATTCTGCTGAGTCTTGAATCGACGTCAATCATACGATAGTGGCAGTGCAGACTCAAGGCACTGGATTTGAATGAATTTCAACTTTAGTTCATCATGCACCTCGTATCGAAGTTACGATTGAAAATTTCAATACGAGTTGCACTCTAATAAGAGTGTCTTGAGAGGAAATCGTCAATCGTAAAAATCCATTTGTTAAAATTTGAATTCGTGAAGACTCGTACCACATTTCTCTTGGAAAAGAGAGATTGATCTATCAATCTATAGACCGTGAGCCAACTAGACGTGACTTTTTTATGGGAAGAAGACCCAATCATGGATGTCTTGAAGAAATGTATTACCTCTCGAGGAAAAGGTCAAGCGATTGATATTGTGTACAGAACGTCAGACTCAAAGTTCGTTAATGCCTTGAATGCAGAGTCCAACCGAAAAAAAATCGCGGTAGTTTGCCATACCGAGTATGAAAAAAGCATCCGTAGCCACATTCGTATCGTACACACTATATGGTTTATCTTTAGCTCATGAAGAGTCGTTGGGGGGCATACGCACCAGAGCTGCCTCCCTCATTCATGAATATTGCACAAGGGCAGCGACTCCATTATATCTTCACAGCGCTCCCTCACGGGGCAATTTTTATGAATAAGTTACACCCTTAGCAATTTGAATGTTGATATTCCGAGCTACATCAAAGGTCTTGGGCGTGCATAGTCATCATCGTCGAACCAAAGTCACTACTATATACACGTGGGGTATGATTTGCATAAAAATTTCGAATACTCCGTCATCGCTTCCGTATTATTGCAGTAATCGCTCGCTAATGCTGCTCGCAATTTATATCTTACCACTTCATCAATTGTTCAGTCTATTTACGGTATATTCCAATTCCAAGATGACATTTTCCTTGCGAGGAATTGCTAATGGTAGCTCGAGCTGTCCAATTTTCCAACTAGACCGGTGTACACGACAGCTGCCAGTTGAGGTGAAAATTTGGTTGGCATCTCGTTTCTCACCTCGGCCAATTTGTACGCCCCCAAATAATTTCACGACACCAGGGATCCAAGTGACACGGATGAAAATTGGCTCTGGGTGACCTCTAAGACAATAATAGATACAAATTCAGACGCTTTCCCTCGTATCTAAGTACGAATTCGGATGGCGATAGGTCGAGCGATGGGTATTATAACCAAATAGGACGAAACAGAAGAGATGGGAGGGGAGAGAGAGGCCAAGTTGAGACATAAGGGTGGTGCGTTTGCAATGCCCTTAATCACGAAATGGACTGCGGATACCGTCACGGGGCAATGACGCGAGTTTAGTTAGCGACACTCGGCGCTCGCTTTGAAGTATCTATCCGATCCGGTTGTATGTGTATACTATACTCTCCCAGACGTCAGCTGAGTACTTCCATCCCCGACTCGCCATCAGCATACCGGAATCGCGCTTATTAGCCCGAGTGCACGCGGTTGAAGCCCATGCAGAGACAGACTCGCTCGCGCAAACTTTAAATTTGCCCGCGCTCCGTCTCGTAGCCGTGCCATTGCGGCAGCTTTACTCTAATTAAGCAAATCGAGCCCCTCTTTTATCTTTACATCGCTCGAGATATCTATGTATTTATATCTCTTTGGCAAAGGAGAGAGAACTGTGAGCAACGGGTGAAAATCCGATGGCAATTGAGCTGCACTCGTTCGAGTGAAGAACTTACGCTAGCGATTCGATCTTTAGTCGTCGCTTGCAAGCTAGCAGGATCCCGGTGTAGAGGTTCATTTTGTTCAACAAGGTGAACTTGAAGTCTTTTGCGAACATCAACGCTGTGACGGGGTCGGGAACTGTCTTACGGAACAACCCTGTCGAAAATTCTTTTTGAAGAATGTTTCGATTTATCAACCATTTCCATGTTGTAAGATCAAAACTGATCAAGTTACCCATTGATCAAAAATGTCCAGCCAAGAGAAATCTTTGATATTTAAGAGTGGATGAAAAGAATGAGCTTTCATCATATCTGTGATTGGAATGAGATCTTACAAGGGGAGGTCCAACCTTGCAGGTCCTGGATTCGTCCCAAACTTTAGGAATCCTCTTGTATTGGCGAGGAATGAATGATCCCGAGGGCCTTCTATCCTGAGATCTAGCTATGAAGATTGGCATTGGTAGTACATATGGAGGCACAACTTTTCAACATAGGTCTAGATTGGCAATGCTAATCTGCACAGATATATCTCAGGAAGGGAAGCCCATGGGACTAAATCCTTTGAGATACCTTCATTTCTCACCAAAAGAGGATGATTACCAAAGTTTGGGACGAATCCAGGTCCCGCAAGGTTGGACCTCTCCTTGTTGGTTGGAAACTGTACTTCTGGAAATATGTTTCAAAGTTAAAAAAGTTAATCTGAAAAAAATTATATTCAAATAGATTTCTTGCCTCAAAAACTCTGTGAATCTTAGAATAGGGTCGTGAGGCTCCATCTGTTTCAATCAATTCTATTCACGTTTGGCTTGTTTGATACTTTAGAATAATTACAGTGATCGTTGCAAACGACGGGAATAGAATGCGGAATTGAAATGAGCACTCTAAATGCTATTACTCTGGGATCGAGGTTAATTCTAATTGCACCAGCATTCTGACGTTCATTATTTATTCAATAATTCTGTGCATACCTCGAGACGGCCCATAGCCACGGTGCCTTTTATATAACCACAAAGTCTTCCCGTATAATAATGTGTGACAGTTAAAATGACGTGGAAAATTATCTGTAATATGTCGCAGAGATCTTTTGCCCTCGTTTTTGTCCTAGTCCATTGCATTCTTATTGGCATCGTCGAGCACATGTTGACGTCCCGATCAGCAGAACTTTATCGAATTACCGAATTATCTTAGTAAGGTTGTTTCCTGCGTAAATCAAAATCGTCACACGTAGATTCTCGAGTTTTTGAAAAACAAGAAAGACCGAAAAGGGATTTGATATTGACTAAAACTTTGTCAAATTTGAACGTCAAGTTCCGTCGGCTAGATTGAATGTCGTCCCCAAATCAATAATGGATCCATGAATTGAAAAAAGTCCAGCAGCGTCAATGAGGTCGTAGATTAGATACTTATGAACAGAGAATTATGATAATAATCGGCGATCTCATCAAAATTATTTTCTCTCATTTAAATCAGCTGACTCGCCTGACGGCGAACTTGACTTGAAATCATTGTGTTCTTCACTTCATATTTATTTTTCGTTGCAAAAGACGCGCTCAAACTTGAATAAGATCAATAAATTCTCTCCTCGGGCAGATTCATTTCCAAGATTGTATTAGCCAAGAAGGTCTAATTTGTCAAGTGATCTCTCAACATCTTTAGAGAATTTTCAAACCTCCGGAAATTAGTGTGGATAGAGTTGGGAGTAGGGTGGCCAATTAATTGGGATAGCCGATAAATCAATTAGAATTGAACAGAAGAGGGCAAGGAATGCGCAGCGGCTTGTAAGGCATGGTAAATAAAGTCAGATAGCGGGTAATCTCTTAATTGGACTAGGTGAGGGAGAGCAAAGTGTACACAGCTCGGGATCGTACGTGAGCTTGCGGACCGCAGAGCATCGCAGTAGCATCATTGGGTTCATCCAGGGCGACCAGTACCACCCTCGCATTTATACAACCGAGCCTGTGTATAGATCCGGGTCACTTTTTGTTTCTCGCAATACACAGAGACCTGTATTCATATGTACATATACCTATGAGTCATTCTTTTTAATATCGCCAACTTTTGGGTCGAGGGTCACGGATTTTTTTGTAACTTGGGGTACATGTTATATATGATGAAAGTAGGTGGAAAGCACAGTTTTTAGGCCCGGAAAGTGATCCGTGGAGTTTTGGCGACCTATTTTCGTTTTGAAAATTTGCGAAAAAATAGGTTTTCTCATTTTTTGATTGATTTTTCACGCGGATAGGACCCAAGAAAAAAAATATTTCAAACACATAGTTCGACGTAAAAAAATCTGAATTTCTCGAAAAAAATACTTGCAGAATCGAAAAATGTAAACATAACCTCAAAAAAAGAGTTTTTTTGAAAAAAAGTGATTTTTGGGGCCTTAGGGCCCACTTTACATCAAATCTGATATCTTCATCGGATTCCTCGTCAAATTTTACGTCGAAAACCGTTTAGAACAGATTGGGATCCACTTGGGATAAGTTGCTTTGAATGAGATTCCAAGAAAAATCGTCGAAAAATTGCCTTCATTCGTGCTTTCGCAAGGTGAGCACCTGCGTACAGTGCCATGCGGTCGAGTTATACGATTTGGGTGAACATGTTTTCATACGTAATTTTTGACGTAGAAACTGAATCTGCAGACCATTTTATCCCAGTACTTCAGATTTTCTCATAACATCGTAATATATTATTCATATAGAAATCATTTTTGACCATTTTTTTCAACATTTTCAAAGTTCACGATCTCAAGAATGCAGCCTTGACAATGTTATCATAATATTCAAAACTAGATTCTTCCCTGGAAATTGAGGTGCTCAACGTGACCTTGATGATGATTTTGCCCGAAAATGCTCCTGGTGTGAGATGCGAACCAATCATTTGAGTTGCTATCAGCAACATTTGCGTGATTTCATCGTTTATTGTTCAAAAGCTCGTTGAGTGAGTTAAAATCATCCTTCCTTGAACCAAGGTGCACTTTCTTTGTTCCCACATGATTACTCAGGAAATATGATTATCATCTCAAGTATGAATGTCCTGAATCTATGAATCTGTGAAGCATATTATACCAACAACTGATGAACTAGCAACTATTGAGATTCGAGGAAAGCTTCCACTAGATAGGAGAATTCAAAGTGTTCGAGGTCACTATTCTATCACGAGGATGAGGAAATGTTCTTGTCTGCCAGGACAAGTTGACATTTTCAGTTGAAAATGCCGGAATTCATCCTGCTTTCGTAGAATTGAGAAACTGATTCATTTGGATTCGTACTGAAGCTGTCCACATTGTTTGTCAGCGTCAAGGTTAGCACACATCGGGATACTTCCACTAATTTTCTACAGCTCACTGGATCGTTGTTGAGTATTAAACAGGATGAAGAGGAAATAACATCTCGTTATGATGGACGAAGACCCATCACATGTTCCCTGACCCCCAACGCTTTGAATTTTCCCCACCAAGTGATATTCTCATAAAATCATGATGAATATTGACTCATTTGATTTGTACAAGTAGTTCGTACATCCTAGACATCAATACTTGGGAATAACAATCATATTCCCTGAAAGATCATCCTGGAACAAAGAAAATGCACCTTCCTGGTTCGAGGAAGAGTGATTTTAACTCACTCAACGAGCTTTTGAACAATAAACGATGAAATCACGCAAATGTTGCTGATAGCAACTCAAATGATTGGTTCGCATCTCACACCAGGAGCATTTTCGGGCAAAATCATCATCAAGGTCACGTTGAGCACCTCAATTTCCAGGGAAGAATCTAGTTTTGAATATTATGATAACATTGTCAAGGCTGCATTCTTGAGATCGTGAACTTTGAAAATGTTGAAAAAAATGGTCAAAAATGATTTCTATATGAATAATATATTACGATGTTATGAGAAAATCTGAAGTACTGGGATAAAATGGTCTGCAGATTCAGTTTCTACGTCAAAAATTACGTATGAAAACATGTTCACCCAAATCGTATAACTCGACCGCATGGCACTGTACGCAGGTGCTCACCTTGCGAAAGCACGAATGAAGGCAATTTTTCGACGATTTTTCTTGGAATCTCATTCAAAGCAACTTATCCCAAGTGGATCCCAATCTGTTCTAAACGGTTTTCGACGTAAAATTTGACGAGGAATCCGATGAAGATATCAGATTTGATGTAAAGTGGGCCCTAAGGCCCCAAAAATCACTTTTTTTCAAAAAAACTCTTTTTTTGAGGTTATGTTTACATTTTTCGATTCTGCAAGTATTTTTTTCGAGAAATTCAGATTTTTTTACGTCGAACTATGTGTTTGGAATATTTTTTTTCTTGGGTCCTATCCGCGTGAAAAATCAATCAAAAAATGAGAAAACCGATTTTTTCGCAAATTTTCAAAACGAAAATAGGTCGCCAAAACTCCACGGATCACTTTCCGGGCCTAAAAACTGTGCTTTCCACCTACTTTCATCATATATAACATGTACCCCAAGTTACAAAAAAATCCGTGACCCTCGACCCAAAAGTTGGCGATATTAAAAAGAATGACTCCTATGTATATAATGGCATGCGTGCGTGTTGGTACTTACCGAGGTGAGGTAGGGCGACGAGTCCCTGGAGAGACTGCCAATGCTGGACAGCAACCGACGCGAAGTCCCGAGCACCGAGTCTCGCCATCCCTCTGCAAAGCAAATAAATACACCCTCTCAGAATGTAAGCGTGACTGCTGATGCTGCTGCTGCTATACTGCTATGATTCCCACCCCCTTTTGCCTTTTTTTCCTTCGGCCCATCAACCCCTCCCCCTTCCCACGTTCACCCCGTCTCCGAGGCCCATTACTCAGAGCGACGCGCTATATACCTTTGCGGAGCGTTGGCACATTGCAACGCGGCCTGTACACTCCAATTCCCGATATTACCTCCGCCCCCGTCAGCCAACGTAAATACATGAAAGATCCTCTTGTACGCCCCGAGGTAAACAGCATCATATCCCGCCTCTCTGTTGGGCAACAGCGCGCCGCACATCTCCTCAATACACACATTATTTATATCCATCGCCCAGGATATTATGCCATTTCCAACGCTCGTATACCGTGGTACAACTGTCTCATTCTTTACCCGCTTTGATGCGAAATACTGTAAAAACAGTGGGAGGATCTGTTTTATTCACAATCTATGTATGAGAGATATCGTTAGAATGTTTCTTATTCTTCACCTGCGCACTTCGCTTGAGTAATGTCCCTACCACACGGGGACCCAGGTGACAATAACCGTCCAACAAACGTTTTAATTAGAACAATTTTGAGTTCAGGTGTTGGTTCTATTGTTCATTTTCTAATAGCATTTCCAAAAGAAGATTGGAATGAAAATTCAGGAGAAATCGGAAAGTTTGACAAACAAACGAAGAATAAAAATTTTCAATTGAACCTGAGTGCGTTCGACGACTGCTGCAGACAGAATAATACTTCCAGCGTCGTCTTCTATTGGATGGAAAGAGGAGTGGTGAGAATATTTCCCCGATAATGTTGCTATCTTGCCGGTTTTCACAAATTTAGATACTTTAAATCGTGAGTTCAAAGCGTGGGGTCCAAAAGGGCTCCTGTGAGTCAGATGAAGATCAAGAACGTCTCTTACTTTTTTTTATGAGCTCTTACTGATGGAAGCCACTGCTCAGCCTTCGGGAACAGATCAAGCTGTCATGAGTGGTGAAACAGAATCAAAGTTCTAAGGTCGTTGCTGTCAACTCATTCATTGACTCTCACTACTGAAATTACGGAATACAAAATCCTGATACATTTAATTTGATTGGACAAGCAATGAGAATCGGCTCTCTGAATGATCTAAAAAGTGAAGTCAGGCCAACTATTCATAATTGGTTATACTATATGGGCTTGTCTGTTCAACGAAATGAAAATTAAAAAATATGAGTGACCACGTAGCTGTCACGAGGAGCTATGATCCGTTCAAAATGAGGAAGAACGAGTTGAGGTATCAGGATTTCAGAACATTGCATTAGTTTGGAATATTTTCTGTATGAGTCCATTAAAGTAGCACTGGTACGTCTTATCTCTCTTTCCATTAGAACGATTGAGACAGACACTCATGTTCAACAAGTTGTGCCATCCGAGCCCATTCGCAAAATTTCACTCAGTTGGTGAATTGGAATACTGTATCACTATTTCCTCTTCAGAGTCTCAGGTTATTGAGATGATTCAAATGAGAAAGGTGAATAAATGGCAAAGCGGAGGACACGTTCTGCTCACCACCGAAATAATCTAGACAATATTAGGGACTTTGGGGAGACGACGGCCTGAGAAAGCTAGGCTTACGGTTTTATGGGTGCGGTACTTTCATTAAACGATGAGCTATGACTGATCGTTTCTGTGTTTTATGAACGGCCGTTCATTTGCGGGGTAAAAGTAATGAAATTGCTCCCCGTCAACGTGAAAGAGTGTCAAGATTATCGTGCTTGTCAGATTTTCGGCTTTTTAGTGCTGAGTGACTTTCAAATACACCAATCTCTTTAGTAAAAAGTGATGAAACGTAGAGTAATCAAACCCTCAACTAGAGAATATATGTTGTACGTTCTGTGGAGAGAGCGTTCTTGATGGAGGGCCCTCTTCAGGCTCTGAGGGTGTTTTGTTTAGGCTCTCAATTCTGGAATTTGTGGAACATTGCGGAAGAAAGCCCCAGGAGAACTCTTGAACGCTTTTGAATAAGGCGCAAGCAAGGTGTCATAAAACTCGTTGGGATTTCTGATTACATCATCAAAGGGATCCATACATCTTTGTAGATTCACATGAGACATCGTCTACTTCTAAACTAGATCATCTCGACACAGCATTTATCGTAACACATACTGCACCACGCAGGACACGTGCTAGTAACTTTACGTTTGACCATGGAGGGAAGAGCTACCCGCAGAATTATTAGCCCAAATCAGTGATTTTAAAATACTTCCAGCACCTATGCACCTCGAGAATTTCAACTTTGGAAACCCCCGTCATTGCTAAACGCGGCTCACACTCAAACAAACGGGACCAGCATTTCGAAAATTTCAAATTCGCTTTGACCACTTTATTTTTTCACGCCCCAACTTCACAAAGTACTTACTTAGCACCACAAAAAACCAGAGACGGGAAAATCTTTTAACGAGCGCACAATTATTATGTGGTGAGCGCGCGCGAGTATGCGAAAAACGCTCGTTGACCGTCAGCGTATAAATGCGAGCGTTGGGCAAAAGGAGCCCGTCATGCGGATGCCTCTGCATTAATAAATCTCAATTACGTGAGTTAATATAGCGCGAGCGAGCTTGCCCGGTATATATCAGAGGGGTGCCATACCACCGAGGGAGTGTATCATCGCATCCAACGCCTTATAGACTTGGTGCTGCACGCGGCCGACCGCAAAAGGGAACCGCATTGTTCGCCAAGCGGCCGATGCTTACTTACGCGAGAGCTTACTTCGAAAAGGCAATGTTAAAAAAAAACACGGAGCAGATACATGTATTGCGTGGCAATAACGCACCCTCGGATTGCGCGCAAGGGTGTGTGGGCATTTCTAGGCTATGAGCGATATCTCGAAACGCGAGGGCGTGCAATGCGATTGCGTTTATTCTCAAGCCATTCGATTTGGAGATTCTCGTCACGCTCGTTTTGTAGTTCTGTACAGCCATTGCCTCATATTTTCCGATTATGTGTGGATGGTTGCGAAATCCTCAAATCGACGAGGGTTATGGGGAGTTTAGGAGAAGCTCTGGCATTTTTTGCGAGAAGGGATAGCGTCCTAAGCGTTAGGCACCATTATCGGGCAGATTCTCTCATAACCTCAAGAACTGACGCAAACTTATCACAGCTTTGTGCTTGAAAAAATCATATGTGCGCCATAATTCATTGTCTCCCATCGATGTTATCGAGGGTACAACTCTTCCCCATCGTGGGAAACGTCATGATTCTTCGAAATATTTACACTGTCATGACAAAAAATAATCTCGTTTTTCCCTGAATCGAATAAAAATTGAATACAGCTTAACTTTCAGTCTCGCGATAAAACATTGAATGTTCTAAATATTCGATGAGATCAAAGATCCAATCAGTTAGATAGAGTTACATATTTTTTTGATTGCGATCTGAAATCAAGTGAAAAAGTGCCGAGATTGATGGCAAAAGTTTTCTATACTTTCTTGAATCAACATCAAATGACCTACTACGGTTGGTGAGCCCCGTCATGACACGTTATATTCGATTTTCAGAGCAAAGTTGAAAAATGTACTTATCAAATAATGGGAATTAACCGCGACCATAATATTTGAACCTCTTGAGGCAGATGGTCGGTGTTTCTTGCGTAGATGAATCAAGAAAGATATGTGTAAAGGGAAGCAAAAAAATCATCCGTCTTCTTCTCGTGTTTACATTTTCTCGATAAAAGATGTAAGAGCCTTAGCAGAGCATACACACGATCGTGTAGTCGGGGGCTCGATATTTGCAGACGGGGGTGCGCACGAACATAAATAAATGTTTCCTTTCATCGAGGGCATTTAAAAAGTTTGCTTGAGGGTGCCAATTGGATTTGGCTCGCAAGTCGGGCGTATTGTCATTGAAATCGTCGACTCCGACGAAGCGTACATGGTGTGCTACTCGTCTCTACGCTGCGAACGAGGGGGGATTTTACAATTTCCGCCCGGTGTGCGACGCTACGCGCAACCCTCGTAATCCCTGACTCGGAATCCTCCTCATTTAATATTTATGATTTATTTCGGCTTATTCTGACGCGCAAATGAGAATCTGCCTCGCTCGCTGAAATTTCGCTCAAGGATTTCGCTCGGCCGATGCGTTGATTTCATTAGACGCGAAATAACTAATGAACTGTCATTCAGGTGTCAAAGCATCCAACCATTTTGATGCTTCGTTCGCCCGGAAAATATCCTCAATGGCTAACAAGAGATTTTTCTTGCAGATGGCAATCAACAAAATTCTTCAAGACCCTTGAACATTTCTGAAAAAATATTTCTCTCAACAATGGTACTAGACTATGATTTCATATCATCAAAATATTGGTACCTTATTGGTAAAGATCATGCACAATATTGACATGGATGAATTAGGATCTTTCCCATGAAAATTATCATTGACATTTTCGAGGACCTGAGACTCTCCAAGGTGGAGAAAGCAAACTCGATTGACAATCTCTAACGAGATTACACACATTTTTTTCGTTCATTTCATGAATCGTGATCCCTACTCTAATTGAGACAATTGAAATATTTTGCACTCTGTTCGATTGAAAAGAACTGAATTAATCCAGACAAGTATGAGTCAAATCAAACTTCTTTTGCAATTCACAGTCGGAGTCGACCAGTATGTACACTCGAGAAACACCTGTAATGTTCCAGATCGGGATTTTATATCTGACTCGCAGACTTAGGTTATAGGCTACCATGGCGTATTTTTGCGTAGAAGGTTTTATGAAAGTAATGTGTAAATGTATGTATACTAGTCATTTTTGCTAGAGTAAACGAGTTTTGTCATCCGCAACATGTGTGGTTTGGGCTGATATCTCTTTTTCCTCCTAACAAGATCGAAGAGCTCTGCTTCATCAGAAAATTTTCGATGCGCCGCAACCCAAGTATTTACTACAGTCTGCCATAGGGAACATTGGACTTACGCTGATCTTGCTGAGCAGAGTACTTGGCAAGAATAGCGTATGTCCTCATCGTCTTCGCCATACGATAAAATGCACGAACGTTGTCGCCCCAGCGCTGCTCTATACTTGGCAAGAATAACGTAAGTCGTGCCATACGACTTTTATGCGCAGTATTGGCTGCTATACGCCCTTTTTGCCTAGTATTGCTCGTGATTTTGATAAAATGCTATACATTTATATTTTTTATCTCAGTGAAAAAACACGATGGAGCGATCCGGTATGCACCATCAGATCCGGCTCAAAAAAATCTATACGACCATATTGCTTTCTCAAAGAGAAAGGGTTGTATTCGTGACAAGATATTTTTGCTCAATTTTTCCACTCAAATTAATTTTTCCTTCTAAAAATCTTCATTCATAGCGAATCGGTTTTCACCATTTTGTTCCTCTCGCCGATATCTTCCTATTGTAAGTCACGGCTTTTCCTCCAGGCTTATCTCTGGTTCTCCACGAATTTAACTTTATACATCCATACGTAGAAACAGCGTGTTTCTAGGCCTCCTCGCTGCGCGAGGAGGCCTGGAAACAAGCTGTTTCTGCGTACAGACGTATAAAACTGCATACGCGTCTCGTGCGGAAACATTTTTCTTTCGGGAAAACCAAGCTGGACGGTGCCATCGCCCACGTCAAGCTCGGTTTCCCGAAGGAAAAAATGTTTCCAGCACTCGACGCGTAATGTACTATTCTCTGTCGTTGTCCGTGTCCGTGTGTATGTGTGTCTGTGCAACGTAATTTTTCGTCCACGGTTTCTCCTCAGCCTTTCCACCGATCTTTCTGAAATTCATGTGGGTGGTAGAGGACCACGCAAAGATGTGCTGGAAGGAGTCATAGCTCACTCTATTAAACAGTTCTCGATTGATGAGTCTTCGAAAATAAAAATGTCAAAATTTTCCAAAAATCGGTTATTTTATATTCAAATATCTTTTTCCAAAAACAACACGCCAAATTTCGCGTCACCTAAACAACCATTTCTTCATTATCCTCCGTCAATTGGTTAATGCGGAATTTCCATTCATATCTATCTCTACCAATTAATTCATGAGTCTTCTATCGATGAAAAAAAAAAAAAAAATCATGTACAGTTCTCTTACGTGATCCCGTATCAACCAATCGATCAAGAATGGCGAGATGGACATTTTATTAGGTCACTTCCAATTACCTTAGACATTTTTCCTAGAAGATAATTCGAAAAATTCTGAATCATTTCTTGAAAATGTTGACATTTTTATTTTCCAAGACTCATGAATCGAGAACTGTTCAATAGAGGAAGCTACAAATCCTTCCAGCACATCTTTGCGTGGCCCTCTACCACCCACATAAATCTCAGAAAGATCGGTCGGAAGGTTGAGGAGAAACCGTGGACGAAATATCATAGAATTTATTTCGTGACAACAGATTTCCCACTAACTTTACCACTCAAATCATTTTTTTATTCTAAAAATCACCATTCATAGCCAATTAGCTTTCACCACTTTGTTCCTCTCGCCGATATTTTTCTATTGTGAGTCACGTTTTTTCCTCCGGGCTTATCCCTGGTCCTCTACGAATTTAACTTACTCTGTCGATGTACATGTTCGTTAGTATGTATGCGTACACCTGTTTTTTTTCGACAATGGTTCCTCCTCAGCCTTCCGACCGATCTTTCTGAAATCCATGTGGGCGGTAGAGGACCACGCGTGGAAAGGTGGCAGGATTTATACCTCATTCCATGCAATAGTTCTCGATTAATGAGTCTTCGAAGATAGAAAGTTCAAAACTTTCGAAAAATCGATCCTTTCATCCTCAAATATCTTCTTTCAAAAACAGCACACCTAGCTTTGCGTCACCTAAACAACCATTCTTTCGTTAATTTCCATCAATGGGTTAATGTGGAATTTCCATTCTACCAATTACTTCATGAATCTTCCATCAATAGAAAAAAATTGGGTACAGTTCTCTTTCTATACATTTTAACGTTATTCCGTATCAACCAATCGATCAAGGATGACGAGATGAAGACTTTATTAGGTCACCTTAACTTCCCTCATGGAGTTTTTCTAAAAGACTAGGGGGGGGGGGGGTACCCCCTGCTCGCTACACTCGCCAACCCCAACAATTCCAATTTACATAATCACCTCCGTGGGAACTTTCAAATAACGTGTGCCAGGTTTTACGAAACCTTAAGGTAGTATTAGCGGTACTCGAACTGACGCTCAGAAAATCACGAAAGCCGGCACAGTTGTAGATTGGGATCTCAAAGTGCTTCAGTTGGAATTTCAGAAGCTTTCAGAGTCGGGGAAAAGAGTTATGAGCGTTTTTGTAAATGCCGTTTAACACGGCGTCTTATGGAAAATCACCAGCAGAGTGATACCTGACGCACAGATTTCCATGGCAGTGAATACACAGATGTAAACATGCACAAAAAACACTCAGGAGCGATCAGATTGACGATTCAGAGCCTACAAAAAATGATCTGAGCCCAAGTGTCACTCATTTCCGCGGTCTCGGGGTTAGGTCGTCGTTTGCTGCGTGCACTCACTACGCCTATATTGCGGGCGGAAGGGAGTCAAGCGCGGGTATGTTCGGCACTTGACACAACCAGTACCGCTAATACTACCTTAAAAATTATGATACAGAGAAGAGAGTAAAAATTTCTCCAAAAAAATGAAGACGATTGAACTATCTACTACTGAATTCTTGAAGGATAAAGTCAAAATTGGTGATAAGACTACGTGAGTAAAGATGAATAATGGGATCTATCCAAACTCTAGCGAGTAAAGAGGTTTATCATGAATGAACGTGGTTCTCTCACATGTTATAAGCGTGGAATGATTATTCATTGATAAAATGAGTTATAAGTATAGGTTGATTAACACAAAACAAACGTGCGTTGTAGAACGATATTAGCTTACGTTGATGAATCACTTGGAGAAGAACAATTCACAAGAAAAAAAGACGATGTTGAGGTCACAGTCATGGAAATATTATTGAAGAACAACAGTGGTATCAAATTGCAGTGCAACTCATATGATGACAACATACAGAAATTCAAAAAATCATTCAAATTAAATTGTGTAAGTGGTGAACAAATTGATGCATGGATAATTCATTAATTTAAATAGAATATTAAGGAACGTTATCCATTTATTCGCAGAAGCTATTACTGGAAGAATGCTCTGTACAGGCATCAAATCAGAACTTTACGAAAGGGAATCTTCCTTATGAAATAGGTTTGCAAAGTTATTCAACCGTGTTTAATTGCGGAGAATTCGGCTAACTATCTGAACCATTATCAATCAATTTCCGGGATGTACCATTGAAGAATGAATTGATAAGTATGTAGAACATGTACAGAAAAGGAGAATGCAAATGAATATATATATATATATATATATATATATATATATATATTTATACTACGTGATTGTAAAATACTTGACCAGCCGGGAAATTCCGAAAGCCCGGGGCGTTGTGAGTTTTGTAAAATTTTCTCGGAGTCATGCGAGTCGATTTGGAAATTTGCGTCGATGTTGAAAATTGTCACATTGTTGTGATCAGATGGATCAGGAAAAGGATCAGAGGGATCAGTCGGGAGAGGATCACTTGGGATCAGCAGAGGGATCAGTTTGTTTTGCTGCCACACGCGTGGTCTGGTTCCGAGGTTATGTGTCGGTGCGCCAGTCACAGTATTCGCAGCCCGACGAGGTGGTTGTCGAATTCAGTGGCGGTGTAGATGGTGAATTGTGCGACTGCCGTGCTCTTTGTCGTGTTTCTAGGCCTCGGGGTATCATGGGCCCGTGCTGTTTGTGTTTGTCGCGTAGCCGCGCGGGTGATTTCCTTGGTGTAGGATTGCCGAGCGCGTTGGGGTCGATTTTTAATTTTGGACGCCGCTCTCATTCATCGTGCACCAAGTCGCCTCGCCCGCTGCACCAGGAAGCATTGCTGTTGCACAGCACTGAGACCAGGAAGCGGGTGATCAGTGCCAATGGTGCAAGCAGCAGCTCCCCGCGCTGGCAGGTTACACCGAGCAGGGCTCGGCAGCTTTTGCTTCGCTAGCAAGCGAAAATTGCTTGATGCTGGCCAAGTGAGATCTGCCGAGCCGACCCGGACTTTTGCCTGGTTGGCTAAGTCCGGCATTCTCCGTCTGCTGCGCATACTGGGAGACAACGTCTACAGCACAGCCCCCTGTTTTGTTCACTTACACAGTTTGTCTTGTTGTGTGTTGTTGAATGATGGAAACCTGCCTTGGCGGCATGCAACGAAGGAAGTTTTCAATGATTGTGATTTGTAAAAATAGTGCAAGCTGAATGGTATGGCCCTCGTATTATTTTGTCATAGAAATCTATTTCATATATCTGCTGCAGTTAGGTTAGGGTTCATTCTTGATCACTTCATCTGCCTGCTGGCAGTATTCTGTGATAGAGAGTAAAATTCAGCTGAGCATTTAAACCTGTAATGGAAAAGCACCATAGTGTCTCTTTGGTCCCATCCCGGTCCTCAGCGAGTGTCGATTTGGTCCCGTACTAGTCCTCTGGCGAGTGTCGATGAGGTTCCCTACCGGTCCTCGACAAGCGTCATTCTGATCCCTTACCAGTCCCTGGCAAGTGGCGATGGGGTACCATATCAGTGTCCGGCGAGTGGCGATCTGGTCCCGTACCCGTCCTATGCGAGTGTCGATGTGGTTTTCTACTGGTCCTCGGCGAGTGCCGATCTGGTCCTGTATCGGTCCTCGGCGAGTGTCGATCTCGTCTCGTACCAGCCTTCTGCGAGAGTCAATGTGGTACTCTACCGGTCCTCGGCGAGTGTCGAACTGGTCCCGTGACGATGCTCGGCGAGTGTCGATCTGGTCTCGTACCGGTCCTCGGCGAGTGTCGATCTGGTCCCGTGCCAGTCCTCGGCGAGTGTTGATCTGGTCCTGTACCGGTATTCGGACAGATGTGATTCTGATTCCGCACCGACACTCGCCGAAGACCGGTACGGGACCAGATTAACACTCGCCGAGGACCGGTACAGGACCAGAGTACAAGGGCCATATCATTCAGCTTGCACTATTTTCACAAATCACACTCATTGAAAACTTTCTTCATTGCATGCCGCCAAGTCAAGTTTCCATCATTCAACAACACACAACAGAACAAGCTGTGTGAGTAAACAAAACAGCGGGTGGCGCTGTGGACGTCGTTTCACAGTATGCGCAGCAGACGGAGAATGCCGGACCTAGCCAACCAGGCAAAAGTCCGGGTCGGCTCGGCAGATCTCACTTGGCCAGCACCAAGCAATTTTTGCTTGCTAGCGAAGCAAAAGCTGCCGAGCCTCGCTCGGTATAACCTGCCAGGGCGGGGAGTTGCTGCTTGCGCCATCGGCACTGATCACCCGCTTTCTGGTCTCAGCGCTGTGCAATAGCAACGCTTCCTGGTGCAGCGGGCGAGGTGACTTGGTGCACGATGAATGAGAGCGGCGGCCGAAATTGAAAATCGACCCCAACGCTCGGCACTCCTACACCAAGGAAATCACCCGCGCGGCTACGCGACAAACACAAACAGCATGGGCACATGATACCCCGAGGCCTAGGAACACGACAAAGAGCACGGCAGTCGCACAATTCACCATCTACACCGCCACTGAATTCGACAACCACCTCGTCGGGCTGCGAATACTGTGACTGGCGCACCGACACATAACCTCGGAACCAGACCACGTGTGTGGCAGCAAAACAAACTGATCCCTCTGCTGATCCCAAGTGATCCTCGCGCGACTGATCCCTCTGATCCCTTTTCTGATCCATCTGATCACAACAATGTAATAATTTTCAACATCGGCGCAAATTTCCAAATCGACTCGAATGACTCTGAGAAAATTTTGCAAAACTCACAACGCACAGTGTATATATATATATATATATATATATATATATACACTGTGTGCATTTTTGAAGTTACAGAATTAGTTGGTTATCTGAAAGATGATATTGTGAAGAAGAACAATAAGAGCGGAAATGAATGGATGGGGATTATCACTGATGGGAGGTATAAACTGGATTTTGTTTTGATAAAATGTGAGAATGAGATTTGTCCAGTAATAGAACGTGGGAACAAGATAGGACTAATAGGGAATCTGCAAGAGAATGGTGAATTTCAACGATCTATTGACTTGAATTGCGGTGAATTTCGTTCATTATGATTCCATTCTTGATATTTCAACGGGTGACCTATGTTGTACGAGTAAAATATGCTCGTAATATAAAATCATTCCCAGATGAAACAATGGCTTTGGAGGAGTTACTTGTTGCTAACGAAATTCTTGTGAGAAAGGTAACATAAATCAAAAGGGATCATTTCACCATATAGTATGACTCTCAAAATGTGACTTTCATTTATAGGAAGGTGGAGATGGAGACATAGAAAATTAAAGGAGAGTGAGTGGACTTTCAAAAATTATTAGTTTGTATTCATTTTAAAGTTTTTATAAATTGTTTTTATGAATTGGATTCTCTCGATATCAAGAGATTGAATCGAAGAGATTGAGACTGGTTCATTCTCGATCTGATTTTTGATATGGCTTTTTTGATGAGCAATATTTTTCTTATTCACATTTGTAGTTCACTTTATAGTTCATTCAACTTTTGATTTTCTTACAAGTTCTAAAAAAAATTGTTTTGTTTGATACATATCGTTTTCCGTTCATGGTTGAGTGAATATATTCTTCTTGTTGCAATGTCATTGAAAGACTATTCTTTTTTGGAAATGAAATAGTACAGAAAAATTGGATGAGGTGGATTCGAAAAAGAAAATTGAATTCAGTGTACGTCGGTAGAGTTTGGTGGGATTCGGTGGAATTCGGTGGAATAACGGTGGCATAATTGAAAGTTCGGTGGAGTCACATTGGAATTCGGTGGATCGCAGGTGGCAGAACGTGCCACTTTCGTCAAATATCGTAAAAACGTAGGTGAAAAATGGTAATATTAGGGAGAGGAATCTCAGTGGAAGAACAAAGGAATTCAGTGGCAGAATGATGGAATTCAGTGGAATACCTAATGAGTTCAGTGGCTTTCGGTGGGAGTCAGTGGAATTCAGTGGAATTCGCACGAATTCGGTGGAAGGTGGTGGCGCTCGGTGGACCTCGGTGGCCCTTGGTGGCACTCAGTGGAATACAGAGGAATTCGGTGGAATCGCTCAAAAGTTTTCATTTCAACTTTATAATATAGGGAGATATTTCGAGAAATTTGGAATAATTTTTGGAAAATGTTGACATTTTGATTTTCGAAGACACATTAATCGAGATTTGTTCAATAGATTGAGCTATAAATCCTCCCAGCACATCTTTGTGTGGTCCTCCACCACCCACATGAATTTCAGAACGATCACTCGGAGGGATGAGGAGAAACCGTTGACGAAAAAACATAGAATTTATTTCTATGTTCCTACCAATAGACTAGAGTTTGAAAATCATAATCTATTGGTCTACACCGATAGTCACATTTCGCCGTGAGAAAGCATTCTGCTAATATCATTTAGCAGCGTATTTTTATCTCATTTTGGCCAAAATGTGCCATGTGCTTTTTCTTACTCAGGACGGCAGATAAGGTCGGCGACCTTGTACAGTTCTGCAAAAAGAATGAAGGGTTCAGTGAATGAGCAGAACGAATCAGCTTAAGGTTTAAAGTACGTGCAAATACTTCCAGGATGACGTTCGTTGTCACTGTCTCAGTTAATTTTCGGATCGCGCGAGAAAGAAGGAAAATGAATAGAAGTAGCTGCGTCTGCAGAAGAATCCGAGGGCCGGCCGGGCGGTCAGGATCTGAAGTCAGAATCGACGATGTCGTGAACATCTGGGGTGGCAGGCTGAAGAGAGATTTCGTGGGGTAGAAAACGAGCAAATAGCTATTCCGATCCCGTACCAGCAAAATGACTTGATTAACCGACGATGCGCCATCACCGTAACCAACCTCAAGGCCCTAATGTTGTGCCCGGGAAGGATTGCTCTTCCCCCTCTACATCTCACTCGACGAGGGGCAAGTTTTCTTCCTTCGCAGGCTAAGATCTTGTGGCGTGATGAAACCATCCCCAGCTCGCCGCTTCCTCTCGGCAAATCACCTCTTTTATCACTCTCTCTCCACGTAGATATGAGCCGCAGAGCCCAATCTGCTCGCTCGTGTAGATGTGAGATAGCAAAATCGCTTTACTGTTGTCTTGTACAAGGAAGTGTGTGAACGCGACGCTTCGATTTTCACCAGATAAGACACGACACCGTGTGAGATCTTGTCTCGAGTAATCTTGCACTCAGTCTGCTTCGGAGATGACTCTTTTGACGAAACACTCTTGTTTAGGTGCTGAATCGTGCGAAATATCTTTGTTTGGTAACGAAACATTCAAGGTTTTTTTTGGAACGAAACAAAGGTGAGCTGCCAGATACGCACTTTGGTATTTAAATTTTCCTTCCTATAGAAACCAGGCTATCACGACGGTCATCTGTAATTCATGTTGATGTCTAGTCACGTCGAGAAAATCTCTTCGACACTAATACGAAAGATGACAGATTGGAAAAGGCAAGAGTGAGACTATGGCCTGCAGCGAAGAGCGGTTCGAGCATCCGCTTCATCGAATCATGCTTGGATCTCATTACTTTAAGGGTGTTAATTAGCTTGACATAATCACCTCTTTAGGATAGTATCTCAATCATATAATTGAGTTGTATCTTCTGCAATGATGAGATTCTCACATTTTTTTTGTATCATCTATATTTTAGATTGTTTCCTTTAATATGCCAAGCAAACAAAGAGCGAACATTTTTCACTCGCAGCTTGGTTTTTCGAAGCTAGAGGGTAGGAATGAACTTTTGCTTAGCTCATTTCGAAGCTTTATCTATACACAATTCCAAGCGTGGTATTGCAATTTTTACTTCAAATTTGGGCCTTTGAGCAGCATTAACTAAAATATTCCATCTGGACAACTTTACGTTAATCTTTAACCACTTGCATACTTCACGGGAATTCATGATGCTTCGAATGCCATCCAAGAGCTTTGAACTCCGCTTTTGAAAAGTGTTCTATGTCGTTCCTGGTCTGAAACGTCGCTATTTTCTGAAGGAAGATTTCTCATGAAACCATGGCCCATCATTAAGGAACGATGCAAAGGCATACTTATGGTGATATTCCCTTGATTTATCTTATCTCCTTCACTATACTTGACAAAAGAAACCAAGGAAAGTCTTTTTACACCTTCAAAAGTGAGATTTTTTCATCATTCACTAACGATGGGACCATTTTTCAAGGTGAATCTTGGTTAGAAAAACACTCATTCCCCGGACCAGGAACGATCTAGAACAACTCTTGAAAATGAATTCTGAAGCTTTTGAGTAGCTCTCCGAGTTGTCAAGATATTTATTTCGATCCACGTATGGACCGAGCATGAGAAAGAGGTGAGTAATAGTTTATTCCGACCCTCTGTCTCCGAAAAATCGAAGTGAGAAAGAATTATTTATCGGGTGATCTCCAACTCTTGATCGGCAGTGTATTTTTTCTCAGTTTTTTTTTTTTCATTAGCGACTAACAAGAGTACATTTTTTGGTTGTTGAAACAATTATGCGCACGCTAAAGTTTCAACAGAAATAGTGCATTTTTATGGACCGATTGGATTCTAAGTAACGTATTTCGATCACCGCCGCACACAAAGTTGGACGCGTGGGCCCCACCGGTGGGGACCCATCGCAGTGAAGGTGTTAAAGGACGATTACAGATATCACGTCCCCTAAATTATCGAATCATCTACAATACATGTGTTCTTACGCGACCGAGTTACACGGACCACAAGTTCTAAAACAACAAACCCGCATCGAGTCAAAGAAACTATGACAACGACATTAGCATAGTTGAGAGAACTATTATCGTGTAGGAAACTGTTGGGGAATGGAGGCAAACTACGGAGTTGGATGTGTAATTGCTTCGTAGGTTATCCTCGACACAATGGGCGTTTTGGATTATCCGTCGAGATGTTAAAAAATTTTTCAAGCCTTATTGAGCGTTGTGCCTTGTCGCCACTTTTGCGTGTGATAATGATTCATCATCTGTTCTCCAACGCTTGTTCCATTCAATGCAAATTTTGTGACCGCTGGATTGGTGTATTGACAATTTTGTTATGTGATATGAGTCGTGTAAATGCGAGAGGAAAACCTAACGCTTGGGGCGGAGACACCCGAGCGTATTACGCCAAAGCGTCGAGCTACTCGACATAATCGCTCATTGTCGCAAGCGGTTCGGGCATTGTATTGTGCGAGACCGATACACGTTGGTATGAGTATTCGCAGCCCACATCTCGGAAGTGTCAAATTTATGAGCTTCCGGAGCAAGCGGATCGTTTGAGTGTTTTGCGCGCAAGCAACGTCCTCGGAAATGCAGGATTCCCTTGTCACGTGGGTGACCTCTCTATCGCTGCCACTTTTTCACCCTCTCTTCTTTCATCAAAGCTATATAGCCTCGCCCCGTATATTTCGTTTCGCTCATCTCCCGCTCGCTCGGGGCGCGACAATGGCACCGGCACAACCACTTCAGCCAGCCTGGCTTTTGTTCGTTTCCCTCCGCGCTGTGTCGTAGCCGCGAGCCTCAGGCGCTACAGATTTGCAGCCAACACAAGGACCACTGGATACAGAGAATGGGGGGAGGCGGGGGTTGGCAGCGCCAATTCGACCCTTGTTTCTCTCTCTCTCTCTCTCTCTCTCTTTGAGCTTTTTCTCAATTTCACGCTGCAACTTCCTGACTCGCTAGATAGATGCCTTTTTATCTGGTATAGCCGCTTTACCGTCCCGGTTGTGCAGTTCCTGAAATCCAACTCCCAAGCAAGTCGCTGAATTTTTTTTCTTGCTTCCAACTCACGTGTCCGCTCTGATCATTGTTTGCCTTTGTCCCCTTAACTAGTCTCGATTGCTAACCATCAACAAAGCCACCGGCACTCTCTGCAAACGCTAAGACGAATGCCAATTACGGATTTCCTCGACGCACCAAGTTCCTACATATTTACCCACCACATTTCGTACAGATAATTCAGTTAGCGCTTCACTGACTTGAGTCAATTTAATTTTTCATGACATAAACTGAAAATCTCTGATTGCTGAGGAATTTTAGTGATAGTGGATCATCTTCCCATAAAATGATGAATCTCGAGTGATGAACCAGGTAAATTTAATATGGGTCGAGGCATTTATCTGACAAATTCTCAAAATTTGAAGCTGTGATAGTATCCTCCATGAACACTTGATTGTCCATGATCATGAAATTATAAGCCAAAAAGAAACTCGGAGAGATCGAGAGGTTTACGCTTGACCAAAAAATCTGGTCCGATACGTCTGACCAATTCCGACTCTTATCACTTAAAAATCCGCAGCCCGTCGAGATGGGTGAATACTGTTTGAGTAATTTTGTTGCTTATAGTGAGTTTTACAACACGAATACATGCCACTCCGTTTCATCCAGTGAATTCAAATCTGTCTAAAAATTGCAAAATATCAAAGTGGTAGTTTAAGGGATGATGCTATTTGCGACAGATATTCAAGGGCATGCGGTATCCACGCAAAATTAATTTTGTTCTCAAATAGAGAAAAATCTCTTTCGATTTTGGCCAATAAGAAGTTGTCGCACTTTCGCAACGACTCGTCATTTAGCCTGAATTCGAAGAAAATTCGTGTAGTTTGAGAATAAAAATGTTCCTATATTATATCTAGAAGGCACCAGTGGTCCAGCTGTTCCCATTTTTTTGCAATGCTTTGATAATGTGAGCTAAATAGCAAATTGTAGAATACAAGTTAACCAATAAGAATAATACGACTGCTTATCTCAAACTCCATATCACCAAAATTTTTACGTAAATTGTGGATATATAAGACCCCGTCGCCGGGCTACCCGGCAACCGCATACCCTCGAAGTAGTTCCACAGGAATCGTATGAGCTGACTATATTTGTGAATGAATCTTTGCCGAGATAATTGCTGCTTTAAGCAGATGCCGATCTAACAAACCAACTGCTGCACTGATTACCATTGTGGTTTGGAGTACGTCCATGTCAAATTCAAACGGTTTCTGCAGCTATTTTTTTAAAATTCCCATACCATTTTTTTCTACGTGGGGTACCAAAATAAGATGTTTCCTATAGTTTGTAGGTCCAAAAAAATTTTTTTGTCTCAGATAGGCCTACAAGAGTGATTTTACCGAAAAATCAAAAATTGAGACTATCGTACCGTATTTTGCTCGTAACTTTTGATTGCTTTGACCAATTTGGATTTTCCAAAAAGCATTTGAAAGGTGACTTCGAAAGCTATCGATTGACTACTAGTAAAACCTCTCCCAGTTGTTTTTTGAACATCCGAAAGCTGAAATACTCAAAAATCATTGTTTTGCTCATAACTTTTTTGACGTATATTTTGATTTTTTTTATTTCATTTTTTTTCGATTTTTATAGTAATAAACTACCTGCAAAAAAATTTTCAGCCATTATTTTTACTTTTGGGGCCTCCTAGAGCTGTTTAAGTGCGCAAAACTATCTCAAAAACTCGAAAAATGCGTTTTTACCTCGTTCAACTTTCTCGGGGGACCTCGCAACTAATTTCATTGCGTTTGCAAGACTGTTTTACCTTAGAAATGACAGTTTTGAGTATTTTTTTTTGTGTAACAGATGCTCAGATTCGTAGAAATTTATTTCGAAAGCAAATTTTTATTCAATAATTAGCATCTCCTGCGCATGCGTTGTTCTCTACGTCTCTCAAAATGATTCCAATCGATAGCTGGTTCAATTTCCTTCAAAAAAACCTCTTGCTGAAGTCAATTTCATGCAGTAGAACCGGAGCTACAGCTGTCAAACTAAAAAGAAATATCTTAGGTATCAAATCCGTGAGCCTGGAAAAATATTGTCGGTCTCGTCTGCCGGTTGAAGCGTGTATTTCCGCTTCTACTCCATCAAATTAACTTCAACAAGGGGTCATTTTGAAGGAGGTTGAGTCAGCTACCGATTCAAATTAGTTTTGAAGCTCTAAAGTCATTTGCATGCACGAGAAATTCGAATCTAACGAATCATTGCCAGCAATTTTTTCCGACTCTGATCAGACGGTTGTGAAGTTTCTGCGCAGGCAAATGATTTTGGTGCTTCAAAGACGATTCAGATCGGTAGCTGACTCAATTTCCTTCAAAATGACCCCTTGTTGAAGTTAATTTGATGGAGTAGAAGCGGAAATACACGCTTCAACCGGCAGACGAGACCGACAATCTTTCCCCAGGCTCACGGATTTGATACCTAAGACATTTCTTTTTAGTTTGACAGCTGTAGCTCCGGTTCTATGGCATGAAATTGACTTCAGCAAGAGGTTTTTTTGAAGAAAATTGAACCAGCTATCGATTGGGAACATTTTCAGAGACGTAGAAAACAACGCATCCGCAGGAGATGCTAATTATTGAATAAAAATTTGCTTTCGAAATAAATTTCTACGAATCTGAGCATCTGTTACACTAAAAAAATACTCAAAACAGTCATTTCTAAGGTAAAACAGTCTTGCAAACACAATGAAATTAGTTGCGAGGTCCCCCGAGAAAGTTGAACGAGGTAAAAACGCATTTTTCGAGTTTTTGAGATGGTTTTGCGCACTTACCAGGAGAGTGTTTCAGATCCGGGTCACGGATTTGGCTGAAACTCTGGAAATAGTCATCTTTTAGTACCAAAAAACGATACCCAAAGTTATAAACCCTAACGCTCAAGCGTTTTCAAGCTACAGCCAATAACCTATGCATTACAGTATACCTATATATACTATCTTTTAACATAGGCCCATATGGGCAATGCTAAAGTTTTTTGCTGCAGCTCGGAAATGCTTGAGCGTTAGGGTCTATAATTTTGGATATCTTCTTTTGGTACTAAAAGAAGACTATTCCCAGAGTTTCAGCCGAATCCGTGACCCGGATCTGAAACACTCTCCTGGTTAAACAGCTCTAGGAGGCCCCAAAAGTAAAAATAATGGCTGAAAATTTTTTTGCAGGTAGTTTATTACTATAAAAATCGAAAAAAAATGAAATAAAAAAAATCAAAATATACGTCAAAAAAGTTATGAGCCAAACAGTGATTTTTGAGTATTTCAGCTTTCGGATGTTCAAAAAACAACTGGAAGAGGTTTTACTAGTAGTCAATCGATAGCTTTCGAAGTCACCTTTCAAATGCTTTTTGGAAAATCCAAATTGGTCAAAGCAATCAAAAGTTACGAGCAAAATACGGTGGGATAGTCTCAATTTTTGATTTTTCGGTAAAATCACTCTTGTAGGCCTATCTGAGACAAAAAAATTTTTTTGGGCCTACAAACTATAGGAAACATCTTACTTTGGTACCCCACGTCGAAGAAAAATGGTATGGGAATTTTAAAAAAATAGCTGCAGAAACCGTTTGAATTTGACATGGACGTACTCATTGACGCCATACCTTGTGAAGTCGCCCAAAACGTTGACTCACAATTCAAAATTTCACGCTCAGAAGTGAGACTGGATCCTAATAGTGAGACTCCCTTGCGTGGCAATGAGAAAAACTACGAAACAATTTATTAATGGGGAGAGGGGGGGGGGGTAAATACGAACAAGGCTAGAAATTTGAACATGGAATACTCCAGTACTTTTTTGTTCTAAAAATCTCTCTCTCTTCGAAATAGCCAATCGTCTCAGCTCAATTCGGCTAAATCGAGTCCTCTGCCAATTTCGGGTGTGACGAGGCCTAATAGCGCCCTAATATAAATCTCTCTGGTCAGCATCTCGAAAATATATTGCAAGCTCAAATGGAAGACGGTGAGGCTATTAGACGATACGAGTACGGCGCAGGGTGGCGTGGCGAGCGTAGGTCAATCAACGACAAGAGTGGCCACATCACAGGCCAACGACTCTGGTTCCCCCCGAAGCACGCACGCACGCACGTAAGACAGACGGAAATAAGAAATGAGCTTGCGAGCTTGCGGGTAGTTACGACGCTGGCCGTTATTCTCGTGCCTCGCGCATCTTTAGCTCTCGCATGCTCTGCCTCTACGGGATAATTTTGTCGGCCACTCCTGCTGCTGCGGGCGATGTAGCAATTTTTTTTTGCTCCGCGCTCGAGTTCTTGGACCCTCGGCGTACACTCACTCGACTCGGGTTGTACCCCTCATTCTCTGTCTCGGCGAACACGATCTCATTTTATCCTCGCCCGGTCCCTTATACGACGAGGCCGTCTCGTAGCTACGCTGCTGCGGCTACACGGCTATGAGCGAGCCAAAAGAAACACGCTAAAGGGGATGGATGGCTGAGCGACACGAAAGAAAGCCGCAACCATCAGCCGTAGGCCAGACTCTATAGCGAGCGCTCGAGAGACCACACGGCCCTGATAAGGCACGCAAACCTGGCTCCGACCTTTGCCTCTTGAGCATCTGCCTTCCATCACTTTCAGCAACAGCAACACCAGCAGATCTTGAGCTTTAATTTTTCGAGTGAAAATTCACGGTGGCAAGCTTTCGCGAATAATCACGTTCGTCTCGAGGTCTATACTCGCAGCAAGTATGTATCGTTTATACGATCCCCGCAGTTGTCTGCACGCCAACTTGCAATTTCCTCCCTCCGCGCTCTTCTTAGTGGTTATAGCTGTACAACTACTGCTAAATTCACCGTTAGCGATTGACTAGCCAAGAAAACCTTTAATTTTGTCAGATCATCACTTGTCACGCGAACATTGGCAACAAGACGTTAACCGTGAATCTGATCGAGCAGAATCGTACTCATTAGGAAATTTCCTATCCAACACTGACGTCGCAATAGTACATCGACGGCTCCGCACCAGAACGGTATTAGAGCCCATTTCAAATTCCAAAAAAATTTTATATTTTTTTGGAATTTGAAAGGATTGGTATGGATTTGGTATTTTCAAGCTCGTTTTCAAGACTGGGCGATCACGTTTCGGGGAAATTAATTTTGCATCATACTGATGAGTTCCTTATTCGAATGATACCATCGGAATTTTCTGAACAATGATGGCATTAGAATGGTCTTCATGTACCATAACAATTTCTTAAAGATCTAAAATGCACCTCTGCAGTTCTGGTCCGGAGCTGTCCATATCAAACATCGCGACTGTGCATCATAGTCACTCCTCCGAAGCTGCTGCACGAAAATCCTCATCGCAGATCGAAACTAAGTAGAATAGAATAGAATAGAATAGAATAGAATATTTTTTTATTCGCCCGTGGGCAAAAAATATAGAAATGATTTACATAACATGTACATATACTTACAAGATTAATTAATTGCATTTTGGTCAAGGATTTATTATCACAGTCGTGACTAGTCATTCGAAAAAAGTGAAAAGAATGAAAAGAAAAGTGATTTACAAAAATATCATCAGTAACAAGGGCTGGCAGTTGATTATGATAAAATTTGACATGAAAGTTGTGTCATTTGGAGAGATCAGAAATGAAATGAACAAACAAAACAGTGAAAAAGAGAAATTACACATTACTTTCAGAAAGCCCTCAAGGTTGAAAAATTGCCCTATGTCCACATTAATCCTCATAGGGGGGAGGGTTAATAGAAATTCCTTCACTGCCCCTTTGAACAGGGAAACTTCGTTAACTTGCCGGAGTCCTAGAGGGAGGAAATTCCAGAAACGTGCGCATTGACTTTGGAAAGATCTTAATCCATAATCGAGGCGCATTCTCGGAATTTTAAGCTCCTGTGCTCCTGCCTCACCACGCTGAGGGCGCTCGGGTTGGTACCTGGTAAACATCGCAGCGGATCACGGATCACGATTTTTTCCAAAAAGCATCCCTGATCGCAGGTCATAGGTAAGTATTATAAATCCGATAGAACCAGAAGCGAGTAGAAATGGATGCATATGAAGGTGTTGGTGCGTGTGACAGTTATAAGGGTCCGAGCGATCTCTACACGTCTCATTCGTAGGTTTGCGCGAACGATATCGTGGCTTCATCACGATAGAGCAGGAGCAGGCAGCGAGATAATGCGGGCTCGCCCCAACTCCACGCGTGCCAAGCTCCAGAGTGAGAAATCGGCCTTATCTCCCCTCGGATGTACATTACAATTATCGTGTCCCATCGATCATCTCGAGCGTTCCGCAAACGGGAAACATCGATAAATTGCATGCAGCGTGGATCCAACCCTCGGAAGAATAGTGCCACCGCCTATAATAATAGCCTCCGCTATGCTGAGCTCAATGGGACGAAAAAACGAGTGGGCGAGAGAGGGTGGCTGAGGAGATGCTTCACAAAGTAGAGACTAATGGAGCCGTGGCTTGTGGGTTCATCACATATCGTACAGTCTCGCCCAAAGGCATGACCCAGCACGCAACATCATCACTAATCTCGCAGGTACATCATAGAGCGAGCGCTCGTCGGTAGGGTTTTTGAAAATATCTCTCTAGCGTCGTCATAGGATCGGTTTTCTCATACCTCCCTTGAGACCTACTGGGGTTATCTTAGAGACAGGTGCAACCTTGAGTCGAAAACGAAGCTAATCCAAAACAACGCACGCGCTTGCCGTACGACGAAATTTATCGTGGCAACGCTCAGAGTGAGACGAAGACGATTCGCAGAGACACCGAGCGAACATCGGTACAATCGTTATGTTTCTTATCTGTGGTGACGAGCCTCGGTATACCGCGAGTATCGTATATGTATAATATACGTGTAGCATCTGGAGCTCGGCCTCGGCCCACCCCTGCGTATATACAAGGCTCGGGGCGACGATTTGTCAAGTCGCACCTCGGCCGTGTGTCTACATGTGTGTATACGAGCATCGCGTTACACGAGAAGCAGCCTCCCGCAAACGGGCTTACTTTACTCCCTCGCCCTTCAAACGACCCACCGAGAGATAACGACAATGACGAGCTCAGCCAACTAGATATATCTGTCCCGCTGATGGATATCGTGCCATCGCGCTCCCGCGAGCACACCTATATTATATTCCTATATGTACTCCCTGGAATGGATCCGAATACGCACATGCAGAGGGAGATTGCGCAGATGAGCTGACTCGCTCGCGAACCTGTTCCACGTTATACAACACTTGTCCTCGAGATGAGTATGCGATGTATCAAGTTTGATAAAGGGCGAAAGTGTCAAATTTAATCCGAAGCAATTCTGTGAGAACAGAATTATCTTCAACGATTCAGGTGAACTTGAGAACTCTGCCGTTCGTGTGAACTTGCAGACTGTTATAGCTATTAATTTTCGCTACCAATCATCTATTTCAAAGCGCTTACGAATACATACACATGCGTATGTTTGCAAGCCATTCCTTATACAAAATACGAGTAAATGGGCAAGGTAATAATCATGAAAGTGAAGAAAATGTGAATGGGACTGAAGAATCAAATTTGGCAAGTCCACTCCAGAGTTCAGTTTCCATGTGTACCTACTGTTTTTATATTGAAGCAGGAGTTCAATGGTGAAATCGAATTTGATCGACGTACAAGCCCCGTGAAAATTTACGAATCACGATTTTTTCCAAAAAGCATCCCTGATTTTGACTGCGCGTTCTGTCAAATCTACAGGATACGCTTATACATCGTGGCTCAAACGACCATCGTCCGAACAGGCTTCCGTAATTGAGCAAGAGGCCTTAAAGGAATCATCGAATACAGGGGAAGTCTGCATAAGGACTTTTCAAAGAGTGCATGATTATTTGGTCGTAAAGCTTTCAGATCGAGAATACGGTTCCGATGTCGTCCGATGTCGATCCTGATTTCAGCCTAATTTCTATCACGAAGTTGACTTGGAGTTAATTTTTGATGCTGGTGCTGAAATTTCTATTCTCGAACCGGATCGTGAAAAATCTCACGACCATCGTAAGTACGATCTTCCGGGATAAATCAGAGCGTGACATGCAGCTCGGCCACTACAAATAAAAAGAAAGGCCGGATCTTGCCAAGAATGTATTGAACTCGTCAACGAAGAGATAGGGGAGTTTTCAATTGAGGATTCTATATATTTTACCAGTTGTGCTTGAATTAATGTGTGAGAAAGAAATTGCAGGATTTGTCTCAAAATCAGTGCCGTCGAAATGGGTAATTTTGGTACCTTTTCGATATTTTCTATTTTGTTTGGCTCGGCATTTCAACATACATTGACAGAGTCCACTTCTATTGGTAGTCAATCGAAAGCTTGAAATCTCAGCCTCGGTCTCAGGTTTCGATTAATGGGTTGCAAAATGATGATTCGACGTCCACTCGGGAGCAAGCTGAACTGTCCAAGCTTGACATCGCGCTATCTCACTCGCACTCGTGGATCGAGGTAGATAAAAATAGAGACAAAAAGATCGTGAAGTAAGCTGTTGGTGGGTAGTTCAGCTTGCTCCCCAGTGTCCCTAGCCAAAGTGGTAGCAATTTTGTAAGTGTACCAAAGTCAAACCTCGATAGGGCATTTTGGTACACTTACAAAATATTTCAATTCTACTCACCATCATGTGAGTGAGTTAATTTTAATCGTTAATTTGAAACATTTTAAGACCACATAGACCATCACTCGACTCGAGATGAGTTGGAAATAAGCGTTCATACGGAATTGAACCAAATTCATCCCTCCCGTAAGGCTTCTTACGTAGAATGGGGTAACTTTGGTACACTTTTTTATGGTTTTTCCCCGATTTTGCATTCGTTGAAATTCCTAATGCTGTAAATGCCTCAATGTAACGACGGTTTCTTCAATATGGTGATATATGTGGTTGAAATGTGGCATTATTCGTTCGTAGATAGTTTCAGAACACTTGTTGCCAGGTACACTAACTGGACCATCCAGGTATCGCTGCTAAATCAGCCTTTTCGGAAAAAGCTTCAATAAACGAGTACAATCATCAACATGGGATCTACGGTGGATTAACACATTGTTTATGTGTCTGCCGAGAAGGGAGGATAGGTTTCAGAGCGATAGAATCATTTACCTCACCGAACGCAGCTCTGAAAGTCATTTTTCAGGGGTATACCAAAGTTACCCAATTTGACGGTATGTTCTTTATTCCCAATCAAGGGGGGGGGGGTGATTCGATAGGCATAACCATATTTTTCTAGCTAAAGCATGAGTGTACGGACGATCCTATCTGCACAACAAGAACTTTTTCGATGGTCGCTTATAATACTGCGTAACAAAATTCAAGGAGTGCACTGGCCAACAAACAGCACCTGATCCAGACACGCAATGAAATCGATTCAAAGAATCCTTGAGTTCAGCTCTCACGTGGCTCTGTGCTCCGACTCTATTCCCCTTGCTTCGCTCAGCCCCCACACGTCCAACGCGCTCCGGGTGGAATTGCCCCCGTATAACAATCTCTGAATCCATCTTTCGGTTCTCGTTGCCTTAGCAACGCGACGCGGCATGGTTATTTATTCACGACGATTCGCCTTCGGGTTATACTCGTGCTCTCCGTACTCGGCAAAGGCCTCGCAGGCTCACATTTGCTTCATCGTAAAGTAGACACCTTGCGTTTTCTTCTTCCAATGCTAGAGTCAAATTCGGTCAGCTCAAATCATCTGAGCGTTTGATAAATGACAGAGTGAAAGGTCAAGAAAAGCCTATTAAGAAGATTGGGTGATGTGATCACACTTATCAAAGATTGCCTTCGACTGTTGACCAATTAAATCAAATGATGATTAGGACAACGTCTTAGTTTAAGGTTCACAACATATATTCCCGTAGACTAGTTCATTGTCAGGGAAGAATATTTAAAAATACAATGGTTTGTCTTGATACCTTACGAACATATTTCAAAATGAACTATCAGATTAAATACATCATTATTAGAGTAATTGGCAGATGCATACGTTGCAAAATCATTTCATCGAAAAAAACCAGAGCAGGAGAGTATCTTGAATCTCGTCTCATCATTGATACGACTGGAATCTTACACTTCATGATTTTCTTACACTTCATTTCTTTCGATCAAGGGAACTCTTCTGGTACACGAATGATATAAATTGTTTAATAAAACTCAACTCATCTGCTCCATTCAACGTGACAAGTCTGCTTGGGAGTGTTCGTGAGTCTGAGATACTTTTTCCTTATTCGCATGGTTAGAACGGTATGCAGCAACAGGAATCATCATTTTCCTCTGAGGACCTAGGGTAACTATTTGGGATTGAAAGAAACTAGTTCCATCGAAAGACTACCGTATGTCACAGACAGCGCAGGGACAAGGCAGAAGTTTGAATTGTGATGACTCTAGCACCACCTAAACCAAAAATTCTCAAAACTTGAAAATTGACCTTAAACTGATCTGGTCCTCTATGTAACTAAAAGAATCATCGAGTCTGAATATGTCACCAAGAACCTTTCCCTCCATGCAAACGCAATACAATAGATCTTCATGCCCACATGTTTGGAAGATCTGCACATGAAAAGGATAAAATATCATTTGCTGATCATCCATCTATCCGTTGAGTGGTGACTGGTGTTCAAGTATACACAAATCGATAATGTTGACGGAAGTGTGAAGAATATCCGGAGAAGCCGCTAATTAAATGCTCATTGAAATAAGTCCTTACAAGGCATGTGTAGCGCTAAAGGTTAGCGATGATCCGCTTTGTGTTTCCGCGTGTCGCGGTAGGCGCAAAGAGCCTCGTAATCTCTAAATCCGATTATTCGCCTCATCGGCAGACAACAAGAGCCGCCACCCCTCGTGAGACCCGCTGCGGATACTTGCCTGCCCGTGCACTTACTGGCGCTTTTTTACGGTTCTGATGCTTGTAATTTTTATGTGCCCAGCAAGCTGGGTCATTCGACACTCGAATCATGTTTCCTTTTTTGAAATACATTCGGCTTTCACTCGAAAAATGTGATCTAGAAACATCTCCTGCAAAAATTATCTCATCTATCAATTTTCGGAATCGATTATGGATTCTGGACAATTTTCAAACAAGATTGATCACTGGAATTGTGAAAGCTATATTTAGTTTTTTGGCTTTGCATACAATAAATTCTATCTCTTGAATAAACTATGTATTAGTCAAAATAGTTCTTCTCAGAGCCATAAATAGTCATGATTATTTGTGAATATTTACGAATGGCGATATTAATAGAATTTGAGTTCCACTTGCACAAAGAATCAGAGAGGAAAGGAATTTTGGACAATTGTACTCACACAAAGGATGGAATATGTCATTGATGCTCTCAGCTATTGAATAAGTGATTTGTATGGCCATTTCAAAGTTCCCAAAACAATTCAAGATCGATGCAAATGATACCATTCATGACATAAATGGTGAATAAGAATAGATGAGACGGTAATCGAATACAAAATTATTATTCGCTGCGATCGATTCAGCTCATTGTATTCTGAAATGCTCATTTCTAATTACTTGGAGGTTTCGATAAAATTACAGCCTATTAAAAGATTCATTATGAAAACAGGACAATGGTTTCCTAAAGTGAATAGAACGGTACCCTATTCTGAATCTACATCGAACCCGAAATGTTTGTCGAATTCAACTTTTCTCGTGATGTACTGTGAAACGGGGTCATTCGAACCCAGTTCCGACCTTTTAACTAACATAACTTTGACTAGGATGGGGCTACAAGGGCTTTCAGAAGCAGAAAATCTGGATCTTGATTTCGGAAATGAAATGTTTAGTTCAGAATCTAGATCGAACTCAGTGGGCTTGAGCAATTGGGAAACTTAGGGTGGACCATGATTACTCGCATCAGTAGGAAAATATAACGTAGCATACTAGTACTATGCTACGTTACCTTTTCTCCCAGTAGGTCCCACAAGTATCTTGTATGCAGTTTGTTCGGTAATTCACACAAGGGAAACGAGATTCTAACAATATGGATAGACCTTCGGTTCCTGTAAAATTTACTTGAGAACTTTGCCAGAATCATAAGCTTGTCCCTGAGGTATTTCAACGTGCGCAGCTCATGCCATAATCAGCCCACATATCAATTTGATACATAATCAAATAGATTTCATTCCTCTACTGAGAAACTCCCGACATGAAAAATTGCTGCGATCGGCTCTATCTGAGGGACAGGATTGAGTTTCATCAGAAAGTGTAGTATCCGCAGCAAACTCCAAAGATGCAACATCAAATTTTAGTGATCCCGCAATAAAATATCTATTCCGTCACACAGGTACCAAAAATTGGCGCGTGGCAAAAATTAGTGCTCAAGAACTAAAATTTAGTGTCAGCCGCTACAATCACTCAAACGTAGCAAACAGAGGGTACCATTTGTCATTGACGCCACCAGATGGATCCGAAGCGCTCGCGGCTTGTTCTGAGACTCTATAACAGCCCTTTCGAATCAAATTTTGAGTTCAATGAACATATTAGAATTCCCCTTCAATTTTAGAATGATAAATTGAGCGATAACGCATGTTAGTACATCTAAGGAAAACACATCCATATTCAGAAAAACTCGTAAATGACGTGTTTAATCTTTCTCGCAAGCGGTCAAATGTAAACTCGTTTGTATATATCGAGGTATATGTATATATAAGTTCCAAAATTTGGACATAAGCGAATACCACATATAGTGAGAGTGTGGTAGGAGCTAAGTAACATATATCTGTTAATATATAGCGGCATAAGTATCATTTATAATATGAGTATATCATTATATTGTAATATATGTACACTTGCCGGACAAAATATCTGAACAATTCCGAAAAAGCTTTTTTATTCCTGAGCTTTTGTTTGGAATCTTGGGATTAGGTTTCGATTCTGATGGTTTAAAGACACAACTACGATGATCATGTCACCACAAACGGTTTGATTTGGATTGAAACAGCAGCTTAAGGACAAAAAGCTTTTTCAGATTTATTCAGATATTTTGTCCGGCGAGTGTACATATTGTATCCACGTTGCAGCCGATTGTGTCCTGTTTATCGATCGATTGCTATTTAGTTTTGTTCGTTTATGTTGCAAAGTTAGTTTGCCCGTGCCCTGGTAGAAATATCAGCGTAGCAGTACTGCCCACTCAGTATTACGGTCGTTACCTACGACCGTATTACGGCCGGAGATTACGGCGGGATTACGGCCGTAGCCTACTGCGCAGTAGCCTACGCCGGGATTACGGCCGTAGCCTACTGTGGAAATACTGTCCAAATCTCAAATAATCTAGCCGACCTGGAGCTAAAAATGATCCACAACTAATGAATCGACTTGGATAATCTGCTGTTTTGATTGAAGATTAGAAAGTTTGGAAAGACTTCTTAGAGATCTGTACTCGTTTCAATGAAATGTAATCATTTGTGATGACGCGATATTCCTTTCTGTAAAAGTGCTTAGTGAAAAAAATCAGCTGGTCGATCTAACAAATTGAGATATGAGAGGCATATTTTTAGATTGTGATGAATCAATCATTCTTTTTCAAAACAAATTTTGTATGTTATTACTTGATGTACTGAGTGATATCAAGTTGTGGAGAGAGGTGTCCATTATGCAAGGCTCCGCATTCAGTAACCTCTCTATGTCCTCTGGATCTGCATGATGGTTCCAATTCTGGTTAGGCTCACTCTTTGTACTTTATGTATATTTTCATTATGAGTCATTTTTGGTCCTTTGTTACAATAATGAAGCACTGGAACGCTTGGTTCACAAGCTGACTTGGAAATTTGTAAGAAATATTCCAATATACAGTAGAGTCACTGAGAAAGCTAATGTCATCAGTGCGTTGAGCATCACTTTGTTTTTCGACTGAGCCAACTGAGTTCTGTACAAGCCTATCAGCACTCTGTTTCTCTCTCAGTGTTGTTTTGATCAGTTTTAAATTCACTAGATTCATATGTTTTTTGTACCAAATCAAGTTTTAATGAATTAGTTCCAAGGGCAGTTCTACTTTGGCGGCAGACTTTTGAATATTCCAAGTTATCATCAGCAGCTTCTTGTAATACACCACATAGTTTAAAACCTTGCGTGAGACATCTTTTTCCAATTCACATTTTGATGGATTGGTTCCAAGTGCGAGCCTTTGATTGGAGACATTTGAACATTCATCCAAGCAATCAGCAATAACAGCCTCTTCCAAAACACCAATTGTGTTGGAATCTTGTGAGATATCTTCTCGATTCTCAATTGTACAGGTTCCATTATCCCTACTATTGACTGTAATCTTTAATTAACATTTGTTTATATCACTATTATGCTCACGCTCAGAAACAATGATCTCACCCAATGAGATTTTGGATGTAGATCTCAACAAACTTTTATCTGATATGGCATCACACTCAATTTTATTTCCTGTTGATGTTTGCTCTTGAGCTATTTCTTTCAACTATTCACTGCAAAATTCATTTGTAAATTCATCTTTTGAATCAATTGCACCATCACTCAGCACAGAAATTCCATCGATAGACAAGCCCATGGTGGAAAGGAGATGCAATTTTCCTCAAAATCACTCATGATAGTACATTAATCATCATCAGTGCAATATTAGTTATGCAATGAAATGTGTACAGTTGAAAATGTTGACTAAACTATCAATTCAGCAAACAAGAATAGATATCCTCAGTACAGCAAATGTTGGTGTATTACTGAATCAGCTGTGATCAGCTGATCAGGTTAGAGTAGAGGCAGGCAGGTAGGCTGGCCTGGCAGGCTTTTTTGTGCCTTGTGTATGCGGATAATGGGTACATGGCTATATGCTATATCTATATACTTCGATCGATGAGTTCAAAACGAGATTGAAATAAGTAAGAGTTAAAAAGAATTTTTAAGATACGCTTTTATTAACTGCATCAAGAAACGTTGTAAAATTTGACATGGTGCAACGGAGAAAAACTTCTGAACTGAGAAGACTTCAAGAAAAAATTGCTCAATGCACAACACAGTTTGAGTATAGTTCAACTATACCTATAGCGAAGATGCGCGCGCTGTTGGGTGGCGAATATAATGGTTATCCATCGTATTTAAATGTGGCGCCATCATCCAGTCGCGAGTTACACTGATGATTAGGGAGGGTAGAGAGACCCTCCGTACTCATGATTAAATGCAGAGCAGACGATAGACATGCATAGACAAGCATTACACCACATTGCACGGATGGTTGACGCGAGGTATAGATTCGTTAATTGATGCGATGAGTAGGCAGTCTTTTCCGGTGGGCAATCTCGCACACGTACTAATGTCACTAGATCATCTGCTGAACCGGAAGGTGGAATAGGGTGACAAAACGAGAATCTAGGGGGGAGCAAACCAGAGCTCGGTGAAGTGGAATAAAAGCGTATAAAAAGATGTACTGCCTCGAAAATGTGAGTTCAAACACCAATGTCCATTGCGTTCTATAATATAAGTATACTATTCTATGGCAAGGCCAGAAGTTTAATAATTATTGGATTCTGAATTCGTGGATTTTCACTTATCTAATGCGGCACACTCAATACACATTCCAGATGTTTTCATCGTGAGCACATCCGGAAAAAATGGGAAAATTCATTCGACATATAGGTTAACTGCAAACATTTATAAACATGTGAGACAGTATTTCAGCAGTAGACTACGGCCGTAATCCTGGCGTAGCGTACTGGGCAGTAGGCTACGGCGGGATTACGGCCGTAATATGCTCAGTATTACGACCATAGCCTACGACCGTATTACGGCCGGTTATTTAAACCGTGTGTCTGATATTGTGAGGAGGAGTGTAACAATTTCGGGCCTCGTCCGGGATTGAAGATTCAAAAGAAGAATGAGGACCAGCAAGACCGACTACTCGCTGCCAGAGGATCGTTCGGATGCAGGGTTGGTATCGTATTTTGTACCCATTCATATTCCCAATTCCGATGTTGCCTCAGGATTTCGTGGTTTCTCAGGTGAGCACATCCGCGCTACACTGTGACATCGTGGGGGACCTCACGGCGCGGCCCAACGTTACGGCGATGGTGAATACGAGGACGGCGCGCGTGACCGGAGAGATGTTGACCGACGACGCTCCGACTGCCGCTGTTGCAAACGAGGATGGAGCTGTTTAGATGTGGAAGCCGAGAAAGCTCACGTGCAGTTTGAAATGTCAACACCACCAGCGGAGAGGCTACATCATCCGACAATGATACACTCATCGATGCTGCAATCGGAAGTGCTGGGATCGTCGCTGCTGGAGCTGTTCATGCTGCGTAGAGAGATGCTGCAACCGGCAACGCAATCGACGATACTGCGAGTGGACACGCTTCATCGAGAGCTGCGGCGTCTCGTCATGCTGCCCTTGGAAATACGTCACTCGGTGGAGTTCGTCGCGTCAACGTAGAGCCTGCCCATGGTTCTGAGGTGCAGCATTTTGCCGACGAACTACGTCAGTGCAGCCGGGACGTGATCGCTGAGAGGCAAGATTTTGAAGAGAGTCAACGAATATGGGCTGAAGAGCGGCGATTGCTTCAGGATCAAGTTCAACATTACGAACAGCTGAGTCAAAATCCAATTCCTAACATTTCACTGAACACGACCAATATACCCACACACAACACTGTTACTGAGACTTTTGAGGCATTGAAACTAAAACGAGATGTATACAACGGCGAAACACCTTTGCGTGGATACATTAATCAGTTTACACTTGTGGCTCTTGCTAATGGGTGGAATAACAGGTCGAAAGGAATTATGCTTGCTTCTTGTTTGCGCGGGAAACCCGAATCTGTTTTGAACAATGTTGGCTTGAGTACCATATGTTTTGATTCTTTACATTCGAGTTTAGACTTGCGGTTTGGTGACTCTCATTTACAGGCCATAAACTTTTCCCTCTTCCAAAATCGAAAACAGAAATTCGATGAAGATTTTCCATCTCTTATAGTTGACATTTGTAGGTTAACTCGGGACATTTTCAAATGTTCTCCTTTAGAAGAACAGGACCGCATTGTTTGTTCGAAATTTGTTTTCGCTATTAACGAGATAACGAATCGAGGAATGCTACAATTTGAGGGCATATGTTCGATAAATAAAGCTATGTCTTGTGCGATGGAGATGAGAGTAGTAAGGGACCAGAATCAGAAAGAGTATATTACTAGGAATTGAGAAAACACAAGTCGGTTTGACTCAACCCGTACACCACATGAAAAACAGGATTCGAACAACAGTACACAACATAGACAACTTCCTACATGCTGGACTAGCGGTGTTGAAGGACACATCTGTTCTAGTGCCGGAAGAACTTGAACGGAAACAACGGAGCGTCAAGTTGAACGAGGCAAGCTTGACTGCTCACCAAGGCCTCGCGATCGATTCTGAGAATTCAAACAATGACAGAATGAGAAAAATCTCCAGGAACTCAAATAATGTTGGCTATTATATGGGTTTATTAGATGGCTCAGAATGTAATTTCAAGATTGATTCTGGTTCTGACGTCTCCGTTGTTAATTCAAGATACTAAACGGCCAACAAAAAGAAAGTTCCTGCTGATTTTTCGACTCTGAGATATCCAACTGGAGACCTATCTGTAAGATTTCTATTTGGGTTGAAGTGGGTAATTATAACTAGAAATGATGACTGCATCCTCGGTACGGATTTTTTCTGTAGAACAGGTGTCATGACAGCAATAGATGAGGCCATTCATGGTGTATCATTAATTGTTGATGAGTCACGCGATTCTGATCTCGCAGGAACTATTATCGGTAAAATTTTATCCGAAACACCTCAAGTTAGTCGTATACTAAAAGATTCAGACACATTGTCGGATTTTCTTTTGAAAGTATTTGAACGAGATTCAGTAGGAATGACTTTGGACGAGGAAGGCCAGTTCTATTGATTCTTGTTAGAGCATGAAAGTCAGTTTTCTTACGGAGAAGAGACGGGTAGGTCTGACTTACGTGAACACGCGATAGAAGTGTCAGATTCGTGACCTATCAAACAACAAATCCGTAAAATTCCTGTACATTTGAAGAAAAAAGTCGGATTAGGCATTGTAAAAACGAAAAAGCAAGGGGCTTATAAGTAAATCGAAAAGTTCCTGGTGTTCACCAGTGGTGATCAAAATCAAGAAAGACGGTTCGATTAGGTTTTGTGTAGATTATCAAAGAATAAATGCTGTGACAATAGAAGACTCGTACCCATTGCCTAAAATTGATGAAATTCTGTACCAACTAAAAGGGAATTCTTGGTTGTCGACTCTTGATTTGAAATCAGGCTATTGGCGAATTCGCATAAGTCCGGAAGATAAAGCAAAAACTGATTTTTCTATAGGCAATGGATCATGGGAATTCGAAGTCATGGCTTTTGGTCTGTGTAACGCTGCTGCAACCTTTGAAAGATTGATGGAAGGAGTGTTAGCTAAGTTAATCAACGTCATCTGCATGGTGTACCTAGATGATGTAATCGTCAAAGCAGAAACATTTGGAGAAATAATTGAAAACTTGAGGTTGATTTTCTCTAGATCCGAATTGGCTAATTTAGAGTTACATGCAAAGAAATGTCATTTTTTTAAACGTGAAGCAGTGAAATTAGGACATATCATTTCAGCGGACGGAGTGAGAGCAGATCCCGAGGAAATCTCTAATATTGTGAACTGGCCAATTCCACGAAACAAGAAACAAATCTTATACGTCCATACGTAGAAACAGCGTGTTTCTAGGCCTCCTCGATATTCGAGGAGGCCTGGAAACAAGCTGTTTCTGCGTACAGACGTATAAAACTGCATACGCGTCTCGTGCGGAAAAAATGTTTCCAGCACTCGACGCGTAATGTACTATTGAGCTTCCTCGGCCTGGCGTCTTACTATAGAAAATTTGTCTTTCATTTTTCAACTATTGCAAAGCCACTATACTTATTGACAGGTCAATCATCAGTATTTTCGTGGACTCTCGAATGCCAGGAGGCGTTCGACAGATCGGAGCTCGGTCTAACTTCTGCTCGTAATTTAGCTTACCCTGATCTACATACAGAATTTATTCTGGATGGTGATGCTTTAGGACACGGGATGGGTGCGGTACTGTCTCCAATACAGGATGGGAAAGAACGAGTTATAAGTTATTTTAGTAAAGTTCAGCAAGTCAGAGAGAAATTATTGTGTAACCCGACGTGAGCTGTTGGCTGTGGTAGAGTCGGTCAAGAATTTCTCACATTATTTGATTGGTGAGAAATTCACAGTGAGGACTGATCATATTGCACTTAAATGGCTATTATCTTTCAAGAACCTCGACGGCCAAGTTGCTAGGTGGGTTGGTGAACTGAGTGAGTACGATTTCGAGATAATCCTCAAGAAAGGAACTTCTCATGGGAACGCAGATTCACTCTCTACGAGACCTTGTGAAGACTTATCGTGTAAATATTGCCAAAATATAGAAGTAAGATACAATCAACATTACAATATAGACCACATTCAGTTGTCCAGCATTGGTGAATGAGAATGGGTACGTGCTCAACAAGAAGATGGAACAATTTTGAAATTGATTGAATATAAGAAAATGGATAAGAAACCAGAACGGGAAGAAATTTCATCGGAAAATTCAAGTCTGAACTTTTACATTCAGCAATGGGACTCATTGGTTTTGAAAGATAATCTGATTCACAAACGTTGGGATTCTACTGATCTTGACTCGTTTCGTGTCCTATTAGTTGTTCCAAAATCAAAAATTTCTGTTATTCTAAAAGGAGCCCATGCCTCCCTTGCTGGGGGTCATTTTGGATTGAATAAAACTTTAGCTAAGATCAGGCGATTATTCCTTCAGGATCGTTGTCGGAAGGATGTCAAGTACTATTGCAACACATATGATGAAGGAAAGGGCCTCCAGGTAAGGGGCGTTGCCATTTAACTATTTATAATTTTGGTGCACCTTGCGAAAGACTTCTAATCGATGTTCTCGGCCCATTTCCGCTATCGACATCGGGCAATAAAAATTTATTAGTTGTAATAGATTGCTCAACGAGGTGGCCTTGGATAGTTGCATTAACAAACATAAGAGCTAAGACAGTTGCGAACACTTTGATCAATCATGTTATACCAGAATCAGGAGTTCCTTTAGAAATCCATACAGATCAAGGTCGAAATTTTGGGTCAGCCCTATTTAAGGAATTAACTCAACAGTTGAGTATCTTCAAAACTAGGACCATACCGTTACACCCACAGTCTGATAGAATAGTAGAGCGACTAAACAGGACCATTCTACAGTACCTCTCATTGTTTGTTACAAAAAATAAAAAAGACTCGGACAAACTGGTTCCTTTCTTTTTGTTGGCTTTCTGATCATCACAGAATGAGAGTACAGGATTCACACCTGCCGAATGAGCATCTCCGTCAAGGAGATGCTCATTGACGAGGTCATCGAAGCGGCCTCCTCACCGTACTGCTCTCATTGTCCTGATCCGCAAACATGGTGGCTCATATCGATTCTGCGTGGACTTCCGGGGCATCAACAGCATCACCGAGGATGCAGGCCAGCCTAACCCGGTCATCCACGAGGTACTCAAGAAGATTGGCTCGGCCAAGTACTACTCAACCATCGATCTGCGCAAGTGCTATTGGCAGATCCCCCTGACCCGACGGTCAGAGGCAGGTCGTCTCCCATACTTCCGCCAAATTGGCGGCGGGCGAGGCCAGCTACCACTCCAACGAGAAGGAGTGCCTCGCCGTGATCTGGGCAATCCGTGAGTATCGGCATCTTCTGAAAAATAATAAATTCATTCTGCGAACAGATAACAGCGCACTCACCTGGCTCGAATGGGTCAAAGACGAACGAAGCAAGCTCGCCCGGTGGGCCATGCTGTTCAAACGATTCAGCTGCGACGTCCAGCACATCCCAGGCCAGGAGTACCAGCTACCGGACGCTCTGTCCAAGCATCCGGACAAGGAGTCACACGTGAAGTGGCCTCACGACGACGAAGCTCTGTCACCACTCGCCATAGGCGAGGCCGTTATCGTCGCGCACATAGACTGCAACGAATTTGAGGACATTGTCCGCCAAGCGCAAGACGACGCCGAGCAGCTGCCTCGAGGCCCCGAATGGACCTGGTAAGACGGGCTGCTGCATTTTGTACAAGAACCCTCGCACTCCCGAATCTATGTCTCCAAGTCCGCTCGGGAGGCCGTGGTGGCATTTCACCATGACCACCCACTGGCCGGTCTTACGGGGGCGGCCGAGACTCTACGCACAGCTAGAGACTTCTACTACTGGCCGAGCCTACGCAACGACGTGCAGCAGCATGTGAGGGTCTGTCCAGACTGTTGCGCTACCAAGGCATCGAGGCCGACCACACACAGGGTGGAGACCTCCAGGGAACCTCGTCGACCATGGGAGAACGTCGCCCTGGACCTCATGAGCCCGTATCCTTGCTCAACTCGTGGTAAGAAATTCATATTCTAGGTCACCGATTTGTTCTCCAGATAGACCGAAGCCTTCCCGATAGCAAACTCGACCACGGACACCATTGCTCGGACGCTGGAGGATGAGTTCTTTCAAAATCGGGGGTATCCAAAAACCCCGTTGGCCGATAACGCACCGAAATTCAGAAGTACCAAACGGGCCAAGTGGTGCGATCAATGGCAGACAAAACCGTTGTCCACCCCGGCGTACATGCCGAGGGCAAACTCGACGAAACGACGCAGCCAGGAGCTCAAGAAGGGACTTCGGCTACACTCGCGCAACCAGCGTAACCAGAAAGGTGGGGACATCCAGCTTCCGAAGATGGTCTTCGCCTTGCACCAGCCACACCCGGATGAGGTGCGGCCACCAGAAGAGTCCCGCGTCCAGGGATAGAAGCGGAGACGAGGTCGCCCAACACTATTTGAAGCAGCCATAGAGCGAAGGCTCGCATATCCACCGCGCACCGAGAGGTACGCATTACGTCCACGTTGGAGCAATCCAGAAGATGTGTGACCAGTGTAGATTTAAACAAGAACGCGCTCCAGGTAAACTAAGCGACATGTATATATCCATATCATATCAATATCCAATCATGTATCCACAAGAATTAGCTTATAATCAATAAAATAACGTAGTAGCCGACTAGGGTAGTATGAATTGAATAAACAAACTGTAACGGCAGGAATAAAGTCTTTCATCCGGGCGCTTGACGTGCGCAGCTCATGCCATGATCAGTCCACATATCAATTTGATACATAATTAAATAGACTTCATTCCTACTCAAGCTTGTTTCCGCGTAAGTGTGAGTCATGCGGCATCCGCGCTTTTGGCGGATGCCCAGGGGTGAGTCATCCGATGGCCATCCGCCTAATTACCGGATGTACACGTCGCGTCCGCAGAATCCATGGGTTCTGCGGGTGACTATCGGGTAATACAGGGACCATCGAAGGAATTTCAATTCCAAAAGGTCTCCCGAATCAACGGCGTAGCCGGGACCACCTTGTTTTACGGTACTTGAGAAATCATCTGAATTATCTAAGAGGATAATCATAGAGATTTTAAGTGTTGAGGGCTAATCTCCTGGGATTTGTATTTTTTCATTACTAAACAATTGTGCAGAATACCGTACAATCTTTTCAAGACCATGTAAACTAAATCTTACTCAAATGACTGGTTTTCAGTATGTTCACTGCAATTAGTCCCACTCGGCAAACCATCGCACGTGAAGCAGGATCCGTCGCAAAGGATGTGTGAAATGGAATGGATAACAAAATATTACACTACAACACTCCTCGTACGAAATTGACCGTTGACCGAAGTTTTTCAATTTCCCAATTCGCCACTCGGAGAAGAAAATTTTGGCCTCTCGGCCATGCGTTTTGCCGTATCAGAACAGTGTTTTGCCAGCAGGACAATGCCGATTTTGTGTTATTGCATCGAGCCATTGGATCGGTTCGGCAGTCTGGTGAATTACTGACACAATAAATAAATACAGCCCGTATATTCCAAATGACCTGATACTCGATCGAAACACAGTCACATTATGACTATTTTACCACAAAAGCGATCCAACTTCTGTTCACTAGGGGAGTGTTTCACATCCGAGTCACGGTTACGACTGAAACTCTGTTAACGGTCTTTGTTCAGCACCCAAGAAGGATATTCAAAATTGTAGACTCTATAGCTGAAGCGATACCGAGCTACAGCTATGGATATTAGCGTTGCAGCTATACCTATTTGTATAATTTTCAATAAGGGCCTATATGGCCAATCCCAATGTTTCCGGACGTATCTCAGAAACGCTTGAGCGTTAGGGTCTATAATTTTGGGTACCCTCTTCTGGTGCTAACAGAAAACTACTTCCAGACTTTCATCCAAATCCGTGAACCGGATCTGAAACACTCTCGTGGTCAGTGTGATACCGGTAATGGAATCACTATAATATCTAGAGATTTTTTGAGGTTATCCATACAGATTGCTGCAATAACAGAACCATTTTGCTGTGGTGACAATCCAGTTTTGGTCTGACGGCAGTACCACTGGATACAGTCGTTTCCACAGATAAAAAGCTTTGGGTTAACCAAAGTACTCCAGGTAAGTAATAGGTTAACTTTTGGGTTGTCCCAAAGTTACCTCAGTTGATGGTGGTCTTTTTTTGCACCAGAAGAGGATATTCAGAATTATAGACCCTAACGCTCAAGCGTTTCCGAGCTACATCTTTGGGCAATAGCATCGTCCATATATGGGCTCATGTTAAAAATTATCCATATAGGTATACCTGCAACGCTAATGTCCTTGGCTGTAGTTCGGCAACGCTTGAGCGTAAGGGTCCATAATTTTGGGTTCCATCTTTTGGCCCTAAAAAAAAGTTATTTCCAAAGTTTCAGCTAAATCCGTGACCCGGATCTAAAATATTCTCTTTGTAAGACACAAATAGTACTTTGAAACAAAAATCATCGTCGAGTACTTCATGCGTTTGCTCACAATTTTGAGTCGTGTCACAACTGACCAACCAATTAATCTCCTAGATTGTCCCGAGTCTTTTAAGATATAAAAGGGAGTACAAATCAACGATTCAATTACTCGATTGACAGGAATTTTTTTTCTAAATTAATATAGGAATTTTCCAGGAGTGAAAAGGCAAACATCTATCTTTCCGTTCTGCACGGTGCTCATCGGTAAATTTGAAATGCTGGAGTGATTTACCCGACAAGTGCATTGGTTTCCTATTTTCTAGAAACCTGATAATGAACTCAGGATTGGAATGACGTTATCAGCGGACAATGTTCTACATGGTAGTGGTTCTGCCTGAGCCTCGAAATAGTAACCAGCCAATATTGTCGGGCTATGCAATTACAGATGATAATAGCATGAAAGGGCACAGAGACAAAGCTAGCAAACAATGAGCCACGGCACTCGTATATTATCGTACACGTCGTTATATCAACTCGTTTGGCTGGTATGTCCGATGATGAAAAAGAAATGCTGAATAAGTAGCATCGTCTACGATATGGAACAGCGTGTCTGAATGCGCAAAGAGCCCCTTTGACTAAATTCTACTATATCTCTGTTTTCTCGTTCATCCCTTCGTCCGCATCCTTCTTTACGCTCTTGTCTAGCGGTGGAGAGCTCGAACAAGTGTCAACGTAACCCTATCAAAGTGTAATAATATTTATATTAGGGCGTAGAGCTACCCTATGTCGAGGGTAGCGATGCTCTTCGATGCGTATACGGGGGGTGAACGAACCAAGCCTCTATACTATACATAGAAAGGGAAGACTATACGCGATACGTCCTAGGGTCGAATTCATGACACGCTTATATAGCTTGTCGCACCGAGCCCGCAGACACGTCCTTTTTACACCAAATATCTGGCTCTCTTGGTGTTGGAGAGCTGCTGTTTTCAGATGATTACTGTGTGATTGAGAAATCAGAGGGAAAACTTTTCGAATCAGGATAGTTTTTCCAACTTTGAGCGCAGCCGAGGCGTGGGCGTTTCTTCGACAACTATAGTGAATTTTGTCTGAATGCAGTCTCGACCATTTGGAACACTCCAGTTTCCTGATTGGAATGTTCTTGGGTTTTCAAGGAATCTCTGCATTATTTACTTTCCAGAAAAATATTAGTTTTTATAAGGCTTCGGAAAAGCCACTTCCCACATGGGGGGTTTTTTTTTAACAAAAAAACAAGACTAAAAGTGAGTTTATCTTGGTGAGGGGTATAATTCATTAAGAGCTCGGAGTTATTAATGGTTCTGTAACAATGATGCGTTTAATTAACATTTCAACAATATTACAGCATTATACATGGTATTGACTAATGAATGATATATTCATGTTAACTTTTGTTGCATGCAAAATTACATCTCAACGATTCACCCAATTCGTTAAGTACTTTCTTCACAAAATTGCGTTTTACTTTCACGTTGATGAGGGACACCATTCATCACAAATTGACTTTATCATCATTTTGATGAAACATTACGAATTACGCATTCATTTCACATACTCATTTTTGTTCATATATTTTGTCTATGGCTTCTTAAATCCAATGACGTTGACTTCAATCAAATCAAAATCAGGATCTACACTCTCACTCTGCAATTCTTAATTGTAACGAATTTTAATGTAGAACCGTGCAAATTCATCGCGCAACGGATATTTTGAAAAAATCCGAACTATTTCTCCGAAACTCAGACACTTATACTTCCACACGCAATTTAGCAAGTGAGAAATGATTCTAATAACAAAAATTTATTAATAGATGTTGTATATTGTCGATTATGATCCGCATATTGAGCATTCTAAATCAAGCGCAACAAAATTGTTCTCAATTTTCGATGCAACGATGCCATTATCTGATTTTCAATGTTATAGTGTATGGATTTCTAGAGTTCATCCATGGAAATCTGTTATGTACAATGGATTAATGACTTATAGGATGTTACACAGATGAGTCACCTTGAAGATGAATTCTTATAACGCTATAGTGGTTTTCAAGCGAACGGTAGATTTGTTACATATTTCTTGAAATTTGTGACTTCGACAACAGTTATTTGCTCACTGGTAATATCCTTAAACATCCATTATCATCCTTATCATCTATATCATTATATTTACAAATGGACAAAATAATGAAACAGTCATTGCTCTACAGATTACTTAACTCGATTTGATCCAATAATTGCACTAGTACGAATTGTAAATAGCCTCTATAACAATTGTGCCGTTGTGGCTTGTTACTGCATGAATTCATTGAACAGACAGAATATGCTCATGACGATAGATACTCCAACTGACTCGCAATCCAGTTCATCGACACTGTCGGTCACAAGAAATTTTGAGGAATTAATAGTAACACTTTACGGGTATGAATATTTACAAATTGCTGTTAATCAAGCGTTTCATATTGCCAAAGCAACCAGACTTCAGCATTTTGTTTTGGAATGTACATAGTCTAAAATTTATCGTAACTCAATACTCCAAAATTATCGACTACTCATCAAATACATTTTTAACGCAGGAACCCCCTACGATACCATTAGATATCCACGTGGAATATCGAATTACCATTAGATATTCCACGTAACCTTCTTATTATCGCGCGAGATGCCACTACGATTTTAGAAATAAAAACAGAAATTCAACCGTCCTATGACTCTATTACTTTCGATGCGAATTGGATATATCCTACGGCTTAAACTGTGTAACCTCAACACTTTTAGAATATTGTAATTCTAGAATCTGCAAGAAATCAATAAATAATTAGAGACCAGCTCCTCCACGGTGTAATAGAAAGTTAATTGAACACAGAACGCCGCGCTCCATAAAATACGTTTCTATCTAACTCTTTCAAGAGTCTTTTTACGGTGACATAAGCCGTTAGAATTCGATAAAAATACAACATACATTATCAACCGTAGCTTATTCATGTGTATATATTGTGTGTTTGATCAGTATGTTGAAATAAGTGATATGTTTTGCGTGCACGCATTATGTAGTTTTCATAAGAATTGAGATATGTATATTTCTGTCTTACTCAAGCAAAGAGATAAATTTAGGAAATGGTACACTTTAATACAAGGATGTGAGAATAGGCCTTACTAACGTGTTTTTGAGAAACTGTAACTAAAAATCAATAAATTTTTCGAAAAATGCACTTTTAATCACAGCGTAACAGAAGAGAATGTATGTTTTTGACGCGTACTGAGCGTAAAAGTGTACTTTGCACACAGTTTATCGACTCTGACTCACAGTAGACCATCAAAAAGAGTAGTTCGATCACGGGAGTACAACCTATTTTTCACAGCCTCGTGATGATTCCAACTCATCACTCGGACGCGGAAATAGTCATGTACGCCCAGTTTGGCCGCCAGGGCAGTTCATTTCCCGAGCAAAGCGAGGGAAGTAAGCCCTCCTCGCCCGAAATGAGCCTGCGAGCACAGGGCAATATTATGATTTTTCATCACGAAAACCCTAAAACCGTGTTTGAAAAAAGCACTTTTAGGCTAGGATAATGAAATAAGTTCTTACATCCTTGTATCAAAATGTATGCACCAAACTGTATGATTCAATACGACATTTCGCGTATGAGACACGCGACGGTTGAAATTGAACTTTTGGTGAACGAGATTTCCGCGCATTGACAAAGTTGCCAAAACCTTTACTATAAGTAATCGATGAAACCAAATTCTTCAAAATACTTTGTCTCAAAACTATCTCATCATTGCATAATGTCGGATATGCACGACTTTTTTTCGCGTATGAGTGTGACTATGAGCTATATTTCTGACTTAAGCTAATTATACTCTGCTTAGAACTATGTTTGGGAATCATTGTGATTGATTCCTGATATGTTATCTTGGTTCAGCAAGAATGAATAGAAATTATATATCGTTAGTAGAAAAACGTAAAGCGCCACACTCTGTAAAGATTCCGCTCGGATCCCTTGCTGATTGGGAGTCACTGAGCAAAGATCAATACGTGGCTAATATCCTATCTAAGACTCACGCATACTCTTCCAATGATCCATTTTCCACAAGTGCAACAGATATGCTATAAACTGGGCCAGTCGAAACTAATAATGATACTCGTTTCTATAAACAGAATTATATTTGTAAAATCCAATCTTTTATCAGAAGAAGAATTTTCATCTGTAATCTGATGGAAAATATGACTCTATTACGAACTGAAGCCAATATTCAAGTTCAAACTCGACGATATGAACATCAAGCATCCTAATCCTATCATTGAATGGGCATGAAAGAAGGAAGAATATTTCATCATAATTTGAAGCGAATGAGATGACTGTTACAATAATTTGAGTTGAAATATGCTTGTAAGTATTATAGGCATCTTGCATTTTTTCGGACCGCCTCAAGTAAAGGTTGTGCATGTTACAGCAATTTTAGTTAAACATTGTGCAATTTGAGAACAAATTCTCAAAAATTTTCCAATCTTGAACAAATTGTTTCAGAGTCGAGTAGACATCTTCGAGTGGTCGAGTCCCAAATGACGTCATACCGACACACGTCTCGTTATGCCTCATGCTATTAGCATAGAAGAGTCCAAACTTTTATTCATCTGATGGACCAACTGTTCAGAGGCATGTCATGATTCATATGACGATTGACCTGTATGCTAAATTAATACACAATCAAAAGGGTCAGACCGTTCTCAGATCTCAAGGAAATTGATTGTTCCATCATCTCGTTATTGACAGTGAAACAACCAATTTCCCTGGAACCTGAGAACGATTGCACACTTTCTGAGTACCAGTCTAGCATTCAGATCAATCGTCATATGAATCATGACATGCCTCTGAACAGTTGGTCCATCAGATGAATAAGGTCTTGAACTTCCCCATAATAATAGCATGGGGCGAAATGAGACCTGTTTCGTTACGGCGTCATTTGGCGCTCGGCCAAAGTCGTCCACTCGGCTTAGAAACAATTGGCTCAGAATGGGAAAATTTTTGATAATTTGTTCTCGAATTGCACAATATTCAACTGAATTTGCTCTGAAATGCACAACCTTCACTTGAGGCAGTCTGAAAAAATGCAAGATCGTCTAATAAATGTAGAATTTAGTACACGCTCGAAGATTATCATACGGTTCACTCGATCTTTACTCTGGCTACTTTTATTCGTTTTTTTAGATCCGAAATTCGGAGTTTCTTTCAAACAGATGTAGATCATGATTGTATGTGCTTGGAGAGCATTTGTTACTCTTTTACGTCTGAGATCGCTTACTTTTGCAGATGAACATGGGAAACCTGCAACTCACGTTGTGTGACTGAATTGGGGAATGACTGCTTGCAAACTTCATGACCGGAACTGAAAGAGAGAGGTTAACAAATCTCGACTCTTGAAGATTATGCACGACGAAGAGTACCTTCGATCTCTTGTAAAAGCTCAAAGTTTCATTAATGAAATCAATCATATGATCTTGTTGAACGAGACTCTTGTGTGTCCGAAGTTCAGACACTATCATTGAAAAATAGTTTCAGATTCAAGAAAGTATAAATGAAACGTGCAAATCTCATTGAATCGCTCAGACAAGGCGTTGCGTATTAGGTGCAGGATTCATGTATGCGCCAGAACGATTTCACACTGAAAAACAAGTTAATTCGTCCAATGGACAGTAACCTCGATTCAAAGTTTTATTCTAAGGGATCCAACCATCAAAATTGGTTAACCTCTGTGCCGATCATGAGGTTTGAACGAAATTTACTGAATGGAACGAGTAAAAACTGAAAGAAAAAGATCGAAATGAGACATAAGAAATTCTATTCGATTGCCCGATCCTGATTCATTCTTGAACTTGATAATTGATGCATCACAGGCTTACTTCTCTAAAATGGCTGGTCTCAAAATATCTGAGTAATCATGCGTTACTGTGTCACATTCATTGCTTTCTCATAAATTCATATCTTTCAACTTATTGATGAATGCATGAAGATTTATGAAGAGCATTCTTACTCTAAACGAAACTATTTGGAGAAGTTATTTTCCTTCACTCTTTTGTATTGTATTAGCCACAGAGATTGGACTGAAGATAGAAGTTGATTATACTCAGAAGCACATATTATTGTGAAGGAACGGGAACTGTTGAGCACTACAATATCTGATCTCTGGAAGCGAAGATATGATTTGTATGGTTGCCCGATACATGCTGTGTTATTGGTCTTGCATTCAATTTCTCGATCGCGACTATTAAAGAGAGAGAGAAACAGAGTTCCCTCGCAAGCCACTGGTCGTTTGTGCATTCACCACAATACTGTGAGGTATATATATTTCTCGATGTTTTCTGGTAGATGATTATAACTTCGCTAACTTCACTCGCGAGTATTATGATTCAGTGAGACGGACAACACATCAACGATATTGGGTGTGAGCATGGTCATCAATAAATGCATTAAAATATCTCTTACACTGGTCTTTCACTATATATTCTGAGCACTCTCAAGTTCTCAGTTATTAAATTTCTCCCACACCTACAATTAATTATTTACGTTTCATAATTTTCGTTATTGGAAGCCTGCCATGGAAACTAACAGCCTGCAACGTCGTAACCAATCACAGTCGTCGACTAAATTTACACGAGTACGGCTATATTTCACTTTATCATTTCTTTTTTCTTCAGCATAAAACTCTGACGATACCGGTAACAAGATGTTCGCACTCTAGTACATGCCCTGTCTGAAGGGATTGCTGGCCGGGGCTGGCCTCTGATCCTGCTGATCGCTCCTGAACGGATTGGGGTTGCCCGACCTCGCAACCTGAGGTTGCTGCTGTTGGTAGTAGCCTTCCTGCTGCTGCTGCTGCTGCTCGTAACCTTGCTGATATTGCTGTTGACCCTGTTGCTGTTGCTCGTAGCCAGACGAGCCGTAATTTTGGTATTGCTGCTGAGAATCCATCTGGTCCAGATTGGTCTCCGCCGTCGTGCTCGTCCTGGCCTGGGACATCAGGTGATTGCCCACGTCGCCACTGACCGGCCTCTGCTCCTGCAGCACGTACGTCTGATACTTCTTGTCCGGTGGATCCTCCATCAGGATATTCGCCTCGTCCGGGAACGGCTTGAAATCGTAGATGTGTTTCAGATTCATCAGCACCGGCGCGTAGCCCAGATTCAGCAGCGCGATGAACACGTTGAGCGCTGTGAAACCGATCGCCTCGACCACTCCACCGGCTATGATGGGACCGACCGCGTAGGCCAAGCTGTAACTGATGTCGGCGATGGCGTAGATGGAGCCGTACACCGATACGTATCGCACGTCTACGAGGTAGCCGAGGGTCGGCAGCAGGGCCGTGTCGATGAGGGCGATTCCGAAGCAGATGCCGCAGATGGGGATCATAAGGAACTTGTACGACGTGGAGAAGGGAATCATGAAGCAGCAGACGCCCTCTAGCGCGAGCCCGCCGGCCGCCATGAGCCACTGGTGCTGGGGATACTGTTTGGCCATGCGCACCGTCATGGCGACGCCCAAAACGTGCGGGAAGAAAGCCGGCAACCATATCATGCCCATCTTCCAGTTGTCGTGGGTCAGATCGTGGTCCTCCATCCACAGCGAGATGGTCGGCTCGAGGAAGGCCAAAGCAACGTTGGACATCATGAGGGCGCCCGCGCACACCGCGATGTACGGATCGATTAGTAGCCTCCAGATGGGAATCGTTGGTCCGGTTTCGCGTTTCACCTCCTTCAGCTGCTCGTTCATCGGCTTCATCACCAGCAGCAACATCAGGCCATCCAGCAGGCAGACCAGTGCCAGGATCAGGAACGGAACCTCCTTCCCGGCGAACTGATAAAGGGCCCCACCGAACGGCGGCGCAACTAGACAGCCAAAACTGATGAAGGCCAGAGCGATTCCCAAAGCCTTGGAGCGCTCGTTCTCCTCGGTGAAGCGATCGGCGATCATGGCAAGACCCGAGGTATCGGCAAACGCCGAGCCCATGCCCTGCAAGCTCCTCGCAAAGAAGAGCACGCCGTAGCTGCGTCCACAGGCGAATACTGCCGTCGAGAAGAACATGATCGTCAGACCGATCATCATGGGCATCTCGTAGCCGATCCGATCGATCAGCGATCCGGAGAACGGGTTAACCATCAGCTGAACGATGGCCTTAGAGGCGAATAGGATGCCCGTTGCCGAGTCCTGGCCATGATGCGCGGCCGGGCCCTTGAGGGTAACGTTGCCCGTCGGTTTTTCGTTGCCAAACGCACCGATCTCTTTGAGGTAGTCTGGGATGATGGGCACGATGACCATGTAAAGCATGTTGTCGAGCAGCAGAGCGATGCACACGATCACAAGAATGAGCCTGCGCTGGGCCTGCGGCTCTTGCAGCTTCGTCCACACGATGTCCTTTACCTCGCCCAGCTCGAGCTCGAGCACTGGAATCTTTATCGACGCCATAGCTGAGATTGATTGCAGCTAGTGAATTCCGGTGGCTGCTGGCTGAATGAACTCCCAAAATCTGGTAAGCTGAATCCCGAATCGGATCCTGACTAAGTGGGAGACAGGTGCGTGTCTGTCTTTGAAATTCTTGTTCCTGACGTTGATAACATCTTGATTGGATTAGCTTGAGTTTCAGAGTTGAATCGTGAAGTCAACAGTGCCCCATTATGAGAGGCGAGGACGAGAAACGCCGACTTCCATCCTGATGCAGGATGATTACAGACTCGTTGGGATTTTGGACAGGTCCATGAAGATGATGCTCGATGGCTGATAACTGCCGGATGATGTTTGTCTTCTGATGATGGAGACTCTACAGCGCATCAGGCCGAGCCGGGGCAACCTACAAAGCAGATCACCCTCGTTAAACAAAGTAGAGAAAATTTAAACATCTTTCTGTGATCATCGAGTGAATTTGAAACTTTATCTGATTGTAGAGGGAGCCCTAGCCCGGCCTGAACAGCGCATCCACCCTTAGCTAAACCATCACTTTGATACAACCTCGAAAACAACAAGTTGGTATCCTTGGTTATTAAGATTCCGTGACGATATAGTATACGTGATACAGCAAATTGAGCTAAAACATACTAAACCATATCTTTCTGCTGGTTTCATTATAATTTGTGCGAATCCTAGATTTTGAATATCAACAAATTCATGAATGCAGGCATTTTGCTGGATGGAAAAAAGCGGAAACAGTCATGTCAAGCTTAAATGAAAGTACGAGTTAACTATGTTTGACAATCGTGAGAGTTTCTATAATATGGACAAGCATACAAAGTTCTGCGTGATAGTACACCTATCTTATAGTGATGGAATTGTCTGCATAAACAGTTTCTAACTAATGCAACTCTTGCTTTGAATTGGGTGTAGTTCGTTGGATGATTCTTGCCGGATGAGGGCTCCCCATACATAGAATCTTGCCATTTTTTCATTATTTTAGCTTCAAGTTGGATAATTAATTCGTGTAATTAACAAATACCACGGTTGACACAAACCTTATTCCAATTGCGGTGTAAGATTTATCGATCAAAAAGTGACAACTGTCGAAATTGTTCAGGTCGATAAATTCCATTGCGTGTATGTCATGGATCGATGCGTCAACGCGCCTTCAAGAGCCAAACCGACTGGACTGAATTTTCGAAACAAAACGTGTCCCTTTTTATCGTAAGTATTTGCATCGTGTACATGTAAATACATTCGATAGATTAAATTGTGATAATAACGTGTAACATTTCATCAATCATGTCATTCCGTACTTGTGTGTTCGAGTTAATATATGCGCGATATAAATATTCTGTGGTATGACATCAAAGTTCACCACAGTTTATTAGAACAAGAATAAATAATCTCAGTACTTTGTCAGAACACAAAAGTTTTTCATATGATTCGGCCAGACTTTGTTAGCGGTTGGGTTAGGGGAACAGTCAGCGACTATTATAGTAGGTAAATGTACGAGATGATTGAGAATTTAAATAATTAAAATAAGATCGGTGCCTCATTGCAGTAGAAATACTCACTCGCTAGTATAATTTGTTTGACCCCTAGAATTGAGAACCTGTTGCTCAAAATAAATAAATAATACACATACGCAACCAAGTGAGGCTATTAAAGCTGCCCACCAGCATTTCAAACGCTTCCATTAAACACAAGTTTTCCTCGGAATCGTTAACGTTGTCAGATTCGTCTGACCCTGGCTCTAAATTTGGAGTGTTGTATTTCTGTCAAGCCCATCAAACCCTTAACCGTTTGTGTCAACATCGTCGGGGAACGCGTCAATGAGTTTGATATATAATTGGATCATTATATTATAAGTGACGCTAATTATAACCGTGGAATGATCGATCAAAGGTGCGTGACATGAAACTTACCAGAATTGTTAACAAACTTCTGTCTGAGGGACGAGGCGAGGCGCTGGGGACTTGCGAGGGTTGGCAGTCCCGCGAGAAGCCCGCTCAGGGTGGCAGCCACGTCTGGCGGTTGAGGCTCCTCCTCCCTACTGGAGTCGTTCCCCGACTCCGTGGCGTCTCTCAAGCCCTGGCCCTCCACCTTTCAGCCGAGTCCTCTACCAAGCCTGCAATCAATCCAAATCAACCGCCAACGAGCTCTTTTAATAGTTGACAAACTTCTGCGGATCTGACAGCGATGATGCGTGTAAGAACGATTGTCGCGTTTTGCACGATCTTTTGCCTTCTATCTCCACACGAATCAGTGAAAATTGATCCCATTCAGTGCATTTTTACTAGTTCATAGTGAAATGTCACTGAAAATGAGTGAAATTTCACTAAAATGAGTTTAACGCGTGCGTTACGGCGAGAACCACGGGTGGGTCCCGCAGTTTTTCATTTTCCAACCTCATCCAGTCCGTAATGACTCGAAAAATATACCCAGTAAGAACTTTCCGAAGTGATTCACTCTGTCTAGGGCTCAACCAACGAACCAAAAGAAGTTTGCTCCGATCCAAGCATTTTTACCAGGATACCGGTCCAGTTCATGAGAGAAATAAAATCACGAAAAACCGGCTTCGCAGCGAACGTGTTAACTCATTGATCGGGATCAATTTTTACTGATTCGTGCGGTAAGAGTTAAGTGCATGGATAACGCTTTCAAATGAGTGCATAACAATTACGGGGCTCCATTGTGGAAACCAGATGATTTGATGATCATTCTACGAAGAGGCATGGTTCGGCGAGATGCGATCAAACGGATGAATGATGAATAGGTTCCCGAAACTGAAGCTATTAATTCACACTTCATTCGACCCGGGAACCAATTTTCTATGGCGATCGTTGCATTTCAGTCAACATCTCAATGAGCATGTGTAACTTCTCCCTGGAACGTCTCGAGACCATACCGACATAAGTTTTTCGATCCGCCAGACAATAGAAAGATCATCATCGTCAGTGGTATATATAGCTTGGTAATATGTCACCGTGCAAAATATATATCACGCCGCTCAGATTACGTAAGTCATTCTATTCAGGGAACAGCATCAATGAACGGAAGGAAAATGGCGCTCGTTCATGCGCTCTCAAACTGACGCCATCTTTCGCAAGGAATCTCGAGTTAATCGAAATTCTTCAACAAGGCTCTCGGTGCCAACTATGTTCGAGAAACACCAGTCTCGTGACATTCTCTCAAGGTGATTTTGCACGGTAGCGGGAAATTATATCACCGAATCTCCACGATTACTATTACACAAGCATGGTGTTTTTCCAACCTTTCTCCGTGAAAACGATGGATAACTCAACGGTCCCTGGGATAGTTTTTGATTTTCAGCTACGTTTATTATCGCGCATTATAAGCGGGCTGCGAAATTGTGCTATATAGCGTTAACGCTATGCACGTTCTTTGGAAGCAATCAAATTTCTTTCGTGGCGTATCGATCGAGTTCAAGTTCCACATATTCTTCAAGCAAGTATTGGTAGGAGTAATTTTACATGCGATCTCGTCTGAAATAAAATAATCGATTGGACGATGATCTCGTTTCGTGACCTGATATAGGTGAGAGAGTTGCGATTATATATATTAAAGTAAGAAATACGGGGCAGACCAGAGCATCGAGATAAAACAATTGTTTCCAGAGAATTGAGCTACTGCAATCGTTAAATTTTTCGTTCAGTGTACAACAATTTGTGAGATGGTGGCAAGTTTTGTGTTGATCTCGTTAGTTCTGTAAAGATGAGAGAGCCAAGAAAGGAACGTTCTTGCTCGTCTCATTATATCGCTCGGGCAAAACAGCGCGCGCAGGTACTTGATTGCCAGTGTCGAGAAGTGGTGACGGTGTAGGTATAATTAACTCCGGGGGATGATAAAAATATCGCTGTCCAATGTAATAAGAAGCACGTACCCTCGTCGAGACTTACAGCCGGGGGAGCGATTGCTGAACTCTGAAGCTCTTATGATGTCTCGACACGCGCTGGTAGTAAGATAATGACCTCGAAATGATTGTTGGAATGAGGAATTTTCCTGCGAGCCCGATTTTTCATAATAGAAAGATCGCAAAGAGTTGGTTCCAGTCTCGCGGGTTTGAGATAAAGCTCCCCGTGGAAGCTGCGCGTCCCAGTAAAATCGTTTCGGGCTACATCAGGACCTTTGCTGCAAGACCGATGGTTGAAGATCGCAAAGTGTCGAGCGATCGATGCTCGTAGTGGATCTGGGTTCCGCAGGTCGCAGGTCGCGAGCGCGGGGCTAGTGGCACACGGCGTTTATTGCAAACAGGCGCGAGGTGAGGCCTCTCTCCTTGAGAGCGTGTCGCGGGTGATCGATAGCCTGCGCTCGCTCACCAGTGGCTATACATGGCCCACGTAAATCACAATAAATTCACTGACGATCCAGGATCGCAAATTGCAAGGATCCCTCGGGAACTGGGTTGGTGCATGGATCGATTGATAGGATCCTCGCGCGCGCACGGCCGAGCGTTGAAATCCCGCCAGCCCGTGCGCGGGCAATTCAAAGGATCTCTGGACGACGACGACGAGCGTGCTGGACGGGTTGCGATGAGATTTTTTTCGGATTACAAGAGTGCAGGTTTGGATATGAAAATACTCACGCGGGGGCGAAGGTGGGCTCAGGCGGCTGCAGCTGTACTCTGCAGGGGCGTCCGCTGCTGGACGTCTGGTGCGCGGTCTCACCTTGGGGCCGGCCGCGGAGCTTCTGCCCTCGCGTTCCTCCCCGCCACCGGGTCAGGAAGCCGCCCCTACGCCCGCACCCCCTCCTCCGACAACCCCGTCTGCGTCGGCGCTGCCCTGCTTATGCCTGCACAGCCACCCCGACGCGCGCAGCCCTCCGAGCGCGCTGCGAGGGGTGATACGGTACAGCTCCCCGTGCGAGCGATCCCACGGGGGGACCAGGTACGCCGACACGCGTCGCGTTCACGATGCGCCAGCGGGGTGTATTTCTGGCACCAGGTCGATACCGGCTTTAAGCCTCTTTGCACCTGCCCGCACCCCCCTGGCCCCACGATAGCTCTTTTCGGCGCTCCGACGACCCCGATACATGCCCCGCTCCCGCCACTCGATTTTCCAGCTGAGCATGAATTCACAGTGCAGATCAGATCGCTAGTGTATATGCTAGTCATCCTTCTTGAAGAGCAGTTGAACTCTCTTTTGATGGATGAATTTGATGGATGTTCTCTCGGTGTTTTATTCCGCAGGCAACTTTGCTTAAAATTTTCACGCGGTCTCTGACAAAAATGACCTCAATTTTAGCTTGCCTGGTAGAAACTATGAATCGTTGACGATGATGATGGATTTGATCCTTCCACAAATACCAATAGGTATCTCGAATGCAAAATTTTCATTCGTCGACCTTCTCTTCTTCACAGATCAAATCAAATCCACCCTTATTCCTTTTCTGGTCGAGGTAGTGACGCATTCGGGTCCCAACTTTCTTTTAAAGCTCTATTCGCTGTGTGCAAAAAGACAAAAACTTCCAAGGCCACTACTTTGGATTACGTCACAGCGCAAAAGAAGTTGACTCGTATGTGTATACATAAGTCAGATCCTAAATTGATTGCACCCTTGGAATGCTCAGCTAGATTTAGAACTTTAATTCGTGATTTTGATACGAGTTATTCCTCAAATGAGTTTTCGTAGTTTTGATTACATCTTGTTTTTGCGGAGATCGCATTTTGAAACAGGCATTGATCATCCCATTATGAACCAAGATAGAGTTTTTCAATATGTTGATATTGTCACATTAATAAATTCACCAGATAGTTTCGATTAACTGATCATACTAAATTGAGTGAAGCCTCGCTACATTCATCCGTAAAAGAATAACCTGAGGGACAATATCACGTTGTACCCAGTGGCTATTCTGTCCCTAACATAAAGACTCTGGAGTGTACTCAGACGAAAGAGTATTTTAGCATATGGTACAAATATTGGATGCTCTGATGAATTTGAAATACCATACACGCATAAATAGAAACTCCACTTTTGTTTCAAATTCCTATTATTCCTCACGTAGATTTGTAGTGGGAGTTACCCCGGTAGAAATGGTGAAGATTTTTTAGCCAATAACTGGCCAAGTGGCATTGCTACTGGCTATAGGTGTCTAGAAAAAATGGTCACTTTTCCGCCAGGATTTGTCATTCGGGATATCTCGGAACCTTTATCGATAATTTGATTCTCTTGGACATTATGAAAAATTCAAAGAATCACAAGTCATCCATACTCAACCAGAAATCCTCAATCAACAGAGTTCCATCTCGAAATTATTCGAATTCGTCAATGGAAAAGCTGAATTAAATAAGGGTTATCGGCAAAATAAAGATCGGGTTGAAATGCAAACTGTTCCAACTCGGCAATTTCAAGAACAGCCTTGCGTAATGGGCCATGAAAAGATTTGATCCATGAAGGAATGGAGAAAAGCATTTATGAAAAATGTTTCATATGAGTTGAATGACTTTCACGTAGAACCTTCTGTTTTTATCTCAACTTTAATCACTTTCTTGTTGAAAACAGGAAACTCCCTGATAGCAGACTCCAATATTAATCCCGTGCACTGCAGATTTGTCATAAAATATCGATGCTTTCACTTGTTTCATCATGCCAAGTTATGACGACTACGTCATTGTCGTGCATGACCGATCAATGACTTGATGTGTTTTATGAACGGAGCAATTATTCCAGCTATGTAGTGAGGTGGTCTATAGCCTCGTACATATGATGAACACGTCACAAAGTCTAATGGAATATGTTTTTTTAGCCTCCCTCACGTCAGAATATGACAAATTGTGTATAATTGATGATTCTACCGTTTCTTCGTTTGTCTTCGCTAAAAGTTGCAGTTCCGCATAAACTTCCACGAGTATGGAACAACCTATATATTATGCTTTCTGTCAATAACCCAATGCTTCCTGGGTACTAGCCTAAAGATATCGAATATGTGCTTGAGCAAAAGTTTTTTCATACCACGAATGCACGGGGTGCAACTTTTATCCTCTTAATACTCATCAATTTGTCTTCTGAGAAACATATTATATATACGTATATGTATTTTACAAGGAGGGAATAGTGATTGGAGTTTGTTGCAAGCGATTTGAATTGATCACTAATCACACAAATTTTTTGGCATCGTTGGCATTGAAGCTCAAAAATAGGAAATTGGTTTCTTACGTCGGATTTAAGCTAACAGCAAAGATATCTTGAATCATTGTTTTTATCAAGACTACCCGTGGGAAGTTCGAAGTTCACCAGTGAATTCGATGAACTGGATCGAAATAACCTCCTCCGGCAAATAGCATTGATAAAGAGAATTTTCAATGACGAAGTGCTAGAGGGTATTTAGCGTTTCCACACCAGACTCTAGCGGTCACCAAATCGATTTTTGTAGGAAGCAAAGTCGTGAAGAGGATAGTATGGATGTAAGTGGTCATTATAGAGTACAATGATCCGTAGCAATATACATACCTTCTTATCTTTTCGTTCATAAATTTGCATTAGCAAACCGGTATACTTCTAACTATATCTTGTCTTTTTTTTCACGTGCTCGGCAGACGATATCATATTATACCTATCTCTCGGTCAATCAGACATTCGTATTGCGACATACTTGAGTTAAAGCAAAATTGTAGATTAGCCGTCTCAAGGATTTGTCTTCCATTTCTATGTGGATGACTCTCTATACAAGCATTAGTTCACCGCTTGAAAGTAAAATCTTATCCATTACGCATGTCACGTATTATGTCCATCTCTCTCACGGTGTCTGCGTCGAGCTAAAAGCGACTGATCAAAATTACCTTCCAACGCAGTTACAATTCGCTTAGTCCACCATATTCTCGCACAGAGTAACCGTCTTGCCATTTGATTCTGCATCGCAATCCGTTATGGTTTCTCAATAACCATTGAATATTTTATTCCATAGAAATTGGGAATACATTTTCGTACGACGCTGCACTTATTTTTCGGCGTTTATAGCAGTCTGAGATCGAATTATTTTCATAGTTCTCACTTCTCTGCGTCTCGATCTTTGCACATTTATTTCACATTCTTTCATAGCATTAAAGTTCAGCTTGTTGAGCCTTGTGCTTGTTCATTTTTGTTCCTCCCGAGTTCGTTAGAACCGCCTGCACATTTCGACCCGCAGACATGAGCCTGGGGTTCCATCATTTATGTGTTACCTGCTCAGTTCATCAAAGTGTAGAGTTGATAACAATAAACATCTAAATATGTCTAATGGAATGACAATTGTGAGAATTCAAAAAATCTCATCATCTTCGGAACACGAATTTTCAATTCAGGAGCCTATTTTGAAGTAATTCATTGACCTCTCTGTCCGAAGAAGCCAATAATTACCCATATTGAGTAGAATGAGTTCAAAAGCGATGCTAAAAATTCTTTTCGCTACTCGATTATCGACCACGTTTCGAGGATATCATACTGATGAGAATTTGAATTCATTCATACTAGCATACCCTGGGCGTCATTGCTGAGTCCACCAAATTTTTCCGATGCATTTTTTTTTGAATACTCCTATTCTCCCAATTTTTCTCGGGTACAAATAGATATTTTCTTGGATGTTTTCGATAACCAAGTTTGGACTTGAAAAGAAGCGTGCAACCTCAGATTTGTCGAAAAGGTACGAGATAGCGCGTAACAGCATCGTTGGCCAAGCTCTTTCGTGTGTGATAGGTTTATAGGGCATAAATATCGAAATGCAATCGCTGCGCAATATTCTGGCAAATCTCTTTGGTGCCATCACTGTTACATAGGCTTTTAGTCCCGATGTTCTTTCAATTCAATTCGATGACGTGATTTTCGAGGCACATAATTCAATTCGTCGCATTGAGCAATATGTCATGACGAGGCGATAACGCGATCGCCGACGAGCTGTAACTCTATGAAAATTTTACGAGAGTAGTAGCTAAAATTGCTGAAAAGTTGAAGGGTGATACGGCATCATGGAGGAGGCCTGTTGGAAAAATTACAAAACTTGCCCAGAGATTTTCTTGAGATTAACGGATTGCCCGAGTGCAGGTGGAAAATGCAAAACGTCTTCGTCGCTCGTAAAACTATACGCGCTTGATGGCGATGAGATTTCACAGAGCGTGGAAAAAAGGATCCATGAGCGCGAACCGCTATATACGACAACCACGCGGGAATTTCGAAAGCCGAAACCCGTGAGCTCCACGCAACCTGTCGTTAACTCTGCAGCTCGTATGCCCATAGAAAGGTTCATATCCAACTTCTTCCTTTGCGCAAATGCGCCTGGCTGCGCTTCCCGCACTCTGACATGCGACGCGAATGAACACAGACCGCATCATGATCATTTGGTACTCAATGAGCGTGATCATATTTGCGAGGTACTGCTCCGTGCACTCGCGAGCTCACTGATCGTGTTGAAATCATGCTGAGCACCGAGTAAAGTTGAATGATTTTTGATTTGAATCTGGTGACCACATAACGTGATTTCCATGCTTCAGCTTTGCTATCAATGGAACACAAAATAGTGATGTCGATTTTCTTCAAGTCTTTGGGGAGTTAAGTCTTGGGACATAATTGACTTAGAACAATCTTGGAACGAAAAATCTCTGAATGTTCAGATGAGTTGAACGTCGAATTAAATGCATAGAAATTTGAAATACTGAGCCTAGAAGCCAAAATAAATTCATGCACAGCCGTTTCAGGATTTATCGCATCGTGTGACTTTTCTTTCACGTCAAAATAGAGGGAACTCGAATTCGGGGAAAAAATTACTTTCCCCTGTGGATTGTTTCTTTTAGTCCAAGCCAAGAAGTTAGCCTTTCGTCACCGCGTTAGCAAAATGACAGACAATCGGGAAGACCATGCAACTCGAATTGTGTCTCCCTTGTTTAAACATTCTTGGAGTACATACGGTACAATAATAGTGAGTCACTGACGCAAATCTAGATGCAAGTGGTACATTACATTGACAAGGGGAGTGCGGAGAGTCCGGGTCACCAAATCTCACCAAACTTTTTTCACAGTCTCGTACCACCTGGAATATGAAGAATCCAGAGTAACTCCGTCAAATGGTCCTTCTGTTCAGAGCTACAGCCTTTGACATTAGCATTGCAAGTATATTTACATGTATCACTTTTCAACATGGGACTATATGGACAATGCTCATTTCATAGGCTGTAACTTTGAACAGGAGGCCCATTTGACGGAGTTACCCTGGATTCTGCATGTTCTAGGTGGTACGAGACTGTGAAAAAAGTTTGGTGAGATTTGGTGACCCGAACCCACCGGATTCCTCTTACTAGTATTCAATAGTCGATTCTTCGTACTTTATAGCTAGATTCTTTGTGGTCTCGCGGGCGAGCTGAAAGCGTTGCAGGTTCATTGCCGTGGTGTAGCGCGTGAGAAGGTGAGCGCTTACAAAAAGTTTTGAGCCGTAACGCGCGCCAACTAATTTGAGAAACTAATTAAGCTCAAGTCCCAATAGACAATGAACGCAACACTTGGGGCTAGGGTGAGCAATCTGCATGAGTTGCACCTATTATTGAGTGCTTGCAAAATCGGTGTTTCATTTGCGCTTGTCAGCTCATACACATTGTCAGAGCGTGGATGGTCGCACGGAAGCAAAGCGCGCTCGTTTGCAACGCTCTGGTCTGACACCACTATTTGCTTTGGCAAGTTTGGCTTTTGTATAGTCTAAACGTATATACGTGAAGATTCGTGCATTCCATTGAATCTAGAATCGTATGACAAAATATTTCGCAAAAACTCTCAAGTTTTCCAATTGATTCCAATTGCATTTTACAAATTTAAACTATCTTGACTCAAAATGTTCGCTGTAATGGATCCCACCAGTAGGACCCACTTGTCTCCTCCGTGTACTAAAGATTCTTGTCTTATGAGAAGTATCATGATGAGGGTCGCACTGATGTGGCCCATTCCCCCAAGGGAGTTACTGAAATTTTAGCGTAGTCACAGTCAACGTGTTCTTGCAAAAATACATACTCTTTTATCCCTTCATCTAAAGTATAGGTTTTCCGTTAATTGCTCCTACCCAAGCTCACAAAACACGTAAGATGATTGAAAGGATTACAGTAAGTCTCGCCAGTTTTACCGATAGTTTATTGTGTCCATGAAGTGATCTTCCGTGTTCTGGCAAACACACCTGTATAAACTCTCTGTCGATCCATATTTATTTATTCTACTGTTCATTTTGACAAACATATGGAATTCATTGCCCATCGTTTACGTTGATGGTAGAATTTAATCAACGTGGTCGAGTTTTAATACAAATACTTTTCGAGTAATAGTGCACGCAAGTTCGATAGGATTGAAAAATGATGAAACGCGAGACTCACCCGTGGAACCCATTGCAGTGGTCGTATAGGAATAGAAACCTATAGTTATTCTTGAATTCTTGAAAATTCAACATCATGAATCCAATAAAACTGTATATATTAGTAGTCCTACGCGTACTTTCCAGACAGCAAATTCGGACAATGAGCTGAAATTCCTTTGCCCCGCCCCAAGAATTCTTCTGACCTTGACTTTGCCTAAGATCGCATTTAGTTGTCTAGAGAAGTAGATGAATCAACTCGGCGGGCGGAGGTCTGTGACCGGGAAAATTGCGGCAAAAACTGGTCAAGAATTGTACACCTTCATTCGTCCGCGGGCAGTACATCTTGTGAACGTATAAAAAAATGTAGACGCGTGCCAGGGCATCGCAAAATTCTTCATCGTGCAGAAGCTAAACGCGACAGCGCCAGTGCGGGCGAGCATCGAATCGCTCTTGAATTCCGTACGCGCGCGCTTTCTTTTCGTCCGCGCTTTGAGCACAGATTTCAAAGCCTCGTGGTGCGCTCGTGATTAAGTATCTGCATCAACGGAATCGCTCACTTATACAAAACTTGGATGAATACACATTCGTGGGATGGCGTTTTGACTCGGTGGCAAACGCTTGCACATCACAATGTGCTCGCAAAGCGCGCAGTGGGAATTGCGGCGCTGCGCCGCGGGGAATTTGGTGCTCATTGTCATGACGGGCGTCGCGCAAGTGCGCAACTCGCACCACTTGACTCTTACTTATATAATGCATGTGAATTTGGATTTGTTTTGCCCGGTTTTGCCGATGAGATATCGTGTATGTTAGCGGAGATACGGAACAGCGAACAAATTGCGTTAGAGAATTGACTATAGTTCATTTGCCCGCTTCCCTGTCGTGAAACTGACATGGGCCGAGTGGGCACTTTGGGCTGGGAATTCTAGCGGTCGTTACCCTCTCGACGAGTATTGACGCAAATCGTTATTCAGCCAGAGTTCGTCTGATAGATACTATCACCCCGATTGACGATCGCGAAATGCGAAATACTTGGAAACACTCGGATTTTCATCGATGACCAATGAGTTGATCGGTTATCTCACTGCTCAACTGATGGGTATTTTCACCCCGCGATGTATACGAGTGATCGCAGATCTTTGATACTTCGAGATATTGAAATGACAGATGAAAATTTACGGTCCACTCATTCCAAACTCTTTGTACGTCAATCTTGACGCTCTACCATTACCCCTTCTATGAAGCCACTCTGGTCATCGAATCCATCTCGAACACGGATTCTTTATACGACAATGGCTTCAACAAAACAGTCAGTTTGAGGCTCATGACCATGACTCGTATCATTATCGCAAACGGTTAGAAACCGCTCTCCAAATACGTCATTTTTGGCTACACTGTCTCCAAGAGTAACGTTTCGTAATGAAGAAGACCAAAACAAAATTTGCGTACGAATTCCCGCAACGAGTATGCAAATTGATCATTTGCACACAGTTTCATAATCAACACCCTGCGCAAATAATGAAATACATGGAAAAGTTATGGAAAAAATGTCAAGTAAAACAATCTTTTTCATTGTAAGTTTCTGATCTGCAATCTGTTTATGTAATTTTCCAATATTTGGAAATCTATAAAATTGTATGAAACATCTTTCATTTTTATTCTCTCATGAGGTTCCCCGCTTCCGAGCGATCATTTCACTCTTTGCCTGTGACTCGGGCCGAAAACCAATTGCTCAGAAGCGAGCTACAGCCTCATAAACTCGGCGCGAGATATATTAAATCGTCGGAAATCCTGAAAATTCCACCGCTTCTATACAGAAGCTCTTTTTCTTACGCGGATTCTGTTTTACGCGGAAAAGTCTCATTTCACGCGGGCTCATTTTCTTTGATGACACAGTTCCCTCCCAACTTTGAAAAATTTCAACATATAAATAATTCAGCTAAACTTGTGTGATTTTCCTGTACATCCCCTCGATTCTATTAGTGATAGCAGTATTAATCAAGTATCGGTTACTCTGAGTTAGAATTCGAATGCACTGACAGGTAAAACTGGTTTGAGGAATAGTTTCTATACTCCAATATTCTTTTGTCGAACTTGACTGTATTGAGAAATGAATTGTCTTTATCAACTTCAATCCTGGTCGCTTGTAAATAGATCATTGTTCTCAATAAGAAATTCCATTTGATAAACCTTAACCAGCGTCTGAAAATTTTGAATCAGCTGGTTGGAAGTTCAGCCAATTGCTTATGGCGTTTGTGCAAACTCACGACTCATTTTCACAGAAATGTCTCAATTCTAAATCTGTTTAGCCTTGTTCACCACACTTCACATCATCAATTTCCAGAGTTGAGGAACGGCACCCCACATTTCCGATAAGAGCAAGGGCTCATTCTCCGCGGTTTTGTTTTACGCGTTACTTTTCGCGAAACTTACTCGCGTTAAACGAGGGAGTCCTGTACTTACATTCCACATCCTGGAGAGCACATTTCTAAGTACAATCTTCATTTTCGTGCTCAAATGACCAATTTGCACACACTTGGGTGATTTGCGGCGTGCGCAGAGGAATAATCTGCGCCCAGTTTTCGCATTTGCGCGCGCTATGCGTCACTTGCGCACGGACACAAGCGTGTAAGGGTGCGTCCACAAATATGCATGCGGATGCATATGCAGTGCACACCGCCCATGAGCCCTGGTGCAGCTCCTCAAATTTTAGCCACAACTGGCCACAACCAGACGGAACTCGTCGAATGATGCTGTGGATCAGCCGCGCGGAGCAAAGACACAAACCGATTCAAATCAGAAATTCCCTGATGTGAGACCTTCAATCTTTGCTCAAGTTCGATGAGCTATGAGCTGCTCATGAGCACATGTGCAGTACATATGCGCAGTTTGCACTCTGTATCCATGCATATGCATCATTTATGGACACACCCTAGATGGCCATTTACGCACAACTTTACACACAGAATAGCATGAATATATATATATTCAAGATCAAGCTTTGCGTCTGTTCCGTATTAGTTTGCGGTCACAGAAGCAGGGAGTTATTTGAAAAGAAAAATTATCGGTGTATTCTCTCATGCACTAGGTGATAAGAAAGTAGCTTTTAGTGCAACAAAACAGCTCGAAAAGTCGGGCGGACGAGTACATCACATCACAAGTATTATGCAGCAAGAGCAGTAAGTAAAAGCTGCGAGGTCGTCTGCTTGAACACCCCACCGACCCTGTACCGGTCACTGCTCAGTCAAACTTGTAAACAAATGCAGAAGTGAGGTTTAACGCGTATTTTTGTACTGGTTAATAAAATTTCGACGTACTTTCGATCCGACGGGAGAAAAAATAGAACACAGCACTCGTCAGGATGGGATGCCCATGACAGTGTGATATCAATGCCTTGGCTTCGCCTCGGCATTATCATCACTAAGTCACGAAAATCCAACTTCCCTGCCTAGTACAGTAATATACTAGTTCTCCCGCTTCTGAGAGGGTGATGGCTTGAGAAAGCTACATGATTTGATTGATAACATCTCAGGCATTCTAGGGAAATGGACGTAATGGTTAAGACTCAATGAACAAATTACGGATGGGATAGTTGTTGGGTTTTTTGAGGAGGAACGTATAATTCGATGCTGTAGTATAGCAGGGCGTGCAAAGGAAAGGGAAGAAACGAGAAGTCGTTTGGCTGTCAAGGAAAAAATGTAATTTCACGATAGAATCTGCGGATGCGTCAAGATCGAAAGCAAAACGAAGGGCTTGACAATGACTTGTGTACAGCTTGCGAATAGACAGAAATGGGCAGCGTTTGTCAAGCTATTCACAAGCTATTCACAAGCCATTTACTAGGTATTAGAATGTAACCCTACGAAATTTATCAGTGATGATGCAGTTTATGGCTGGGCTTTACTGCTGCAACTGCGGCCCGGTGCAGGTCGACCGTCGGCGCATCCACCCACACTGAATGTGTAAAGAAAAATGCCGTTGTCGACGCGGGGCCTCAGGCTCACTTCGGCACGTGTGCCCTCCACCATATTCTGCGTGGGTCGAATAAGCATATGGTGTGTGCCCCAGGAGGTTTGTCCATTCCTTGCGTAGGTGGATGTATTGCTGGGGCGGATGAGGGAGGCAAGAATCGTGTGAACGGCAAAAACCGCAAGAAATTTGCTGCGAAAAAGTAGATCTTGTATAAAAATCAAGACGATTGTCAAAGTGTGATAACTTGGTATTTTTTATGTCAATTACATATTTTTAACATAAAAATTGGTGTGATAAGTGGACTACTTTTATTGTGTTTTATCCAAGACGATCATGGTATAACCAATGAATTACAGATTTCACTCGTATCTCCTCCAGGATAAAATGAAAAAAACACAACAAACGGGAAGAGAGTGCGCTCTGAGCTCGTGATGAGTGACAGAGACGATTTGAGGTTATCGATGAATTTTGGTGATTAGAATAGGCATTGCTTGACTGAAAAAATCATCCCGATCTCGGAGCTCTCGTATAGTTTTTCTCGGTGACCCCGATCGTATGTGTAATCAATTAGAGAGTCTGGGGACATGATCCAGTCGACAACAAACAACTAATTACCTCATTTTTTTGTGACTCCGTGGATTGTTCAGAATTAAGCACAAGTATTCAATGCCATAGCCCAAAAATACAGATTGACATCCGCGAGGAGTTATACGAGAGCTACAAGATCGGGATGAACTTTTCAACACCAAAATTCATCGATAACCTCAAATCGTCTCTGTCACTCTCACTCGTCGCGAGCTCAGCGCGCACTCTCTTCCCGTTTGTTGTGTTTTTTTCATTTTATTCTGGAGGAGATACGAGTGAAATCTGTAATTCATTGGTTATACCATGATCGTCTTGAATAAAACACAATAAAAATAGTCCACTTATCACACCAATTTTTATGTTAAAAATATGTAATTGACATAAAAAATACCACGTTATCACACTTTGACAATCGTCTTGATTTTTATACAAAATCTACTTTTTCGCAGCAAATTTCTTGCGGTTTTTGCCGTTCACACGATTTTTGCCTCCCTCATCCGCCCCCGCAATACATCCACCTACGCAAGGAGTGGACAAACCTCCTGGGGGCACACACCATATGCTTATTCGACCCACGCAGAATGTGGTGGAGGGCACACGTGCCGAAGTGAGCCTGAGGCCCCGCGTCGACAACGGCATTTTTCCTTACACATTCAGTGTGGGTGGATGCACCGACGGTCGACCTGCACCGGGCCGCAGTTGCAGCAGTAAGGCCCAGCCATAAACTGCATCATCGCCGATAAATTTCGTAGCGTTACATTCTAATACCTTGTAAATGGCTTGTGAATAGCTTGTGAATAGCTTGACAAACGCTGACCATTTCTGTCTATTCGCAAGCTGTACACAAGTCATTGTCAAGTCATTCGTTTTTCTTAGGGCAGTGGTCATGTAGTTGAATGCGCTTTTTGAGAAAAAGCAATGAAACCGCCAAATGAAATTCAAGCTGAAAAAACATCACCACTCTCAGGCTCCAGGAGCAAGTGCAAAGAGTACCAAAAGACCCTCTTCGTGGCAACCCTAGCAAGTCCCTGGCTCTTCCCAATCGAACTCGTGCAGTTTATTCAATTTTCCGCGAGGAAGCGGTGATGCGAGAGCTTCACGTTAGTTAACAACATGTTACAGGCCGCCGATCACCGGCAGCTGGCGTGTTGCGTGCGTGGCGTTGGCATATCACATCAGAGTACGCCCCCGCTATGCACCAGCGCTTGCGATTGTCGGGGGAGCAAAGCCATGCAAACCAAACCCTCGGGCTGCTTGTTCTTATGGTTCACTACTATTACTCCTCGTTCTCTCACATAGAGGCACCCCGTTGAGCCCGATCCACGCGCACAATAATTGTGAGCGAACACAACACGAGGGGAATCGAAACTTGGCGAGAAATCAGACCCCCCTCTCTCCCTCCCGCCTTCAAATATTGCTCCGTATTCACCCTGTGTTTGATCCGCAAATACTGTAATTGCCAAGAATATCACACTGGCTATGCTTGCAGTCGTTGTGGCCGTCTGCACATCATATATCTATACCCACAGAAAATAAATATACCATCGCTGCTTGTTAGCAGGGCTATGGTGACGTTGATCGTCGAGAGTTTTGAGCAAGGGGTAGTTTTGGCGTCGAAATTTTTATCGTAAATAACTCATACTCATGTATAACAATCTATACAGTTGATCAAAGCGGTTGCTCCCCATGACCGTCCGTTCAGGTTCCGCGTGCGAGGCTGAGCGATTACTCGCCCCGCGCTAATATACTTATAAGATTTCAATCCTTCATCGCGGCTAGGCTAAATTGAGCGTGCGTGTGCGTCGCAATCGCCTATGTGAATGAGAAAGATCGACAAATCCGAGATACGCTAGCTTCCGAGAATCTCGAGTTTTGTGGCTACTCATCACACTAGGAGATCTAGCGCTGTGATAAGACAGAATGAAAATTTGAACGGTCATCTCCAAATGGATCCGGTGGATTCTTTGTACCTACTTCGTAGACTTTATCAACCCAATCGGGCTGATAGATCTCTCATTTTGCATATTTCAGCTAAATCATCGGATGAGGGCAGTCAACTTGGATACGTCATGGTGAAATAAGAAACAAGACCTCTGGCTTCAATTCTGTACAATTAGACGGAGCTCATCAGAGGCCCGTAACACGAGGAACTCGGAAAGAATGAAACTTGATGCCCTCTGTAGCGTTACGTTGCCGACACGTAACCGAACCTACTCCTTGAAATTACAGAGCTCCCGTAGATTGAATGAGGCAAATCGTGGAATTTCGTAGTCTATAAATAAATTCCAGATAACTACCTCCCGCAAAGCTCTACTAATCTTAGACCTTGACGGAAAATCATCTCTTTTGCAATACTCTCTTTATGTCAATCAATCAAAAGTCGATAAAATTCAGTGTATTCCGGATTAACTTTGACCCGGGTGATTTGTCACTAAGACGCACTGAAACACCAGTGAATACGATCTGCCAGGACTCTTGAAGCACTGAAATTTCAGTGAATCGTCTCACTCATTCATCAATGAAGATGCCGACTGAAACTTCAGTGACGATGATCCGTCCGAGCCTTATGGTCACTGAAGTCAACAGGCAACGTTGATCCGAATTACACCGGAGTTCAGTGAGTTCTCACTCATTGAAACGGAAGATGTACTTTGTCCAATTATAGAAATTCCATAACATACTCATGACGCTCTCATCAATGTTAAGATTGCCGGAGATGAAATCCTGCGTGATCAAAATCATAAGAAAGCAGTTTTTATTCGGAGAAATTCATCTCGATGTTTCTATGAACTCAAATTCTCATTCTTTAAAAAATATGTATAGTAAATAAGCTATGAGTATCCATCGTGAAAAAACAGTTCTGTTAAAATCTAGGAGCTATCTACGGTCAATCTAACTGACGAAAATCTCGGAAAACTAGCGGGATTTCCAAGTCCTCGCACATTTGACAGGTCTTACGTCATTGCTTTTGAATTTGAATGGGATTCCCGAACGTCAAGATGAATGGCAACGAACAATCTGAATCACATTATATTATCGAACCATACATAAATAAAGCTGGGATTACGACAACATCATTCACTCCCAAACATTAAAATCCGTTGACTTTCTCATCAAAAAGAGATAGATCGGTGCTTTGTCATTTTCATCGGCCCAAAATACTTATCGGGCCGAATACTTATATAATTTTAGAACTCCAACTTTCAACTCAAACAGCTTCTTGACACGTCCAACCGCACCTATGATGTCATCGCCTAGCTCCCAAGAATCGTCCTGAGCCAGCGGGTTCATCCTATTATTGAATTATTGTCGGAACTACTGTATTCGTCGGTCATGAATGATTTCTCAACATTCATTTAGGAAATCACGCCTTCTCAGAACATTACTTTTTGAAAATTATTATGAGCCATTTGCGAGTTTTATGAGAATCTTCACAATGGATCTCTTCATTAAAAATTCTTGATGTGATTATAATCTCACGGTAATTTAGAAGATTAATATACCGTATAACGTCTCATAAATTTATCTAGATCCAATGAATTTCGGTGACGTAACCGATGCATTTTTGTCTTGGGAAGGAACAATATTCGCCCACTTTTCAGTTTCTCAATCGTTTCCGGACATCTGCAAGTCTTGCTGATTCCCAAGCATTCAATTATTCAATCCGAAAAAGTAACTCCCCGTAAAATCATGACCACTCGTTAAATTAGGATAAACATTGTAAATGCGTCGATATACATCCGTAATTGCCACTAAAAAGTACCGAGGAACATCGAAAAAGTTCATCAGGCTTATCTGAATGTGTATTGGCTCATTCAATTGAGACAACGATCGGCAGTTTGGCAAAGATAGATAATCTCATATAAGAATCAAAGTATCTCGGATATTGAATTGAATTTTGGGAAAAAGTGAACTAACTTTATATGGAAATGGATCGCTCGCGTTTCGTTAAAATGTAAAGCTCGTCCTTGTGAAAAGAGCTGCCGCGCGGCAAGTCTGCTTGGACTTTCGTAACTCGTTAAAAATGCCGCTCGTGTGCGTGAGTACTTACGACGTTCATCCTCGCTTCAGTGGATATAAAACTGGCCACGATGCTCGGCTCTCGTTCTGATGGCACGCGCATGCAATGGATTTTAAGCCCATACCCAGAAATTTCAAGAAGCTTGAACGCCTCTCTGCAACTGCAGAGTAGATACATATCATGTTTTGAATCATTTCTCATCTCAAGATAATTCTTGATTAATGACTTGATCAGCAAAATTCACCACCAAAGAGATTGTCTTTGCCTCATCTTATTCCCTATGCGCGGTATTTTTTGTTAATCATCTCACTTCAGGTATGGAGCATCCCGGACAGGAATGAAACATAGCCTCTCTTCCTGTAGAGGCCCTGACTGGATTGGACTTGAGTCAAACTTGATATCTGGAGAGACGCAAATCAGTCCAAATTGGGGCACGAAAATCAGTCTACATCAAAACTTCAAGACCGTCTGATGTGATCGGAATGTATGTGGTTCAATTTCGTATGCAATCCTCTCGATACTGAATTTGATAGGCCTGCGCAAGAGTTCGAACTGCTTCTCGGTGGCTCACGGACGAATTCTCTAAAACAAGCTCAGCAAGGATTGGATTGGTCGTTTTTATCAATTGGTTCTTCTTCGGTCCAAGATTACCATGACATTCTCCCTCAATATACATATAGGGATGGCAAAAATTGAATACGGCATGATTGACGCATCCAACCTCTCGTCTTTGAAACACTATTTGAGCAAATTCCCCAGCCACAGACGGATCAGCCTCAACGAATTTTTCCAAGAATTACAACCAAGACACTATCTACTGACGCGTTTTCCAACCCTTGAGAGAGCGTAACCAGGTCGGCGGGTGGCGTATGGTACCCGAGCTCTCCTCGTACAGATGCACTCTTTCATTGTCAAGTCTGATGAGAGCAAACGAGGCGCGGGGCCAGGGGTTGAGAGGCGATAGGGAGGAGTTTTCAGGTGTATAGGTGCTTCACCCGTCATCGAACGCGAGAACAGCAGCAGCAGCAGCAGCACCGTCGGCAAACCGCTCTCGCGCGATCGATATCGAGTCCGAGTGCACATTTGCATTTAGCGCTGGCCAGGCTGTGGCACATCACCCCTTCGCATGTACATCGTTCACAAACTCGCGAGCGTCGAACTGAAAAATTTTCCACTTTCTAGGAACAAATATGTAACAGCAAGAAAGCTGAAAGCCAAGAAAAGCTCAATACGCGGCGATCTGTACACAATTGCCGATCTCGCAAAATGTCGCGCCCTTGCGTAGCCAGACCATAATATCGTCACTATATCATCGGTACCGGTAGACAGTAGCACCTGAGATACTCTACACCTATGCAGAGTGATAGGTTTGAAATAAGGGGGCTATCGGGTCATCTAGCGCTCGCTTAGGGCGTTAAGGTCGTGCTATAGCGCCTACGGTGTACGAGACGTCTCTACACACTCCGTCGACAGCCACGACGGACTGCGGATCGATTTGATGCAGGCCACGGCCACCTGTCCCACTAGCCTACGTAATAAAATTCTACTTTCGCAAGTATACATCGACGTGTACGAGCCACGTCGCGGTCGCGTCACGAGGGGTTGTTTTTTATATCGAGCGAGATGTGGTTTAAGCTCTACCATCATCAACACTCGCGCGGGGGGTTCACCCGATGATGGTCCGAGCGACGATGCACGATACGATGCATGGTAAAATTGCAATGTGAATTCTGCACGATGCGAGTGCAGTGGTGCCAACATCGCTCCGGATGCAAGAGCGGTGGGCCAGCGAGATCGATCTCGGACGTGCGCGCTCTCGCCCCCTTTCGAAGCAGCTTCACTTGGTTAATACACTCGAGACCAGCAAAAGTATCGACGCGGAGTATTAGAGTTCTGATGCTGATGTAACTATTTAAATATCGCATGAGATTGCGATTAAATTGCTCCGACTCACGACGGTATGAGTCCATTTCGGGTTCTTAGATGGTCTCTTTAACGTTCTGCAGACCGCTTTTGCCGCTCATCAATATCCGGAATATTACAATAAAGCCATAGAAAATGGGAATCATTTTTTTCGATGCAATGATAATTTTCCCAGAGAGTGATAATCGATAATGATCACCTTTAATTATCAATGCCTGAATTGGTTGTACACCCATTTCAGATGTACATTCGCTCCAGTCCGAAGTAGCCACCTAATCGTTGAAATTCACGGCCTAACTTTAAAAAACTAAGCAGAAATATGAATTCTCGTTTCAAAAATACCAGGTTACGACTTGCTAAGCAAGCGAATCAAAGATCACTATCAGTTGTGAATTTACATCGAATTTTCTCACAGCAGATCTCACGATGAGATGCTACAGGTTTTTCCAATTTTAACGCGATGGCAGAGCTCAGGCAGATCACCCGATCAAATGTGTTACGTGATCGCCGTTCATGTTTGTCTAATGTATACATGTGTCTTAACATCAGCATCGCGAACAGGCCCAATCGAGTGTCAATGCTTGAGCTAAGCTGGGAACGATCTAACACGCTTTAATGAATATTTTGACTGCTTTGTGAATTCCAAAGCGGTGAACTAGAAAACCATGCTTGACATCTATCTCTCGAGCCAATATATTTATTAAAATCAAAAATTGCTACCACCCACAAATAGATATTCATAATATTTTCGTGAGATTGAATACACTTGGGCAGATTTACTACAGCGATAGCTCCGGCTCATTTCACTTTGGAATGTCGAGCAACCTTTTAAACCAGATAGAAAATGACCGATACGGAAAAATTCTCATTCAAGGAATCTCAGTCTAATTTTCAGTCAAAGCATTCACATACGCCCGATTCAAGCTTGTGATCGATTCATTTACAAATGAGATGGCTCCAATGATGTAAATTTCGAGGCATCGGTGAATAATGAGCGATCGATAATCCAACTCGTTTGTCCACTCAGGTAAAAATCAATAGAAACTCATTACATCAGCTTTGGCATTTTAAGGGGACTGCTAATGTAGCTTCGCTTAAAAAAATTCTTTTTAACGTGATAGAATTAACTCTCGCTGCATGTGTTAACAATAATTTACATGGTCAACACACGCGACACTTTCCTTACGCGACCGAAGATCGAAAGCGCGTTGTCTACACACCAGGCACGCGGAAGCCAGTGATCTCGATGCTATTATTGCAAAGGGGCGGTGCGTGTTGCGGCTATAACGCATCAGTTCGAGATGAGTCTTTTGCAAGATCCACATGCATCGCTCGACCATTGCATAGGTATTATGCTAGCGCACTTTGGAGTCTGTGTGCGGATTTCTCAATTCAGGTCATGTTGAGCGCCATACTCATGATTGAAATCCCAGAAGGTAATTTACAATCATCCGGGATACATATGTTGTGCAAACACATTTGCCAGTGTTCAATCACGAGAACGTCTCGCAAATATCGTTCACTATAATGATCGTCTGACAAAGTCATAGAAAGTGAATGCTTCAATTCAAGGTCATCCCATAAGAGTAACACGCTCGCGATCGCGTAAATAAGAAATGTGACGTGCTCGCGAACGCTCATCCATAATAGAGCGCACATATAGGTATTATAAGACTAGACTGTATGATGTGGGATTGGAGGAAAAATAAGTACGTTCATTGCAAACTGTTTCGAGTCGTGAGTGTTGCCGTTACGATATTCGCTCATCGTATATTAACAGAGTCTTCCCGAGTGCTTCACTTATAAACTATGTTTAGATGTAGTTCAAGACCTTGAGTATACAAGTTTCATTCTTACTAAAATCGATATTCGCGTCGTTGTCGTTAATTTTCAATTGCTCCTCGGCAAAAGCACAATGGCTTGGTCATTCGATCGATTAGTTATCATGACAACGTGAAAGCAGGGAACTCGGGACGAAACCATTTTCTCTGAGGAATATCTTGTGCATATTCAGAAATTCCAATGATTTATGGCTACAGAACTTTTTTCTGAGACGTGAACTCATTTTTCATTTCAAGTCTACGTATACTACAAACTACTGGCAGACAACTTGGTAGTAACATCGCAAACTTGGAAATCGTTCGGTTGCCTCATTTTTTCCGAAGTAATACTTCTTCTTTGGACTATCGCCTTTTGATTATTTCTCGCATGCCAACCGCGAGTCTGCATGCAGATGCTAAAAGTGGCAAACCTAAGGGATGGCTGTTGATTCCGAAGACAGCAGAATAACTACCGTAAACCGGGATGAATGTGGCCACTTTATACCTTCTGATCGAATTCTCGTTGCGATTTTTCGAACAAAGCCATATGTATCTTAGGTCATTCGACGCGTCTTGACGTCTACTTCAAAACGCTGACTTCAGAATTCCATTTCAACCATTTGCTCTCTTGAAAAGTGTAAAAAACACGGTGGCCACATCCACCCCGGCATCCGGGGTGAATGTGGCCACCCTCGTTGAGCACCGCGATTATAATGGTCTGAGCGAATGCCTACCCCGACGCCTCGTGTTTGAAACAAAATCAGGACAACACATCTCTTAGGTCATCTAATTGCGAAGAGAATACCGTTGGATTCATCTCGATAGCTCGAAAACCCGAGTCAAGCGGCCAATTTGAAATTTATAAACTACAGTCCCGTCTCAAGCGCGGTTGTGTCTCGATTGGCGTCTGGATTGATTTTGGACACTTTGACGCTTCTACTTGAGTTTCATTGCAATTTTTTCGATCAAACCTTTATGTACCTGTACTCATTCGACGCGCCTTGACTTCACCTCCAAGATGCTGTGTTTGGAATTCTCTTCCACTCATTTGCTTTCTCGAGAGTTGTAAGAAACAAAGTGGCCACATTCACCCCGGTGCAGCCGAGAAATTACAAGTTTCCGTTCAAGTGATCGTTCTAAATAACTGTCGCATCTAAATTCAATCGGCAATAGCGCAAAATGTAGAGGACGTCATTACCTACCAAGAAAAAATCGTTGAGAGAAGACAGAGGTCGACCTAGTGGGTTGTTCAGGTAAATTTTTGCAACATGAAATTTTTATTTGACAATTTTCACTTCATTCCAATGGAAAAAAGTGTAAATGGAACCTGTCTCATCACAAATAAGCTGGCATATTTTGGAAGAAAAAATCCTAAGCTTTAAAATGCGCTCTTGCACGTCTTTCTAGGTGGTGTAGCATCGGAGTTACGACTATTACAATCTCTTTCCGGAAAAGTGGCCACATTCACCCCGGCTTACGGTACTTTCGATTATGCATGAATTGTGATTTTTTCTACTCTCAGCAATGTGATTGCTCATTCACTCCAGGGATAAAAAATAAATTCATCCCCAAAATGGATTCACCAAAAATATCAAATCACTCCAGAGCGAGTCAGCTGTTCGGAAAGATGTGTATTATAGCGTTTATAAAAAAATTCAAAGGAAAATTTTCCAGTTCCAAGAATATCCTGAACTAACGATGCTCGTGGTATGAACCACGGGAAATCCCAAACGAAGCACGAACATGGCGGATCGAGGCGGCCTCAGCAGGAGCGGGAGTGCTATGGTAGATATTCTGCATCGCAAGTAGAAACAGACGAACATGGTCAGACGGGCCTTACGCGGCGAGGCCCTGCTTACAGGAGCCATTTGAGACCGAGTGTGCTCGCCATTTCTTCTAATATCTTCCTGTGTTCTAATACTCTGGACCAGCATAAAAGTATCCAGGTAAGGCCCTTTGCTCGCTATTCGCGATATAAAAGAGCCACGGCGGGCCGGTCTATAGCGACATAGCACAACTTGCAGAACAAGGCAATCGCTTTGCGCGTCGGTCATTGGGCAGAACGGTCTCGTATAGCGATGGAGCCGCTCTACTTGCTGTTCCCGGAGGATGAGGGCTGCTAGCTCCGAGAGGGCGGGTAGTGGTCCTGACTGTATACATCCGGGACATCGGGACACGGCTCGCTTGGATGCGATATGCCGTTTATATGCGTGCACCGTGCGGCGCGCGAACGCGAGGTTGCGATGCGCGCGGGGCTGGTTTTATTGATCGGGTAACGCCACGCCCTCGTTCGCCAAAAAGCTACGCCCCCGCGCTCTCCCTCATCTCGCAAAATTCCTCTCTGTGTGCAGCCTCGTGTCTGAGTACTCACGTGGACATGTATTTGTGTGTATCGAGATATTGAGACAGCCACCCGTGCAGCCACCCTTTGTGTATGAGTATGCGTGTAGCTGTGTTACCATCCGTGCATTAACAGAGCAACATCCGAATCAGCGCGCGCATACCGGATCCTCCATGACTGTTTTCTTCCTCTCTCTGACTCTCTTCTCCTCATGCCTCATGCATATTCATTTTTGCCAACGTAATTCGACTATTACTATGTGAGGTACAACCAGTTCCTTCGAGCCATGCACACTCATGTATATCTGAACGCTTTTTGCAAAGCACCAATACGTGCAAAAATTGCATTATTCGTGATAGCTCAAAGTCCAAGGGGAAATCAGCATTTTGAATTTCGCTAATAAAAAAAATGTGTGAAAATTACAAACCGTACACTAATGCCGACTGTCTAGCTTTGCGTGAACTGATATACTTCGAGTCGGTACAATTTTCACCCCTGGAACTGGAATGGATATTTCCCTCCTGATCGATCACAAGTCCCGGAAGATAGGGTATTTTTCCAATACTATCTGCCAATCAAACATATAATTGATGGATACAGAACCGTATTTCATGCAGCCAAATTCACTGCATGCCATTTCGAATATTCTCTTCAAAATCCGGGCGCCCACTCTCACTAGAAATTTTAACTGACAGATTCCCTCCTGAGGAATCAAAAGCAGCATGGATATTTGATACCAAAATTAACGTGACATCAATTTTCATTTCACGCAGGATGCGACTGAATCATCGTCTCTCATTTCCAGGTTAATCAAGGCAATGAACAGACAAATGCAAGTAACTCACCGTTCAAATGAATCATTGATCCCATATGGGACGAAGGAGAATAATTTGACGTACCGTCAAATTGGGTAATTTCGGTACGTTTCGGTGCTTTTCATTTTGTTTGGCTCGGCATCCCAACATACATTGACGAACACCATTCCTATTAAAGGTCAATCTCAAGCTCACAATTTCAGCTTCCGATTGACGGGCTACAAAGTTCAATTTGATGAGTTTAAGCCGGCGCTATTAGCAGTTGAAGGAGTGTACCAAAGTTAGACCCCCATGGGGCAACTTTGGTACACTTACAGAATATCTCAATTCTACCCATCATCATGCAAGTGAATTAATTTTAATCGTTCAGAAGTCTTATTTCAAGATGTTTGGAACATTCTAAAACCTCATAGAACATTATTCGACTCAAGATAAGATGAAAAGAAGCTGTCATAGGAAGTTGTACTGGAGTTACCCTATTCTCATGCTTCTTACGGAGAGTGGGTAACTTTGGTATGACTTTTTAATGGTTTTTCCCCGATTTTGCATTCGTTGAAATTCCTAATGCTGTAAATGCCTCAATGTAACGACGGTTTCTTCAATATGGTGATATATGTGGTCGAAATGTGGCATTATTCGTTCGTAGATCGTTTCAGAACACTTGTTGCCAGGTACACTAACTGGACCATCCAGGTATCGCTGCTAAATCAGCCTTTTCGGAAAAAGCTTCAATAAACGAGTACAATTATCAACATGGGATCTACGGTGGATTAACACATTGTTTATGTGTCTGCCAAGAAGGGAGGATAGGTTTCAGAGCGATAGAATCATTTACCTCGCCGAACGCAGCTCTGAAAGTCATTTTTCAGGGGTGTACCAAAGTTGCACCCACTGTGCCAAAGTTACCCAATTTGACGGTATATCAAAGATACCTTTGTCCGGTATTACTATAAAATTAATTGCTCACGTAGAAGTATGCTCATAATGATCATTAAAATGGTGAAGAAGCAAATTTTGTCAGATGGGTACTCATTGCTGATAAAAAAACTGTCTAAAATGTGAAAGACTAGAGATTGAATATAATACTTATAAGTTAATTTCGCACAGTACTTCATTATTTTATCATGAACGCCGAGCGTAGATAAGACAACTGAATAATCTGTGCCTGGCAATTACATAGTTGAGTACTCTCTCCGTATCCATCAGTGAGAATCCACTGAACTTCAGTGCATTACGGATCAACTTTGACTGATGACTTCAGTGCATATGCACTGGGACTTCAGTGCATATGCACTGAAGTCATCAGTGACCCTCACTGAAATTTCAGTGACCTCGAGGGTCGGACGGGTCCTGATCACTGAAGTTTCAGTGAGGGTCACTGAAGAATCAGTGAGATAATTCACTGAAACTTCAGTGACGTCGGGGGTCGGACGGGTCCTGATCACTGAAGTTTCAGTGAGTGTCACTGAAGCTTCAGTGAGTATCACTGATTGATCAGTGAGCTTCACTGATTCACCAGTGAGAATTTCCACTGAAATTTCAGCGAATATGATTTGCCGGGACCCTTAAAAAACTCAAAATTACCTTGAACTTGCTCGTCTGCTGCTTCGCTTTTGCTTTTTCTATTTGCATTGGCAATGATCAAACAGAGAAAAAGCATAATCCGAACCCCCAACGTGCCCTAGAAATTGATGAAAAATCGAGAAAGCAAGAGTGATGGAAATTTCAGTTACTATCATGACTTCATGAGTTTTCCAAGCAATGGTTATCCTTGTCAAAAAAAATGAAGCTTCGCAACTATACATCCCTGAAAATTGCATCGAATCGGTGTCTTCAATCAGTTAGACACTTTACTAAATTGTACTTGCCGACATTGTCAGGAGTAGGATTCATTTTGATTATTTTGGAGGTATAGGATGAATTGAATGGAGAAAATTGAAGCAGGAGTTTGTCACTTATAGCAAAATCATAACTCAAGCATCCAAAAGGCAATTCATGATGTCAATTTAAAGTTTTACATAATGAAACTTTCATAAGAAAAAACAAGGTCTATATAATGAAATCGTAAGAAATTCAGAATTATATGGTTCTCAAGTCATGATTGTGCTATAGGTAAGAAACTCGCACTTATAGTAATAATGAAATACTCAGATTCAATAATGAACTTTATTATCTTGCTTAAATAAATGTTGACAAAAACAAAAAATCAGCGGTAGCAGAATTGCTCGATGTTACTGAAACATCTGAAGAAAAAACACCTTATCAAATCAATCAAAATCTGCATATGCATCTGCGCCATCAGATGCATATGCAAGTTCTACTATAATGAATCCAATCAAACGCCTGCGAGAACACATTACATCACTTATCTTTTTTTTTTTTTCTTTTTATTTGAAGCATATGAGTCCATGAAGGACTATTCAGCTATACAGAATCTGTACATATTCTTATATCTAAATTAAACTAACTTGTTACAAGATTTCAAAAATTCAACTATATATTGACATGCTTTGACATTCGGAATTTCAATTATATTCTTAATTTGTAATGGTAGATGATTTATGTTTCGTAATTTCTTAAGCAAATTCGGTCTCTCATCATTGCACAAGTTACACTGCCAAATTACATGATTCAGATCTTCATCATATTTGTCACATAGACATTTAGAACTTTTTATAATTTTGACCCTGGCCAAAGAGGCCGCCAAGTTGTAATGATTGGACCGCCATCTATTTATAGAGACTATGATCTCCCGTAGAGCATTTTCTTTGGTGAACCACGGCTTTGACTTTCCTTTGTGAAACAACTCAAAATATAATTTTCCTGTTTTTTGCCCCTCTTCTTCTATTGTTCTGCAAGTAGCTTCATGAGCCTGTTTCTTGTGATACGCTTGGAAGTCTGTGAATGGAATCGCAATTGATAAATCTACAGGTAAATCTGTTGCAAGCTTGGCAAGTTCATCAGCTCTTTTGTTGCCGACGATTCCGATATGGGATGGAATCCAGCAGATAGAAATAGACATGAGAGGGTGTGCTGCTTTGATTTCATTGTACAGCCTCTTAATTTCAAGAATGAATTTATTCACATTGACCTTTGTGGTCGGACATTTTATACTCTGAATCACGCTGAGACTATCCGAAAATATTGTGTAGTTATTATGAGGGTTGGAGTATATAATATTCATTGCTTCATATATAGCAACACATTCTGCTGTATACACCGAGGCTTTGTTATCAAGAGATTTCGTGATTTCAAGCTCCAGGTCTGGGCAGTGACAGGCAACACCTACTTGTTCATTCGAAATTTTACTCCCGTCTGTATATATCGCGCGTATATTGTTCAACCAAATGAATGATTCTATCAGCTGATTCGGATCTGAGCTGTTTCTAATTTCTTGCCCTAACTCTGTGTTAACAGGTACACATGTATTCAACGTGCTGTATTCATATCTATACATATTATAGTTTTCCAAGGATTCTATTGAATCTTACGGTAGCGCTTCAATACATTCTTGTAGCAATCGAACTTTTTTCTGTTTGCACAAACTTTTCTTCGTGATGAAGTCATACATGACCGAATTTTTATTGGAAACAGATTTACGTATAAAATTATTACAAAGGTATTTCGCCCGTTCTTCAATCAATAGTAACTTTGATTCAGCAAGAATCACATTATTGGGCGTGCTAACACGATACCCAAGAGCTTTTCGAATAGCTGACCGTTGTATTTTCTCAAGATCGTCAATTGCTTGCTCTTTTATTGGAAAGTAAGCAAAACATCCGTAGTCCAAAATAGATCTTACAAAACTTTTGTACAAAATAAGCAGGGTATCGGGTGATGAGCCCCACCAAGTACCGCAGAGGAATTTAATTATATTGGAAGCACGAGTACAACTTTTTTTTACTTTATCAATTTGTTGTGTGGAAAACAATTTATAATCAAATATGATGCCAAGGAACCGTGCTGTCTCGCTCGACTTGATTCGATATCCCCCAATTTGGATTTCAGTTTGACCAGGAGTGAAGCTATTTTTACTGAAATGTATCACAACTGTTTTATGTGGCGCTAAGTCCAATCCAAGTTGAAACAAATTATCCTGAATGAGTGATAAAGTTCTTTGAAAAAGTTCAACTGGTTTGCAAGAGCGTGTCATTTTCAAGAAGATAGCAACATCGTCAGCGAATTGAAGTATCGAAATACTCTTGGGTAAATTTTTCCCAATGTCCTTAACATAGATTGAGTAGAGCAGGGGACTCAAAACTCCACCCTGATGAACGCCTTTACCTGAGAGTCTGTACTGTTGACCCAACAAATCTGTGTATATTCTCCTTTCATGAATCAAAAATTTCACAAATTTTACAAGATTCTCCGGGCAACCAATTTCTGCTAATTTATCCATGAGTAAACCGGAGACAACGCTGTCAAAAGCTGCGTTTACATCGAGGAAGCCGGCCAAAACGTCCTGCGATTTGGCGAAGGCTTGATCAATATGCAAAGTGAGATATGCAAGATTATCGGCGCACGACTTGCCTTTTCGAAACCCTGATTGGCTTTTCGGTAAAATATCACACGACTCACACCACCACTGCAATCTATTTTTAACAAGTCCCTCAAATAATTTACAAATGCAAGATGTTGGAGAAATCGGCCTGACACCGTTGTTACTTTTTTCAATGAAGTGGACATATGAGTCCTTCCACTCTTCAGGATACGCATAAGTTCGATACATCTCATTGAATATATCCAGAAGCAAAAGCTTGTATTGGAGCGGGAGTCTCTTTAAAGTCGAATAATCTATCCCGTCCATGCCTGGCGATGACTTGTCATTCGCCATGTTTAGTACCGTATTGAACTCTACAAAATCGAAACTTGCACTAAGAAATTCGTTCTCAGCGCATTCAGGGATTCTATTTGGATCAGTATGTACCCACGGAGGGCTGATTTTGAACGTGGCATTTTTTATTGCCTCTTCTGTTTGTAAATTTTTATCGCTGTGCGATTGATTGATTCTCACCCATCTGTTTTTGAATACCTTACATTTTGACCAGACATAATTTGGGTTAGTTCTAAAATTTATAGATTCAGCAAATTTTCTAAAAGAGTCCCGTTTTTTTCTTCTGAATGTTTTCGTAGCAATCGCGGCTAATTTGTAGTATTCAATGAGATCATTCAACTCATGCGTACGTTTCCACTTTTTAAAAGCTTTACTTCGATTATCTTTTACCTCATTACACTCTTCATCCCACCATGGAGCGGGATTCCTGTGTATCTTACGATTGACTTTTTTCTTTTTCGGAGTTGAAAATTGAATAGCAGATGTAATGATATTAATGAATGTTTTCATCTTTTCATTTGCTGGAGATTCATCATATTCAAGAGAAAAGAAAATTTCGTAATTCTCTTCAAGATAATTTTCGAAGATATCCCAGTTCGTGCGCAAGGTGTGGAGTCTGAATGTTTTTTTCTCATGAATATCTCTTACAACTCCTACATTACATATAATTGGATAGTGGTCAGAGCCCCAAGTCTCATCCATCACAGTCACATCAATTTCTTGTGCTATATCCATCGTTGAGAAAATTAAATCAATATTCGAGTGTTTGTTTTGTCTAAAGTCAGACCTAGTAATTGCATCATTATTATGGAGGAATAAATCATGATTCTCTATACTGTTCTTCAAACTATCACCATTACTATCGGTATAATTACAATTCCAAATAACATTGTGAGCGTTAAAGTCGCCCATGAGCAGAGTCGCTCTGTTGTCATCTACGTTATTGATAATGGTATCCCATTGAGCTTGGCTGAGAGTGCGATGGATGTGACTTGGCGTTCTATAGCACGCTATGATGTCTAATGGTGGGTTTGTATGTGTGAGATGAATACCGCAAACTTCGACAGAAATATGAGGGGCCTGAATATTATCTATTTCTTGGAAAGGAATATTCTTACGCACTAAAATGATGATTCCGCCACCTGTCGAGTAGTCTCTATTCTTCTTGTACTGCACGTATCCAGTTGCAAATATACACTGTAAAAACAATCTCGTGAGAATCGCAACTACAAAGTAAAATCACCACATTCATTGTGGGTCCTGAATTGTTACAACATTGATTGTAGTGAGTTTACCCTATGGTAGAGGAATCATCTACTTTGAGAGTGTGATTTTACATGTCCGCGAGTGTTCTGCTACAAGCAAACAGCATATTTGAGGTTAGGTTTCAAATTATCTTTTCGCGTCGATTAGTGTACAATTTCTGAACTAAAATACTGTTGAAATCGATAAGAAATGTTACAGGGATCGAGTTTATTAATTCCGATTGAGCTGTCTGAGCAACAATACAGGAGCGTGCAGGATCAGTCGTGTTTTTGGTGAACGCCGAACCGCAGCACCGCGCGCATACCCGCTTGTAACTTTACATTCGGCACGGTAAAATCGCATCATTCAATGTTGTAACAATTCAGGACCCACATTGATTGTTGCGATTTTACTTAACCATAGTATATTCACCTCAATCAATGTTGTAATTCATAGTGTATTCTCACTGTGTCACAGTAAGATTCACTAAATATTTTTTACAGTGTAGTTTTATCTTCTTCTGTAAGCCAGGATTCCACACATACGAAGATGTCCACTCCCGCTAAAATTCTTGGAAGTTCTTGTACACGTTTTTTGATGCTTCGAGCATTCCAAAATAGAACTCGAAGAGGCATCGGTTTGTTCTCCATTGAATCTTCCGTAGTTGAATGATTACTACTCGATGATGATTGCGCCATTTCAATTGTCCGTTAGTATTTCTTCACTCGTTTCGAGACCATCGGATGTTGTGTCATTCACATCATTCTTATCGGAATCTTTGGTAGTGAGTTTTTTCTTCATTTTAGTGATTCTGCTTTTCAAAACTGGATCGGTAAGGTGATCGTACACTCCACTCAACATTTCATCTAGTGAGTCAAAATTTTTGGTGAATTCCGCTGCTGTAGATCGAACATCTGGATTCCCATGGGTTTTGAGGAGAAATGAAGCAAAATCGTCGTAATTCAGAGGATGCTTCAAATCTTGACTCATGATATAGTTACGTGCTGGCTCTAGTTGGCGATCGATGTCGGTGCTGTTCGCTTGTCTCTTGATTTTTTTCTTTTTTCTGCTTTCAGTTGCCTCCTTTTGGGTTTCATCGGAGAGCGTTGGATTCAAGTCCTCCGCACTGCATACAGTTGCAGTGTCTGAAGGAGGTCTTTTATCAATTGCTCCATATCCGAATTCACATTCTCTGTCACAACTTGTGAAGTAATTTCCTGGGAAACTGCTTCTGATCTTTCGGGTGTTGATGATGCGTTTGGTGGGGTCTCTACATTCTTGCAGTGTCTGGCTGCGTGCCCTTCCTCCTTGCAGAGGTAGCACACAAGTTTTTCGTGAGAAAGGTGGATCCAAAAAGATGGATTATTCACCTGGATATTCATGTTGCCTGGAAGTTTTTCCAAATCCTCGGGGTTTAGAAATACTTGGCGCCAAAAGCTCATTATATGGGCATAACCTTGAACATTTACACTGCACTTGATTTGAGAAATTTGCGAGACTGGAGTTATCCCAACTTTCTTGAGTTCTTCCAAAATCACAACATTGGGTATGCTGGGTCTAACGTTGGAAATAATAATACGTATAGCTCTAGAAATCAATGGGCGAAGTGGTAGAGATTGAGAACCGACTTTGATTTCTGTCTTGCTATCCACTAGTTTGTTTACAAGATCTTCACTCGATAAATAGAAACATATTCTGTTGTTCGATATACGTGAAAGGTAATGAATATTCTGTGAGTTAATTAATGAGCCTAGAGCTAAAGCATAATCTTGTATACTGTGACCTCCAACTGCATCCACTATCACTGCTTGTTCGTCTGTTGGACACTGAGCTTGCTGCACAATTCGAGAAAAAGTAACTCGAGGATTAGACTGAGTAGTTGAGCTTGCCATACTGCACTTGTGGCACACTGATCCCTGGCGGGATACTGGTACCGTGCCCAAGAGTGCAACAGGCACAAAATTTACTCGTAGGTATTGGTTTTGCAACCAAGCTGGTATTCACGCACTGACATGAAAATCGCCGAAAATTATAGCCGCGGTACAATCGAATTATCGCAGGGCACACCGTTTGTAAACACGTCTGCTCTCTGTGACTGCTCGATCTAAACTCCACATCACTTATCTATGACAAGTCCCGGATTTTCTCATTATCACATCTTAAAACAATAAGATAGAAAATAAAGAAATCACGAATGCTTTCTGTGAACGCAACAAAGTTTCATACTGCTGATATCGACAGACAGTAAGCTTGATGAACTGAATGCATGTCCATCTGCCTGATACGCGCAGCACGAGATGAACATGAGAAAATTGTACAATTTTGGTGGGTACAACGGATTCAGAACTTGATACAATTCAAAAAGCAATCAATTTCTCAATGAATTAATCATCAATTAATCAACTAAACAGCTCGTTTGGGACTGTACCCATTGATGACAGGTATTTACACCTGTTTACTTTATCCACTAGCTCTGAGTAAAGAAGAAAAAATCATATTGTATGATAATCTAGTAGAAAAATAGAGGAGTTTGACTGCTCATGAGGCAGAATAATTCATTATACCGAGATTTGTGTAGATTGTCTCAAAATACTTGAAAAAAAACTGGAATCATCACTCGATTATACAGATTTCAGTGTGAAACTGACTTCGGAAAAGTTTTTTTGTGAAATTGATCACAAAAAAATGTCCATCAAAATTTGATCCACATAAATAAACTTCGTTTGGCAGAGCGGTGTCAATTTTGTGCGACAACTCTTATTCTTCCATGAAAGAAAGTATTTGATGTTGTAGTTCCAGCTTTAAAGCTATTTTCTCTTACAAACTAGAATTTCAATACTTTGTGGAGTTTGGGTAGATTCAACCACAGTCTAGCTCACACGCTTTTTCAAATGTTCCAGCTCTCTTAGGAAATGATTTTATATTACAATCACCCGGGTCTTCCCCAAAAATAGATAAGACATTCCTCGAAAAAAATGCCCTCTTGGCAATTGTTGTCTATTTTCTATCTGAGAAGTGACTGAATGATTTTTAATCGAACAATAGAGAGCGGAGATTTAGATGACTACTGCATCCACAAAGTATCGAATTAGAGCTTCCCAAACGATAGTCCCAAACGAGCTGTTTAGTTGATTAATTGATGATTAATTCATTGAGAAATTGATTGCTTTTTGAATTGTATCAAGTTCTAAATCCGGTGTACCCACCAAAGTTGTACAATTTTCTCATGTTCATCTCCTGCTGCGCGTATCAGGCAGATGGACATGCATTCAGTTCATCAAGCTTACTGTCTGTCGATAACAGCAGTATGAAACTTTGTTGCGTTCACAGAAAGCATTCGTGATTTCTTTATTTTCTATCTTATTGTTTTAAGATGTGATAATGAGAAAATCCGGGACTTGTCATAGATAAGTGATGTAATGTGTTCTCGCAGGCGTTTGATTGGATTCATTATAGTAGGAGTTGCATATGAGTAGTTCCACGCGAAAGCGACCCACGAAAAAGGGTCATGTCTCAGATCCTTTTGTTAACATTTTTATTCGATTCTATGGTACAAAATATGAACTTTTCACTACCTATGGGGTCCCAAAAAAATTTTTCGGCCCCATGGCGAGAATTTTCGAAAATGAAGTAAAATACATTTTCTTAAAATTCTAGCAACTTTTTTGCACTAAAATGCGAATAAGTCGAGTTTGCTCCCAGATAGAGATATGCGGTTTGCAGCATTCAAAAGGTCTTTTGAAAACCTATCAAAATCGCTATTAAAAAGTTGTTTTTGAGTTTATGGGCAGCCTGTACAAGCGAAAGTGTGAAAATGACTAAACAGTGAATTTCTCAGTTGCCTATTCTTTTTAATTTTTGAAAATCACATAGTTGATGTAAAATTTTGTGTTCTTTCAGAAAAAAGTGGTCACAATCTCCTTTTCCGACGTCTAAGGCCTGTTTCTTCAAATTTTCGCAAACCTATTTTTTAGGCAGTTTGGAATTGTCAGTTTACTGCGCATGCGCAGGAATTTGGATTGTTAGAACCAATTCCATTGGGAAGCCAAGAAAATTTCCTTCAAAATGACCACTTGGCAAAGTCAATTTCATCAATTTGGCTCGGAGTTACAGCCTACAAAAGATGAAGCTTCAGCTCGAGAATGTCAATAGGCAAACGATACATCGGGCCAGAGATCGTGCCCGAATTTTCCTACTATTGTCACGGTGTCTCCGGTCCACCTCTTGTTGAATATCGAGATTCGGTGGTCTTTCAAACGTTGTAGCTCCGAGCCAAATTGATGAAATTGACTTTGCCAAGTGGTCATTTTGAAGGAAATTTCCTTGGCTTTCCAATGGGATTGGTTCTAACAGTCCAAATCCCTGCGCATGCGCAGTAAACTGACAATTCCAAACTGCCTAAAAAATAGGTTTGCGAAAATTTGAAGAAACAGGCCTTAGACGTCGGAAAAGGAAATTGGGACCACTTTTTTCTGAAAGAACACAAAATTTTACATCAAATATATGATTTTCAAAAATTAAAAAAAATAGGCAACTGAGAAATTCACTGTTTAGTGATTTTTACACTTTTGCTCGTACAGGCTGCCCATAGACTCAAAAACAACTTTTTGATAGCGATTTTGATAGGTTTTTAAAAGACCTTTTGAATGCCGCAAACCGCATATCTCTATCTGGGAGCAAATTCGACTTCTTAACGCGTGCATTTGGTGCTCGATCATCAGACCGGACACCGGATGTAAATTTGCCCGCGTTAACAAAGTAAAAACAAAAATTATATATAAAAAAAAAGTATTTTAAGAAATTAACTTTTAAGCACAAGTTTCTGGGCAGTGCGTCCTGGCGGCTGTAAAGTGATAGTGGCGGGGACGATAACAGAATTCACACAGGAATTAGAATAAATCCGAGTGATTTATTCATCTTGCCCGCAGCCCCTGACAAAGACGGTCCACTCATTCAATCCATTCGATTAGTACGCACACGACAAGTTCCGCACAAAGTACACTGAATAGAACTGTTCGTAGAATTTAGGGCGCACGGCACTTGGACGCCGGCGGACGCTGAGAACGGCTATCGTTGTTGCGACAAGAGTTCATGCTCCACCGTGACGAGGCGGGAGGTGGAGGCGCGGCACTCGCGTTTCGCTTTTTTCGATACGACGCGGTGACGCGACGCCGACGGCGCAATTACGGGGTCGATGCGGCGACCGTGGCGATTTCGGAGCACACTTTTTGAAAGGGGGGGGGGGCCCGGGCCCGTAAGCACACTTTCGTACGTAACACACTGCGATGGCTCGAGAAAACGAATGATGATTTTTGACTCGACGGGGCCCTTTATATACGTATTTCGTAATTGGTACTAGCATTACCATACAATGTAATTCGATCCGGCGTTACAACAATGCTTAGTAATTTGACTCTACGTTACAATTTTGATGGTAATTGCACAACGCGTTACCGTAATGCTCGGGTGCATTACCTAGACGAGGTAATGCTGCGCTCAATTACACTCTAATGCTGCGCTCAATTACACTCTGTAACGCGGGAAGCGGTTACAGTTTTCGAAGCGTCCTTCATAGCGTTACACTAATTCACACTCTCGCGACATGTACGTGCTTCTACGATCGCAATGAACAATTAATTTTTTATATAAAACATATCATATGTTAATCAAATATATGATTTTCAAAAATTAAAAAAAATAGGCAACTGAGAAATTCACTGTTCAGTGATTTTTACACTTTTGCTCGTACAGGCTGCCCATAGACTCAAAAACAACTTTTTGATAGCGATTTTGATAGGTTTTTAAAAGACCTTTTGAATGCCGCAAACCGCATATCTCTATCTGGGAGCAAACTCGACTTATTTGCATTTTAGTGCAAAAAAGCTGCTAGAATTTTAAGAAAATGTATTTTACTTCATTTTCGAAAATTCTCGCCATGGGGCCAAAAAATCTTTTTGGGATCCCATAGGTAGTGAAAAGTTCATATTTTGTACCATAGAATCGAATAAGAATGTTAACAAAAGGATCTGAGACATGACCCTTTTTCGTGGGTCGCTTTCGCGTGGAACTACTCATATGCATCTGATGGCGCAGATGCATATGCAGATTTTGATTGATTTGACAAGGTGTTTTTTCTTCAGATGTTTCAGTAACATCGAGCAATTCTGCCACCACTGATTTTTTGTTTTTGTCAACATTTATTTAATCAAGATAATAAAGTTCATGAATGAATCTGAGTATTTCATTATTACTATAAGTGCGAGTTTCTTACCTATAGCACAATCATGACTTGAGAACCATATAATTCTGAATTTCTTACGATTTCATTATGTAGACCTTTTTTTTCTTATGAAAGTTTCATTATGTAGAACTTGAAATTGACATCATGAATTGCCTTTTGGATGCTTGAGTTATGATTTTGCTATAAGTGACAAACTCCTGCTTCAATTTTCCCCATTCAATTCATCTTATACCTCCAAAATAATCAGAATGAATCCTACTCCTGACAATGTCGGCAAGTACAATTTAGTAAAGTGTCTAACTGATTGAAGACACCGATTCGATGCAATTTTCAGGGATGTATAGTTGCGAAGCTTCATTCTTTTGACAAGGATAACCATTGCTTGGAAAACTCATGAAGTCATGATAGTAACTGAAATTTCCATCACTCTTGCTTTCTCGATTTTTCATCAATTTCTAGGGCACGTTGGGGGTTCGGATTATGCTTTTTCTCTGTTTGATCGTTGCCAATGCAAATAGAAAAAGCAAAAGCGAGACAGCAGACGAGCAAGTTCAAGGTAATTTTCAGTTTTTTAAGGGTCCCGGCAAATCATATTCGCTGAAATTTCAGTGGAAATTTTCACTGGTGAATCAGTGAAGCTCACTGATCAATCAGTGATACTCACTGAAGCTTCAGTGACACTCACTGAAACTTCAGTGATCAGGACCCGTCCGACCCCCGACGTCACTGAAGTTTCAGTGAATTATCTCACTGATTCTTCAGTGACCCTCACTGAAACTTCAGTGATCAGGACCCGTCCGACCCTCGAGGTCACTGAAATTTCAGTGAGGGTCACTGATGACTTCAGTGCATATGCACTGAAGTCATCAGTCAAAGTTGATCCGTAATGCACTGAAGTTCAGTGGATTCTCACTGATGGATACGGAGAGAGTAGTTCCGGGAGCTTGTGACTTTTGACCGCAGCATTATATATACCACATCTAGCTGGGCTGCAATTTCTATTCGCTTTGAAAATTGCTCGATACTTTTGATGAATTTTTTCTTGCACCATCGTGTACAGAATTTCTACATGACTCACTTCCAAGATTGGCAAGTCAATATTTAAAATTCTCTATCGATCCATTTTCGCTTCCAACTCACCTCATTCTTTCTTCTTTCCCTTGATCTCTCACCTGTCTCCGTATTCACGACTTTCGGTCGGCTCAGCTCATTCAAGCTTTCGCGTTGAAGAATTTTGTCGACTTGGATTCTTTTCTGATGGGCATATATAGATCTGCAGACGCTATGACCGTGGATAAATTCAATAGTTTGCGCTGACCCAGTGATATTTCCATTAGGTAAACTAAATCTCAAGATTTACACGCTATAATTGATTGATCTAAAATGCAGGTTCGAAGTTAAATGACCGATAGTAATGAAAGTGTGTCCGATGATTGACGAAAATTTCGAGGTTGTTCGTAACCATATTTTCACATATTACTCAATTTGTATGATCGAGGATTAAATTCCCATTAATCGAATAGACAATATAATACGCTAATGGGACACAATATGGTGTGATTCGTCATTCAAACAGATCTCAAATTTTTTATGGTCACTTGCGAAGTCGTCTGCTTACGTTATAGTCCGGTCCGCCTAGGACCTTTTGTTGTACCGTCTGCGTACAGGAGTGTACAAAATACCATGAAAAGTGTGTGGAATGAAGTTTAATTTCCGACTAAGGTGGGCATTGTACGTTTTATAGGAGCCGAGTAATGAATTTTCAAAAAAATTAATTTGCAAGAGGTTTTGTACCGATAGCGTACAGTGCCCACCTTATGCTCATTTGAAAGCTCTTGATGAGTACATTGAAGTAAGAATAAGGTGGGCACTCCAGGTACGGTTGGTAATGGATAATTAAGGGGTGAAAGGTCGAAATTTTGACAAAAATGGGTTAAAATGCAGTTTTTGCCATTTAACTCGGAAACAACGACATTTATCGAAATTTTACAAGAATACTTTTTTGTTCATCTTTCAAAAATCTTTCATTTGCATACCCGCACTTTATCTCAAAAATTCGTCATGTGGTCAAAATTTTGAAAAAATGGTTGAAAATGCATTTTTTGCCATTTAACTCGGAAACAACGACATTTATCGAAATTTTACAAGAATACTTTTTTGTTCATCTTTCAAAAATCTTTAATTTGCATACCCGCACTTTATCTCAAAAATCTGTCATGTGGTCAAAATTTTGACAAAAATTGTCGAAAATACGTTTTTTGCCATTTAACTCGAAAACAACGACATTTATCGAAATTTTACAAGAATACTTTCTTGTTCATCTTTCAAAAATCTTCAATTTGCATACCCGCACTTTATCTCAAAATTCGTCATGTGGTCAAAATTTTGACAAAAATGGTTGAAAATGCATTTTTTGCCATTTAACTCGAAAACAACGACATTTATCGAAATTTTACAAGAATACTTTATTGTTCATCTTTCGAAAATCTTCAATTTGCATACCCGCACTTTATCTCAAAATAATATGTGGTTGAATGCGACCGATCCCACTTTTGAGAACCATAGTCCTACACAGTGCGGTTGGTCAGATGATGGAGAAAATCTAAATATAGTCTGGTTCGATGGCGATCCATCACCAAGCAGAGTCATTGATGTTCTCCAAGGAGAAGATGATAACAACGTTAATGAGGTCCATGACGACTCTGATGATGACTTGGACAACTTTGACCTAGGTGTACAATATGAAAGTGATAGTGATTAGTATTGATAATGTTCCAAAGATACTGAGTACCTCATGTGCCACTACACGCCAAATAAAGTCTTCAGTAGTATACTACGAGATTGTCATCATTTCCGCTGCATCAAGAGTCACTTGGGGCTCGGCATAATGTAGACTACAGCTAGGCATGGGATATGCAGCAAAGAAATTCCAGGACTGTAATTTTGGGTTGACATTGTCAGTCCCTTGGTCCCATGTAGACAACACCCTGGTGAACGTACACATTCCGCATGGATTACGAATTTGAAAATCTCCACACAAATGGATTGTGTAGTCTTATCAATAATCCGTTCAGTGCAACCTCCGCGAGTTGGCGGGCAGAAAAAAACCTAAGCACTCCGTGGCCCTTACCATCTTGATCGCATCTTTCTGAGAAATGAGTATTTTGTGAGAAAGTCGAGATAACGATAATGCAAAATTCTTAGCGTGATAATCAGTTAGTCTCTTTTGCATGGCAGTTTGCCTCTTTTCCAGTGAATATTCCATCCATCGCACGTCTTGAGTAATATCCTGAGATATCGTGCGTTACAAGGTCTTTCACGAGTATCTCAGAGATGACCGATTTCTGAAATGAACTACGGGTACGCAAATTGAAGATTTTTGAAAGATGAACAAAAAAGTATTCATGTAAAATTTCGATAAATGTCGTTGTTTCCGAGTTAAACGGCAAAAAATGCATTTTCAACCATTTTTGTCAAAATTTTGACCACATGACGAATTTTGAGATAGAGTGCGGGTATGCAAATTAAAGATTTTTGAAAGATGAACAAAAAAGTATTCTTGTAAAATTTCGATAAATGTCGTTGTTTTCGAGTTAAATGACAAAAAACGTATTTTCGACAATTTTTGTCAAAATTTTGACCACATGACGAATTTTGAGATAAAGTGCGGGTATGCAAATTGAAGATTTTCGAAAGATGAACAATAAAGTATTCCTGTAAAATTTCGATAAATGTCGTTGTTTTCGAGTTAAATGGCAAAAAATGCATTTTCAACCATTTTTGTCAAAATTTTGACCACATGACGAATTTTGAGATAAAGTGCGGGTATGCAAATTGAAGATTTTTGAAAGATGAACAAGAAAGTATTCTTGTAAAATTTCGATAAATGTCGTTGTTTTCGAGTTAAATGGCAAAAAACGTATTTTCGACAATTTTTGTCAAAATTTTGACCACATGACAGATTTTTGAGATAAAGTGCGGGTATGCAAATTAAAGATTTTTGAAAGATGAACAAAAAAGTATTCCTGTAAAATTTCGATAAATGTCGTTGTTTCCGAGTTAAATGGCAAAAAATGCATTTTCAACCATTTTTTCAAAATTTTGACCACATGACGAATTTTTGAGATAAAGTGCGGGTATGCAAATGAAAGATTTTTGAAAGATGAACAAAAAAGTATTCTTGTAAAATTTCGATAAATGTCGTTGTTTCCGAGTTAAATGGCAAAAACTGCATTTTAACCCATTTTTGTCAAAATTTCGACCTTTCACCCCTTAATTATCCATTACCAACCGTACCTGGAGTGCCCACCTTATTCTTACTTCAATGTACTCATCAAGAGCTTTCAAATGAGCATAAGGTGGGCACTGTACGCTATCGGTACAAAACCTCTTGCAAATTAATTTTTTTGAAAATTCATTACTCGGCTCCTATAAAACGTACAATGCCCACCTTAGTCGGAAATTAAACTTCATTCCACACACTTTTCATGGTATTTTGTACACTCCTGTACGCAGACGGTACAACAAAAGGTCCTAGGCGGACCGGACTATTATAAGAGCATCTTATTGAGCTCATAATGAGGAATATTAAAGCAGATCCCGTGAAATTAAAATGGAAAGAACAACCTAATTGACTCGATTCCTCCAACGAACCCATATAAACAGTGCGCTTGGATCAAAATTAAGAAAATCTATCAGACCTGAAATGTGTGCAATTGCGAAATTCTCTATTCTAGATGAGTATTTTAATGCGGAAATAGATTGTACACTATATTCAAGAGTAGAATCTCAATTTTGTCGGACAGTTTTTGCGGCCTTGTCTTAGCCGTTCAAATCTTCTCAGTTCTATGAATTCTCGTAACAGTCATCGCAACGATCCATAACTAATGTCTTCCGGATGCACAAAATAGACCCGCAAGATATCTACTCTTTGTTGCAATGAATGATGAGACTCAACTATCGTCACACCAAGTTCAGTTGTATCGAATCAAGAATCAATAGTCTTTTTCTTTTCTACATCAAAGCTCCAGACTCAGAGAGACTGTGTTTCTCGCCAACAGACAAGAGTACCATTCTCTCCGTCTCAAGTCATATTGAACCATCCACTTTGTACATACAATACGCGAAGCCAACCAATTCAAAGTCTATACGTTGTCCATTATAGTCGCAATTTCTCTGCTTTCCATGTGCGGATGCATCTCGAGGATAATTTTCACTTGGCGCGACGCCTGCAGCTCAGCTGTAAATATACATACATGGGCATTATCGCATCAACTTACCAAGGACGTGCGCTGGTCTTCCATTTCGACTGGTGGGCTCCGAATCAATCTATTCCAATTTTTCCACCCGTGTTTTGTTGGAATATCTTTGGTTTTACAGTTTCAGGTCAATTCGTCAACACGTCTTTTTTCTGTGATAATCGGAGTTCCATGCAAATTCTTAGTGTTAGCGTTGAGGTAATCAATAGAGTGGGTTTTTCTAAAATGTTTTCCCCAAAACACATTGTTGAACCAACTATTTTTCGTAAGTTTCATGATCGGAATGCTCAGATTGGACCCCGAGCGATGCATCTCTTCCTTTTCCCAGGTGAAAATCGTATGTTCTAAGTATACTTTTTTTAAGTTTCTTTTTAGCTGGTGTGAAGGTAGAATTCGGTATGTATTTTTAATATATTCACAAGTACAAAACAAGCTTTGAAAAAGCTTAGATATGAAAATCGTGTAAGGAGTTGAGAATAAACTCAAGGGATCGTGAAATGGAAGTTTTGATGTATTTGAAGTCATTTGGCTCGAACTGGGGGCGAGTGAGTTACTCGGACCTGGACGCTGCTCGGCTCAAAACTATGGCTGATTATGATGTTATACTCCAGCACAGTATCGAATTCGACCGATTCACCTGCCGACGTTGGGTTTCAAGAGGATGGCTCAATTCGAATCATGCCTTTCATGCAGTCTGCGCAAGACACGGGAGGTATTCTGGCTCTACTGCAGTGCACCACGTGGGCTAAAGGCGAGTTTGTCTGCTCGCGTTGCTCTCTGGTGACAAATTTTTGAGCACCGTTTACCTTTAAAGAGGAACTGTAGCACAAAGAATCACTGACTGAGTATTCGGACTGAATGGCTATATGCTTGAATACATCAGTCGGCTTCTTGTTTACGAAGAAAAGTTTCGTCAAGATTTTTGCAGTCTTCGGCCACCTGGTCTACTGACCAGAAATCTATAGAAAAGATTTTCCATTAGTATATGATGAAAATAGATGAGATCCGCGTGGACTAGTGTTTACGTTATTTCTGTAATTTCGCGATCGATTTTAAGGGCAAAATTTCAGTTTATGTGTGTCAGGTCCACGTACTCAAAAACTGTTCCCTGGGATACTCAATCGCACGAAAAAGATGGAGAAATCAAATTATCTGTTCCAGAGCAGGTGTTTCCGACTCAAATCACTCATCTAAACACAAATTTTAAGGTCGTTTGGTCCGATCGCGTCAGGATTTCTCCCTAGACAATAAAACGTCAGAAACCGCAAATGTCAAGGTCCATGTACTACTTTCGCTATGCCTTATACATGTGAATACGGCATGTGTCATTTTAACTCTTTTTAAACAACTTTCTGCATATGTTTTATCACATATTATCACTGAATGTGCAAAAAGGGATGAAAAAAGTTGAGATAGGCATGCGAAAGCTCAATTTTCAGCTTCCGCATTTTTGGACTCCAAATGTGTAACTTTGGGTGATAATGCCCATATGTGTATCTATAGCAAGTGAACGATGCATCTCTCTCTCTTCCAAAGTAGTCGCGATCATTAGTCCGTGATTCTATGGAGATGAGAATGACGCGGACGAGTGGGCAGAGGGAGGGTGGGGGGGGGGGGATAAATGGAGAGAATTTCGCGTAATACACTGGTCACTGTGTGTGAGATCACGCGCAAGTGCATTTCTCGTCGTATAATACGTATGAGTACATCCGTGATCCTATTAGACTACGAGCAGTGAGCGTAATGTGCAGAGGTATAGAAAGAGAGAGTGACGGAAAGGAAAAGTTCAAACAATTCTACGGACACGATGTTTCTTGGCTCGGGACCCATTCTAACGAGCGCATCGCTGCTGAACCTCCTATGTACTTACCGTTCGTTCTCATTCATAGTAGTTCCGTACTTGGGGCTCTAGCGCCTCGCCGATCATCAGGCCTCGCTCTCTGTATATAAAGGGCCATGGCCAGTGTCGGTGTCTGTCGGCAGGGCGTCTGTGTAACGCTGATACTGCAGTATCAGCGTTACACATGCATTATAAGATGCTCTCATCGCTATATTATATCGAGAATGCATCAAGGAAGATGCGCCGATGCCTCTTCTTCCGGACGCGCTCGACGATATTTGGAAGCCCGCGCGGCTCGCAGGACGGTCGGGCACTTTCACCTTGGAGGAAACATCGGCACACGATCGATCAGAGAAAGCTATGGTAATTGCTCGCGCATTCGGCAGCGACGCGGCAACGGCGGCGCTTCTTTTACGATTATAAGTTTTAAAAGGAGACGAGCTCTCCACTATATATGCCGATTCAATTCTCTGCAGCAGCCGCGAAGCGACGTCGCGATGCAAATACTTATGCAGGGCTGGCCGAACGAGTAGACAATGCACGGACCGACGATCCGTATAGCGATGCGACAGCGACGATCTCCGATGAACCGATGAGCGATCGCTCTTCCCGTTTCCGAATCGTTGATTCGATTGAATCTAGAGAGCCACGTGTGATGGCCTAATGTTGTAGCGTATCTCGAAATAATTGTTGCGAGCGCGAAGCGAGATCAGATTCGCGAAAAGCTATGAGAACGAGTTGCTCTTTACGTCTGACTTCGTATGCTTGCAATCGATTGAAGATCTTATAAAAATTCACCAGTTTTTCGAAGAAACTAATCGACCTGGTGAATGAAACTCTACGGTAACGACTTGAAGCGTCGCGTTGTTGTCGCGGGTTCAACCTAATGAGCGATTCACGTGCAGTTGAAGAGAGTGTGAAATTCTATTATCAAGTTTTATATATCTCACAAAACTAGAATCGAACAAAATGTTGAGGATCATGCTAGACTACAATGGCTATGATGCATTCCATCATCCTTTATTGTCCCTGCGAGCCTCGGTTGATCGAATCAATCAGCTTAGCGCAACTCGATAGGTGTACACCCGAGTCTTGTAAAGGACAAGGATGCATTTGTGAATTTAGATCAAATAATGTCCTATATCTACGCAAGACAGAGGAATCAAGAATTTCATGATAACTCGGACTCTGATGCTGGTACGGACTTTGTATTCATCCTGATTTGTAATTCCCTTTTATGGCGGTATTCTGGAGACATGCAAAATGTCAAGTTCAGAACAAGAATATACAGAAAGATGAGCCGAAATCCAATATTATTTTTGTGGCATATTATATAGCCCGACGTATGATCCGCACTCGTCGTTGCCTGTCAGGCCTGTTGCCTGTGCACAAGGAATTTCTATTATTTGAGAATTAACACTGTATCACTCTAAATCTCTTGGATGGAAAAAAGCCTTCAACTACAGGCTTTTTTTCCTTCAAGCTTACAGGGATTTCGGAATGCCTCTAACTGAAGGCAAATTTGCCTCCAATTGAAGGAAAGTTCGGTTTTGCTTGCCTCTAAGGTGAAGAGCTAACCTCAAAATCAGTGTGAACAATAAGGCGAGTTGTTTTGACACAACTCGCGGGAGAACTTTTTCCTTCTAATAGGAGAATCTAAAGAATGATCGTCCTTGATGAAATTCATAATTCAAATTAGAGTAATGTGGAATCGATGCGATGATATATCATATGCACGCGGCAAGCATGTTGAAACGTGTTGCGCGACTTATTGCTTCTTATAATTATAGAGCAGGGTATTTCGAGATCTTTGACGATACACCTTAATCTGGAGGTAAACATGATGGGCCATAACAAAAATGTCCAAAACTTAAGCTCCCCGGGGGAGCCGATGAACGTCTACGACTTTTGAGAGTTATTTATTAGAGATGCTTGGTGGTCTAGTGGTAAACCTTTTGCCCGACAACCTGAAGATCGGGAGTTCGCATCCCTCTTCGGTCAAATTTTTTTTTCCTCAATCATTATCATCATTTTATTATTACTCTTTCTACTCTATAATTATTTGCATATGATTTTAAATTGACTTCATTCGATCACTTCTTGAAATAACTCTGTAAGAATCCATAGTACAACGTTCGCGATATAATTAAGCCCAATAACATACGTTTTGATTGAAAATCTTAAATTTCGCGTGGAAAAAATCCTGAGAAATGTTCGTTATTTCATCACTCTGGAGACTTCATGCAGGATGCAAAAATGTAAAGAACAATTTAGTTCAAACTATTTCAAGAACTAATAGAATAACATGAAGTCGGAATCATATATTAAAAAATCTATAGAGTAGAAAAAGTAATAATTAAATGATGATAGTGATGAAAAAGAAAAAAAATTTTTGACCGAAGAGGGATGCGAACTCTCGATCTTCAGGTTGTCGGGCAAAAGGTTAACCACTAGACCACCAAACATCTCTGAGGATGTGTCTCAAAAGTCGTACACGTTCATCGGCTCCCCCGGGGAGCTCAAGTTTTGGGAATTTTTGTTATGGCCCATCATGTTTACCTCCAGATTAAGGCGTATCGCCAAAGATCTCGAAATACCCTGCATTATAATTATAAGAAGCAATAAGTCGCGCAACACGTTTCAACATGCTTGCCATGTGCATATGATATATCATCGCATCGATTCCACATTACTCTAATTTGAATTATGAATTTCATCAAGGACGATCATTCTTTAGATTCTCCTATTAGAAGGAAAAAGTTCTCCTGCGAGTTGTGTCAAAACAACTCGCCTTATTGTTCACACTGATTTTGAGGTTAGCTCTTCAACTTAGAGGCAAGCAAAACCGAACTTTCCTTCAATTGGAGGCAAATTTGCCTTCAATTAGAGGCATTCCGAAATCCCTGTAAGCTTGAAGGAAAAAAAGCCTGTAGTTAAAGGCTTTTTCCCTCCAAGAGATTTAGAGTGTATATCGCCCACGGGTGGTGTACACGCTGCTCCATAAATGATCGAAAAGTATTAATTTTTTCTAGTGATTTCCTGTGTTCAAGAGATCTTCTGCTACTCTGAGAGTATTTTTAATTCGATACGTTACGCAATTTTTTTCAGGAAACCACTGGCTAAAGCTGAATTAATACACCAGAACCTGAAATTTTAGAGAATGAGAAGATTTTTGTAGTACCAAAGTAAGGAACTCAAAAAAAGCTTGATAACCTTCTATAATCTTTCCGTTTCTTCTTTTATCAAAGCACTTTGAATCTCGCATGAGGTTTTTCGATGATATACCACCACGGAATGACTTCATCTCACCAATTTCTCAGACATCCTCTTCAACCAACTTTACTCATTTCCCCAGATTTACTGCATCAAATTAACTTCCGGAGGTGCGTTTTGTAAAGATTATAACGTTGGCTATCCACCAAAAATCGTATAGAAAGTCAAGCGATCCCCGAGAATCATAATCAAATATTATATCACTATGATCATGGAATGCAGTGTTCTACAACACTACATTCATTCATGATCATAGTACTTTGATTTTCACATGGGAGTGAACAAAATATTGACGACAGCTGGATATAGAAAAAACTCATTCGACAGCTCACTCCAACTTCATCACAATATTTTTCATCTACTTCATCCAAACAGATCTTACAATTTTTCATCATTGCACAAATAGATTATGAAGCCTCTTCGCGTAGTTTGAGTAGGTAAATACATATATTCTCTCAACAATTTGTGAGCGTGGCCGAGTATGAGCATCCATCGTGTTGTGATGAAAAGTTGGTATCATTTTCTGATTGATAGCGTATCGTGAACATACGGCCTCGATCCACCTTTCATGATGTTGTGGCTCGAATAAATGAAAAATTTTTGGTCTTTCAAGGTCTCACATCACTTTGAAATTAATCAGCAGTGTCGCCTCTCTCATCGGCGCAATGAATGTTCCTCAAAGAGTCATCACACATCCCAATTTTCTTCTCGTGTTACAAATTCCGTCCGCCTCGTGTCATAAACAATTTTTTCCTCCCTGTCCTTGTCAGCAACGAGATGCTTCTTGCAGGACCTAATTAATTTCGCTCATAATCGAGAAGAGATGAAGAAAGAGAGAAAGGATGGCAAAGGAGGCAGAGCTAAACGAGAGTGAAATATTTTGATCATTACACGAAGCAAAGACGCCTGATATGCTGCGCGGGCGGAAGATGATCGTCCTTGGAGATTCCTGGATGCCGCAGGTGAGAGTGAAATGTAAGAATAAAAAATTAAAATTTATGGCATTGCAATGCATGGGATATGCTTGCAAATTTAAATAAAAATACAATAACAGCGCTCGTAGCGTGGCCTTGGTTACATTATATTATCTTCTGAGAGAACAACTCAACAGTCCAAAATGGAAAATTCAACGGTGGCAGCCGTTCGAATCTTTGCCGTAGGCTCATTTTAAGATGTGATCATCATTTGTCCATGAGATCTCACACACATCAGCTGAAACAATCAGATCTGTGAATCAGCGAGTAATCCAGAAAGAGCGATCGATGAAAATTTCTCACCAAGGATAAAAGTTATGTACTCCAAGAGCTTGCAAAAATACTTGCAGATATCCGCACAGCAGTATTTTTCATCAATTGTATTGTATTGTATTGTATTTGTTTTTCCAACGTACACTCTTTCGAGTTTTTACGTGTTACCCCCACCACCCTGGCACGGTGGCCATTGTCATATTTCCAGTTTTAGTCGTTTTTCCAATTTTTCCTATCAGGTGAGTGCGAACTTTCGAGCGGGCCCTATCAGAGAGTTACTACGAGAATTCAAGTACCACCGTGGCGTATTTCGAGTATGATCTGCATCGTATGCAGGTCCAGACTCACCGCCTTGATCAGACTCTCTACAAGAATAAGTGGTTCCCTCAATTCTATGCCAGCCATTCGGTCCCTCTGCTGAAACTTCTGGACTGTCAATGACAGTCATAGCGGAGTTCAACACTCGACACGGCTGCAAGAGGACACCCCCAACCCTCATCGAAGCCCAATCGTTCTTTCGAATTTTTGGTCTAGCGCTCAGCACTCAAGGCATTTTATTATTTTTTTTTTTTTTTGTCGGAGCGCAAGGATTCACATTCTCGGTTGAGTTACTCGGGAAAAAACCCCGAGTGACCCGAACGGGATTCGAACCCACGCCCTCTCGAGCGCATTGTTTCAGCCCACTCAAGGGACAAGGCTTCTATACCGACTGAACCAAGGGACGCTCTAATTTCTCATTGATTATAATTAGAAACAGAATTTTGGGTGCGGAATGGCTTATGTGGTAAAACATCATTCTTTTGTGTATTTTTCGGCGTCCAAACAGCTAATTTTCCCAATTAATTGGTGTGGGCGTCCTTGTAGTGGGACAGGAGCAACTCGGAACTGGAGTCGGAACTAGGTTTTTCAACGTAGTTTCAACTGCTGAACACGATGGTAGAGATTTTAGGAGGCTAAACTGCGTTCAAAACGAGTGACAAGCTGATCATTTGAGTTGTTACCGCCAAAATTTGACAGATTTTGCAATAAATCTAAAAATGCTCACTAAATCGGACAGAGTCCTTTTCAAGGTCCCGAGGGCACAATTTCTTCGTTCTCATACATATATGTATTGAAGAAAAATTATTTGCAATAGCTTCAACATAAGGGTGTGAAATCTACATATATCATTCCGAAAAAGGCGTTTGGAGTATTTCGTGAAGTAAGCTCGAGCCTGTTCGTAATTAATAAGGTTCCCAGTCTCCCAGCCTAACGTGCTTCGAAAACTGTAAAAAGCACCCCCCCTTGATCGGACTGATATGTCCAGCGCTGAATCATTTTATTCATTCGCCTTTGGGATAAGACCATAATGGTTGGAGTGCCCGTTGGAATTTTAGGGTGGAAAACGATACGACTTCAAATATTGCACCTCGGTATAAAACGAGGCCATTCAAGCACTTTTAGAGTAACCATTTAAGCAGTTTTAAAGTCTCGCGAAGTCCAATAATTCAAAATTTGACCTATTGCTAGAGAGCTTGAGATCACCTCGGGAAGTGCCCAAAACCCTTCATTAGGAGTGATACCCGTATGTTACATTTGTCTGTTTTTTGGCTATTGCGAATGATTCTCCTCCAATGTATATATTTATGTGTAAGAACGGAGAAAATGCGCTCTCGTGAGCTCAAGAATCATGTCTCTGGTCCATTTTGTAAACATTCCAAAATTTATTGCGAAATTAATCAAATTTCGCTGGTAGCAACTCATGAGATGGGCCTGTAGCTCGTCGTGTAGCCCTCTAAAACCACTGCTAGCGTGTTCAGCGGGTCAAAATACGTAGAAAATCATAGTTCCGATACTCTCCTGGCCCACTAGAAAAATGCATTACCTTGGCAGTCAAATTACAAAATTAGCAAGAAACGCTAAAAACATCGTTTCTCGTGCAATCAGTTTTTCGTGGTTGAACAAAATCCTGACGTAAGGGAACAAATCTGGCTACGAATTCGTTTTCTGTGTCGAAAAACACACAAGATAATCATGTGAGAGCACGGCAGGGCTTTTGGGCAGTAAACTACACACAATATATGAACTGGATGACTCGTTTATTCAGGACTCGTAGACTCGTAGACTCGTAGATCAATTATACACAATACACAATATACACAGCGGAAAATCTCTTGAGGTTAAGTATCGACGTGACTGCTTGCAAACAAGGCTCACAACGAAGTGATGACAGTCGTGGGGTGGTGTAGCAACCAAAAACAGTTCCGTTGTCGACAAGAGACACGCGCTTATTCGAATATGATTCAATACATATATATGTTGTATAAGTTAATTTCCAACATCATGTTTTTCCGAAATGGGCGCACCCAAAACTTTGTTCTCGAGTGTTACCAGATCGCTTCGTAATCATGAGAACTCCGTGACGAATGCCCTCAATTTCTTGCACTATGTGTACTGGAACTACATTAGCAATGATCAACACGCATGGAAGCTCGAGGGATGATGAACAACATTCAAGCATCTCTCTCTGATTTATGTTGCTGCCGATGCGTTTGAATGGCGTCAAACAGAATAAGCTTGACCTGCACAGATTTGTCTCGATCAAACATTTCCCTAAGATGATCAAATACATAGTCAATTGGAAACCTGGAATCCTCTAAACGCTTTTCTTACCCGTGTGAAAACATGAAGTGATAATACGTTTCCTTTAGTTATGCTCAAGATTGATAACAGGGGTGCGTTGCATATTTCCATCCGATCGCTCTTGGTCACTTCCTCAGGCTCACCCATTCTGAAAGAATTCTTCACCCAAGTGTCTCAGAATGTCATCAGCTTGCAAAAACTTATAGGGGAGAGTGGGGTATGACGGCTACTCTTTCTTTTTAAGCCACTCGAACGTTTCTTCAAGCTCTCCGACCAAAACTAATGGTATAGATTGAAAATAGAGACTCTAAAGAATACGATACATCAATTTAAAAAATACTTGAGGCAACAATTTGCGAGTAAATAAATTAGATACTCGAAGTGGCCATCATGCCCACTGGGGCATGATGGCCACGAAGTCGGGCGCGTTCGCCATGGGAATGAAGATTTATAAATTGTGATTTTTCCATATATATAAGTTTGCATGATTTCCGAGATGATTTCACTATAAAACGTCGAAAATGATGAATGAACACCAGAAAAGCGGCGGAACATAAGTTTTCTATATAATGTGTCAATTTTCGCTACAAATTTAAATGCATGAGGTTATGTCGACTGCTCGTCGGTTAGTGTTGCCGCGATAATCGATAAATTGTCGATGTCGTATCGCAATATCGATAAAAACGATATCGACATCGAAATCGATAACCCTTATTGTTTTCGACATCGATAACGACATTGCTTAAACGACATTAATTGTCGATCGACGTTATATCGCGACATGTCGCGATATTATCGATATCGAGGTTATTTTCTTCAATCCGAACATAATCATCCCTAGAATGACATTCGAAGTATGAATTTTGAGAATATTGAAATGAGTGAGAGCGTCAACTAGTTGTAAACAGAAAATTGTATCATATAACACAATATCCCGCCTAAAATTAATGACTCATTTGGAATGACTCAAGGATTTGGGATATATTCAAATTGCTCATTTGAAAAATGATCCAAGAGGAATGACTCAATTAATTGGGCTCATGTCAAACGAGTCATTTCTGGTATCCCAAATCCCTGAATCATTTCAAATGAGTCGTTCATTTTACGTAGGATAATATGCCACATATACCAGTGGTGCACAATAAGTTAACGAGAATTCCAACTGAAGTCATGTTAACAAATATTGCAGAATCTCATACTTCACACATTTGATGTTTTACTGGTTCTATTGTCTTTTACGCACAATTTTCGAATTCATCGTTCGTTGAAGCTTTTGGCTTGGTTATATCCTGTTGTTGACTGCTTGTTGGCTCATTTTTTCATTTCTCTTTTGATCGCATTTCTTAATCGGAACTACTTGAATCTGAATCTTCACTAACGAGGAACACCCAGGGGTTGTGGAACACGGATTTGGATGAAACTATGGGGATGTCTCCTTTTACTGCCAGAAGATGAAATCCAGAGCTGCACGTGCAAATGCCCAACCGCTTCCGAGCTGCAGCTCTTAACATTAGCATTACGAGTATATCTATATATATCTTTTTTAAGCATGGGCCCATACGGGCAATGTTAATGTTATAGGCTGTAGCTTGGAAATGGTTGGGCATTTGCAGCTGCGGCTCTAAGTTTTACTTTTTTGTGGTAAAAGGAGACTATCTGCAGAGTTTCCTGAGTGCTCCTCGTAAGTCTTTGACGATGGCATCATTAATTATTAGTACCGGTTCCACCTGGCTTTTCGTATTTACAAACTCACACTTGCACATTGTTCACTCGGTCACATTCAGCCCACGGGGCAATCCATTAATCACGTGAGGAAAACTTTTGTATGTTCGGCATACCGTACTCTCTCTGAGGATCGAAAAAAATTTCACGATATCGATAATATCGTCGATAAATTATTGTGAGGGTCGATACGATAACGACAATTGACCTTCGATATTTTTCGGCATCGATAACGACATCGATAAGCCACGAATGACATCGATAACGACATCTTCAAATTATCGATTTTTATCGTATCGCGGCAGCACTATCGTCAGTTGGCGCCTGAAAGCAAATTTCCCATGGCCATCGCCACCCGACTGCGTGGCCATCATGCCCTGCGCGACATCTCCCCTTTCGATCTAAAATATTTACTGTTAATGTTGTTCAAATACAAATCACAATTACATGGATCGAAAGCGAAAGCTTCAAACTTTCTGATAAATTGACTTAGGGAGGTTGAGAAGCGATATTTAATAGATTTTTTAAGCCATGAAAAATGCTCAAAATTTGGTGAAATTGGGGTCAAAATACGATAGCGTTTTTTCGAGAACCAATGATTTTCTCCGACTTTTCCGCGTGATAGGCAAGTAGACGGTGTTAAAATCTCCCGTAAAAATTTTTTCAGATCTTTACTGCCTTTACTCTTTGAATAGATCAAGTGGCCATCAGACCCGCACTGGCCAACAGACCCGCCTCTCCCCTAACCGTGTAAGGGCCTTAGAATTCATCTGCGTTCCATGACCCGTAATAAACTTCCTTGGAAACCGTACATCTATCGATGAAATATATGGGCATCATCTCAGAATTCGGGCCATTTTGTGATTTCGATCCATCTTACGTCGCATCAGACATGGTTTTCGGCAACTGGGGTCTTTCACTGGAGATTTTCGAGAATTTACTCATCTTTGAGGCGATGTGGTCACCGTGCACCGTGCACGCTGTGATACACTTGCGATTTGAACTGAACATGGAGGAGACGAATACGTATCATCTTCCAACTCGAATTCGTCTTCTAGTCATTTGCCTCCATAGAGAAGTGGAGACAAGTGGGAATTACTTGAGCGCTGGCATCTCCTAACCTATAATATGGGCACTTGGTAATTCGCCCAAATCGCAAGAGAATTGGATAAAAGCGCGAATAACTTTCAGCGTGCACGGTGACCTAATCGCCTTTGGCCTAATGATACGAGATATTGTGATGTGTGTGAAAATTCGATTTTTTTGGCTTTTATAACGATTTTCAGGTCCACGTCTTAACTTGTATAGGTTCGAGGGCAATCGGTCAACTACCCCAGGGATTAGACGGTCATTGTGCGATGAGAATGAGTGAGATCCCTCCCTCGCTCGCCTGCCCTTGGATAGACAAAATAATGCCCATTTTTGACTCGTGAAATGAAATCCCCAGCTCGCATCTAGCTCGAGGCTCGCATCTGGAAATTCTTACACATATGTATTTGGGGGTACTTCAGGGACTGATTTCACACAGGTTGGCGCACAATAGTTCAGATGGATAATATGTGAGCCACACCTGTGAGATCATTTTTAGCAAAAAGTCAAAAAACGGCGTTTCAAAACGGCTGAATCAAATCGAGAATTGACTATTCCACCCAGATTATTATTTGGATTGATAGCTTTTGTATGCAAAAATATATTTGTCAGGTTTGGGGTCGAAGAAAAAAAACGATTTTTTTAGATTGTCCTCAAAGTTTGGCATTTTTACGAATTGGCTCAGCTTGTAACGACTGTAACTCCTATAAAAAGTACAGTAATCGACTTTTACAAAAAAAAAAATTGGTCAAATTGTAGGTTCTCTAAAGACCTTCAAAATGACCACTTGTGAAAGTCGATTATCACATGTCTAGTAGGAGCTAGATCACTTGGGAGCAAGCTCAAGAATTGCTAAAATCTGCTCTTAATAAATAGCTCCCAGAAGTTGCTAGGCTGGATAATCGACCTTGGAATTATTTTTCTCAAAGTACTAGTTCTACCGAGAAAAATGCGCTAAGTACGCTCGGAAAGGTTGAGTAGAGTGTGAGCTATAATTTTCTCGAAATAGGCTAAAAAGAAACCTAAAATAGACCTCTTGGGGACCCTAGGGCCCATGGAGGCCTTCGAAAAAATCGAAAAAATTTTCGTACTGTTTTAACATAGTACTAACCGAAAAAAGTTTTCTGGCATTTTTTCTAGACCCCCGTGATGCAGACATTTGGTGAAATACTCCAAAAGGGCCCATATGTAAATTGCCCCTATCGTAGATCCACCCCAGGAGGGATGCGAGGCTCATGAAAATTGAGAAAATCACGATAACGTGCATGCTCGTGGGTGTAGAGTATCTTTATATCGTAACAGAGGCCAGTGGGAGGCACTGTAAACTGTTGAATATGACTTTCTCTCACTTTTCTGATACTAGGATCCTCGCTAAGGTCATATAATCTCCACGAGGAAGCATACTCAGAAGAATGATTGTAAGACGAGGTCCCCATTCGAATGCAAGGGATTAATCGTCATTCGACCGCATATGCGCGGCAAAGCTGCAAAATGAGTTTATGCGATTATCTATCATCGTTTGAGTACTATTCCACCCAGAGAGATTGCCGGGTATGTGCTGTCATTTTGGAAATTTCTAAATTTTTCAACCAATAAGTGGCTCGAATTCTGAGTTTTGCCCATATCGTGAATAAGTCCAATTTTTTACTTGTTCAATGAAATTTCTCTCTATACAACTTCAGTCGAACTTCAGGCCAGATAATGAGGTGCAACTTTTACCGGTACTGTATAGACAAAGGTTGACGATACTTGGTTTAGATATAATTGCTTTCAAATCATATTTCTCTTGGAGGAAATCATGCGAAGTCATGACACCGACTGTATATTCTGCATATGTATCAGATATTTTATGTCCCTCAGGTACAACTCAAGCATGAAATTTGCAATCAGAATCACACGCTCCCAGCCTCGCTTCATAAGCGATTTGCCATGCACCAGACAACCTATACGCTCATCTGAGTTATTATGAATAACGACGCGCTCGTCCGTAGCGATGAGTATATCGCAATATGTAACGCTTTTCTCAGCAGTTCTGATGCTCAATCCTATACACGATCTGAGCACACCGTTTCAACTGAAATCATGCAAGAGCTTGCGCAAGCTCGAATGTGCGCAAACCAAAAGAGTTTTGCCTATTAATCGCTCCGTCGCGATAATATAACACTTAAAATAAACACAAAATCAATCATGCTACCAAGGCTCGCGTTCTCCAAGCATCCGATCTCGCTCGCGAATCCAATATCGCAAGCACCGCGGCCGGCCCTAAGCCGACGAACGCGCTCATATAGTTTTGAAATTGAGCGATTCTCGCGCGCACGTGAGCAGCTCGCCATATAAGTGTGGCATCCATCCAGCTATACGCATCTTGGAATTCTCGTCTTGATTCACGAGCGCCAGACCGGTGTTCAGTGCAGGCATCACACAAAGTGAAGCAAATCGCGAGAAACTGAACGGCGCTTTTTTCGACCCCGTGTGGCCGCAGCAAAGAATAATGTAACGCTGTATGTACAAATACGACGCTCTTAATGGACATTGGATCCATTCAGCTTGGAGTCCGGATTGCTCAAACGTGAACGCGTGGAATATTACCGTGCTTCGGCTTGCATACACGTGTATTAGTAGTATTATACCTATAAGCAAGAGACGAATTAAGAAGAAGCATCAGAGGATGCTGATGCGCCGGCATCGGCACATATATACATACATTAGCTTTCTTGCTAAATCTACGATTTATTATTGGTCAGAGTTGAGCAAGAGCAACGGAGCAGCTGCATGTGCTGCTGCAACACTTATCATCTGCCGACAGAGCAATTGTGAATATCGTTCATTGCCACGGTGATTTTAGTCGGATCAGCGTTTCAGAGATCATATCCAGCGCTAATCTCATCGACTTGCGTGAACTGGCTGAAATCTTTCGATACTTTGGACACTAAAAACCAAAATAATTTTACATTTTTGAAAAGAACGGAATAGCTGAATCAATAAGAGTTTATTCGTTCTAACTCATTGAAAGGGGGCAGAACTATTCAAAATCGTATGAAAATACTTGGTACCATCGTCAAATTTTACAAATATTCTGGAGAGGCTGAGTGACTTTTCGCGTTGATTCCAGCTGTATTTGGCAGATAACACGCGAGAGAATTAGCCCAGATTGGCAATGGTGTGACACTATTCCTGCCAAAATTATACAACTTAGAGAGTTGGAAACGAGGAATCAACCAAATCTTGTTCAACTCGAAGATGATGACACTATGCTCATACCATGGCACGGACCAAAAATTCCAACACTCTTATAGAAAGTGAATATAATTGTGGAAATTTTGGGACGAGCCACAAGTTGTTGTGTGATTCTTCTATTGGGAGTAAGACCATTTTGGAGTAAAATGAGAAAAACGTGGTTCATGAAAAACATTCGATTCTTCTCATCCCACTCCGGTGGATCGGGTTTCACGCAGGAAAACTTCATTGCGATTGGATAAAATAGGTATCTTGTAAATCTACATAAATCCCAAAACATTCGTTGAGATAGCTAATGTTGCTTTACGATCGCTTGAGAAATTCTGAAAAATCGACGTAAAACTAGAATCCCGAGGGGGTTTGCAACCCCTAACTCTGCACAAGCGCGGGGCAAAAGGCCACAGTTGTGCGTTAAGATATTTCACTTTTTGGAGACCATCATTTTCTAATGCAAGATTGATTTCGATCAAATACAAATAAAGCAGTGATAGTTATACATTCTCGTATGTAGGCTATACAAACATTTCCTGCAAGACTCTCTGGAAGACCTTAAAGTCTTGGAAAAATAAGTCCCATATACAAGACTTTCTGCAAGACTTTTCACAAAACTTTTTTCTGAGGAATGGAGGTTAAAAATCCCAGAGAAACGCCAACATTTCGGCAAACTTGTGCACACGACCCCCGAACATTTTTCGCGATTTTACTTTATGAAAAGATATCCCGAATAGTACTTTCCCTGAGTTTCATTCGAAAGGCCTATCATAGTGTTTTTTCAAAAAGTCGCCAAATAACCAAAAAAGACAGCGCGGTCTACGGGAGCACATTTTTGTCGTTTTGGCGACAATATTTGGGAAAAAATCGTACAGAACTCTCATAATCGAATGCGTTTACTCTACACATTGTAAAAATTTGAAATCACTTTTTTCAATTTTTAGACCATTTTCAAGTGGATGCCATTTCTATGTATCACAATATTTTTGAATTTCACTCGGATAGTGGTTTTTCTTGTGAGAAACTCGGCAATTTACGTTTTTAAATGTCTAAATCGGTCGAAGGGGGCTGAGTTATGTCCATTAAAAGATGGCAAGTTATTGGAAAAAATTTCCAAAGCGATTCCCACTCTTCCGCGCATGGCATGCGCACATCTGTTTGGCTTCAAACACAATTGAAGCCAAACAGATGTGATTATTATTCCTAATCGATAGCTCTTGCAATAACCCTTCAAAATGACTCCTTAGAAAAGTCTGCTTGATGCAACAAAATCAGAGATCTCATAAGTACCTCGACTTCCTCCTTCGACCCACGGAAATCTGTGAGATGAGTCACCGTCAACCGGGGTAACTTCGGAACACGGGGGGTAACTTTGGGACAACCCGTGGAAGAGTGGTTATCACGCGCAGTTGGCTGGGCAGATGATCCTGAGACCTTAATACCGGTTCCCTCCACTTAGGACAAGCTCAAATAATGTTTTGCATTTGCGCGAGAGCCTCCATCAGCTATTGATCCGTTTATAAGCTGACATTTTCAGAAGTACGTTTTCGACCCAACAAACAGTCCGAAAACAGTCTCTCGGAAAAAGTGGTGTGGTTCCGATTTCAGCAGCTCGAATTCAAGGTAGCTGAGCTAGATTCCACTTGTCTGTACACATATCTGGACGAATCCATTTTTACATTGGAGTATTTTCACGAAGTTTCAATTTTGTAGAGTAAAAACTGACAAAGGCGTATTTTTTTCAGAAACTGGGGTAACTTTGGAACACGTGTTCATGTACTCTAAATTATCTCCCAAGATCTATATCATCATCAAATCTTACTCACTTGAGTAGTCGTTGATGAGAGCTTCAAAATGAGCCAAAGAACGTCTCATTTCGACCCACGAAAGCCGAGTTATGACAATTTTTGTCAGAAACCGACTGTGAAAGTATTTTTCCCCTCGAGACTCAACCGTGGTGCAGACAGTGAGGTATGCTGAATGCTTCTATGCTCGATTATAGAAGTTAAATTCAACCAAATCGACTTTTACTATAGGTCAATGGAAGGCTAAGACACTCAACTTTCGATTACTGATGGTGAAAATCGGTGGCGTGACCTAGTTTATGAATTAATTGTCGAATAAATAATAATAACAATTTCTGTTCCGAAGTTGCCCCAGTCCGTGTCTAGCTTTGGAACATGACTTTCAGCGCTCGTTGCTCCAACCAGAGATGTCCAAATAAACCTCATAAGCACCGCAATCGAAAACTGAAACTGTAAGCTTTCGATTGACCACAGATACAATGCACTTTTGATGTAAAACGTACAAGTTTCGCGAGGTTTAAGGAATAAATGCAATTCTTGTTCCAAAGTTACCTCGGTTGACGGTACTCTCAGCTCTTCGTGTTCACTCCTGACTTGAAACAGATAGATCTCTGGTTCTCTTGCATCAAATCGGCATTCAGGGGCCCACTTTAGATGAATTCGCAAGGGTCATTGATCCCAAACCTTAGATATGCGCATGCGCAGGAGAAGAGCGGGGGACGAGAGTCGCAATGAGAATTACACAAAAACAGCAAAAGTTATGGTGTTTGTAGTATTCACAGGCCCGGTGAGAGGGCAAAATGCTGCCGGAATTTCATCAATATATATAAAACACTTGAAAAAGTTACTGTGCCGAGATTCAAGTCGAATGGTGGAGGGCGATAGATTTGCGAGCTACACAAATTGAGCTTTTTCAATAATTCATCATCCCCTAACTGAATGAACAAAGCTTAGACCTCTTTTGATCGGTTTGGACGTTCAGAGATAAAAATTGTAAAAGGGTTTTATAAGACAAAAAACTAGGGGAATTGAATCAAAAAATATTGAGATGCGTTGAAATGGCATTCATTTTCAAGTGGTCTAAAAGTTGGAAAAGGTGACTCTACATGTAACTGTGTAGACTCTATATAGAAGCATTTAGCTATGGTACCATTTTTTTTCTCTAGTAGTTGACGTGAACTGAAGAAATTGCACTCCCGCAAACCTCACAACGGCGTTCCTAGTCGGTTTGGCGATTTTTCGAAGTAACAAGAGAAAAGGCGTTTCTTTACGCTTCACAAATCTACAGGGGTAATACGCACGAATTTGACGAAATATACTGATTTGAACCTTATGTCCAGTAAAAATTCTAATGCACTGAACCATACAGTGCTCTGAATTCATTTTGGGCTATCGATACTTTTACCTACGAACGATCGGTCCAATATCCTAATCGATAGGCCCATCTCGATCAAAAGAGTAAGAGTGAGAGATAGAGAGGCGAGACACGGAAATAATCTCACGGCAGCGAGCTTACGTAAAAACGTGATGGCCCTCTCGATCGACATCGAGAAGCGAGTGACATGAGAAGTTGATCGAAAGTGTTTGTGAGGCCCAAATACGGGCGGGCGATGACGACGACAAATTAAATGCGCGCTCATCTCCCGTCGAGCCACCGAGTGTATAACGATCGACTGATGCGAGTGAGCGTATGAATAAAATAATAATTATAAGGCCCGGCGGCACGCGGTGGCCGCGATCGGATGAGTCGAAGAGGATCCGCCACTGCTCCGCTATGGGCTATCAAAGTATCATCCTCGCACCGGCTGTCGTCGCACATTAATCAATTTGCATATTTTCAGCGCTATATGTACAAGCCATCTGTGCTTATTATACTAGCCAGCCTGATATTAGCTCGAAGCGATCATCGTCGCGAGCGGGCGCGTCTGCAAGACTGATTGTCTGAGTGCGTCCAATGGATTCATATACTTATCTATGCGAACTAGAGTAGCAGCTCCTCGGCCTAGTTGAGCCCTGTACTAGTAGTAAGCGATAGAGAGAGGTCCAGATATCTCGGCCGGGCCTAGCGGCAAGGATAGCCAGGCAAATCGCTGATGACACGTTTTTTTTTGTGCTAATGCTCACGTATTAGATGGACAGCATCCATGACCTACAGACGATCCTAGCATTGTCGCAGCTCCGCGAATTAGTATATATAGCGATCCCATGCAATATTATCCCCACGATGACGACCGCGACGCATCGCGATGATTTAATAGAGCTCTCTTTCATATTAACTATGCTAATGAGGCGTTTCGTAAATGTCGCATTATCGAGTGAACGAGAGCTGCAGGGGGTGGTGAAGTCCCTGTGACATATGCAATTCTTATTTTAGTAGCCGGTGTGCGTTACAAACGAGCAGCCGGCCACACGATGAGTAAAGGGCCCAAAGTGAGCGGGACAGCGATCAGTCGTTTGAGAATTACGGCCACGGCTCGCGAGTGTCAGCGATATATGGCGATACATGAGAACACCACTTCATACCGCGGTCGTGCCATATTTTATACGCGTCTCTTCATCGACACTCGTTTGTCTTTTCGATGCTCACTAATAATACGACCAAACGGGCGCCCACGGTTTATTTCGACGTTAATCAATCCCACCTGCAGCGAACCTTCGCTCCTTTTTTCAAGATTCCTCTTGACATGTTGAAGTTGGGCTTGGATATCAATTAGCGAGGGCCTACTAATTACGCATCATTCATCACGCTTGCTCATTCTCATCCCGACTTAATGCTGCGATGTTAGCCTTGAGGCTCAACTGTATGATCAAACTTGAGATGATTTATATCAACACCTTTCTGAAATGACGTGGTGAGTTCATAAAACTAGAATTCCAAACAACTCGTTCTTATTCATCAGTTGACCTTGACTAGATCAATTCAAACCAATCATTGAATTCATGAATAGAAAATAGTTTCGTTCGAAATTGCTTACGCCCAGTAAAGAGAAGCTAATGACTTCGACTCTTCGGAGAATAGAGAAACTTATATCGCGAACTAGAAGAAATTTTTTTCAGAAGTTATTTTTGGTTTTTGGAACTGGTAGAATAACGAGAGTGCGCGAGGAAAACAAACCCTGTACTATCTACTCAGATTTTTGGTTTTATTATTTCGCTATTGAGTGCTTAGTTAAAAAGATTCATACAGTATACGATCCTACATCATAGAGTATTTCATTTCTCATGTACTTCCAGTAGAACGGAATTCTGGTATTGAACCTCATTTGCAGAGAGGGGGTTATAGAACTAAAGATGTTCAAAATAAGCTGTCTCTACTTTTCTTGGTGTTGTCTATACAGTTCAAGTAAATTCAGAATACTAATTCAAGCAGAAAATTTCTCAGACGAATACGCTCTGTATTTGATTTGGTCTGATTCAAGAATTAAAATATTTGATTTTATCAGATTTCATCCCTGAAGTGGAATATCCCTAGATTTTGCCAACCTAACCTGACCTGAATAAAATATTGCACGTAGCGCGGTTACTATTCGCGTTTTCCTCCGAGATTTCTTTTACTCACCTTGGTGAATAGTCACTTGATTCACCTATTTGCCACACGACACAGGTTATTTTACCTAATTCCGGTTCTGACCTCCCCTTGACCTGATTTGACCCGTATCCCCTTATAGTATTTCTTAATTGTGTAGATTGCGTCATTTTCTCTGATCTTATTTCCATTTTCATTCAATACGGTTTTTTTACCAGATCATTTTTTGGTCGATTTAGATTACTTGTCCTGACATACAGTTCCTTTCAACTGTTTTTGATTTCGTACCTGTTTCCCACACGATGCAGGTTTTTTTACCTGATTCTGGTTTTGACTCCCTTTACCTGATTTTGATTCGTATTTCCTCAGTATTTCTTACCTGTTCCGTGTTTCTTACTTGTTAATTTCACTCGATACGGCTTTTCAACCCGATTAATTTTTTGACCCACCCCCCTCTTATTATGATTAATGATTAAGGATAATGAGGATGAAATGATTCTCAATTTGTCAAAAGTCTGTTCGTTGCACCCTTGCCTTGTGTTATCATTGTTTCCGCACCAAGTTCTTCAGAGCTCCCACTCACCGTGTGCTGTCAGTTACAGGAACATGGGCTACTGCAATGTTCCTAAACGTATTTCGGGTCCCTCTGTTTTTGTCTCAATCTATTTTTTATTTATGTTAGTGAAATTGTCTAAAGTATTTCTGTTGAACCCTCCCCCCGAGTCACCGTTGAATTCGCACCGATTTCCATACTCACACACTATACATTGGTATTAAAATGTCGCAAGTGCGGAAATATGAATTTACTCAACAATGGAAATTCGGGTTCCTCTGTCTCTATCTATAGATGAAATGTGATGGGTGAATGAGATTGTTGGAGTGTCTCGAATAAAATGGATGAAGAAATGGATTGAGCGGTAGAAAAGATGATGAATGATTAAGGAACGGTGGTGAAGGGAATGAGATTAGGTGAATGTAAAGAAGGAGACAAATGGTGTTAATGTAGAAAATGGAGAATGAAAACAAGATGAAATGAGAGAGGGGAGGGCAATGAGATGGAAGAAAATGAGTTGGTGTTGATGTAGGAAATTAGTTGAAAGATGCAATGAATGAAGGATTTGGATGAAAAGGAGATACAATGAGCAAAGAAAGAGCAATGAGATAAATGAGAATGAACACCTCACCCTCCTACTTGGTGATGGCATCGGACGCAACCTTTGCACCCGAAGTAGGGCTTACCTGCGTGCAAGAATTCACCTTCGAGTAGGCGATCATTGGCGTGTATGGACGATATGATGAAATGGTGTGGATGATGAGAAAATTGAATGAAAGATGAAATAAAATGAAGAATGAATGATGTCAAGTGTGTCGTGAAAATGGTAGAAGAAAATAATAGGAATGTAGCGAATGGAAGAGATGAAAAAATGAAATGAAAATGTGTCATGATATAGTAAAGTGAGCAAAGGAAGTGACTGATGGAACGCCATGAAATGTGAAAGTGTGATATGAAGGTATGATACAATGAGCGGTGGGATGATGAATGAGATGATGAAAATGTTGCAAATTAGGTGAATGATGATGATCGCCTCACCCTCCTACTTGGTGATGAATTCGGACGCAACCTCTGCAGCCGAAGGCGGCTTACCCGCGTGCAAGAGTTCACCTCCAACTGAGCGATCATTGGCGTGTATGGAAAAAAAACATAAAAAAATGGAATGAGAGATGAAATAAAATATGAATATTCCAAAATGTATGTATGCTAATGAATATTATCATGAGTTTTTGGAAATTTCCTTCAAAAACTTGCAGGCGTAGCGAGCGTCAGCGAGCGAAGCAATTCCGCTAGTACATTTTTATCTGACAGATTCCACAATATTGACCCTATTTCGGAGGAACTCATTTATTGGAAAATGAATGCAGCAACTTTTTGTAGATTCTCAAAAAATAAACAAGAAAGTTCTTTGCACATTTTTCCATATGAGTCGTCTTACTTGAAAGGCTTTTTCCGGGATCCATACTTCCTCTGTTATTCCTTATGTCACTCGGGGCCCACTAACCACCAACCAACTCTTCACATGTGAGGATTCTAAGTAAAAAGGACTGCTGAGGCTACTTCATGAGATGCTCTGGGGTCCTATTACGAGGCTTGATCCGCGAAAGCGCATATGGGAGACTAGTACACGAAAGCATGTAGGACTATACCTATAGTCACCGGTGTACATCTATATAGTTGGTCATATATAGGTATAGTCCTATATGCTTTCGTGTACTAGTCTCCCGTATGTGCTTCGCGGATCAAGCCTCGTAATACGACCCCTGCATCAAATGCTTCAAGCGCGAGCGTATGCGCGTACGCTCACGCGATGAGCGCATCCTATATAGAACGGGCCTATGCGAATTACACTCACGATCGCGTATGCGATCGCATACGAGTACGCATACGCCATCACATATGATTTCGTATGCGCGATCGCATGTGAAGGAGAAAAATTATGAAATTCAGCGTAGGAGAACTAGAAACAGTTTTGGTTGAAATTCAAACATCCAAAAGGCTCTCCTGCAAGAATTGAAGGCGAAAACTGACAAATTTTGTGTGCGAAATCGTTCAGGAATATAGTTATTGAGGAATGTTGTATTCACACTCACGACCGCGTGTGCGATCGCATACGATGTTGCATGTCAATGGGAGAAGTATCAAATTCAGCATGGGAGATCTGGAAATAGTTTCCGTTGAGATTAAAACATCCAAAAAGCTCCTCTGCACAAATTGGAGGTGGAATCTGATAATTGTTATGTACGGAATCGTGTATGAAAATGGTTATTGAAAAATGGTGTAGTCTTGGAGTTTACGAGAATGATTGCAAACTGGCCAAAGAATCTGCCACCATATTTGGATAGAGATTACGAGGGTATAAAGTAGAATATCGCACAACACTACTGAGATAAGCAATACGTAGTCCTTCGAGGAACTTATGAAACATACTGGGGCACGTGTGACTACCAGAAAGATCTCTCTTGGCATTTGGTGGAAACTCCAAAGGCACGATTTCATCATGTACAACAGCGGTTCTAGTTGCATTGTCTCTATATTTTAGAATCACTTCAATGCCACACCATCACAATTGTATATATGAATCAGAAACTAGCGAAATGTAATACTTCTAACGAAAAATATCAATAATACGTTCATATAGTGAAGAACAAAGAATAGATATGCCTCGTAACGTAGTGCCTTACAAATTTGTTCTGACCATCAAAGATTTCTAAATGCACAATATATGTAACTCACCTGTTTGTATCGCAGTAATGGAGTTAAAAATCGAGAAAGATTAGTACCTCTACAATTTTCCATTCAACACCTCCGACTGACATTAAAATGGATGAGTATTTTTTTATAACTGTAACTTGACTGGAACGAAGGTGGATGGAATATGGGAGCTGGTGAGGTAGCCATCCGGGATTGATCGCAGTGAGCTTCCACATGTCCCATTATGTTGACAAACTTTTCATTATGACTGCGTGTGATTTCACGCATAATTATGTCCTCCATCATATTCAATGTTCATTCTTCACAATATAGTCGCATTTGATATATAATTATACGCGTTGCTTTTCGCTTATTCAAGATCACGAAATATGTATGAGAAATGATATATATTGACTTATTGTATGATATAGATACGATATAGGACTAAAACTGCCGTTTATTTGGAATTGTGTCCACAAACTTTCCACTCATCTGTACATGGAGATCTTTCTAGCAGTTGCAGTGGCTGGGATCTCCTGTCGTTCTCTCGAGGGGTTACATACTTCTGATCTCTGTATTCATACCCCATACTGTTCGAATGATGTGGGAGGTTCTTTGGCCTAATCGCGACCATTCCTACACTATTCTTCAATAACTAAGGTGAGTGTACCCAACTTGCCCCCATTAAGCCATTTTCTTAATAACCTTGTTCTACCTCAACAACTCTGACAAAGCTTCAGCTCATTTTGAAGCTTGTTGCAAGACCATCAAGATGAATTTGAGTACGTTCTAATTCAACCAACTGGAGCTGAGCTGTTGCAATTTTTCCGAAAAGTGATTCTTTAGATTTTACGAAATAGTGTACCCAACTTGCTACCGTATGCTATTTCCCGAACAACTCCGGCCCACCTCAACACCCACCGTATTTCAACTCATTTTGGAGCCTGTTTTAAGACCCTCTAAATGCACTAAGCTACGTTTAATTTTGATGAATTTGAGCCGAACTGTCTCAATTCTTCCGAAATAAATGATGGAAATCGGCGATTGAGTATTTATATCGCCGTGCACACACATTCGAAGCTTCTTGTTGATGCGAAACCCTATTCCCAACGCATTTTGGAGTGATGGACACCATCTAAGTGGTAAAAAAGTCGTATTGCACGCTTTTTCGAGATAAACGTATGGGGGCATGTTGGGTACACTCCGATCTTGGCATCTTTGTTCTACAAATCTTCTCCGTGTTTTGCACATGGAACAACTCCAGATCCGAATTATGCGATTCTGCAGAATCTAATTGAATGGTCTTGAAACAAGAAATTGAATGCGTTAGAGTACATTAAGATTGGTCGAACTCGAAAAATTTGGCATCGGTTTCACTGAACGCAATATCCTCCGTGCTTTCTAAGCTAAGCAATCACGGAAGAAAATAACTTAAAATCCTTTGGAGAACGCAGGAATCCTTCGGGGTCGATGCAAACTACTCACTTTTCTCATATTTTAACATAGCAAACGTAAAAAAAATTTCCAGGAAGCCGAGGCGTGCCCATTCCTGTGATCGGCATATGGGAGCAAGTTGGGTACAGAGGCAAGTTGGGTACACGTACCGAGACACGTGCCTTATAATCATAAATTCCGCACATCACATTATCAGATTCCACCTTCGATTTGTGCAGAGGAGCCTTTTGGATGTTTTAATCTCAACGGAAACTATTTCCAGATCTCCCATGCTGAATTTGATACTTCTCCCATCGACATGCAATATCGTATGCGATCGCACACGCGGTCGTGAGTGTGAATACAACATTTCTCAATAACTATATTCCTGAACGATTTCGCACGCAAAATTTGTCAGTTTTCGCCTGCAATTCTTGCAGGAGAGCCTTTTGGATGTTTGAATCTCAACCAAAACTGTTTCTAGTTCTCCTACGCTGAATTTCATAATTTCTCTCCTTCACATGCGATCGCGTATACGAAATCGTATCTGATCGCGTATGCGTACTCGTATGCGATCGCGTATGCGTACTCGTATGCGTACGCTTACGCGGCCGTGAGTGTGATACACTATTTCTCAATAACTATATATTCATGAACGATTTCGCGCGCAAAATTTGTCAGAATTCGCCTTTAATTATTACAGGAGAGCCTCGTTCATGTTTGAATCTCAACGGAAACTATTTCTAGTTCTCCCACGCTGGATTTCATTAATTTTTTCTTTCACGTGCGATCGCGTATGCGTACTTGTATGCGATCGCATACGCGATCGTGAGTGTAATTCGCATATGCGCTCGAACACGCGATCGCATACGGGATTATATACGCGACCGCATAGGTGATCGCATACGCGATCGTGAGTCAAAATTTTCAGTAGGGTCTATATATTCCCCGATAAATGCATATCCTTCGAAATAGGTTCAACATTGTGTAATCTATCGGATAAAATCTGTATTGCGGCTGAATATTCTGAAAAAATGCAAACCGCTGACGTTATACTGAAAAATGCAATAACCAGTGTTTTTATTCATGGACAATTGCTTGATCATTTTTTTGAAAAAATACGCTGCCTTCAAATAATGGGATCAGAGCCGTAAGAAAATATGAATCCCAGAAAAAAATGTCCGGTTGTAGGAAACCGCGTTGATCAATATGGATCGTCTTTGTCGTCACGATTCTCATTACTGATTTGAGATCAGAAACTTTCTTCGTGCGAATCCATTCCTACATTCATCGGGAATAGATTCACGTGTTGATTTTCAGTTCTGGGCAATACTTTCATACGAATTGAAGTCATTGAAGTCATGCTAATCGAAAACAAATAGATGAATCGTCTTCTTCATCAAAATTCTCGTCACTGAATTGGGATTAGGAATGTTTACTACGTCTCTCCATCGCATTTGTATTCGAGTTCACCGACGAATTCGCTCAAAAAATGAGCCTGTCTTCATTCACAATTGAGAATTTTGATGACGAACATACAATTTGATTTGCTGGTACTCCTTGAGGACGGAGATTGCGAAAGCTTGCATGATCATGATTCTTGCATTTTAGTTTCAGAAAGATTCATTTCAATCTGACTCAGCCCTTAGCTCATCAATGTCATCCCAACTTGACTTCATTCGTGACGGCAATTTGCCATCCCAGTCGCGCCATGAGGCGGTTATGGAGCCATCGCGTATTGACCCGTTCGGCATCGCATAAAGACTAGTGCAGGACTGGATTGAGGTTGAACTAGCGTGTCCCGAAACTTCCTCAGGATCTGAACGGCATCGCATCGGGGCTTTTGCATGACCAAATCGTGATTTGAACCGCGTTTGCCGACGCTCCCTCGGGACCTGCATGGAACTGCATCAAGACAGGCACAGGACCGGATGGAGACCAGGAAGGGGTTCGCAGGCACTCCCTCAAGACCTGCACGGTATTGCATCAGAACTGCTGCAGGACTGACTGGATCGGGATTCGAGTGGAGTTTGCTGTCACTCCCTGAGGACCTGCGTGGCACTGCATCGGGGCCGGATTGAAACTCGAGTGGAGTTCGCCGACACTCCACCAGGACATGCATCATACTGCATCAAGATTGGTACAGGACCGGGTTTAGACTCGAGTGGAGTTTGCCGACACTCCCTCAGAATCTGCGTGGCACTGCATCGGGACCGGATTGAAACTCGAGCGGAGTTTGCCGACACTCTTCGTGGATCTGCATGACACCTCATATCAGGACTGGGGCAGGACCGGATTGAGAATCGAGTGGAGTGTGCCGACACTCCTTCAGGATCTGCATGGCACTGCATTAGAATTGGATTGAGACTCAAGTGGAGTTTGCCAACACTCTCCCCGGTTCTGCATGGCACTGCATATCAGGACTGGAGCAGGACCGGATTGAGAATCGAGTGGAGTTTGCCGACACTCCCTCAGGACTTGCATGGTTCTGCATCGGGACCGGAGTGAAACTCGAACAGACTTTGCCGGCACTTTTTCAGGACCTGCATGACACAGCATCAAGACTGGTACAGGGCCGGATTCAAACTCTAACGGAGACTGCCGACACTACCTGAGCACCTGCATGGAACTCCATCGGAACAAAATTGAGACTCGAGCGGCATTTGCCGACACTCCCTCTGGACCTGCGTGGTACTGCATATCAGGAATGGTGCAGGACCGGATTGAAATTCGAGTAAAGTTTGCCTACACTCTCCTAGGACTCGCATGGCACTGCATATCAGGACTGGGGCAAGACCGGATTGATACTCGAGCGGCATTAGCTGACATCTCCTCAGGATCTGCATGGCTTTGTACCGGGGCTGGTTTGGGACTCGAGTGGCATACATTCATGATATTTGCGAATGTATGAAGCTCATATATTCGTAAAATTTTACGGCCCATCGCTTGAGCTCCTCTTGTCCTAACAAATGTTCCGTGTTTCCGAGAATGGATTTCGTAAATTTTGACTCGTAGAATTTTGTGGCCTGGAATTCACTTTTTTGGAATCTCTGACTACCAACACCTCGGATGACAACCTCATTTCTCGGAAAAGTTTGATAGAATAGAAATTCTCGAAGGACAATCTCCTCGGTTCACTGGGTATAATCCTATTCAGACTGATTGAATAATCGGAATCAGAAAGCACGACTTGAATCTGCGTATGTTCACAGTTTTCTATTAGGCCCATGCTAAAAATCCCATTAACTAACCTATTCTCAACAATTTTGATTCAACAACGAGGCAGTCGGAGCCACGATTTTCCAAATTTTCCTACTCTTCTGCTACTCACACGGGGCAAAGATCTAACTCGAGCTCATAATCTATTCGCTGGTGACACAAATTTTTCACAGACTTTTAGGTAGTTAAATTTCTCCCCAAAAGGCGCTTCTGGTGAGAGAAACTGGCTAAACTTGGTAGAACACGACGATTTTGGGCTTAGACGATAGGTTCTACATCCAATAACCAAAAGTAGCATGAATTATTGTTTAAAAACTGGGGCATGGCATGAATAAACAATGAAAACATGCAATGTTTCACGTCTTTTTTGATTTTTCCGCCATAAGCCGAAATATATCAAATATTTGGGAAAATAAATGAAGTGATAATTTGTAAATCTTCAAGAGATCTACAAAATTGGTCTGAACACTTTTGTAGATCTTTTAAAGATCTACAAACTATCACTCCACACATTTTCCCGATTATTTGATATTTTCTGACTTATGGCAGAAAAATCGCAACAGACGTGAAAATTGCATGTTTTTATTGTTTATTTATGCCACGCCCCAATTTTTAAACAATAATTCTTGTTACTATCGATTATTGGATGTAGAAGCTATCACTTAAGCCCAAAATCGTCGTGTTGTGCAGAGTTTAGCCACTTAGTGATCGAATTTTGAGGGTAATTTAACTACCTATTTGTAGACAAATTCTGATAGATGAGATCTCCAAACTGATAAGAAAAGTACTTGAATAGGCTAGGAGATACCGTTTCCTGAAATGTTCTCGTCCGACATTTTCCATTGAAACGCCTACTCCAGAGTATTTTGATGGGATGAATGGAGAATCGAAGTCACGATTCTCTGAGTCTCAAACCACTTCTGAATTCCGTGCGATAAATGCTTCAACTATTGCTTGCATTCATCCATTGATTACGCAAAATCATTTTATCAGGATCTGTAGTCAGATTTTGGCTGAACATGTGCCCAAAGCCAAACAATGCCTTTATTCGAATCGGCTATAAATTTCAATCTTCTATCAAGTTTATGCTTGGAATTCTCCAAAACCCAACCTCCTTCGGCAAATTTTGATCACTTGGCTGGGAGATCAAAGTCATAACATTCTGAAAATAATTCAAACTAATCGTTCGCGTAGTAACTCATTGCTTGGGATGTGATTTATCGAACTGTAATGCAAATTTTACTCACAACTTCTGATCTGATTATGGATAAAGAATTGCACCAAATGAAAAAACTGCATTTGATTATCTTCGGCATCAACATTTTCTAACAAGATCTCATTCAGACTTTCACAATATTTGATTCACACGTCTCCACCGGCACTAAACCTGGCACTCATCAGCTCCTCGCGTTGCGAATGCTCAGACTGGCGCACCGACACATGTAAACTCGGCACTGGTCCACGTGTGTGACAGCAACACAATTCGTTTTTCTGCTGATCCCATCTGATCCCCGCTCGGCCGATCCACCTGATCCCATCTGATCCATTTTCTGATCCATCAGATTACCAAAATCTGAAAATTTTCAACATCCAAGTAATTTTTCAAATCAACTCGAATTACTTTGCAAAAAATTTACAAAACTGACGACCCGTCGGACTTCCGGAATTTCCCGCCTGGTCGAATACTTATGAATCTACAACATACTGACAATGCTAATCTCTACAGCTGTATCTCGGAATAGGAGACTCGTTGAATCAAACTATTGAAGATATCTTTATTTTTCACCAGAACAAGAAGATCCCGAAAGTTCCGTCATGACCCGTGTTCCACAGACCTGGTGCTCTCCTTGTCAGTCTTTATTGATTTGTCAGTCGATTAGTGTACATCTGGGGGTTGCATAGATTTATTCATTGAATTACTAGACGTCATGATGAGATGGTTCTTTCACATTTTCTTGTATGTTGGACACTTCTTCTCGGAACCAGAATGCCCAACTCAGATAGGTCCCACTGTATTGGATTGAATAGAAAAATTACTCAAAATTTTGCCATGTCAAGAACTACCTTTTCTCTTCACAGAAAGCAATACGCTCCTGACGTGAAATTCGATGCCGAAAACAATTTTACTCTTATGGTTTCGCTGTAAGAGGCAAAAGTTCATACCTTAGTATTTTCTTGCGCATATGGCCATAATTCCAACGTCAAGTACTATTCTGGATTCGGATTCGCATTCAGCAGCGTAAAATGCGTCAGAAATGACTTCTATCTTTCTAGATCATAGAATTTTTTTTTCATTTTGTGGGCCTGTGCCATTATTACAGAATGTTGATTCGAGCATTCGAGGACTTGCGAGGTTGGGAAACTTCTTGGAATTTGGGTAGATACCCTTCTCGACAAAATTTTCGCTCGGGAACCTGGTAACCCTGCAGGGTCTTGGGATTCTTATCACGAAATTACAGGATGGAGAACGAATTGAAGAAGAGTTAATCAATAGCTTAGTCTAGAGCCCTTGATGATTCAGTGGCACACCTACACGCCTTGAACATTAGTGGAAGTGGATAAATCTTTCCATGACATACATTGCGTGATCGGAGACATCATTTCGTGGAAGAAATTTGGAAATGCATATCATAGAAGTGTTGCAAATGCCACAATCGAGAGATCGTGATCATTTTCATCTACCATTGTTTTAGAATGTTGTTGCACGTTTTGATGGTTTTCACTGCACATTTAAGGGTCTTTTACTGTATTTGTTACGGCATTATTTCAATTCAGCACAAAAAATCTAGTCTCTGACTATCCTCGGACCTATCAGTCTCACATTTTGGAGTAAAGGGCTCGATCATGAAAATTGCTGAGTGGAAAGTTTGTGAGGTCAAGTTAAATAGTATTCCAGAAGAGGAAACGGGGGTTGGTCAAAATAAGTTCTCCACCAGGGCGTCATGAGTTTTAAGGCTCGCGCTAAGTGCGAGTTGAGTGTGTTGGAAAATAACTGAGATAAGTTTCTATATCTTGGTATCTCTTGAATCATCAGAGCTGTGATGGGCGCCCGTTGTCCTAGAGTGCCCCTCAAACAAAGTTTTGCTTCCACGATCGTGTGACTTACGATAGATTTTCTATGTGAAACTATTACTTCTAGTATGAAGTGGTTATTGAATTTGAAAAAAACTGCAGAGTATTTATTTTGTTCGTATCATTTTGACGAAAGTTTCGTCTAAATTCGCCGTGTCTACTAAAAAAATTGCAGAAAAATCCAGTGTACTCCGAAAAAAATGTTGTTGAAGAGGCTCTAATGAGCATATCAATACTTCCTGTGCCAGCTTCCGATTTGACGTGATGTGGGCCCTATACGGCCATACACTGTCTATCATCGATTATGTGCAATGTGATTTATATGGATCCAAAGTGACCATCTGCCTGATGAGGTCGACACATCTGTCCGACGAAACGTTGCTGAGTAAGTAAGCCAATCTAAGAAGAAGTTTTACACCATCTACTTCTCACCTTGTCCTCAAAGACCGATCAAAGAATGCGAAATTTCACATATCAATACTTCCATTGAACGTACCCCAGCTTTTCAAAATTCCTCACACAATTTGTTTACTTTAAACTGCAGAGCTAACTCGAGCTCTAGCAGAAACTCGCTATCATTTTTCTAAGGGCAGGACGGGTAGTCCCGTTTTATTCATCATGCTTTGATACTTATTTATGATATGACTCCATAAGGTTTGAAATCTACGTTAATGAGTGTGCCGTATATGCCCTTAGTGTCTAATTGGTCCCCCGAAATTGATTTCAGGTGTACGCATTGTCTGAACTTGCCAGTCATTTTGTCGCGTTAAAGTATGAGGAACTGAGCGATTAGGAGCAATATGAGATGATTCCCATGAACTTAAACGATGGAAATTCAGCACTAATATCTCATCCCTTGGACATGCAATAACCACGTGATTAGACAGGACATTTGTTACAAAATGGTAGTCACCCTCGATTGTACAGGTATCACGTAAAACAGTAAAGTAAACAGATTCCCATGGTTGGCTCACTCCATGCATGGTGAATGTATGGTGAGAAGTACACGAGTTTGGTTCTTTTAAATGTAAATGGACAGTGCTCACACGATTTTCGAAAAATTTATAAGTTGATTCATGTGACATCATCCGCCTGATTAATATTCATTGTATACACCTAAATTGATCTGAAAAATATTCTGCCGTCACTCTTCAAAGTGGCTGACAGCGATACATGACATGTATCAAGTGATGAGGAGAAGGAAGTACCCAGGGAATCTTTCTTTACAGAGTAGATTGATTGATTTTCTCCCAAAACTGTGCAAAGCTCGTAAGAGTAACTCCTGAACAAATTGCATCATTACATTCAGGAATGGTCTGCCTTATAAAAAATTACAATGAATCGAATGCCAATTCGGCTTAATGGTTACAGCAAAGGTCGAATGACTACACGTTATACGTGAATAGCACAAGTGCGACCGGTAGGTCATGAGAAAAAGAGGAAAGGAGGAGGGGGGGGGGGGGTCGAGCGCATCTTTTTCGTACCTCTGATTGAGTTTCTCGCGAGGCTCATATAACGACGGTGATGGTAGCCGTTTCCCCACTCACGTCCGTTATGGTCCCTATCCTGAGCGCATGGATCTCTTCTGTACTTTCTCCAAAAGAGTAGTGCTGACTATAAAAGCAAGATTCGTTGGGTTTAAAGCGTGTTAGATACGAAACGTCGCGCTGGAGCGACGAGCTCAGATAGGCTCGGTCGCTAATCGCGAGTGTGTGATACCGGGAATTGGTTATTTTTTTTCAATTTAAGTGATATCTTGGCCACAAGATGACGAACTGGAAAGCATGGATACCGATGGCAGTGATGCTGGTCGCTGCTCTCCCAGCCCTTCGTGCTGAGGGTGATTATCCTTTAAAAGTTTGAATCGTTTCTTCCCGCCCCGCGTGCATGCATTTTCTCTGTGACTCGGTGTGCTGATCGGTTCTTTTAAACTCATTAGAAAAAAATTTGTGTTGAGTTTGCAGTCTCAAGTTTTGAACCAAAGTTGTTCTACAAGTGTTCAGATACAGAAATTCTCGAACATGGTATTCAACCCGAAGGGTAGTTATGGTCATAGATCGACAGTGAATTTTAGTGTGAATTTTTTTATGTGAGTGGACTTGTAGCACTGCGATTTCTCGTATGGTCCATTAAACAACTAAGCGCTCCCAGATAGGTGTCGATTTCCAAATCATTTTATGGTGATATGCCTAGAAAAAAAAGTTTTCATTGTAAATTGAATCAGTAGAACTGGAGCCTTATTGGATACAGCAAAGACCCAACGTCACAAAAATTTTGAAAAACTTGAGTGTCGAAAAAATGAATAGCTAACAAGAAAAGATGCTGACACGGATGAGCACTCGTCGTTATCAAGTTTTGCGCTCGTTTTCTACTCAATTCCATGTCTTGAATCGGTGTAAGACTTCCCAGGCATCTCTTGCTTGTCCCATTCAGATATGATTTCTGGATTCTCAATCAGAAACATTTAGTCCCAAAGTTGAAAAGGTACAAAATGTTTCATATACTAAGAAATCGAAAATGATCAGAAAGATATTCAACATTAAAGAATTCTGAGTCATCAGTTTTAAGATTAACACAGTTGAACCTCATTCATTGGCGCAAAGTACCTCAAAAACAGCAGCCCTTCAGCGTCGGTAGAATGATAGTATTCTCTACCAAATCCAAAACATGGTAATGATTATCAGAACTTACAATTTAGAGGAATTTGCGATGACGCTGGTTAGAGTCAGTGAGGATGCTAAAGGGAAGGGAAACGACTATTGCCACAAATCTTGGGTTGTAATGATCAAACAAATTCAGCCTAACTTTGTCTTATGCCATTTCACTATGCTAAGAATTTTTGATGTGGTCATTTTTCAAGAGTTTGACTCAGCTTTCGATGGCTTGAGCTCATCAGGACCAGGGTCATGGATTAAACCCCCCCCCCCCCACTACAATATCTGAGTGTAAAATGAATTAACAATGCCTCAACAATGTCAAACTCTAAATTCATAATAGTCTTGAATATATTCAATATATGCAAAGTGGCAAGTGGAATTCGAAAGTAGTCATTGAGTTCAATGTGCACTTATCCAAAGTAGTTCAAACAATTTTCTTCGGATGGACAAAGATATTTTTAGAGAGCGTAAATCACCAGAATAGTACGTAATGCCCCGCGATGCGAGGTCTAGCTGTCTTAGGGTATAGGAATCAGTTTCGTCCGAGTGTAACGAGGAGAAAATATCCTTCGTGTCTCGAAACAGCCTGACGAGCGAGGCGCATTTTTTCAGCATCAGGACGATTAAACGCGCATGAATTTTTCGCTGGGGGGGGGGGACCAAGAGTGGTGCTTCAGTTGGACTATGATGGAAACGTTTTCATGACCTTGTCCGTTTCCCAAAAAAAAGGTTCTCGACGTATTGAGTCATCTCACCAGAAATTTTTCATGCTAACTTACCTTGCTGTATTTTGAATGGACCATCTGAGAGTATACGTTGAATATTGATGTGGTCTTGATCATGAGTGATATCTCACTCTTGAGAATGAGTTTTCCCATTCATTCTCACTAGTACGATGATTTCTGCTGCATATAACTGGTCAATTAAAAAATCCCTTTAGTACGAGGGACGGGAAGTCCACCATCCCTCACGCGACCAAAACCCAGTTGATGTCAACTTTTTGGACCATAGATTAGATTAGATGATTCGAATTTTGAAATTAGATGTTGCATCTTGGTTATGGAAATTATTAGTGGTAATACACATTCTAGTTTGCCGAGTTGAAATGTATCAAGCGCTCTTGTTTTAGAAAATATAACTATCGCCCGTACTTCAACTGGTAAAAACTTTTGATTTTAAAAATCGGGATTCTAATGAGTTGAAAAGTTGTGGAACTTTGATTATTGTAATGTCCTCGGGTGAAATTGTAAAAAAGTAATTTGTCGTTTTCACTTCATTGAGTGAAATCTAAATGGGAATGAAAGTGAAAAGTGCCAACATTTCAGCAGGGTAATGAAGGGATGAAAATGAAATTCTCGTTATAAAATGACCAAGTAGAATTGAATGGGCATAACACACGACCTTGGTTTAGACTGGTGATTCTATACTTCTCATTGGTTGATCTGAGAGGTTTTTGGATGTGTAGATGCTTTTATTATCAAGAGAAATATGAACATTGTTAAATACAACCAGTTCTCAAACGAATAGGGTCACATACTGATGGAAAATTATGTTGTAAAAGTGTAGGATAATAGATTGTAGATTTTGGTCTTCTGCCACATTTGCAAATTACTACTTTTGCTTTTCCTCGAGTATGAGTTTGGTCGCGCCATACGCGAACGTCAAACAGTGAAAGTGTGGGAGATTCACTCACAACAAGCTCGTAATTAGCTTCGCAACTCGACGCTCAATTATGGAAAATATACGATTTGGATTTTCTTCGCAAGTTAAACAAAAGACACTTGTCTTGCAAACACGGTTTCTCAATCAACCTCAACGTCAAATGCATTTCGTAGCGAGTCCACGGACTGCATACCCAGTATAAACATGTCTTGAAATCTTGCCGTGTTTTTTATAATATTGGGCAATATTTGAGAGCTCTAAATTTTTTTATTTCTCAGTTGTCAATCGAAATAGCAAAATGCTTAATCACCTTTTTCGTGCAGACTCTTGCACATCTTATCCATCCTCCCTCGCATCCTCCAAAATCCACTCCAAGTGGGACCTAATGGAGTATTGTTCGAGGATTGGACTTCCCCCTACACAAAAGATAATAAGGTGTGATTTGCTCGATTTGTTTGATATCAGAGCTATAGGTCCATTTGTAGTACTGAGATGAAACTTTTAGCCTCACGGTGATCTGAAAGACGGGTAGGAATGGCATTACTCCGCCAATAATGAATCATTCGGGATGAATATTGGTAGGTACAGTCAAATACCACAATATCTATTTAATCACCTTCGTAGATCTGAAATCATTTCATGATACTCAATAATATCAGAATTTCATGAAAAATTGCAGAACAAAAAGATGTGAGTAGAGTTATTGTGACAATTTCTTGGGAGTATTTTGAATAATGTCGAAAATGATGCAATTGGTCTGGCATGTAATCGAAAATCGAACTGATTGCCGTAATATATTTGGAGCAGATGATGGAGAATTGAAGGTTACGAATCACTGATCGCTTACCATTCAGAAAACAAAAGAATAGGGCTATCGTGAAAGCCAATCACAGTAGCTCTTGGTTCTGTAGAACTTATTCATTGTCTATATCAGATCTGAGGCCAAGAGGACGTGATGTTCTAATTACACTTCATTGATGGTCAGTCTTTGGACTGAACTTTTACTTCTAGTTCTCTTAAAAAACGGATTATTACAACAAATATGGCCATTGTCGTCAGTAAAGGTGTCGATGAATGGTGTGAAAATTGTTAAGGCGATGCGGTCACCGTGACCGCGACCATGGACCTTGAAAATACACATGAAAAGTTTGATGATTCGAAGTGTAAGTAGAGTTGTCGAATACTTGTTATTGTCCAACTTGTATTCCTCATTCCGTCGCTTAGCCCAAATCCCAAGAAAATCGAAGAAAAGTGGGAATAACTCGGCCACGGGAACCTCCTAACCTATAATATACGCACATTTTCATTCCCAACTTTCTCTGATTCTATTGCAATTTGGGCTTAACGAAGAGCAGACAAATCTAAGTTAGATGATAAAAAATATTTGTGCGCTCGTCGTTTAGCCCAAATCGCAACAGAACCGAAGAAAGTTGGGAATGATTTCCAGCTTGCATGGTGACCGCATCGCCTTAACGAGCTCATCAGCGTAGCTTTCAATCAGAAGAGGAGGATATACAATGGCACCCTGCACTTACGAGGGGAACACCAACCTTGCGGGTTCTGGATCTTGACGAAACTTCGGGAATCTTCTTGTTTTGGTGAAAAATGAGGGTACCCAAAAGGGTTTCATCCAATGGGGTTTCTGTCCTGAGATACGGCCATGGAGGTTAGCATTGTCAGTATATCTATATATGCGTCATTTTAACATGGGCTTATATGGACAATGCTAATTTCCATAGCTGTATCTCAGGATAGGAGAACCATTGAAAAATACCCTCCTGGGTACGTTCATTTCTCACCAAAACAAGAAGATTCCCAAAGTTTCATCAAGATCCAGGACCCACAAGGTTGGTGGGTCCCCCTTGTTAGTTTGACGTACCATGATTCTTCATACATCATTGATCATCACGATCTTCCTAGAAGCTTCTGAGACAGATTCATAGTTTTTCGACCATTCAGTATGAAAGAACGCGTTGAAACATTCGAGGATATCATCATACATATACCAGAGGCTTATATGGACAATGCTAATTTCCATAGCTGTATCTCAGGATAGGAGAACCATTGAAAAATACCCTCCTGGGTACGTTCATTTCTCACCAAAACAAGAAGATTCCCAAAGTTTCATCAAGATCCAGGACCCACAAGGTTGGTGGGTCCCCCTTGTTAGTTTGACGTACCATGATTCTTCATACATCATTGATCATCACGATCTTCCTAGAAGCTTCTGAGACAGATTCATAGTTTTTCGACCATTCAGTATGAAAGAACGCGTTGAAACATTCGAGGATATCATCATACATATACCAGAGTGGCCTTAGTTTTTCAACTCAAAATACACATTAATTATAAGAAGTCTGCCTACGTGAAAAAGTTCGCGGGGAAGTACTGGCAACCACGCCCTGATCCACAGCAAAAGTTGAATATCACTAAGATTCTCATTCATCTGTAGAGTTGAACATCCAAATTCAAGTCCCTGATTTTCTATCAAAAACAATTCTTGGTTTAGTGAATCTTTGAAGTATCTAATGTGAAATTGTCACTTCTTATGTCACAGTGCAGTGATTTTCCATAATCTCTTATGGGAGTTCTGTCTTGTTCAACTATGTAGTATCTAGAGTTGATTCTTCCTCAAATACCATATTTTTTAACATGGTCAAGATTTAGAATTATTATCGAGAAACAAAAATTACGGAAAGCGGCACCATGTGGTTTGTGTACAGCCAGTTGTTTACATTGATCCCGTGTTCGGAGATTTGGAAGACTCTGGGAGAGACGAGGATGAGTAAATTACAGATTTGAAATAGTTCTGTTATTCTGTTACTTTTTGGGAGAGTTATATTGGCATCATACGAATGGGCTCATGTTATGAGCAATATCGTTGAAAGTTTTTTGGCAAAGCGAGATATCATTTTCACAGGGTTTCAGATGGAAGTTTTGCCTCACATCAGTCTTTTTATCCAGAACCAAAGTCTTGAATCAATTCAGGTAGCAAGAAATAGCGTTATACCCATCGCCATCCTAAAAGAGCGTTACTCTTTACATGCAAAGAAAATTAGACCGAAATTGGCATGATAATATTAGGCTTCCCGTCTAAAACATACGATTCCATGAACATACTCTCTCAACATGAATCAGCTAACACAAATGGATTTTGACTGAAAATCCGCTATTTTAGCTGATTTTCAGCTATTGTAGTTGATTTTCAGTGGAAATCCGTCCACGTTAGCTGCAAATCAGCTGAAATAACTGATTTTTGTTGAGAGAGTATATGATCATGGAATCCGAGGATTCAATGGTCATACATGATCATACGTAAAATCACTTCAAACATTTTTTTTATTTCAGAAAGTTGTCATATATTGATTCAAACCTAATCTAACATCAATACGTCACGATACTCATCATATACTGATGAAAAAGAACCTTTCCAGGAGTCGGTCTCAAGTTCTCAAAAACTGACATTTTCGACGAAAAATGATATTTAATGTGGATTCTTTCTCTTCAGTGCTTCAAATGTTCAAAACCTGAGAATGACTCTGGGAAAGATTTTTCTGAGTAATGTTCGATTATCACCGTGAAGTATTGATGTTACACCATCTGTAAATGAGTGTATTACGTCTTTCCGGAATGACAATGACAAATTTTCAAACCGATTTGATTTATGATCATATATGACCATGGAATCCACGGATTCCATGATCATATATGTCCATGGAATCTTATGTTCTACATGGGTTTACGATTGTACAACTTGTCGCTAGTTACGATGACAATCTGTCAGAGCTGACAGATTTCATCATCCCCTGACTTTGTTAGAAAATCTCAAGAATTCACACCTACGTAGATGGATTCGTGTGCTGAATGATAATTGCTGAACGTTAGCGCATGAGTGATTCAGTGTTGAGGAATGAAGATTACCAACCGAAGCCATGACTTCTACGACAAGATCATCTTGAAATTCAATCGAATATTACAAAAAGATCATGCATGATACAAGTGAAATCATGTAAAAATGAATTTACTGAGAGGAACTCACTATATTACTGTTGTCTTGTTGATAATAACTACTTATAAATATTTAGCTCAATTTTCTATTGGGATTTGATTTACAATTCGAGAAAATACTATTCTTTTCCTCAGCTCCTCTCTCTGGAAACTATCTTCCGCCCTCGACGAGTTATGGCACACCAAACTTAGGAGGTGGCGGTGGTGGTGGCTTCGGTGGTGGCGGTGGCTTCGGTGGTGGTGCTCCCTCGTCTAGCTACGGAACACCAAACAGGCCATCATCCAATTACGGAGCTCCTTCTTCCGGCGGAGGTTTTGGCGGAGGCTCTAGCGGAGGTTTCGGTGGAGGTTTCGGTGGAGGAGCTCCGTCATCATCCTATGGAGCACCATCAACTGGTGGTGGTTTTGGTGGTAATGCTCCATCATCATCCTACGGAGCACCATCATCTGGTGGTGGTTTCGGCGGTAGTGCTCCATCATCGAATTACGGAGCTCCCTCCTCCGGTGGAGGTTTCGGCGGTGGCTCTGGCGGAGGTTTTAGCGGAGGATTCGGCGGTAATGCTCCTTCATCATCCTACGGAGCTCCATCATCTGGCGGAGGTTTCGGCGGCAATGCTCCTTCATCATCCTACGGAGCTCCATCATCTGGCGGAGGTTTCGGCGGCAATGCTCCTTCATCGTCTTACGGAGCTCCATCGTCTAGTGGAGGTTTCGGTGGTAGCGCTCCTTCGTCGTCCTACGGAGCTCCATCATCTGGCGGAGGTTTCGGCGGTAGCGCTCCTTCGTCGTCCTACGGAGCTCCATCGTCTGGCGGAGGTTTCGGCTCCAGCAGTGGTGGTAGGTTTCATCTTGATAGTCTATCTGGATCTTGAACATATCTGTAATTGTGATAGATTCATTTCTCGTTAATAAGGAGCGTAGTTGATACTTAATTGAAACAACTTTCATTTTGAAGGCGTCTTTTTGAAGATGTCAAACTTTAAGTACTAAACTTTTTTCCAAATTTTCTTGTAGATTTTCCCAATCCCTGTTGAATTTTTAAGGCAGCAAGTTTTTTTATAAATCATCAATCAGTGCTCATCCAGTCCATGAAATAACGGCTTAGATCAAACGCCAACGCCTTCCCCAAATAGGCCTGTTCAAATGAAGTTGCCAGATTTCTCCCTTGTCTTGATTCCATCCATCATAAATCTTGAACTGACCGAGTGGAGGGAATCGTTGATGAAATTTAACTAATGTATTCTAGGTAACTTTGGAGGTGGTTTTGGAGGTGGTGCTCCATCTTCTTCGTACGGTCCTCCATCGGGTGGCAACCGGCCATCTCGACCATCATCGAGCTACGGAGCCCCCTCTTCTGGAGGTAAATAGCCGAATCTTTCCACTAATCATGCCAACTGAACTATAATGACTGTTATGAATTCGAGCATTGATGGAACTCTGAATATCCCAGGATTTGGAGGAAGCGGTGGATTTGGGGGTGGTAGCGGCGGTTTTGGAGGAGGAGCTCCTTCGTCATCATACGGACCACCATCCGGTGGTAACCGACCTTCGTCCAGCTATGGTGCTCCATCCAGTGGTGGTTTCGGAGGCGGAGCTCCGTCATCGTCATACGGACCGCCATCCGGTGGTAACCGACCCTCGTCCAGCTACGGAGCCCCATCAGCACCAAGCCGTCCGTCATCTCAGTACGGAGCCCCGAGCAGACCATCGGCACCAAGCAGGCCATCGTCTAGCTATGGCGCCCCCTCCAACGGAGGTGGATTTGGCGGCGGTAGTTTCGGAGGCAGCTCGGGAGGTGGATTCGGCGGTGGAGCACCCTCAAACTCATACGGAGCGCCAGCTCCAAGCCGACCCTCGTCCAACTACGGTGCTCCTTCTTCCGGTGGCGGTTTTGGAGGCGGTTTCGGAGGTAGCTCCGGAGGTAGTTTCGGAGGTAGTTTCGGAGGTGGCTCTGGAGGTGCACCTTCGTCAAGCTATGGTACTCCAAGCTTTGGTGGAAGGTGAGGTTTCTTCAGTTTACTCAAGTTCCATGTGATAAATGATTGGTACTCAAACTATACTCCACATTTTCAGTTCAAATGCAGTAGGCCGACCTTCATCTAGTTATGGAGCCCCCAGTTCTGGAGGTGGAGGCGGCCAAGGAGGTGGGCAAGGCTATGCTAGCAATGGAGGTTATCAATATTGATTCAATGAGTGAATCAAAAACAAGATTCTGAGTGTTTCGAGGATCATATGGATGATCTAAAAACCCGTCTCTGAAGGAATAACGTGTTATTCTTCATTGAGACGAATCTCTCAGCCACTAATGGCATGTAAATGTACTCTTTCATTTCACAGATCTTGCTTGAATTTTAATTCGTTGTTTATGATATGAAGAGCAATCACAATGAATCTAGTGAATTCCAAAGTTTGTTATGACTGTGTGATTAATTCGAAGAGCGTTGACGATAAGAATGATATCCCATGTTATAGCTGAATTTTAGAACGTATGACAACGAGTAGGATGATTGTACAAATTTAGAAATGCAAATGATTCGAATTCTCATCAACTTTGGAATCAGCTTCATCTCAGATAATTTATTTATTGTGTAAGAACAATTTTTATACTGATCTTAATTATAGAAAACGCAGGAGATACCAGAGTAAGAAATAAAAGGTGTCCTTCATACACTTGAATTTAATTTTCATACCACCCGACAACAGTTTGAGACACACTTCATTCATGTCCTTTTCGCCCTAGTTACTTAATATGCTCATTGTCAAGGAAGCTACGATGAAATCTTTGTGGTAACTCAATGGGAAAAACCTTTAACGAATTAACAGGATTTCCAACAACATCCTGTCTTGTTCAACGTTACTGACCGTTCCACCCCACTTACTCGCATGGATTTTTCCCGTCAAATATTTTAATTAATCTTGGTCCTTGCCCATCCTAAAAAATGAATGCTCCATGAGATGTCTTACCACTTACGATGTGGCAACTAATACCGCAACACTTATTTTGAATCAGAAATTCTGGTCGAATCTATATTTTCCACTCTTCAAGATGAGCCGGTACTTCTCTGTTTATCGATCTGACTATTTCAAATACATGCAATTTATATAAAATATTCAACAGTTTTTTAGTTGTATGGGAAAATTAGCAACGTTCGTCGTGGAAATTTCGATGTATTTGAGCATCAGTACATCTCAAACAGGAATAGGATGCGAATTTGCATTTTTGAATTATGATCGTATGGTGCTACAGGCGAGCTGCAGGTGGCATCACGCGGATACGCACACATGCAGACTCAGATTGTATTTACAATAGAAATTGAGTTTTGGATTGCAAGAAAGTTGAAACTAATGGACATTTTATGGACGATGTCGCTAGACCTCGTATAGACATGATCGAAAAAGTATATTTCTCACTGTTTGAGCGTGGATTCCGTTGAGACTATGCGCTTGCTGCATGGTCGCAGCGCCATGTTTCATCTAAAATAAAGCAGCTCGAACTGCTCTGTATGAGCGTGACGGTCATTCTGTGATAAAAACTGATTCTTATACATACCTAACTTGTGGGTATCCAGTTATTCCTGCAGACTTTATCAATGAATTTGATCGCGTTACAATTTACAAAGCGTGACTTGACCAGAAGAATGATTGATATCGCAGGCCCGAATCGTAGGCCCAGCTCCAAAGAGTTTGTTCATCTCCAGCTCTGCAAACATCAAGGTCATGACGACATTTCTTGAGTATTCGATAATGCGCATCTTATTCCGGCCATTCAAACGGAGGGGGGGGGGGGTAAGTATTGTGATCGATAGTGAATCAACCACAAATTTCGAAGTACTAGATGAATCCAATAGCTTCAGACAGTTTCATGTTCGAAAAATGTATTTTATGTCTGTAAATATGAGTGGAGATGCATACTGCTCCATATTAGAATCTCGTTCATTCAGAAACATCTCATTTTGATGATTGTGAAAAACTAAATATGAAAGGATACTGTGGAGTTTGACAATAAAGTAGGCCCGTGAAGTTTACACCAACGGGAGGAATTCTTCTTTGCATGATGTGTATAGGTAAAGATATTTCGATCAGATTCCATAGGATCTCTTACTCTGCGAAGAAAATTAGTGACAAATGGTCACTAATTATCTTCGCAGCTGATCATTTCATCACTCATGGGATTCGATCCTATAAGTGTAACTCACAGCTGTGTACCTGATGAATTTTCTCGAAGGGCTTGGATGAGGATTCAGGGATAGAATATCAGAAAATGTTGCTATCTTTTTCTAGCATTTATTGTAACATTGATACTCAACATGATTCGTTTTTATTTCCATTTTAATACACTCATCATATGTATGCTCGTGAGTTCATGGCATGGTTATAGTGTAATATGGTACATCCTGTTGACACAATAATTTCTCTCCATAACTTACATTTATATAATTTTGTTAACTGCTAAAACGACGCATTAAGTCATGAATTTCCCATTTGTTCCACCCACCGGTCAAGAGTATTAACAATTGAAAGGTTTTGTTAGCACTCAAAACTCAAGTATGACTTTCACTTCTGCACTAAAGTTGACGCATTTTTTCATTATTCACTTAATTGTTCAGTTGTCGCACATACCCCGATAGGGAAGAGTACCCTATTCTTTCGAAATGATTACCCGATTGATGATTTTTGCCCAAGGAAGAGTTAGCATATTAGGGCCTCGAGTTGCGTGAACGCGGCATATTCATGACGAGTACTGGAAACGGAGTTTTCAGCACGAGTCGTGGAAAACCGTGTTTACGCAACGGGGTACACACCACAGTCCAATTTGACTCCTGAGTATTGTAATCGGGCACCATTCAATTGTTCCAGTGATAGATATCTCAATTTCGATCAGCGTAAACATGATATGGTGTCACGATTCTTCCAAGATTCTACCACAGTGGTTATGATGCAAAACGAGAGAAATCCGTATTCTTCTGTCTTTTCCACTCGAGTTTTCCTTCTACGATCTGATTCATTTTCTATACATGTATCCGATTTCAGAAAATTCCCATTTACAACAACGATTTACATTTTCCAAAGAACTTACAGTTGAAAGCACTCAAAAATTGCAACTTTGGACTATGAGTTTCAGTGATATACTAATACTATCATTGTAGGAAGCATGCTAAGTCAGTTATTCGTTATATTCCTCGAATTACTATTGATCCTTCTGTCAAAATTGCTAAAATTGTTTACGCGTTTGATCATCTCTGAGAGGATGCATTTGATTCCTTACTCGTTTTGCAATCAAAATATATACATTTATATATATAAGGGGTTAAATTTCTACAAGAGTATTCAGAGGCAGCATTCCAAATGGTTGCCGGTTAATGGACAGAAAATGGATTCAAAGTTCTCAGTTGTCATCAATTTACCTCAATTTGGTTCTTTTGTCTCAAACAATATTTCATGGCAGAATGAAACATTGGCCAAAATATAAAAACATAAAGTCGCATTGAGTTGCTCATTTATTTACACTTATATCTTTGCAACGTCTGTACAATTGTAGCCCTGTGTTACGAATGAAAATCACTGAACTAATAATAGTATTAGTCTTCGATGATAGGACGATTCACACCAGCTTCCTCCATTTACTTACTATGTAATGTATAACGGCGAGTTTGTTTTTGTAACAATATAGACACTGTGATGAATGATATGTTGTTCAAGCGTATATTTTTGTGGCGACGCCATTTCGGAACGCGGATATACTATTATCCAAGTAACAACGAATCAACATTTGCGAACTTAGGTAGTTTTAAATGCATCTCAGGTAAAGTTATTGCACATTGCAGTTGCACAGCTTAAAATCTAGATTCTCTCAGAAATACGCCTGTGTTTGTGACAAACATGTGACTCGTTCATTAAATTTTTTGCTACAAATTCAAAATCTGTTTATGTACTAGTTCACGCGCAAACACTTTCTTGTTTGATTTTAGAAATTTTCCTCTAATTATTTGAACTGCAACTTTTATCTCCTCTGTATATATATACTTTCATTTGTTTAACATTTTTCGACACGATAGTCTCATTTTAGGCAACATAAGATCCTCCCAAATTCATTCAAATTTATGAAATAATTTTCAAGTTGTTTGAAAAATGCGTAAAATATAGCAATCAAAGCTCTCTTGCAAAACCACGAATTTAAATGAATCCTAATACTTTGATAACTCAATTGTCAAAAGTCTCTAAAAAGAGTTTTAATTCAGAGCTAGCACTACCGATTTTTTATTGTAAAATGATAAAAATTCAAAGTCTCGTCAATCTTGAAGGACGATGGGGAATCAAATAAATTCCTAAAAATGTCTATGATGAAATTACTGGGAATTTATTTGACTCCCCACCTTCCTTTAAGATCGACGAGACTTTGAATCTTTATCATATTGAAGCTCAAGGACGACAAAAACTGTCAATATTCTGTCGGTTTTTTTATTAATTTCTTTAGTGATTGAGGATATTTTTATATATTCAATGATTTGTACGTTTTACCAGCTCACATTCGCGTACTTTTTTGCATAGTGCAAAGAATTTTTCTCCCTACTCCTCAAACAATCAACTTAATTAGGTTTTGTCAAGGCTCACCCGCCGCTTTATATTGAGTTAGAAAAATATTTCATCTCTGTAAATCAGAAATTTTCGAGTGAATCTAATAATTCAATCTACTCTCCTTTGAGCGACTCATGTATTCTCAGAATTTGATCATTCATTGATTCCATCTACGTTTGACAGGAGTTTAGTTTTCGAGCCCTTATCATTGATAAAAAGTCGTTACCTGAGGACTTCAGTAAGTTGGTTCAATATTTTCTGTAGCTGAGAATTCAATTGTGAAGGTGGTGTAAGATTGAGATTCTCCTCTTCTCGATCGATTGAAGTAGATTGACGAAATAGACTTCGATTTTTAACAGTCTCAATTACCAAAATGAGCAAGTTTTACTTGTGATTAGAATCGAAGATTGCGTGTACGAGAATGCCAAAATGGCTGAATTTAAAACATCCGCAATGTACAATCAATGGAATCTCTAAATCATGAATAAGCGTATCTTATAGGTCAATTCTTCCCTTACAGTATTCTTTCAAAGGAACTTTTTCAAGAAGGAAAACCAGCTCCTACGAGTCGATCAGTGGTAACAAAAATATTCTTATGATAACGACTTATAGAGCACTTTGACTACATCTGTCAATAGAAATTTGAGAATGAGCTCATAAAGAGAATTTTGCTCCCTTGACTCCAAAGGAAGTTATAAAATTATGAAATAAGGTAAGTGTACCCAACATGCCCCCCCTTAAGCCATTTTGCCCATAACTTTGGCCCATCTCAATATTTTTCGACGTACTTTAGCTCATTTTGAAGCTTGAAAAAAAACCTTCAAAATGAGCTAACATACGTTGAATTTTGACCAACTACAGCCGAGTAATCTTAATTCTCGCAAAAGGTGTTTTTTTGGGAGTTCGCGAGGGGGTGTACCCAACATGCCCCCATTCTTCTCCGCGATCATAGTCGGCGCCAAGATTCTTAACGCTCACAGCTGTGCCTTCGGAGTCTGAGCGATATCTAATGGGTAGAATGTGACGTATTGTACGATTGGAAAAGATTAATCTTCAGTGACAGATGCTGCTTGGCAAAATAATTGAATATGCATTTCGAAAAGTCCCACGGAAAAAGCGTATCTTTATAGACGCTCAGTTTTGATTCTTTTCACGCTAAATTTCATTCAAGAAGGCAAGAGATCAGTAAGACGATAATTTATTTTAAAAAATACATGACTTTGAATTATTGTTTCCTCGTAAGGGTCAAAGAAATAATAATAAAGGATACAAATTAAAATCTGAGCGCGCAAAGTCTCGCTGCGGCGCGGGCGCCATCGTCCCTGCGCGCGCATCGGGCGCGCATGGTTCAAAATATTACCCACGTTCTGCAAGCAACGGCCGCGCGTTTTTTTCAACGCGCGAGTGGGTCTGACAGAATTTTACAATGCTTGCCTAGATGTACCTACGGTTTACACAATGAGCAAACCAACTTACTCGCAAATCGAGTCAATAAGAGTCAACGAGCGCAGATTTATGAAAAAATTATCCCGCAGTTGTAGGACACAACATCGCTCATGTCAAGTATTTTTTCTCGCGAGATAATGCTCAGATATATGATCGAAAAGAGCTTGAAAAGAATCGTGAAAAGCCCCAGGAGCGGTTCTAGTTTGATGTACAAACGTATAGCCCGACAGCAGCGGACTGCAGGAGCTCTCTTGTGGAATCGGACGGATGGGGGCATGTTGGGTACACCCCCTCGTTTTCAACTTGCCTCCGTATTTTGCTCATGAAATCGCTCCAGATTAGAGTTTTGCAACGCTGTAAAAAGGATTTTGAAGGTTTTGGAACAAGGAATCAAATGCGCTAAGGTACGTCAAGATTGGTTGAATCAAAACAATTTGGCAGAGGTTTGAATAAAGGCAATTTCTTAGGTGTGCAAACACGAAAAATGCAAAAACTCAATTCATATTTTCTGGGAGACGCAGAAATCATTTTGGGTCGGTCCAAATCATTAGTTTTCTCGTATTTTAACATAACAAACGTAAAAAAAAATTGCAGGGAGGTCCTCGAGTGCCCAGTTCTGAGATCGGCATATGGGGGCATGTTGGGTACAGGGGGCATGTTGGGTACACTTACCTTACTCAATCTAGAAGATAATTTATCAGAGACAGTGGAATTGAATTCATCCGGTATATCTTCAAATCGACCAATTATTGCAAGTACTTGCGAAGGAACTTTTGCGCTTCAAATTTTAGAATCTCAGCAAAAATGGATACACTAGTCCATGTAAGCTAAGGGTCGTCGAAAAAAATTCTTTTCAGTGCAGGTAAAAATTACATGACTAATTGTAACTTCCAAAGGACATACTTTGCTCCCCGAATGAAGGATTGGATTAGCCCTTAATTACCCAGGTGAGATTTACTTACACTCGAAACAATAAGTGGTAAGCAAATGGCACACTTCACAGAAATTTTTTTCTTGACGCAACTTTCTTGTGGAATACATACCTCAAATAAAAATTACTCTCATGTATCTGAAGCATTTTTGAATCAATATGAATTCACCCTTCGCGGTTTGGAGATTCCATACTTTCTCAAACGATTCCAGAAGATGTCATGTTTTGCATTTTTTCTAGGAATCTTTCAAATTTCGAAAAAAAAACTATATCAACTATGGCTCAGATAGCGCTGCAACTCATTTTTATTTTACCAATAGACTTCGAAGAAGATATTGACATTTCAATTGGATAGACAGATAGATGGATGGATAGATATCAATTTATTGGAGTCGTGGGGTAGAACCCCGTCAAACTCTGAAAGAAATAACAATTGTGAGTTACAACATGAGGATGAATACTGCTGAGAATGAAAATTTGGACTTTTGTCGGTGACGGATTTTGAGTACTCGGTTTGGCGACATCTTGGTAAAAAATATTCTACAAATTTTGCATTTGATTCGTTTGAATGATGAGGCCGGCATGTGACATCACATGTAGGCCCCGCAGATCCCCCGAGAATGAGTTTGGACTTTGAGATGCGATTGAAATTTCGATTGTGCCAAAAGTCTAACACCTGGGTCAATAAGGGATAATTCGAACATAAAGTCAAATAGTTCCAAGAAGACACTCAAACCATCATATGTAGTATACATACCCACAACTGCGCTGCAGTGCTATCGTCCAAAGTATTTTACTATCAGTTTCTTAGAGACTCAGTCCACGTAATTTTATGATTTCTATAAGTTGAATAATTTCTTCGGCGGATTGGCCAATAAAATATATAGACATCTGTAGCGAAACTTTGATAAGCGCATCAATATATAATATAGGTAATTTGAATGCTGCAACAATTCGATATACATCTCAAATGAAAAACAATGGGATTCACTAGGCCTAATGAGCGACGCGGCACTGGAACTATTCGTATCGGGCCGTTCCAGAGGATAGTTCGATGTAAAATTTTAGCTGCGTCTAGTCTCGATGTTCAATTCCGAATGCGAAGGCGTCGGCATCATCGGCGAATGAGACAATGAAAATCGAGCATGGCTCGTAGCTGATTATGAAAGAAACTATCACTCTGGAACTCACCCGGCACATGTCAATATTTTAGAGGTTTATATGGAAAAATAGGGAGCAATGAAGAGCGGGAAATTTTTGTCAGCCCTAGGCTAATCAGTCGTAATAATGAATAAGGTAATGACGTGGGGTAGTGGCTTAAGTTACAATGGATTTGCTTGGGGGGGGGGGGGCACTGCCCAACCGATGTGTGCGATTCGTTGCTCGACGATGTCATTGAACATATCCATCTGGGTCTTTGAAAAGTTACAGGTTAGGGTCGTATGATGAACTTGATCAGACTTTAAAGGGGGAAGTTCGGAAATTCTATTCGACACGCGATCTACCAAAATTCACACAACTGAGTGGTTGGTTAGCTCAGTCAGGCCTCGCTCAACGTCCGGTTTTTTGGGGTCTACAGGGACCGGGGGTAAGTTGGAGTGGGTTACGGAGCTATTCTTCAGTGTGGGGGAGAGGGAGGGTGCCGCGTCGCCGCGTTTATTGTTGGTCACAGCATCCGATCACGGAGTCCGCGATTAGAAGGCGGTACTGTTGTGGGCCTGGCGCTTGTGGACGGTGTGCTGCTGCTGCAGCTCGGGGTTCGCCGATGATGCAGTAACAGGCCCGCCAGAAGTCACCGGCGCCGCTGGGTATCCCGGCTCCATGTCGTAGTCCGGCTCGAGTGCTGGATTCACTCGACCGTTGGATTCGTCCTTGCTGCCGTAGAGCCTTCCGGCACCTGCAGCCAGGACTGCCATCTGCTCGCCCTGCGAACACGCCACGAGAGCGTCGACGTACTTAGCTTTTATCGATCGGCCCCCGTCGCGAGGTAAGTGTGCGAGTTCGCGCTCACCTCTCGCGCCACCGTCCTTATGGAAATCCTGACCCCACCGTGCGCCGCAGCCACCCCCGCGTCCGCCACCCTGCATCGCGTGCAAATATTACCTGGCGCGTGGTTCGTGCTGATGATACTCCCGAAGAACGCGCTCGAATTACGCTTGGATTTCTTTAGGATACACCTGAAAACGTAACACAGCCGTTCCGACCGAGGTTCCGACTCGATTGAAAAATTGTGTCTTGGTGATCTTTGCGTTACGATCCGATGATTAAGCTGCCCATGTACATTTTTCCCCGTCTCGAGATAAAAATTATCGATGAGAATTTCAGTTGAGGGAGTAACCTCGGTAGAAGATCTGCCGATCAGCTTCTGATCGAACTTGAAAGAGAGGTGTATTCGCACATCAAGTAAATACAGTCAAAGTTTTACGAGCCTTGGTCACCCCCGAGACAAACCATCAGTATTGACAGTTTTAGAGGTTAAGCAGGTATCTTATGGGGCATCGCATTGATTGTTAGATTATAAAAAAATGACCAGTCAGTTTCTGTCGTAATCACGCTCACTTATGAATAATCATACAAAAAAACGGCTACAACTTATTTTGCGACCTCTAGTTAGCTTGGAAAGAAATTCTGACCAATTTTTAGTATGATGTCACGAATAAGTCCTCTCTAAATCCCGTCGACTGGTAAGTTAGTCGATTTTGACTGATTTTTCAGTCGAAGTATAATGATTATATAAGTTCACTCGAGCTTCGACTGATGCTGATTCAGTCGACCTTCGACTGATTCTCACCGGCCAAATTAGCCAAAGAGCTGAAATCAGTTGAGTTCAATAGAAACGCCCTGAAATTCAGTCGAATTGGAGTGACTCGATCTGTCAGTGGAAGCTTCGACAGAAAAAGTCAGTCGAACAGATTTAGAGAGTAGTCACAAATAAGACTATTTTGATGATCGTCAGGGATCGATACTTCATTATTCATGCTTCGGATGCTCATGCAAATTTACATGAGGGTTTTTTGCGATCTGATCGACACATAAGACACACATGTCGGCAATTTCGAGATATTTAAAAAAAGTCGACCTATTTAACTCCCGCGGTACCGAGGTTACTCCTTTAACGCAGCTTTGATATTGATGGGATCAGTGTTTCTCAAAGGTGAACCGACATACACCGCCGAAAGAATCACTCTCCTCTTATCCACAAGAGTATTGGAGTTTCACTATCGTCTTCAAGAGGATTTTTTTACGCTTTTCGGTTCTTCAATTTCAGTTCACATTGTGTTAGTATAAAGTTAGGGGATCATATGTCTTGGATATCCAGCGTTCACTCGAAGAGATTCCACTGTATTTCCGCAGAGAGTTTTAGACAATTCTCGAAAACTTTGAAATGTCAAAGGTAACGCTCTATTAGAATTCGGGGTTGTAAATTCTTATGAGTAGTCTTCCGAAACAGACGTCAATTCTTACTGCTGAATGTATTGAAATCTTGGATGTTGTCCCGACTGCAATAGATTGCTCAGATCACAATGTACTGATGTTCAGTGTACTTCTGTCACTTCGAAGTCTTGAAATTGACACGAGAGTTTATCTTTATGTCTTAGAAATGAAGAAAAACTGTACGAAACTCATTCATTGGGAGTTTTATGAAGATTATATCTCTGCGCTGAGTATCGTCGCATGGGAGAATACATGGAAATCAAGTCACAGACGGAAAGACAAGGTATGCATCAACCACAGATGTGGTGATCTATCACTGAAAATTCCATTCTTGAATCTCGGATTCAGAAAGAAGACCAAAAATCAACGTCTGATCCAAAGTGTAACAAGACCTCTCGGAGGGCAAAATAGTACATAATTGCAAATGTAAGTCTTGGTCTACGAAAGAACTCGGAGGAATGATTATCTAGAGGAGCTAGCTTACAACTCAGGGGGTGGGTAAAAAAAGGGCATAATTGAAAAATGGTCATTCCGAAAGAATCAATAAAAACTTGATGAAGACCGCCAGAGGCGTACTTGGACGAGTTAACCTGACTGACTTATTGCAAAGAATATAGTATTCTCGTTTCAGCCCAATCCGAGCCGGAGGATGAAATTTGATTTCGAGCTTTTTTCGGCAATTTCAAAAAATGCAGTCACGCCCTTTTTTCACCCACCCCCTCAACTGTTAGCAGACCTAGATGTAAGCATTTTACACCTCTACCTCGTCACTTTGTAGGGTAGGTTTCATTAACGAGATGCAATTTTCATGGGGTTGTGAATTGTGTATACGTAGTCACCTTGCGAGTTCACGAAGACTCCTCGCGAGAACTTTATCTTCAAATGCTATATTTCAACATTGACATTCCAGAGATGAAATAGCACGATCTCTTCGATAAAGCGAGGAAATTTGTTATACGAGAAATCTTGAGTATCGCGTGCATCCTTTCAAGAATTGGACCTCAATAACAAGGAAAATTAAGGTCTTCGAGTCGACTCAAAATCCTTAGGAAGATGCAACAAGGCGTATGCAACACAGCCATCGTAATGATTAGTTCCAATTAGAATTTGTGAAACAAGTGCTGTTCATGAGCTAGAGGGCTCACGCGTGGCGATGCGTTCACTGCCATCCAGACACAGGTGACTTTATGTAAAGAGATCGTGTCTCGGCTCGTGTCTCGGTCAGCCCGCGGGATCATACAAATCACACGATTACCGAACCACCTCTCCCGTTGTTGGCCCAGTTCAGCTTTGCTTTCATTCGTCCTGCGGAATCCTGACGAAGCTTTCGCATTGCGAATCACGATAAATCTTTTTGGGATGAGCGCGTAAGCTAAGGTGTACACGGCCTATACCTGTTTGTGACCACAATTCACCGTCGATCCGATGGGGTATGAAAGGACCGTCGTCGCGTGTCCATACAGTTGAGTACGACGGGCACGTGTCAGAGAGTAAAATTATTTTACGATCAAAGTTGCGTGTACATCGCGACCACGCTCGATCAGACGTATTATGAACAACAAGAGTGGCTGCGGTGGCGGATCGGGATCGTAGCGTGCAGAACTACGACGGGGCGAGCGAGGGGCGACTCATGAATATTCTAGATATATCGGTGTGTAGGGTGAAAGAGGAAGTTCACAACCAGAATATGATCAAAATAGCGGTAAATACTCGGCACGAATGTATCCGCTCATGCTATAATGATGAGGGAATCAGTTCACTATGATATTACAAGATGAGCTGCCGGGGACTCACCTCGGCTGGATCGGGCCCGACTCGCTCGATATCCTCCGGTATATTGACGACGCATCGGAAGATGTCGTAGCTCGGGGCGAGCCTGCCGCTGAGGAAGACGGCCTGGGTGGCGTAGGAGACGCCAATGAGAGTGACGAGCGATATAAGCATGGCCATGGTGCGGAACGGGAACATCTGCTTTTTGTTCTCATGATCGTAGCCTGGGTACTCGATGAACGCGGGCAGTCCCATTATTGGCTCACCACCGCTTATTCGCACCACAAAAGCCACTATGTAGGCAGTGAGGCTACCGTAGGTGTTGCAGTAAGGCTTGAAGTGCACCACCATGAGAAGTTGCGGAAACAGGATGACGTATACCAGGTCCGAGCACATGGACCACAGACCGTAGATCGACGGTATCGTCAGAGCCATAATTGTACTGAGAATTCCCACGACCAGGATGCCACCCCTCATCACCCAAATTATCTCCATCTCCGACGCCTGTAAGAAGTAAGCATACCCCAACCTCTTTTATTGCCGGTGAGTTGCACGACAGACCTGAACTCGGAATAGTTTCGAATTATCAGAAGTTATGTGATGATTTTAGCCAGGATATCGTTTATCTACACTGTTAGAAATTGCTTCAAATTTCAGGTCCTTTTTGAATTTTCAAGCAATTTGTAACAGTGATAATCCACAATGGAGAATACAAAATGAAGATGGCCGCAAGCAACGCCTCGCAAATGTATATTCGATGTTCGATTAGGAATATTTTGGTAGAAAACTCACAACAATCAACGATAACGTTTTAGTAGACGTACTATTCACATTCAAAGAATCTCTCTTGAGCGTGAAAAAGTGAAACTCTTCATCATGCTGATCAAATTTGCAACTTTCACGCGTTAGAGACATAGATCTCCACGAGCATGAGGAATTGAATCTTGAAATTTGATTGTTGCACACTCACCCTCTGACGGAATATCAACTTGTAGACGTTGCGAGCAAACATGGAACTGGCTGATAAGATGCTGCTGTCCGCTGATGACATGACGGCCGCTGACACAGCGCCGAGTCCGAAGAACGACACAAAGTCAGGCGTGAGATACTGCAGAACCATCGGCAGGATCATGCTCGTCTGCTTTTCCGTCAAAGGCCAAGGCCCCGAGTAACCCGTTTCGTTCCACGCTAAAAATAGATCAAATTGCTTGATTGACCTGCAAGCTCTCGCAATTTTCCACACGTTTTCTCTACTCATTCACTCAGTCGAAACAGCCCAGTCACTCTTTTCAACGGTAATAAGAAAATAGATCGAGCTGGTCTTCATGTTGCACCTGTATTATTCATCGGGATTCGATTTTTATAAAACTAGAACACTCTCTGCTTGTCAACGAAATCATCCCATTTAGTTGTGAGATTTTCGATTCCAAACAACCTTACAAGAATCATACATCCGAAGAAGCAAAACAGATGAACTTGTCAAGAAGATTGGTTTTGGAAGCACCGTATCTTGACATCAGTTTTCATTTCATGTTTCTTGGGTAACAGCAATTCCAGAATAGTTACCGTAATATTAATTGTTTGAAGTTGGTCGCGATAATATCGCCAAGGGCGGCGATGTCAGCAATATTTCATTTCTTATCGAGCAATAATGATCTAACGATATTTCATGTGACTCTCGTAAAAGTCTTCGGAATCGTCTTCTGACATCGCACTATACATATGAGTATATCTTGGACCAACCATACTACACTCTCAAGTATTCATGAATAAATGCCAGGTAAGGTCGCGGTATGTGCCAACATGAAGCAAGACAATTAGCCCTTGCTCACTTCCTTCTGAACTCTGTTCTTCGCTTGTTTCCATGGTCTCTCATCGATTCCCCACATCATTATCCGACACTGATGAACTTTCTCAGTTAATTTTATTATCCACCCCGTACAATCTCTTATGATTGGTTTGTCCTCGGGTTCGTCACTTGTCGATTGTTATCGATCTCTAGATTTTTCATTCCACTTGAGCAACTTCATGGCTTTGATTAACTGTGTGTATAATTCTCAGCTTGTCAATACCCTATACATATACAATAACTCATCCGTCACTGGTTATTCATTTTCTTGGAGATTCTTGAAGGAATTTTGACTGACTCTTGCGAATGATAAATGAAAAGATAAGAAAAACAATTATTCTAGATTTCATAGCCTCTCGTAAAGTGTTCATCTAGTTTTCTGACTGTCGATTGAAATGGGAAGCAAGTGTGAATCGCGAATGAAGCTTACAAGGAGAAGTCCAAACTTGCGTCTCCATGGTTTCGTCTCAAACCTTGGGAAACATCTTGTTTTGGTGAGAAATAAAGGTATCTTATGGGATTTGGTCCCATGGGCCTCCTATCGTGAGATATAACTGTGGAGATCAGCATTGCCTATATAGGCCCATATTGAAAAGTCGTGCATATAGATATACTGCCAATGCTAATCTCCATAGCTGTATCTCACGATGGGAGGCCCATGGGTCGCCAAAACAAGATATTTGCCAGAGTTTGAGACGGATCCGGGAGGCGCAAGGTTGGACCTGTCCTTGTTAGATGGAAAAGTCAAAATTTGCTGCCTTCCTATCGAACATTATACTTTTTTACTGCACCGAGGCGCGCAAGCGCGTTCGAGTGACGTTCATTGAGAGTATACGCGACGCCGATGAAATTGAAGGTGTTCCAGTTGAGGACAAAAAACTTGGTTTCATGTCGATCGTTGGTCAAGTAAGTACTATTGTACGGTGATTTGTATATTGAACGAGTTTAAGCGTCACCCTCGCCCAACTGTCCGCTATCTCTGCACGCATCTGTAAATTAAGCGCGCCAGCTTTTACCTCCACAACGGCCCAACCGCGGGCGCAAGCGCGGTAATAAATTTTGCAAGCTCGCTCGGGAGCCACAATCACATTAGGCATTTTATAAATGAAACGAGCTCTAGCCTCCTGATATTTCCCACAGTTTCTCTTTTTATTCGTTCTCGTACATCAAAAATATCAAGTTGGAAGCGTAGGAATGTCGTCGTGCTGCTGAATGTAAGACAACTCGCCTTAATCTAGACCTGGTGAGATTATCGCCATCGCCTGCAAGGGTAGGTTCATGGAATTGTATTTATAGTATAACATTCGTTAGAGCCTCCGGGCCCTATAGGAATGCTGATTTCCAAAGCGGAGTTTGGCACAGAATTGTTCAAACCGAAATTTTCTGAATAATTTCATGAAAAAACTTCCATCTTCAGTGTGAGAATGTGCGTTTTCCGCATGGTTTTTCGTTTTTTATTTCAACACAGCAAATGGAAAAATAGTATTCGACACTCGGGCGGGGTTTCCGCATTCTCGTCATGATAATTCCGACCCTCGCCTTCGGCTCTGGCCGGAAAATATCACTCGTTGAGCGGAAACCAACAAACCTCGTATCGGAGATGTACAATCATTTCGGATTCATCATCATTCCATCTCATCTCCCCATCGCAGCCCGAGCCCTACCCGACTCCCGAGGTCCGATGCGCATGCTCAGTTGTTTCCTTCCATGGACGGCAATGAGGAATTTTCTGCCTTGGCATCGGATCGGGAACCATATCAGGCTTTTTATGTAAGTGTACTGAAAAAGAATTCCATAGGCTTATTCTTGCAAGCGATGACGGTACTTCTGACTGGCTTAGTCGGTATCATTGTAGGTGAACTTGCGAGGCGGAACGTAAGGCTCGCCGTAAGGTGCTCGCGGGGCTGCATATTTTGCGAGTGCGCCTCGATGGTTGATGCCCTTTGTCTGCTCATTGAACGTGGGGCATACAGTGGCTGTGTGAATGGTAAACCCAAAAAATCAGACATGGAGAAAGTATCGGGTTCTCCCGTCATTTGCGCACACTTTCTCATGAATCTAATATTTTATAGGTATTTCGAAGGCTCGTCCACATCTTAGACCCGCAAAGTACATAGATGTGCAAGTTTGCCAAGGTTAAATCAATACTGCCCATCGTCAGGGAATAACTGGACAACGGGTTGCGCCCGCTTTGAATGCCTTGTACATTTTCCAATGTTTAACCCAAACTACTTTTGCTTATTCAACAATATGTGTTGTCATAGCAAGCAGAAATGAAAATTCGTACGATAAACCGGAAGGAAACTGAATTTATTTTCGAAAATCCTATCGGTTTCAGTCGAGAAAATCGGATCCTATTGCGATGCTTCCGCGTTACAGGAATTATAATTGGCGTTCAATCTTCAGTGTATATGGATAAGCACCAAACGCACAATGCAATAGCCACCTGCTATTGATGGACAGTCTCTGTGTAATCCTGAAATGAAGTACCCATCCGAGGGCGCTCGCGGTAGGGGATATAGCATGACATGCTATGTCGATCTCTATGTAGAATATTATGTACCCCATGTGAAGGGAAGTAGTCATGAAGTTTGATGTGCCCCGCGGGCCCGGCCGTAGCATGTGCTTGCTTGAGTATACGCATGAGTGCACGCGAGCATTATCGCAACTCTCGCCCCGGTACACTTAGCTGCCCTGGCGACCCAATATACATAGAGTAGACGAGCGGTAGATGAAAATAAGAGAGATAGATTCACAGACGGCTAATGCAGTAGCCGAAAACATTCTCTATACTCCCACAAGAGTCCGCGCCACCGTGACTAATTTCCACTAGATGGACAAACTCGCTCTTGCTCTGTTTTTCTTGCAATCGTATCTGAGACCATCTGTCGCAAGAGTCTCGGTATTCATATTATCCAATAGCGTTTGTGTTACACCCGTGCAGCCGCAAGGGAGCGATTTTTCATTCCAACTTCGTATGATAACTGCCGCCGTGGCTGAAACCCAATTTGCATAGTTGCGATATGTAACGGATAACGCACTTGGTTATATTTAGGGTCACGGATAAGGACAGCACGTATCCGCAGAATTTCGAGCAGATCTTTAGTGCCCACTCTTCAAAATACTCATGATTGCGCTCAAGCTCTGTTGGACGATTAATTTTGTTTATTACCTCGGTAGAATGGATCCAAGCTTTGGAAATTAATGCAATATCTGTCACGCGAGAACCCAGTAATAAAACTCCCGACCTGATTTTGTTATCTTATTCTTGGATATTTTTCAATTTCTCAACTTGAAACATAGCCAGACCATGATAATTGTGAATATTTCAAATTCTTGATACTCACGCAAGTGTTGGAGAGAATGAACACGAACCAAATTACAACCATTAAAGCTCGAAATTATGGACATAACCCGGAGTCCGGATAAGCTAATTCGGGGCCCGACAATCGGAGTGGCGAGTTGGTGTAGCTGCTAAGAATGGCGATTGTGGTGCCTTGAATAAGCTTATCCGTACTCCAGAATACCTCTATAAAGCCGAGCCTCAACGCCCAACTAAAATCTGTCCGCCCGGAAAGTGTATCACATTTCCTACGAGAAAGGATGGCCGTCGGGGCCATGAATAGGTAGATGAATCCATGAGTGGGTGTGTTAGTGAGTGCGTCGGTACGCGGTCGGGTGGATGAATAGTGTGGTCCGATCTGAAATGGTCTGGAATAGTCTGGAATGATCTGGAATGGTCTACTATGGTCTGGAATGGTCTACTACTGTCTGGAATGGTCTAGTACTGTCTGGAATGATCTGGAACTGTTTTTAATAGTCTAGGATGGTTTAGTACGATCCAGGGTAGTTTGGAATGGTCTGGGATGACCTGGCACAATCTAGATTGGTCTGTCACGGTCTAAAACGATCTGGTGCAGTCTGGGAGGATTTGGAACTGCCTCTAACGGTCTAGGGCGGTCTATTACGGTTTGGACTTGTCTGGGACGACCTGACATGATCTAAAATGGTCCGGAATGGTCTGATACTATCTGGAATCGTCTGGAATGTCTTGTAACAGTAGATAATAGTCTATAAGACAGTCTGTCGTAGTCTACAATGGTCTGGAATGGTCTGAGAATATCTGTACCTTCTGGGACGATCTCTGGTGTCCTAGAATGGTCTTAAAATATCTGTGACAGTCTGGGCTGGTCTAGGATGGTCTGGGACATTTTGGAACGGCTTGTTACGGTTTGAAATGACTTAGAATGGTTTGGTATGGTCGATAATTAATGATCTAGAGCGGTCTGGGGCGGATTGGTACAGTCTGGTACAGTCTAGACTGGTCAAAAATGATCTCGTACGATCTGGAACGGTCTGAAATGGACTGATACGGTATGTTATGGTTTGAAATGGTGTAGGATGGTCTGATACAATCTGAGACGGTCTGTAATAGTCTAAAACGGTCTGGTACAACCTGGTGCAGTCTTGGACAGTCTAGAATTGCCTGTAACGATTCAAAACGGTCTAGTACGGTCTAGAAGTCTTGGATGGTCGATACTATCTGCAACGGTCTGGGATTAGAATGGTCTGAAATGGTCTGGTATGGTCTAGAATGGTCAAGTATGGTCTGTAATGATCTGGAACGGTCGAGTACAGTCTGGAATGATTTATAATGGTCTGAAACGCTCTGGTACAGTTTGGTATGATCTAAAGTGGTCTCGTACGGTCTAGAACGATCTGAAGTTGTCTGTAATGGTGTAGGAAGGTCTGGTACAATCTAGACCGATCTAGAACGGTCTAGGGCGGAAAGAAACGATCTCGTACGTCCTGGAATGGTCTGACCGTATGGTCTGGAGGGTGTGGTACAATCTCGAACAGTTTGGTATGGTTTGAGGCGATCTGGTATGATATGAGAATGTCTGGAATGGTCTGTAAAGGTCTGCTATGGTCTGTAGTGATCTAGGACGGTCTGGTACGAGCTGGAGCGGTCTTTACCGGTATGCAACGTTCTGGTACGATCTGAAATAGTCTGGGATAGTCTTGTATGGATTGAAATGGTCTGCGACGGTATGTTATGAGAAAATATGGTTTCAAAGGCGCTGGTACGATCTGGTGCAGTCTAGGATAATTGTTATCTGTCTGTAATGGTCTAGGATGGTCTGGTATGGTCTGGTATGGTCTGGGATGGTCTAGGACGATCTGACATGATCTGGAATGGTTTGGGTATTTAACACGTTCACTGCGATGGGCCCCACCGCTGGGGCCCACGATTTTTCACAATCCAATTCCAATTAACTCATTTCTGCTCAAAAAATATCTTTGGTGGCAATTTTCTTTGGCGGTTCAGTTTTCTACGGCCCAAACTAATGAGTCAGAGAAAAATTTACCACCAACAAGTTGCACCAGTTAAAAATTGAGGGTCAAAGTCATAAGCATCCGAAAACTGCAGAAAATTGTTTTCGCAGTGAACGTGTTAAAAATAGTCTAAAAGGGCCTGGAATAATCTAGAATAGTCTTGGGGGGGGGGGGGGGGGTCTGTCATGGTCTGAAACGGTCTGTAACGGTCTGGAATGGTCTCTGGTGTTCTGAAATAGTCTAGAACAGTCTGGAACTGTCTATAACAGTCTGGGTTGGCTGAGACGGTCTGTAAGGGTCTAGTTCTATCTGGAATGGTCTGGTAATATTCATGATGGTTCATAAAGGTGTGGAATGGTTAGGAATGGTCTAGAACGGTCTGATATGGTTTGGAATTTTCTGGGACGATCTGACATGATCTGGAGTGGTTTGATACTATATGGAATAGTCTGGAACGGCCTAACGATCTGGAATAGTCTAGGACGGTCTCTCATGGTCTGGAACCGTCTGTAACAGTGTGGGACAGTCTAAAGTGTTCCGGTGCGATCTAAAATGGCTCAGAACCGTCTGGGATTGATAGTCTAGGCTGAACTGGGCTCATTGAATTTGTAGTTCGTAACCATGTGGGTCATGGGTGGAGACGCGGGAGATACAGTAGTCGAATAGGTGAGTGGTCGGGCGGTCGGATGGATAACTTGACGAGTGGGAGGTTAGACGAGCTGCACTGTCAAAAATTTTCGGATAATTCTACCAATTGGTGGTGAAATTTAATATTAGAAGTTCGTACTTCATTAGCTTCTACCCTACTTTCGGGGTATGAAATATCAACCCAGCAGTGCCCTGTACGTGCAAGGGCTCCTGGCCAACCGCATGACCGAGTTCAGTCCACCCGAGTAAAAAAGATTAATAGATTATAATATATTATAATAGATTATAATATATTACGGATAATATATTATAATATATTATAATCTATTATTGTGATAATATATTATAATATATTATAATAGATTATAATAGATTATAATATATCATAATATATTATAATAGATTATAATATATTATAATATATTATAATATATTATAATAATATAATATTATAATATATTATAATATATAATATTATAATATTATAATATATTATAATATATTATATTATAATATATTATATTATAATATATTATAATAGATTATAATATATTATAATATGCCATCATATTTCTGTCGTTAAGTGGAATGTCGGTGGGTTGTGGTGCAGAATCGAATTTGATCAAATCCCAAAGTCGGACATGGCTGAAGCAGTCCTTGCCAGCCCTTATTTCATTTGCAAAGTTATAGGACCATGTATACTTATATATGGTTATAATATAGTCATAGAAATACGGTTTATTTGGTTGCTGGATCGTACGATCAAATGAGGTGGAAAACTAAATTTCCTGACATTTTCGAAGGGGCTTTCAATCCTCCGTATTTTACCATCATTAAAATTGCACACGTGTCTCATCCCAGAGTTCCTACACGCCGTTTTGTTAGGCCCTGTGAAAGATTTCTTACGGCGCCATTTCTCGTCAAATCTGAAAGGCAATTTGAAAGAGCACATGCATAAAATCAATGCATCTTGGAAGAAGATTCGTCCCCCAAACACTTTCAGCCGTCTCCCTAAAGACCTTGAACATTGGAATGAAATAAAAGGCCACGAGCTTCTTCATCGGCTACTGATTTACTCCATTCCAATCCTAAAAAATTATCTCCCTCCTGAGTACTTTCAGCACTGGATTGCTTTCGTGGTTGGAACTTTTAACCTGCTCAAAAGTAAAATTGGACCCCAAGATACGGCTCACAGTGAGTCACTTTTCAAAATATTTGTCCGAGATATCGCCTCTCTGTACGGCGATAGAATGTTAACGTATAATGTTCATCAATTATTGCATCTGGTGCTGTACGTTCTCAGATAGGGTCCAATGTGGGCGACATCGACATTTGGATTCGAAAGTTACAACAGTTTTTTGTCGCGTTGTCTTCACGGCAAGAAAGATGTCGCCAAGGAATTGGTGAATACCATACAAATCTATAACGGATACTTGGCCTTGAAGAATAAGATTGAACGGCCCATCCCACTCGAGTCTCTGGTATTCCGCATTGAAATTCCGGGCCAGCCAATCACTTCCTTGAATAGTTTGAAGTTAGATGAGTTGTTAGAGTTAGAAGAACATTTTGATTCCATCGCTGACTTGGACTTATATTCCAGAGCTAAGATTAATGGTATCACTTTTACCTCTATGGAGTATAAACTGTTGAAAACTAACACATTCCATGTCCATTTAGAGTTGAAGAATGGTCACCATATCTACGGCACTGTCAAAGTATTTGCGACTTATCGGGGCGACAAGTTCCTTTACTTGGTTCCACTCAAAGTTGAACACAATCAGGTTATAGTTCACGTAGAGACAAGGATTAGGGTTGAGCATATTTTGCCGATAAAAGAGCAAAATTCTTTTTTGCTCGTCAATGTATCTCATGTGGAGTCAATTAACCCTCTGACTAGAATTGATGACTACATATGCGAAATGCCTCATCATTTGAGAAAGGTGCTCTAGTGCCAAACCATTAAAGTTGCGAGATCTTGAAGAATTTACTTCTAAAACCCTTTTTCAAAATATATTAATATAATAAATTCGTCGCTTGGAATTGAAAACCTACGCAATACACATATTCGATATTTATAATTTGTACATAGTTGTTTGTATCTATTCGAAATGTCATTATTGTGAATATTCAATACTCAATAAATTCATACACGATCTTATATGAGGTGTTTGTAATTACAAATTCGAGATATCATGATGAATCATCAGAGTATCCACTCCATCGGAGAGACAAGATGAATATCATTACAAATGTTGATACGAGGTGTGTTTGTTAATACGAAAATACTTCATCAAAGAATTGATTGAAAAATTATTCATTACTCTCAGTTTTAAATGTACAAAAATTTCGACCCTTAAACGGTAGAAATCCAGCAAACCACGAGAGTCGCGGGTTTTCGAAAAACGGAACTAGATCACAGTTTTTTTTTATTAAATACTGTTCAATCCTAACAGCATGCAATTTTCACCGAATAAGTTAGCCCTCACGCCGATGTAGCTCGGGTACTTTGCTGTCACTCCTAACGAGTAAAATCTGTCTAAAAAAATTGAAAAGGGTTGAAATTCGAGACCTCAGTGGAATGCTATACAACCCTTAAGGAGGCCGATTTCCCTTGATTAAAAACTATTATTTGTTGAGTGACATATACCACGATGGCATTTTTTCATCTTATTCTCATGCTCACAGAGCTCAACTGCACCAATAATGTGAGAAGTTGGACAGTTATTGTGGTTTTGGGACCCAAAAAATTTAGTTTTCCACCTCATTTGATCGTATGATCCAGCAACCAAATAAACCGTATTATAAATATTAAGGAGCCAGGCAAAATTTGTCCGTCCACATGCCGCACATCGGGTCGCCTTTTCGGAAGGGGTGAAGTGTAATGGGTGGGTGGATGGTTGGGGAGGGTGGTGGGTGGGTGGGTCAATGGATGGATGGATGGATGGATTGCTATGAGGTATGAGGCACGAATTATGGAGAATGAGGCATAAACACCTCTGAAGAACGAGTCACGAGTTATGAGGAACTCGAGTTATGAGGAACTCGAGTCATGAGGAACTCGGGTCACGAGGAACCCAGTTATGAGGAACTCGGGTCATGAGGAACCCGAGTTATGAGGAACTAGACTTATGAGGAACTCGAGTCATGAGGAACCCGAGCCATGAGGAACTCGAGTCATGAGGAACTCGGGTCATGAGGAACTCGGGTCATGAGGAACCCGAGTTATATGGAACTCGGATCATGAGGAACCCGAGTTATGAGGCACGAGTTTTCCGGAGTCTGTGATGAGGAATAAATTATCAGAAATGAGGCATGGTCATGGGAATAGAAATGTTGGAATTAAGTTTAATTACGTGTACCTAGGCCTAATCCGGTGTAGTTTGCTCTAGTTTGGTCCGGTTGGGTTTTATTCGGTGATTGGGTGGCCGTATGGGTCATGGGCAGGTTGGTGAATCCGTGGGTGATGGATCGATGAGTGGATCTGTGATCGGGTGGTCGTATGGGTCATGGGTAGGTGGAACAGTGGCCGTGTGGGACACGGGTTGGTGAATTGGTGGGAATGTGTTATGAGAAATTGAGTCGTGAGGAATTGAGTTATGAGGGGTTACAGCAGATTGTTCGATTCGGAGTTACGTGAAATATTGTTCGATTCATTCACTGGTTACGTTGTGTGTTATTTTGGATACTCTGTTAGGCATTCCAATGTAATTGCATCATCGAATTTTTTTTCCAATAATTAAGCGCCAGTCTAAATTTTGTTCGTCCGGATCCCTCGTATCTGGTTGCCTATGTGGAAGGACTGAAATATCATGGGTGGGTGGATGAGTGGGTAGATGGGTGGCTGGGTCCGTGGTCGGGTGGCCGTATGGGTCATGGGTAGGTTGGTGAGTGATGGGTTATGGATTATAGCAATGGTACAGAGAAGTAGCGTGGAGGCACGAAAATAACGTAAATTTTTTGCGAAACTTATATCGATTTGAGCTAACCAGGGGTGCACGAGATGTAGGTCTCTGGTTTTGGTGAACAGTCTCATCCAACCCCCAAAGACGATATCTGAAGGTTTACAGTTGGATGCTCAAGGGCTTTAGAGTTACAGACTTTGGTATTGCCCACAAGGGCTCATGCTGAGAAAACATAGTGGAAATAGGTCATTCATTGATGACATGTTTCGAGCTCTACAATATAAGTATTCTCAAAGTCAAATATCTTTAAATGCCAGATTCTATTGGCTTCTGATGGTTCGTGCGTTCTTTATTGATTGATATTACATGCAATGTGTGCGCATTCATTGCTTTCGTAAAGTGTAGCTGTTTTATACAGGGGACTGACTGATTTCTGGCAACGCGGGTGATGGAATGAGACGAAAGAATAGGAAGTTGGCATACTTGAAATTCTCATTTGGTAACTTCAAGAAGTAGTTTGGTCCAAATTGGCGTTATTGAGTCAAATTCGGTCTAACCTATTCTCATGCGGTCTATTCCTTTCTGATTAGGTTAGGTTTAGTCTAATTCGGTCGACTTCGGTCTAAGTGAGTCTAGCTCGGTCTAGCTCGGTCTGGTTCGGGGTAATTAGGTCTCGTTCGGTCTAGTTCTGTTAAATTAGGTCTAGTTCGAATTAAAGAAGTATATTTGATCGGTCTTTGTGAGTTAAAGTCAGCTGGTACTGCTGAAATTTTTGGCATCAATCGAGAATGGATTTTTCTCCACTCTCGATCAATTTCAGAAATACCAGCTGACTTTAACTCGCAAAGACCGATCAAATATACTTCCATAATTTGAAATTCCCGCGAGTGATAAATACGATATCCGATCATATCGATCGAGTGTCATAATTAATTATATATATATATATATATATATATATATATATATATCGCCGGCAGAAGGCCGAAGACCTGCCAAGAGTAAAAATGGTGAGAAATCAAATAAAAATAGCGGGTTAAAATCACTTTTCTCGCAGGCGCTTAACGAAGATGAACTTTCGTATATAAAGACGTTCTAACCATCGAACATTCAGCCACTTGAGGCGCGTGTCAGTGGTAAACTCTCATTGCTTTTCTACCACTTTGAAAAGCTCGAGCAATGAGAGAAGGTCTAATTCGGTCTATTTCAGTCTAGTATTGTCAAATACGGTGTAGTTCCGTCCAATTCGGTCTACTTTTATCTAGGTCAGTCTAATTTGGTCCTTTTCGATCTAGCTCGGTGTAGTTGGGTCTAGATCGAGCCAATTCGATCTATATCAGTTCAGTTCGGTCTAATTAAGTCTAGCTCGGTCTAGTTTGGGGTGATTAAGTCTCGTTCGGCCTACTCCGGTCTAATTCGGTGTAGTTCAGTCTAGTATGGTCTAATACGATCTAGTTCGGTCCAATTAGGTCTAGTACAATCTAGGTCGGTCTAATTCGGTTTGGTTTGGTCCAATCAGGTTGGTCTAGTTCGGTCTAGTTTGGCCTAATTTGTTCTAGTTTGTAGTTGCTCTTATATGCACCAAGTCCGGAGATCAACGGTCAACTTATGCACACTGCACAATGAATTGAATTGACATCGCTTTGATTAAACCTTTACATTCACGCCATGTAACGGAAGTTTTTCAGCCTAATCAATTGATCAAAGGTATACCAGGTCAGCTAATTGAGAAGAAACTATGCAATTCCGCAATATTCATTGTTGCTTACTTGAAGTTATATCTCCACAATTAGCCAGTATAATTTGATATAATACCAATTTTGCGAACTATTTTAAAACTTTTTTTAGACACCTTGAATTGATCAGCAATCATTATTTTACAACTATTCTTATTGAACTATAGAAGCATTTCTGGTGCCTATGACTTATCAAGAACATTTACAAGCCGAACGAGCGGTAGCGAGTAAGGCAAAAACGCTAGTTTCTATGACTATATTATAACCATATATAAGTATACATGGTCCTATAACTTTGCAAATGAAATAAGGGCTGGCAAGGACTGCTTCAGCCATGTCCGACTTTGGGATTTGATCAAATTCGATTCTGCACCACAATCCACCGACATTCCACTTAACGACAGAAATATGATGACATATTATAATATATTATAATCTATTATAATATATTATAATATATTATAATATATTATCACAATAATAGATTATAATATATTATAATATATTATCCACAATATATTATAATCTATTATAATATATTATAATATATTATAATCTATTAATCTTTTTTACTCGGGCAGTAAAAACATAGTCATCCTTCGTCCATAACCTAAAAATTTTGTGATGGGCCGCACCGGGTGGCTCAAAATCGCTAATAACTAATTTACATTGCCGTAGCAAATTCACTCCGCCCACCGTAGGTCACTTTCATTTTATACGCTGAGATTAGCGATTTCATCGAAATTTCATTCACAATGTTGTGAATGGTTATAGACATGAGACAACTCATACGCTTTGGTCCTCAAAATCCAGAAGTTGAAAATTGATGCCACGCATGTCTGTGCCGATGTTTTTTCATCCATTTTTGCATAAAGAATGATAATCCAGCATATAACTCGAGGATAAATTGTTTTGGAACGAGTGAGCGCAATATGTGCGATTTTCACATGTATAAAACATGAGAAAAGTAGCACTTATAACTGACATTTCCGCTTTTGACGTTTTACTGTCTAGCGCTCGGTCTAGCGAGAAATCCTGGCGCGGTGGGACCAAATGACCATGAAATTCGCGTTTAGATGATTGATTTGAGTCAGAAACACATGCTCTGGAGCAGATAATTTCTTCCTCTCCTTCGCGCTGTATCCCAGGGAACGGCTTTTGAGTATATGGAACTGACATTTCGCCTCAATATTGACCGGAAAAAAATAATGAGGTTGACGTAGGAACTTTTCCGCGCGGGTTTTATCTATTCCCATCATACACTAATGGAAGGAATTGTTTGCGCCCAGATAAATTGACTTTTAGTGAGGTAACGTGGTATACATGGAACTGACAAAGCCCGTAACAAAGTCAATTAGGTAGCTAATTTTCGGCTATAAATGTTTATGCAGGACTCAGAATTTCCACTCTGGGTCTTCTCTCGCGCTGGCATTTGATTGTTGGACATGTTTTCTTAAAATTCTGTTCGTGACAAAGTCGCGGAGTAAATTTCAGTCTTTTAAAAATTTCTTTAATTTTTGTTGAAAATCCCATTACAAGAAAGAGGCACTTGGCTCGGGGACTAAACTAAGCATTCTAGCTGTAACATCTATGAAAAATAATCAGTTCAATATTGTATTTTGAGAGAAGAATTTCTGAAAGCCCACTATATTCATTACCTCGACGCTAGCACTGAGAGTATGCTTGGAACTCTCATTATGACAGTACATGGAACTGACATTTCGACAGCTTAAAAAACAAAAAATTCATGTTGACGGATCAGTCTGAAACTTCGATACAAAGTGTATTTCAAAGGAACACGCGTAGGAAAATTCTAGTGGAGTGTTTTGAAGCTCACTAGTCGGAATGGGAAGCCATTACACGTTCCGTGTAAGTTTTCGCGATAATTCTCATATCAGAGGCACCAATTCGACAAAATGTCATCACGACCTTGATGAAAAACCTCTATTCAATACCATCAATTGATCATTATCCACCATTTTGCTAATATCATTTTTAAGCTACAAAAGCATCTGGAGGCCTCTGACTCGTCAAAAACATTTACTATCCGAACGAGTGGCAGCGAGAGAGGCAAAAACGCTAGTCATTTCGTAATTTCTCAAAATGGTCGGAACGAGAGCTTCTGGTTACATCTATCCTTCACTTTGTCCTACACCACACACATCGAGTGTGTCTATACTCATACTGCTGTGTCACAGAATGTGTTGTAAGTACGAGTAAAATCGTAATAAGGAAAATAAGACCATCCAAACTACTCCTGTCAACACTCCTCCTGTTCGACCTAGCCTTGGCGCAAAGGGCAATGTGCATTATGAAACTGAAGCAAGGAGCTCAATTATCGAGCCTGAGTTTGCAGGCTCTGTTCACTCGGTGAGCTTCTACAATTCGATTTATCGATCCCAGGCTACTGTCGATAACCAGGAAAGAAAAAAAGGCCACTAGCAACTTTTATCACGTCCAATTCACTTATCCAGAAACAGGAGTAGGACTTCATGGAGAAAATCGTACGTTTCACTGATAAAATTACCGGGGCCTATCAGGAAGCTTGAATAACAAAATGCAGTCGTGCTAAATTTGAATTCTTTTTGGAGCCTCGCGCGTCTTTGTACAATTCCTCGACTTGTTCGAATAGTAAAATGCTAGCCGCGAACGAATGGGAAATTGTAAAAGATCGCTCACGCGCGAACTGATGATGGGACCGAGCACGATGGCCCAGACGGCTGAAAGAGTATAAGATTGGCTATAGGAGGTTATTGCACGGCTCGGTCCACGCGCGAATGAGCCGTAATAAACGTAGAGAGTTCCGCGTAAAAGAAGAGTCTCGCTATCATTTTGACCATCTGCTGGTCTTAATTCATTCGCGCGCAGGGATATACGCGCTTCTTTAATTTTTTATCTCCGAAGCTGGCGCCGAGCGATCTAGCGTAGCCCGTGCTGCTATATACATGCTTCTGGTGCTCGTCTCTTTCATTCACTGTCTCACTTTCGCATAACATCGCACTTTCTAATCGAAACCCATACCGTGGCATTGCCGTGCAACTTTAATATGGCTCGGCTCGCGTCGCGCTCTTTCCGCGATTCTCCCGCGCTAAAAAGCTATAGGCTTAAGCTAAACTGCACTCGTACTCTTGCGATGGACGTGTGCAAGTACATGCCGTGAGTATGCAGTTGTGGACAGTCGAGACCACGGTCGAGGCTTGCGTCCAAGGCAAATCTGTCGAACCAAATCATAAATACCCACTAGGAATCGCTCCTTAAATTTCCCGTGAGCCAAATTACGCTCATCGTCGCTCGTAGGAGAACGTGAGCTTGTGGGAAAATAATTTTGCCATGCACGCGGTATGCTGAGAATATAGATATCCCGGACAAGAATATTAGAAGAAAGATAGCTATTCGGCTGTTTTGATGAGGCACGGACCGTTAAATGTCAACGGGGCTCGATCTGTAAATATCAATCAGATGCGAAGGCGAAGTTGATGGGAATTCAAAATTTTATGGGAAACGCGTCGCGACAATCAAGGAAATCCCATATAGACGAATGAAAATCCATAGCGATACTTGGGACGAGAATTCGATGATGCATACATTCATCCTGGTGCAATCTAGTCTCGATGAACATTTCCAACGTGCAATTTACGAACTCTGATGAGAACCGTTTATTGCGCTGCCTACTTTGTTTTTTTCCCTCTCCATATTTCGATGAATCTGATGAGGAGCTGTCTAGCTTTCGTAATACTATATTGGATAATGCGATTCAATTTTGTGGGATAGGCTTCTGTAGGTTTGAAATAACGATGAATGAATGAGGAAGAGATCGAATAGTTTGATTATGCACCTCCCACGTTTTATCTTAACTCTGGCGTGGAAGAGAATAGCACTCAATATCGTGATTATCGATGAATATCATCTCGACGCTTTTTTGAGTCTGGCTTTTGGCTTGTGATTGACATGGCAATGCGCATTAGAGAGAGCTGAGTTATTGCGTGATGAGTTGAATAGACAGGCCCAAAGTAAACTCCGAGATTTATCCAACAATTATGCCATAGCTATTTACGATGAGATCCAAGATAACTCTGATGTGTTTCTGTGCATATTAGTTTTTTCGAACGCGAGACGCACACTCACACCCTCGTAAAGTACATTCATGCAATTTAAATTATTTGTAATTGAATAAATATCGAACTCACGGGTTGCCTTGGCGATAGCACCAATCAGAACAGGTGGAATAGCCATCAGAATACATCCGACGGCTGCTACGTAGCTGAGAATTTGGGCTCTCCCGGCAGATTTTGAAGATAAAACTCTTTGGAAGTAAACCTGCCACGGGATGCCACCGAAAATTAAAAGTAACCCGTAGTCTAGGTAAGACCAGTACTCGTTAGGTTTTACGGAGCCGATCCAGTCGACGTCCATCGAGCTTAGAGGTTGTACTATAGGGTGGGCCCAGGCGAAGGGTATGCACATCCACTGAAACAGAAATCGATTTCTTGGCTCACGTTACAGTGTCATTCCAGGAGGCATTCATATTTGATGATCTCAACACTCGTTTGGAGATTGGTTTTCTGTGTGAATGTCTCATTGTTCTCTTGCTCTGATATGAATAATAAGAAAGTGATCTATTCTCGCTTCAGTTTCTGACTCGAATTCAACCTAGAGAGAAGGGACTCAAAATATTGTGAGGTATGAAACACTCTGACCGAAGACTCTCAATGTGGCACTTTATTGATCAACGGGGATTGGATTGATTTTACGAATCATCTAATTGTCGGTGTCCGCAAAAATGATGATAAAATGTTGTTCAAATCAAATTTTGCCATATTCATTCCACCCTTGCACTCAGATCACGGCAAAACTGACTTTTAGATCGATTGGTTGACCAAACCAATTGAAATCTGAAATCGGTTCATTGTTATATTTCTTGCGTAAGATCAAGATGCGCAATGCTAAAGAGTTAGCTTCAGAGTTATTCATCACACTATTCCAGTTAGAATGCTAACTTCCTTGATGGAGATAATTACAGCATTAAGTGGTGAAATTTTGATCTATTAGCCAAAGTACATCGTGTAAATGGCATGCGGGCTTGTTCATGGCAACAATTCCATGTTGCGCGTTAGAAAGTCAAATAATGGACCATAATGCGTTGTGGTACGCACTTTTTCCTTTTTTCATTCAATCTTCATGACATCATATTCCAAGATGAAAGCAAAACTCTGTTAATATACACTGCCATACTTTTTTGTTCCCAAGTGAATTTTTCCCGCTTATAAGAATAGAAAAATATGAGGAACAGTATTTTTGGAAGAATATCGTCTCGCGTAATAGAGCTTCGTCAACGTAATATTAAATTCAATCAACGGAATAGTTATTTTAATAAGGGATTTTGTTACTGGCAAGACTGGTTGAATATTTTCCAGTTATTTAATTGTATAACCACTCGAAAATATATTTTGCATCGCACTAACAAAAAGAGTATCACATACGGATCACGATCGTGATTGAAACTTTGTAAATCGTCTGCTTTGATGCGCAGTATACCAATCATAAACGGTAAGGTTCGAGCGCTTCTCAAATAGCAGAAGATGTTAGCATTGCACATATGGGTGATTCCGCCGAAAGTGTGATATTTTGGGGCCAAAATCGTCGCAGGGAGTGATTTGGGTCAAAAAATTATTCCAGCCCCAGGCGAGTTTCGGTGGCTCATAGCACTTGAGTTCTACTCACTTGAGCACAAAAAAGTATCTGGGGCGTGGTATCTCAAAAGTGAAGTCAGACGAAGATATGTGCACTTTACGGGGTCACCGAGAGGACGGAATTGCTAAGGACGGCAACGGACATTTCGACTCAAAAAATATTTCGCCAACTAATCTTAGACTCTTTACCGCATAGATTCGCTCAAATACAACCAAAAACTTCAAGAAAATGTGTTTTACAAAGTGATTAGGCGCCCCATGGAGGAGCACAACATGAGGACGGAATTAAGGCGATGCGGTCACCATGCAAGCTGAAAATCATTCTCATCTTTCTCCGATTATGTTGCGATTTAGGCTAAACGACGAGCTCATAAATATTCGTTATCATCTAACTTAGATTTGTTTGCTCTTCAATAAGCCCAAATTGCGAGAGAATCGGAGAAAGTTGGGAATGAAAATGTGCGTATATTATAGGTTGGGAGGTTCCCGCGGTCAAGTTATTCCCACTTTTCTCCGATTCCCTTATGACTTGGGCTGAGCGATGGATTGGAGAATACAAGTTGGACAATAACGAGTACTCGACAACTCGTCTCACACTTTGAATCATTAAACTTTTTATGTACGATGTATTTTCAAGGTCCATGGTCGCGGTGTACGGTGACCGCATCGCCTTAACCGAAAATTTTGTACGCCATTCAGAAATGTCGTTTACACAGTGCGCTCGGGTGCGGATTTGAGTTTTCGGTTCATTGTAACGCATGGATGAGGTGTATTTGGGGATCTGATGATCAACCTCATTGGTTAGGAAAGCTTAAGGGCCAATAGGGGACTTGGCCGAGCTAACTAGTGCCTGTACGACCGATTTGAGTGCGAACCCGGCGTCAAAATATCGGATGTCCGTGCGCGAACTGAGCATGTAATTATTTCGACTCGCAAAGTGGCGGAATATGTTATTTGAAGTATTCCAAATTGAAATGCCTAGCTGCATGCAGTGGAACCTCTGTATAACGAAGCCGACGGGACCATGCCTTCTCCTCGTTATATGGAGTTTTCGTTATACGGAGTCACCCATGAAATCGCGACGTCTCCCCCACCCCCTCTCCAGATAGATTGAGTATCACGCGTCCTGCCAAACTAAATTTCTGTACATAGTACTCATGAGACCAAATATTTATCCATTATCCAGTGATATTTATCAAGTTTGTTTATTATAGGCAGGATATTTTGGGTATATTCTGGATAGACGGAGTCAATCCAACGTTTGAAAATGATTTCGGTCCTGAAAAGGGCCAATTGTTCTCTTCTAATTTCTCATTTGAAAAATCTGGTGATTTCAAGCTGCTTCTTGGATCGTTATCTTTTTTCTGCCGCAGAAGATGTGCACAGGTGTAAAGAACGTTGCATCTCTTCGCTGACGTCTAATTGTCCTTCGACAAACTTCCTCAATTTAGCGATCCACTCCATGCCTTGACGAGCCGTGGGGATGGGTTCTTCTTCAGTATCCTCCTCGTCTGATTGTTCTTAATCAGGTCGCAAAATTTCATCCACAATCTCGGCATCAGTCAATTCTTCGTCGACAATTGGGTCATCTTCCATATTGATGAATTCTTGATGGGGGCCTTGGTAGAGTACAGCAGGGTCCACGTCATCAGCATCAGTTGCAACATCCGAACCGATGACGAATTCTGCCTTCTTGAAGCAATTAGCTATTGTGTTTGATTGTCTCCCAAGCACTGAAACACATCCTGCACGCATCTAGAAGATCGAATTTTCTTCTTTTCATCAGCATCATCAACAGAGAGTTGTTCAACCAGTAACCTTCTGTAGGAATGCTTAAAACTCTTGATGATTTCTTGATCCTTTGGCTGAACGACGGATGTCATGTTAGCGGGGAAAAATTGAACGGCCCCGTTGGATAGTTGTGGAATATCTTAATGGGCAGAACAATTGTCGATAAAAAGATAAATATGACATTTCTGCCCTCTGAATCTTCCATTCGTTTCACGGAGCCACTGTGTGGAGATAGGGTTGGTCATCCATGCCTTGGCGTTAGCATGATATTCTATTGGTTTGGGCTTCACATTCTTGAAACATCGTGGGTTGGCATAATTAACAATCACTGGAGGGGGAAGTTTCTCTGAGCCATCCATGTTGGCTGCAGCGAGCATGGTTATTCTAGCTTTGCTGTGTTTTGTACCACTGCATTTGTCATCTTTGAAAGCCATAGTTTTGTCTGGAGTGCACTGGTAGTTGAGCGCATATTCGTCTGCATTGAAGATGTCTTCTGGTTCCACATCTTCGATGATTGTCGATGATGGTAACTGAGCCTTCCATTCATCAGCTTTGGCCATATCCACGGATCCAGCTTCACCACAGATACTTTTGGAAACGATCTCTTTCCAATCTTTGAATTTACCGAGCCACCCATTGCCAGATTTAAATTCGGTCTTACCCAGGAGATCAGCGAATTCTTCTGATTTTACTTGCGAAATGCTGCCACTTACAGGGATTTCCTGGTCCCTTGCTTACTTGAACCATTTCAGAACACAATCATTTATTCAAAGATTGTCTGATTCTCTTGGTTTTTTCCTATTCGGATTGGAGGACAAGATTTTCTCTTTCTTCTTGAGGAGAGTGGATAATGAAGAGACCGGTATGGCGAAGTCTTTGGCTATTTCGGTCTTCTTTTTCAATTCTTTCTCCACCACTTGAATCACAATGACTTTCTCTGAGAAAGTCAAAGACTTGCGAGACATTGGTTGTTTCTCAGACACCGTGATGGTCAGCACGTTTCTGATGACTTAATCCAAAAGATCTACGAGATTCACATTTGCTCAATCCGCAGTCTAGCAGAGTGGCCCCGACTCTGAGCGCGTGAGAATCTGGTCTGAGTTGGTGCCTCAGAGATGTTCCTTTTTATATGTTGATTTTATACCTTTGCAATAGCATCGACCACCACCAATGTTCGATCATTCTTGCGTTGAGAAGATCAGCGATTGACGGGGAAGAAAAGTAGACCCTTTCGACCCCCTCTCAAATTCACGTCACAGAAATGATCCTCCAGAGCTCAGAGATGGGCTGTGTTTTCCAAGGAGAGAAGAGAGAGTTTGACGAGATTCATGACTCAGATATAAACTGTGAACTTTCGAAGAGAAAGAGACAAAGATCGCTAAAACCCGTGTCTCAGAGATGAATTGCAAATCTTCCAAGAAGAAGAGAGGTTTGGCAGAATCCGTAACTCAGAGGCAAACAGTGAGTCTCAAGCACAAGAGAAAGATTGGCAAGCTCGTGGCTCTTCCCCATCTGCTGTGGCTGCGTAAGTTGTTTTCTAATCTGAGATCTTCTCAAGAACAGCCACAGTAAGCCGCTTCGGCTTCGATACCACAGATGAAAAACGTCAGGTGTTTGCTGGTGTGCTTGAAGCAAACCCTTTTCAGAGGAAGAGCCGCAATTACTGAGAACTCTTCGAAGTGCATTGGTCCCTTTACCTGACCTAATCTACTCATAAATCAGTGCTGTTTAATGCTCTGGCGAAGAACAGAAGTATGACTGATCACGATAGCTCGGCTTTGGGGGAAGGACCTTCTTAAATTTCAGAATTTTCATCCTACTTCTCGTGAAATTTTTCGTTCCGAGATTCAGCGGAGCGCCACGTAGTGGCTAGCTTTGAAAGTACAACTGGCGTACTGCTAGGGTGACGCCATGCTGCACCATGCCAATGACAATATTGAGCGTGCACAGCGAGGCACAGCATATATAGGCGCAGACGGGGTTTTCGTGAATTTAGGAGAAAACCGTAGCTTGAACCTGCTAACAGTAAGCGACAACGTTGTTGGAAATTTAATTACGAAGATTTTGAGCTGTTGTGGATATCAATCAGAGCAATATCGAAAGATTCACGGAGCTCGAAAGAATGGATGCGAGTGGCGGCTGCGACGCCTATGCTAAAAGCACGCCAAATCTCGAAATCGCCTCAACTAGCTCAAATTTCCTCGGATTTAGGCTCATCACCGCTCAAACTCTTCGTTTTCACAAGTTCTACAACTTTCTCGCTTATTGTTGCCACATTTGAGCGATGGTTTTCCAGTTTGACCCTTACGAAGATTCGCCGTCTACTGCACATGTGCAGTACGCCAGTTGTAGTGAATGCGGTGGCCACGGGTCGCGCACAATCGCCCGTTTTGAATTTCAGAAGCGCGCGTCTCGGAGCGACTAGGGAGGTTTGCCTTCGTTATACAGAGGGGATATAACATGGAGTAGTATATAGATGATCTTGGGACCGGAGTGTGTCTTCCGTCCTTCAAGATCGACGAGACCAAATATTCAACTTGTATATTAACCATCAAGGACGAAAAAATCTACCAAAATCACTTAGGAGTGTGTCTTCGTTATACAGAGTTTTTCGTTATACGGGGTTTAGTTATACAGAGGTTCCACTGATAAAGCTTTTTGGCTCTGTATGTGCGTCCTAACGGATTCAAAAGTCGAAGTTGGGTTGCCTCCAGGGGATGGAATTGACATTTTGACCCTTTATCGAGCATGACAGAGTATGGGGACGTTAGAATAGCCTAAAAAAACTATCAATATAGTTGCGCACCAGTAAAATACACCCCAGAGAATTGCTATAGTGTACATTCCAACCCTTAGAAACTTGGAGGAACTTGGAACGCGGAAAATCACACTTTTGGCAGAATCACTCATATACGTCCTCGTAGAGTAAATACCTTTGTACTCATTACTTCTGCACTGTTGAGGTTTTGAGTTCCACCTCGGAAGTGCTCAAACGTCAGTCTTTATAATTTTGGGTATACCGCCTTTGGTCTATATTTCGGTGCTGAAAAAAGGCTACTTGCGAAGTTTCAGTCAAATATCTGATGTGGATGCGAAGAATTCTCGCATGGATGAGCTCATAATTCATCCGAGCAAAAATCATGTCTGAGGTGATCTTCGCACTTCATTAGCAGACCAAGAGGCCGTTAATTTCGGACGTATAATGGCATTGGCAGCGAGCATCTCTTGATGGCTCATGTTCATAGAGACTGATTCTTTATTCGAAACACAAATTTAATCGTAAAACAAGAATGAAGCTGGAAAGTCGCCGAGGACTTTGATTGCCTTCTCAGAATCGAGCAGTGCATTAGCACGAGGAGGTGAAATTCGGTCTCGGGCAGAGTAATTGGGAACTAGCCACCTGGGCTCATATCCACAATCGCGTCACGCATCAGAGCCCGCGCACTCGAAGTTAAATTGAGAATTTATTGATGCACCGGTCGTGTATCTGCGACACTATGCCGGTATTACGTGAATTAAAACGGCCCACGCTCTTGCACAGCCTAATAGCTCTCTCTACATCCCAAGGTTGCGCAAAAATATCATAAGCGCAGCGAGCGATGCGCTCACTAATATTACTTTCGGCTTGCTCTATAGACTTGCGCTGAAAAAAATAGTATAATGCACATCATGTGGGCTTCGCAGATGTATAGCCTGATGGCACGACGAGTTAAAAAAAGATAACCGATCGAAATGTGAATGGTGTCCGACGTGTTCATTGCTCGGAGAGGTACTTACACACCGTGAAATGCAATCGAGTATGACGTGAGTTATAATTAGGCAGTGATGTTCTCGATTACCGTAAACCGGGGTGACTTTGAACACCGGGGTAACTTTGTAATATTGTTCCGAAAAGGATTGCCAGCGTTACAAAATCGTCCTGCAAGCTCCAGCAGGGATTTGTGGGAGGTCATTTGGAAGTTCGAACCCTCTACTTTCATTGTGTGATAACGAGACTTGTATATAAATAGTTTAAGAGGCTCGTTTTCTCATTTCGAAAGGGAATGAAAGATATGTCGATTTTTCCTAAATTGCAAAAATCCTGCCGGACGAGTGCTTTAGAGGGCTACAATGCTTTCAAAACTCGTTTCAAGTTGTCGGCACAAAAATTTTCTTTTTTGATGCAACGTTTTTGTATTGCAAATCTTTGAAAATCTTCTCTTAAGTCGGTGTGGCTTGCAAAACCTGTTGACAGAATAATGAAAATCGTATACCTTTGGCAATTTTTCATGTCAACGAGGGGTTCATCATCCTGCCCAGCTATAATAAAAATTTAGATCTACTAACGATTTCTTCGTTTCCAGATTACTTTAAATCCATCACCGGCTGAATTTTACAGTTGGTAAAGATGACTCATCATCGTAAGTCCCTATTTCATGCTTTTCGAGATTTTGGTCAGTTTTGAGCCTTTACTGGGTATTTTTCAGTGATGTAATCGAGACTCCCTGGGCTAAGGATACATTCCAACAGAGCATTCACAAATATCCAAAATTGTGAGAAATCTCACAATGTCACTCCACATGACAGTGCAAAGAGTGATATGTTCCCGAATATTCTACGATATTTTGCGTTTATCACATCTAACTGGAACCTCAAAATTAGTGGATCATTTCAACAAAAGGTATATTTATGCATTTTGAGATGGAAGATAATTATCTCAACAGTTGTTCATGTCTCGAACTTTCATCCTGATAAATTCAAATTTTCGGCTATGTCTTAGTTCGAAAAGTCATAGATTTTGGAATCAAAAATGTATAATTTTTTTTTAAGTATTCGCTACAGACGAAACGTCCAGGGGCTAGATTGGGTTCTAGGGATACGTAAGAGGTATAGATATCTCCGAACTTACCAGCCCAATGAATATGCAGAAGAGCTGTATGACGTCGGTGTAGGCTACGGAGTAGAGCCCACCGAAGAGGGTGTAGAAGACAGCTATGAGGGAGCTGAGGATGACGGATGTGGCCTGCTCCATGTCGATGATGACTGCAAGCGTGGCGCCGAGGGCGGCAAGGATACCGGCCGCCCAAAACACCTCACCGCAGAGGGCCGGCAGGAAAAGTAGGCCACCCATCCGCTCGCCAAACGCGTCCTGTAGCGGGTCCAGCATCGTGATGTAGCCTTGCTGGCGCATCTTGTTCGCGAAGAAAACTCCACCTGCCGCATCAGTGCACCAAACAAAAAACAAAAGCCATTTCGACGCTGGCGTCGTTAACTGCTCTTCTGAAATACTTTTTGTTTGTTTCTGCAGATTTTTTGCACAGTACTCTGTACCCATGAGTTGATGGATATTAGATGAGACCGCTTTAATGCGTTATTGAGGCTTTGGGGTCAGTCCATATTTACTTAGATCAAGAATACTCGATTGTATCAAGAATTTGAAGGAGTTATTTTACATATTTACTCAGCCCTGTAGGTGTTGTACATCTTTCGTAACAAATGAATAATTAGAGCATAGGGCTTGGCGTTTCTGTACTTCGATCTCCAGTTTTTCAAATCGAGAGGATAAATTTTATAATCAAATTCAACTTGGCGAGGGCCGAGGATTCCCAACAACACGTTTTCATCTCCGCGTGCACTATCATCATGATTTATTCGACATCAAAGAAGATATTCTACGCAGGGGTAGATGAAAACGCTTTGAACATCGGTGGCTCAAATGAACTTTTGGTCTTAGTATCTCACATGTTTGAAACGAGGATGGAATCTCTCACCAATGAAAGGAACTTTGAATAATCGCAAAAAATGTCGAGAGCAAATTATCGTCGACAAATTAAACAGCAATCTTAATTGGAGTATTGATTGTAAGAATCTTTCAGTTTTTGGATTTATTCGAGACAGCCTGTCCATTTCTCGTGTTATTGTCAAACAATTTGAAGTGCATCGATGCACATCAGCGAGACATAATGAATGAATATAAGTTCAAAGAATGGGTTGGAAGAGTTGACAAAGTGATAATACGATGCAAGTCTGTAATTTAAGTCGACTAAGTTTACCGTGTGTGTCACCGGTTTGGTTCAATGGGTTTTCTTGTTATCGACGAGATAAATTGATAGCTAATAATTTCCCATATTGGTCGAAATGGGTCAAACTTGAGTTGTAAGGCGTATAAGTACGCCGAATTCTATGCAAAAAAGAATACAAATCTCATAACCAAAACTCGATGGTGATGAGTGCCATGCACTAAACGATCAACTCGAACTAACGACAATCAGTCGAGAATGGTGGTCTCAGGAAGCGAAAGGTCGCTTCGTGAAATCATCGGAAGTACAGTGCATCTTTGGAAAGTTCCTGAATATTCAATCAGTCGTGGCTCCAACGTCTTTAAGAGAAATTACGAGGAATCGTGTTGCGGTTTTGGTCGACTGATTTTTAATAAAACGTTATAGCGTCGAGGTTTTCAACGGCTATTATTAACTGCCTGTTTATCATTTTGCAGTATTTTGGATAAGATTCTACTTCAACGAAATTTTTTCAGTGAATTGCAAATATATTTTGAAAGGTGAAAGTTCTACACACACTTAGCTGATTCTTGTCACGATTTCATTTCAAGCAATCGGTTTGATTCACGCATAATATTTTTGATATGAACTTCCTGATTGATCAATCTATTCTTTGTCTCAATGATCGAGCTGAATGGTACAATTAACTTACTTCCTACCGAAAAGGAGATAAGCATTATCGTGCCACATCTGTGGATAGCAACTATTAATACAACAGTGGTACAAGAACTACAGTAAATAAATAGTTGCATCAAATCGAAACTAATATTTATCGAACACAATTCGAGTGCAATATCTTTGACCCTCGAAGGCAAGAGGCACCCGAGCAATGCGATATGTTATACATTCTGAGTGAAAGAACGTCATTACGCACCGATGATGGGAGCACGTGCGTAGCAGGAAATAGTTGTAAGCTCGTTTGAGCGCGCGGATTGAAAATCAAACAGGAGGAGAGATGGATAAGTATAGAAACGGCTCGGCTTGTTTGCAAAGCTCGGGGTGCGAAGCGCGCGGACACCAATCAATTTCCATCCGAGCCTCGCGCACGGCGCGATAATTGCGCAATCGTACTCGCAGCTGAACTGAAGCTGAATCCCGTTCGAAGGTGGCAAAATGAATCGCTCACACATGCACGGGATTTTGAAGGGAGTGGTGTTATAATTACCGAAGACGAGGCTGAGCGAGTAGCCGAAGGGCGCCTGACACCAGACGAGGCCCTGGGTATAGATGGCCTCGGCGGTGCCGTTTATGTAACCACCACCGACCCAGGTCGCCGTCATTGTGAAGATGCCGACGAACAGGCCGATGGAACGGCCCGCGAGCATCACCTCCTCCTCCGAGTCGTTGCCGGATTCCTTCTTGCGAGCGGCCCATATTCCTACCCCGAGAATCAGCAGGTAGAATAGTACGATCGACACCACCCCCGCGATGTTAATCATTTTTGGCGCCGATATTTCAACTGGGTGCTGTTCTAATTGACGGAGACCTAGCTCCGAAAAACTTGGCAGACGGTCCGCTGCTCGGCCCGAGCTTGGCAACCTGGAACAAAAAATGATAGCGCTGTAGAGGCGTAATGTGGACTGACGAGGAAATATCGATTTGGTCTGTACGGGAACGTGTGAGACTCAGAACGTATGGACCGATCGAGAGACATGGTCACTTGGACACTCATAGTTGCCCTGAGTTACAAAGGTTCTCTTGACCTAGACAAAAGTTCTGACGTGGTGGCTCCCAACGAAGCACGAGATCGTGTTTAGGTGTCCATTTTGCGTTAAAAAAGCACAATTTCATGCCCCGTACAAGCTAAAACTCTTCCCCGTTGTGATTTCTGAGCAGCAACGATTTAATGATATTCCTCTATGTTTTGATGTTCTGGTGGGTCAAATTACGTCCATTTGGAATGATTTTGGTAATGCCACTATACTACTCAATTCCACCTACGCAAACATTTGGCTCGCACATTGTCCGAACTTTCAAAATTTGTGATCGCGTAAGTGTCAGATGTAGACCCAATGAACTGTATAGAATATATTGACCCTTCTATGAGTAGAAAAACTGATGTTCATCTTGAAAAACTGATCCCAATAATTTAGACTTTGGATTCTCAAAGTTCAGACAATTTTACGTGGAAATATGTGGTTCAAATACTTTCAGTGGTGGAAATCAGTCCAGTCAAGAGTTCAGTTATACGATCAAGATCATTTTCAAAAAAGCGTGTCTTCGACCCCCAAAACGTGGAATAACGAATTTTTGCAAAAATGCCTTGCTGTTTCAAAATTTTTGCTCGCGCGCGTTATTCAAATATGCTTTTCCATGTTTTTCCAACACAAAACAACCATCTAAACATGATCCCGTGCTCCATTTTAGCTACAAAGTCGAAATTTTTGTCTAGATGAAGTAAACTTCCTAAGAAACGAGTTGCTTGCACCTAGGAGAAAGAACCCTACGTGATAGAGCCAAACAGGTATCAAATTCATATTCAGACTATTGATTTGAGTCGGACATATCTGCTATTATTAGCATTTTAAAATTGGTTGACTCACCCTCGATGTTATCATTCAAAATCCAACCAATGGTTGCATACTAAGTTCAACCAGTGGTTGAGTCTTACCACTTCGAATAGGGCACGAGGTCGAGTACGAGATCCATGAAATTTATAAGTGATGAGCCCAGGTAACATTATTAAAAATAAGTTTCATCACAATTTTTCGCAAACAACTAAAAATAGGCACTGTTGGGGTCACTATGGATCATTGAGGGAGGTGAAGCAGTGTGGTGTTTCGAATGAAACGATCATGTGAAACATTCGAACTATTTATGGCTAATTTTTTTCAGTGTAAAAAAGTAAAGCTCAATCTTGTCAATTCAAAACGAATAGCGAACGCAATTGATATTGGCCTTGTCGAGAACTATATTCCGAAAGTCATCTATCACTCCAAATTTTGCCTTACAGTTCAATGAGATCATAATTTGATGTAAAATTAAGTCTCCGACAAGTGGATATTGAATCTTAGAATCAGACATCGATAAAATAATCTTCTGAAAGGAGTGTAATTTATTCTCGTTGTAGAAAGGATGGTGATTGTGTACACCTATACTCTGAAGCACACAATGAGCATGAAAACCTTGAGTACGGAAACGTTTCTGAGATGACATTGCGCTCGCTCGTGTAATCGTCTCACGAGAGTGTAATGACCGAGACATGAATAGCGCGAAGGACTCACGTACATTTAGTGCACAGTTTATGTGAATCTCAATGAATTATGAATCTGATGAGATTTGGCATAAGTAGTTCTCTTTGATAATGAATTCTCGGAACGCAATTGGAGATTTTCAATGCCACGCTTAGATATTCATTGTAACAAAATTAGAAGCCGACGTGACCTCTTGAAAACATCAACTACTTTTTTTTAAATTTTATCCATTCATCAGTCTATCCAAAAGAAGATGCATTTCCACCGTCGGGATATGAATTTGAGATATTTCCCGCGAGAAGAACCAGTGTATTAATGAATGTGGATGGTTTAAATACTCATATTTTAGCTTAGATGGTAAGTGAGCGAAGTGATTCTCAAAGCTTTTTCAACTCTTTCCTTAAATCGTAAGATAATCATGTATGTTTGGAGTTTGATTGGAAAGATCTAGCTAACTTGAATGCTTCCAAGTGTACAGCAACCGGAGGGAGTCAAGTACGAATTATAAACTCTAAAGATCCTGGAAGATTGCAGTACCAATTCCACATTATTGGCATGATTGAGATCAACCATATAATATGCAACGGAGTACTTATCGAATGACTGGCATGATCTATGAGTCAATCCGATCTTTCAGATAGAACTAATTAGATGGATAGCTCAACGCGCTTTGTTACATTTTTTTTCTCTAGAAAGACGTGAGCAGATTCAGTAAGAACGGAAGACAGTATGACGACAGCAGAACGATCAACATGAGACGAGTGTGCCCAATTTGGCTTGACTCTTTCAGTCTTTCTCATAACATTGGCTCATTTCAACATTTTCAAACTCAGCTTGGTTCATTCTGAAGCTTGCTTCAAGACGAAAATAACCATAATAACCGTCAATAAAACGAGAGGAGCCTAAGATATCGTAGATTCACCAAAAAGAGACTTCTTGCGTTCAAAAGAGTGAGTGCCTAATTTGCCTCATACTTATTGCAGTACTCTGAAGGACTGGATGAGCAAAGCTCGTCCTGAAGGGTTGAGATAACACATTCAACAGAAAAATCATTGAATTTTACGATATATTCATCCATTTACAATGAACATGACATCAAAATGATCATGAAAAATTGATTTCTAACATATTCTAGCTCCGTATTCTTATAGTGAAGGTAACATGGCAAGAACCAAAGTTATCTTAACAAGAATGGTGTGTGTCGTTGGAGCGACGCGCGAAGCCCTCTACATGTGGAATGAAAGGTTGGAGGCAAATAAGATGTAACCCAACTTCATCCTGTAATATGCATGTAGAACCGGTTGCAAAATGAATTCATTTTGCAGAATTTCAAAATTAATTTTGAAATTCTGCACAAAGCAATACGGAGGCTAAGCAAAATTTTTTCACGTCATTTTCACTGTACGAATAGTAAGGAAGTCGAATGTATCATAGGCCAGTTTTTTTGTTACAAGAAACGAACAGGTCAATTTAAATAACTCAAAAAATAGTATTAAATGAGATGAGATGTCACGACCTATCGTGTTTGAGTATATTTCATGACCGAATGAATCTTATGGGGGGGGGGGATGCAAATGCCAAAGAGCGTGTGGTGCGTGTATGTGTAAGTGAAATGCACTCTTCTGAGTCAATGATCGTGCCACGCGGGAGCTGCTGGAGGGCAAAAGAGTTTCGAAACTCACCTGAGGACGCCCTTGGGGGTGCAGTCGCGCAGCAGCGGGGGGCAGCCTCAGACAAGGAAGGGTGGCCTCGTCTCGGCTGGGCGCACAGTGTCGAGGGGCTGCATGGGAACGCTGTGTTGTATCGTCTGGTACACCAAAAGGTCCAGAAGTTGTTGTTGCGCTGGGTCGGGGGCTGTTAGCTTCTGAGCTCCTGCTAACAGAGTTGCTGATGCTGATGGGCGTTGGGCCGCCGCAAGGGCCAGTGGTGGCGTGGCCCGGTACGCTGCCGAGGCTGGGCTACGCTGATGACGAAGATGCGGCCCGCGATACAGCAGCACCGGGTGACGAATAGGCCTGGGGCAGCAGTCACCCCAGCGGAGCGACGTCTTCTGCGAGGGACTGTTCCGCGTCCTAAACGCCGGCCCGCCCATGGGCGCTAATGCCCATCGATTTCGGACTCTACTCCTTCGCCTCCTCGGACCGTCCGATAGTTGACGCGCTGGCCGAACACTTGCTGGTCTATGATAGGGTCTGCCGCTGTGGCAGCGCTCAGCACATCCTGGGTTACGCCGATGCTGATTCCCGGAGTGTTGCCGACGCCCGCGTCGTCAGGATCTCGCATTCGATGAGAATTTCGCAGCCCTCGGGTCCAGCCCGAGCATCTGCAGCGATGGTCACGCAGTCACCTGGTTGATGGTTTCTGAAACAATTACATGGTGTGCACGGGGCTGTTGAAATGCTAGGACTGATTGTGATAATAGGCTGGGCATATTTTGGTTTTTTCATATTTCAATAAACATGACACTATAGTGGTGCGTTTTCAAGTTACTATTTTCATGCCTTTGGCAAACTAACTACTCGAGATAGAGTGGTACTAACAATATTTTCGAAGAAAATGGATGGCTCTGGACTAGATTAGTATAGGCCCATTTTAGATTGCCAAAAAATTGTTTTCGTATTTTGAAGGCTGTCTTTATCCGTCAACAATCCGGAAAAATTTTATCCTTTCATTTGAAGTAGGCTCCAATCGTATGATACAAAAGAAATTTCTCCAGGAAGTAATTGTCAATAATACCTGTTAACGCAACACTTGAGCAATTTTTTGAAAATCTTTAATGGGACTTTACTGTTCTGGTCCAAAGCCGTCTGAATGTTGCTTAATCTAGATTGCCATGTAAAAACTTGGCTGTTTCATCGTAAGAGGGAGTCTGTTGTTGCGGTGAGGCTTGTCGACAACTAACACAAGCTTCTGAAGAGAGGTATCACTTCTTCTTTGAAGTTAAAACTAGGAAGCACTATTATAGCTTCGCATCATTTTTGCACGCTAGTAATCAAGTATCGGATGGTTGTAAAATACCTAGTCAGAAAATTCTAATTTCGGTAAACAGAAACTACTTTAGACATCTGGGTTAACTATGTCATCAACTCATCCTCGCTGCAACTTTGCTCAGTTTCGTCCTGGATTGCTTCGCCAAAACTTTGATAATGTACATTTTTACCTTCGAAACGAGTTTTAGTGAAATGCTTGAAGATAGACCTATCAAAAGTTGAGACCAGAGTGAGATGAGGCTATAGTTTAAGATAGCTTCCAGGATGTTCAGAATGTGACTCTGGTATCCGGTTTTCTACGATTATTTATGACTCCCCAAATCGACCAAATTGCATGAGCCTTCAAAACGAAAGAATTCGATAGAAACTGTAAATCAAAAGATGTTGGAGTTTCGAAAGCATTGTATTAGTTTCAAAAACAAAACTGGTTAAAGTTCGGCCATCCCAGACGGTTTGCGTAGTCATGTGATGGAATAGTGCGAGAATTGCATTTATATTATGGCCAATCGTTCGGATAATAATAAGAATACCTGGCAAAGATGTGCAAATTTAATCGAGCGAGTTTCGTTCGGAGAGTCATGAGCTCGGAAGGGTCGTTTACGCAAATAGTGCATAAATGAATATATCAATAGAGCGTCGAGCGCGCACGCGCTTTTTTTCTATTCAGAGATTTTCCAGATCATCGATTCCATCGATCAGCCATCCAAGAGAAGTCGGACTATAGGCGAAGGTGGAAATAGCTGGGGCACGGGGTACTCGGCCGAGCTTGCATGACCTCAACTCGGGCCTAGAAAGAGAGAGAGATATCGACGCCGAGGCGAGTTTGCAAACGCGTCAAAGTCCCTAGACCAGGTATAGCTACTGCACTCGTAGAGCGTTGTCGTCGGATACGCAAGCGCCACTTGATTCCGTGCTTCGCGTACTTCTGATATGCACGCGCACATGCACCCACCCACACAACTTGAGCGCCGTCTGTTATTCTATTCATTCGTAAACCCTCTCCGCGTGCTCGACCGAGCTTTCGAGATCCGATGCCGAGTTTGTATAATACTGAATATACCTGAGTTTACGCCGACGACGGTCGAATACCTTCTCGAATATACACTTGCAAACAAACACGCTCACGGTGAGCTATGCGGACGGCTTGAAGTGAATTCTGGTGTGCTGTGGCGCGAGCTTGAGCTTGCGAGTTCTTTCTTTGCGATTGGAAAATCCCACGGACTTGGGGCATGGGGGTAAAATAAGGACTGATGTCGCGCCCATCGACTCGATATTTATAGAAATGGATCGCGTGCGACCCTGAGACTCGATACACAATCGGACGGGGCTGCAAGTCGGTGAGCGCGAGCGAGCCACGTGAAATGAGCTTGCGCACCCAATTAGCTCACCCTCCACCCCGTACGTTTGCGCACGCGATTTTTTGTTTGACCAATTTTTATATGCTGTCATACGCTCGTGACTCGGGGTTTTTCTGGGTAATTTTCGGCAACTTGATACGCTACTGCGAGAATGAAGGAATGGAAATGTTTGTATGTAATGATGAAGCCACGTTCATCGAACTTTGGGAGGTGAGAACGAGGATTGAGAAACACTCATTTGTATTTATGGAGAGAAATTAATTGGATATGGGATCTTGTCGACGAAAAATACGTTTTTCTACGAAGTGATTATTCTAGGATATTATGACTAATCGCAGGGCCGGCCTGAGAATTGTTGTGATGCAACAGCATGAAATTTTATCGTTCGTCCCTAAAACGTTTTGAGCTGCGATGGTGTAAGAATTCCTGTAAAATAGTATACTTTCGGATCATTCAGGTGGAGTTTGATTTTTCATATTGAAGACTACGATACAACTCAACTCTGACAGTCCTCTTGGATTCTAATCATGCTTTTGGGCAGCTTTGACGGGACTATTTTGGATATCAGTTGCCAAATTTGATTTGAAAGGAAATCTGATCATCGCGACATAATGCAATTTCAATTGCTTTACTAGCTAACTTTCGGCTCTCTATAAGTATTTAGACGGTAAAAACTTGATTCTCTCAAATGGATCTGAAACTCCAACGTTCACTTGGACGATAATAATTTCTTCTGGAACATGCCAAATTCTTAAAGATCGTACAAAAGCCGACCATTACAATACGCACAAAAAAAGTTTCTATTTCAAACAACTAGTTGTTTAAAAAAAGGATTGGTTCCTTAAGGAGATCTTAGGACTTTGATTTTCTGGTAGCCTTTAATTCTGAAAAAAAAAACGTTTCCGAAGAGATTTGAGAAAGTTCCGAATTCTCGTTCGAAGTTCCTATCTAGACATTTATTCTGATCTGACAGGCATTGACTGATTTCTATTATTATATTAATCAACTATTGTGTTGATAGCATGAATTGGAGGATACATCTCAATTTGCCTTCCGTTACAAATGAAGATGAAACTTTTGGGTAAGCATAGAGCTTGTTGAAGAGTTCAGTTTCATACATTACAAGTACGACGAGACATATGTATCTATCGTATATAAAAAGAGGGAGGAGATTCGTTTCGACTCATTTGCATTCCAAGATTTAAGAATCAACCAATAATATGACTGTGAGATGAGTGACATTGATGTTGTACTTAAGCTGGCTGCTTCCGAGCCTTTTTGTCCCCTTTCTTTGTCACACTTAACATTTTGTTTAGAAGAAAAACCCTCTTGCATCACATCTCAATAGATTCAATTTTTTCCCTTATTCTACCAGGCAACGGGAAATTTCAGTCGGTCAGAAAATTGTCTCAGTCGTGGTGAATAATTAGTGCATTCAATCATCTTGATGCTCAATGAGAAAAGAGTTCGCGGAGGCCCGTGACAAGCATCATGTTGTTTTTGAATGGTAATTCTTACAAGAATTGATAATCATTCTACGGTTCAAAACTTTTGTATATACTTGATTCGTTGTAACAATATCATATGTAAAATTCATTCACTATTTCGTTCATCCCTTAAGAAGAATGGGTTTCTTAACTATTCAGAGGATTATTCTAAGCTGAAAGTGCTGCCGCTACTTTCAAAAATTTTTCTGTCATAAGAAAAATTGTTCCAAGAGCGGTCCTGAAAAAATTCTTTCTCTTTCACTAATAGATACAATACATAGATTTATCCCATCATTAGGAATTACGGATAATCCTACCATATCATGGCTCATCCAGTCTGCGATAACAGAAATCAATAATTTTAATGGTTCCTTTTGCACGGTACGCCAGTTTCTCTGAAATTATTTTGGGACTTCGAACATCAATCGGATATTATTCGCCAACAAGAATTGAAATTGCCCTTTTTCAAGAATGTCGTTTGGAACATTTTTTGCTAAGGAGCTGGGAGCGCTCGAGTGCTATGACATAGCCCTCGCCAGGTACGACATCAGGATCGAGTTCATCCACTCTCAAGACGTAATTTTTACGATATTATGTACTTCTCAAGTCCAACCAAGGCATTGGCTGAGTATGGAGCCCTAAAACACCCCTGGAAAGTGGAAAAATCGATGTTCTGGACCCTCGTTTGAGAGTAACCGAATGAATTATACACTAAGAAACGTCTTGCATGTTTTCAAAGTTTGAATTATTCAAAGAGGGCTGTTTCCACGTCAAGGTGTTGCCGATTAGGCACTCAAAATGAAACTGAGGATTGAGAAAGTGACATTCCTTGTTAAAATTTGCCAGGAATCTGTTTGAAATCTATCACACCGTATTTGTTTAGTGAAACAAAATAAGAAATAGTCACTTCCAGATCCACAAAAGTGTTAGAAAATGGTCCAAAGAGCGGGAATCAGTACCCAGGGTACTTTTCAGATGAGTAAATGATTTTCTTGCGCTGGCACTTGTCAACACGTTCCTCGACGCATCTCCAATCAGTAGCTGATGCAATTTCTGTCAAAATGGTTACTCACACAAACAAAATCTACCGAGAAGTACATGAGTTATAGCTCATATCAACAATAAGAAGATTCAAGGCATTATATTTGTGATACCCTTGTAAATTGGCTTTCATTGGATCCCTTTATAATGTCATTGTCAAATCCAAGCTGTAAGCTAAGATGATGATATTCGCTCCACTCACAGGATATGGAGAGATTTGACATGTGGCTCAAATCTGTATGTACATCTCACATCGATGCTGAGAATGAACGATATAGATTTTCAGAAATGTTATGATGGCACTCACTTAATAATAGTATAATTTTCTCGTGAATCAATTCAACGTGGAATTTCCCAAAAACATTTTCAAAACATCTTCAATAAGAATGTATAACCGAGTTCTATACTAACACACACATCTAGCCGATACAAACATAAAAAAATGCTAGTTTTACGTTTCTAGATTCGTTTTGAGGACCTAAATGCCAAAAGTTTGACATGGGAACAGTCCTCTTTGGAAACTGTACACTCTGAAAGGATGCAAAAAGTTTTCCAGCGTTATTCATTCGGAAACTCCCGTTCAAGAGGGTAGAACATCGATTTTTTTTCATTTCTAGGGGGGTTTTGGGGCCCCATACCCAGCCAACGCCTTATGGTTGGACTAAAAGAATCCATAATATCGTGAGAATTACGTCTCGAGTGCGAATGAACTCGATTCTGAGGTCGCACGTGACGAGGGCTATGTCAGAAGCACACGAGCGCTCCCAGCTTCTTCGCAAAAAATGTTCCAAACGACATTCCTAAAAAGGAGCTCGGTCAGTGATTTCAATTTCTGTTGGAGAATGATGTCCGAATAATGTACAAATAAGTCTCAAAATAATCTCAGAGGGTTACTCTCCTAAAAAAAAAATTGCAAACTGCTTGGGGCAGCGTGTTTGGTAGGCTTTTTTTAGGTAATAGAAGAATCAATTCACGAAACATAGATTCGCAATGGTTATAGCAATTATAACATCTGAGAAGAAAAGTGCTCAATATTTCACAATAAGAATTATAAACGTATTTTATTCCAGGAATCAATATAGCCAGACCGAATCCCTCATCACTGACGTGGAAGATCGAGGTCTCCAAAATTACATTTATTGTTGAACGTGATATCGCCAGCTCTGCCATAGCTTATTATCTTTGATATACCCTTCTCCCTCCCGTCCACCGCTCTTTCAATGCATTGATGGTATAAGAATAGTTGTGGGGACATTTTTTGGCGAGAAATGAGGAACAAGTTCAGGAAAAGTTTTCAAGACCACGGAGGGCTTCGTATTCTTGAGGTCATACCGTAGGTGTACTATTCATGGGTTTCCAATAAAACGAGTTGACAGTGGCACAGAAATACTACGAATTTTTTTTTTATAGAAAGATCCTCGTCGAGAACCGCGAAGACAAGAGAAGCAAAACGAAAATTCATCGTATACAGTCAATTAATTTTCTTAACTGTTGAATTGCACCACAGGTGAATGTTCTGTAAATAATGAATCAACACGTGAGAAAATCGACCGCGTCCGATTCGTTCGAAACGATGAAGATCTTGCAATATCTTAATTGAATCACATGACCCGTAGATATATTCATTGATGTAGAGGCTTGATGGAGTGACTAATTGATCCTCGAGGCACAATCGATTCATCAAGACGCCGCTTAGTGGATGAGATTACATCTAGAACACGAAGCACGCTTCTTGCCCAGCAAATCAACGTCGTTTTAACGTATGAATTTGACGACGAAAATTGTTCAAAGTGAGAAGATTCAATAAGCTTTAAACGTTTCCGGCTTTTTCTCATTCAATCGACCTGTTTGAAAAAATATAGATATCTATAAAAATGGACTGACGAGTGCTGTATATCCCCATTTTTATTTCGTTGTATCTTTTTTCAGTTGCTTGATCAAGATGTGAATGAAAATGGAAGGATTTTAGGTGATAAGATATTGTTATCGAAAATGTTGAGTAACCTTACAAGTATGCAGAATAATGAAAGGGACCTTAGTCTCTCAACCATGTGCACGCAAGGATGTTTATTCCTGGTTTTTGAATCCTCAAAAGGGTAGGTATATGTTGGATATTATAGTTGAAAAATTAGAAATAATTGAATGCAAATTTGAGATATCCGAATGAAAAATATGGTAACAATCACCATGTCTATAATTATTGTCTTGAACTGAGGTCAGAGAAAAATTCCACTCGCAAAACCGAAGGTCGTAATAATGGAACCCACACAATCACATCCCAGTTAAGTTTTGGAGTATCGAGGATTTTGGAAGACGCAAAAAATATGATCGAATAAGACACTCGGCCTCCCTGAGGTCACTCTCCGCCATTTCTAGTTGGTATAGCCGACTTTTGTGTGGAAAACGTCCATAGCCAAACCAAGGTTTGACACGAAATTGATTTCGAATTTTGTTAATTTCGTACCGGGGGCTCAAAGTTTGTGATAATTTTGGAATTGATTTCCATCAAACGATCGGATGCATCTCCGAAATCATTACAAAAATATCCTGACGATATCAAACTACAAATTCGTTTCGTGTCAAACTCTGAACCGCACCACGGATCATTTGCCTTGTCTGGCATCAATGACAGCACCCCTCGATCTCAGGGCGATGAAAGAACAGAGGAAAAAAGACATTCCGGATGAGCCGAGGAAACCCTACAACGCGTTTTGCGATCGAGGCAAGCTCGTGTGAGTCGTGTGCGATCCAGGAAGCGCGTCGATCACAAGCATCGCGGCCAGCTGGCGCGGCACCGATATCTTATATATAGAGGAGGGAGCTTGCGGCGACTACCTGCTGCTGCTGCTGCTGCTGCTACGAGTACTCGTGCCTCGGGCGCTGATCATGGCCAGCAAGCTCAGGCCCGGGCTGGCGCTGCTGCTGCGCGCTGCGGAGCTGGGGGGCTCGCCTTCCGCGATCGCACCACCGCGAGGTTTGCGGGCCGACTGAAAGGGCGCGTACCCGCTATAACCCCCCAAGCTCCGATATCGATTCCCACCGTTTGCACACCCTTGCTCGCTGCTTTTCCTCCCCGTCACCTGACGTCAGGAGGCACCCCGTGTCCCCCCCACTCAGTTCTTGAAACTCTCTCGAGGGGCGCGCGTTCCCATTGGCTACTCCCACGCAAAGCTCCTAGAGCAAGGCCTCGCCCCCGCATCCATGTATCCCGTCGTCCGTCGCTTGAATCAAGCTATGCAGACTCGTCTCACCTGAGCTTTACCTTTACTACTTCAGCGCTCGCCCTCTCTGCTGCCTCTGTATGTGGCGTGGCTGTGTGCAACGCGTGTGTACATTGCACACCTGTTCAAAGAACATTTGGTCGACTGTGTGGTGCGTGCGTATGTACTTTTTTACAGGTGTGTGTCGCTCACCTGGCGCGCGCGGGCGCGAGACTTTGCTCCCTTCCATTGAGAGTGACGTTGGCCGTTTTCGGAGAGAGTATATGCCCATCGGTCCTCCTTCATGGTTTCCAGACTGAGAGGAATGAACCTTTCAATTTTATTGTTTGATTCAGATTTGAATGAATGAGTGAGTGAATGAATGTTTATTCCCAGACAAAGGACTCATCGGTCCTACATTCAGTACCCGGGAAGAAGAATGGAACACGGATTCCTTCACTGAAACAGCGATTACTCGGACGTTCTTGGGTCTACGGCAATTTTACAGAAAGCATTTGAAAGATGAGAAAAAGCTATCATTTTATGTCCTTTAAAAAAATTTTTGACGTAAAACTCATGGTTCTAATTGGCTCCAAAATATGAAAAAAATTTTCATTTCAATTAATCTTCGATCATTTATCAGGAAACCGCGATAGCGTAGAAATCTTTGGGAGATCTTATAGCTCTTTTTAAGACCGTTGAAATTCGTTTTTTTTTTACATTACTCTACGGTTTTTTACACCCGAGTTACGAACGATCAAGTGAGAGCAAATTCACACGTGTTGAGGGTAGCGGAGATACAAAAAAAATGCATAATCCACGATTTTGACGGAAAATCTTCTTAGAACCATAAAATATAAATCAGCTATGTTTCAGAACGCACTCGAAACGACTTCAAACAGCTTGAAGAAGAAAAAGCTCATACCTCTCGATCACCAGTATACCCTCGACCCGCGCCAACTTCTCTTTGCCAGATCAATCGTAACTAAGGTGAAGAAACCCGTAGAATGATGTATGGAAAAAGGATTTTGAAGGTCTTGAAAAGAGCTACAAGATCCCGCAAAGTTTTTTGCGCTATCATTATTCCCCGATAAATGATCGATGATTGATTGAAATGAAAAATTTTTCACTTTGCGGAGCATATTGAAACCATGAATTTTGCGGCAAAAATATTTTAAAGGACATCGATTGAAAGATTTTTTCCTCATCTTCCGAATGCTTTTTTTAAAATTATCGTAGACCCAAGGACGTCTGAGTAATCGCTGTTTTAGTGAAGGAATCCGTGTTCGATTCATTTTGGCGGGTACTGTACTCGATACTACACAAAGAATTTCACATGATTACGGTTATTGCTCTACTTTACGCCACGGTCAGACCGAGTTCTGCTGGCGAACGGCCTGAAACTGAATCTAAGTGAGAAATGGGAAAGAAAGTAAAATTAACAGTTAATGTAACAGGTGAGGCTGATCATATAGATATTGCTCGTCAAGAAATTAGAAGGCTCCATATGAATATCACAGAAATTATAGAGAAGGAATCTACTCTCATTTACCCAGGGTACAGATAAATCACACATATAGCGACAGACCTCACGCCATGAGTTCTCTAAGATGCAGAATTTTCAGACAGGCGCGGGTACATCCAGGGAGCTCATTCCATGTACGATGGCCTACAATTAGAAAGGAATTGCGGTAGGTTTCGGTACGGGCAGAATCGACAACCAAATCGAGACAAGAACAATCTTGTGGATCCCTCCTGGCTCTTAGGACGGGAATTGAGTTTCTTAGCTAAATATTGTGGTTCTTTGGTACTGAGGATTCACGCGATGAAACCCAGCGTCGTCAGGTACTTGGTTCGTTGCGTGTATGGGAGGAATTCCAATTTCCGATAGGTTGCAGTGATGTGGTGATGTCTGCCGACTCCGGTTGCATAGCAAAGTGCAGCGTTCATACAACGAGATTCATACAAGCAAGATTTCCCTAATCTCGAAAGAGCCGCAAATATTTTCCACGCGGTGGTCTTACATTGGTCCTCCATTGAGAGAGTTCCTTACAAAGTGATTCCCAAAATTTTGACAGTGTCGCTATTGGCTATGGGAAGTATGGGTTTTAGCGCCTCCGAGCGGCGGAAAGCGGCATGTCCACGGGAGGGATCAGTCGAACGTGTTTAGTGCGGCTTCGGTATTCTTATGCATTTAGCTAGAATACCATAGCTCGGATGAGGCAACAGTATCCGAGGCGATTGTAGGGTTTTCAAAAACGAAAAGTTTGAGCGCTTCTGAGTCTGAATCCGAGCAAAATTGAGTAAATTAGAGCGAGTTGAAATTTCTGCCTCTGCTTTTTGCATGGGCATGGCGGCCACCGCTCAAGCCGCCGTTTCTGCCTCGACTCGCTCCGATATTTTTTTCGCTTCGGGCTCTGTGAATCCTTCGATAATGGTCTAATTGACATGTATGATAGCTCAAAATTTTCGCAATTAAAAATCTAACAACTTTCTCGCTTACTTTGATGAGGTTTGAGCGACGATTCACCCAAAAATCAAGGTCAGAAAGAACATGTGCAAAATAAGCGCGTGGCAGTTTTCCTTTCATCTACAACCGTCGCTCACCCGGCTGAAAATGATCGGGCGACTGTCGCCCCACAGTCGCGCCACCGGTCGCGCGACGGTCGCGCGACACATAGCTGCTGTATAGGAAGCCGCACACACTGATGTAGGGCTGTACTGCTGTAATAAAATAAAAGAGTTAAAAAGAATTTTTAAAAAACGCTTTTATTCACTTTCCAAAAAATGTTGTAATTTGGGATAGGATTCTGTCCGGTGTAGTGCAGATAGAATTCGGTAGACCGATGTAAATCACGTGGAAGAAATTGTGCGACGTATATGAGGAATTATGGGGAAAACACGTGTGCTGGCTGCGAATATTGCAGCTAATAAGTAATAATTGGGTTTCTCGCATTAAAATATGTCACCACTATTATGTCGCGAGTCACTCATCTTCGGATGCAGCAGACAGTGTAGACAATGACAAACATTGTCTTTCGTTCGCTATCCTTCATCATACACGCATGCAAGTGAATACTCATAACCTGAGCACGCGGTCTTCCAAACACTAAAGATCCAGCACATAGTCACCTCATGGTACTTGAAATTATTAATTGGCACTGATGAATAACGATTTCCAGTGAAAGAATTTGGCATTTACTCAACTGCAAAATCGCTATGACCCGTTTATATCACCATGCAGCGACATTTGTATCTGTGAGCTGACCCAAGTAACTGTATCCGATCTATTTCCAGGCGGTAAACACGTTCTGAGGGGTAAAAAAAGCCACGCTGCACGCCTTCCCGAAATAACCATATGGGGGCATGTTGGGTACACTCCGATGTCGGACTTTTTGTTTCTCAAATCATCTCCGTGTTTTGTACATAAAATCGCTCAAAATCAGAGTTTTGCAACTTTAAAGAGCGGATTTTAAAGGTCTTGAGACAAGAAATCGAACGCGCTAAGGTACGTTAAGATTGGTTGAATAAAAATAGATCTGCACTGGTTTTAGTGAACATGATTTCCTCGGTGCAAACTATTTACTTCCTCATATTTTAACATAACAAACGTAAAAAAATATGCGGGAAGAACCACGAGTGCCCATTTCTGAGATCCGCATATAGGGGCAAGTTGATCGTACAGAGGCAAGTTGGGTACACTTACCTTAGTTTGCAGTGGTATTCAGTAATAACTGGTGAGTAAAATGATGGTAGATTTTAAAAATAAAAACAGTAAAGTTGAGTACTCTAGTATTTTGAAAAAGATTGAGCGAAACTGTGACTTCTCCAATTTATTAGGCAATTAGTGACGATGAGAATCAGAATTTTTCCGAGAGTAATGATCCACTCCGGGGAAATTGTCATTGGAATCGCTAAATCTCAAGTTAGGAAAGATTGCTATCGAAACTGGAGAATCTCCTGGCTGCAAATTCGGAACTCCTCCAGAGTGATTGGCACATTTTACAGTAATTCCCATACAACCAATAGTTTTGGAGAGAGGAGCGCTTATACCACTAAATCTGACCAAAGCGTTAAAATTTACAGGTTTATTTCTCTTGGAGTACGATCGCTCTACATGGACTGCGTGTAGAGCGGGGTCAAGTCCCACGGCCATGTCAGCTCTTTGAACCACAAAGGTTTCACATTCAGTCTTGATCGTGTTTGTCAAAAATCTTTCAACATGAAATCTCACAAGATTTGTTTCTATAAATTACGCTTGAAGATCACGTCACGCACCCGGATTCTTGGCTTGTAAGAACGCTCTTCAATATCATACCTCGTATACTAACGTAGCTCTACCAGTGTTTGTTGTCATCCCAGCTTACCGGTCTTTCTCTTTAGGATGCTCGGCTACATTTGTATTACATGTCGATGAGTTCAAGGTGAGATGAATTTTGACCATCCAGAGCCAAGCTATCGCAATCTTCCCAAAATGCGATTTTTCGTGAGTTCGCGAGACGTTGCACCCAACATGCCCTCATTCTTTTTAAATCAGTGGAAAATAGGCGATAGAGTGCATAAAATCGTTTTTATCTCCGTGCAACCACATTTAGAGTTTCTTATCAGTTCTAATCACAATTTCCGACCTATTTTGACGTAATAAACACGTTCTGAGTGATGAAAAAAGTCATACTGCACTCCCTTTTAAAATACCCGGTGGCGGCGCCAAAGTCAGGGCTGACACCTCGAACATCATCTTTGACAATCAATTGAAATATGAGGATTCAATGTATCGTCGCTCCGTACGCAATAGGGTGGGCCAAAAAATAAAAAACTTTCCGAATCGTTATGCTTGGGGCTGCATATGCTGTGTATAGACAAGCAGATACGAAAATAGTTTTTCTGCATGCTGAAAGATGACATTTTTAGCCTTGGCAAAAGCCCTGAAGATTTTCAAAAATGTAAATAAATGATGCTATATCGACGACGTTACTCTCGAAAGTACGGTAACAAAGGGCCAGAGCGTCTCCGTCGTCTGGACCTTCATGCCGAGTTCATGCAAATTATGATTCCTTGTGTACTTGTGGCTGTAGAAACTGTAAGAAGAGGTCCGTTTAAGCCTCAGGAATCACGTGTCTTTGTGAATCGTGAGATACCGATTGTAGCGGAAAAAATACTTTCTCCCGGAAAACACTAAATTCCCTCCAAATTGATATCTAGGTGAGAAATCGATAACCAGGACTACTCAAATCAAGGGTCTTCGTATTTTGCTAAACGTCGACTGGAGCAAAAGAATACACTACTTTTCCAGAATACCCTGAAATGCGTCAAAATTATGATATTGTGTGAACTGCCTGGTAGTGAGCCTGAAGCTTTTGTTCTCCATGAACTCTTTTATATTTTGACCACCTAAAAACAATTCCGTTGGTTTTATGGAGTTCAAATGCGTTATGCTCAAGTATTAAGTAGGTCAATGCCGACGATTTTCGTCCTAATTTATGAATGGGTCTCTCCATCCTTATACACGGGTTTCAACACATCTGTCATCATCTGATGGCCAATACTTGATGAATGTAATGCATCCAAGATCCGTAAAGTCAACGGGATCATCTTCAGGAGGTCAAGATTCATAAAGACTATTATGTGGCAAAAGTTCAAGCCTGCCTCGATAACAGTTTGAAGAGAATTTAATGATTCCCGGAGAGATTCGATTTTTCGCTACAATCGGTATGACACGATTCACTAAGACTCCTGATTCTCGAGGCTCAAGCGGACCTCGTTTTCAGTTTCTGCGGTCAAAAATACACGAGAAATCAGAGTCCGCATGAAGGTTGAAATGACGGGCGCACTCTGGCACCTTGATACCGTACTTCCGAGAATAACGTTAACACAACATCATTTCTTCACTTTTTTGAAGTTCTTTAGGACTCTTGCTAAGGCTAAAGATGTCATCATTCAGCGCGCCGAAAAAATTTTTTTTCGCATCTACTTGTCAATGTTGAAAAAGGTTGCATAGATTATGCATAGACTTTCACCTGGGATACACAGCATATCCAACCCCAAGCATAACAATTCGCGAAAATTTTCATTTTTCGACCTACTTTAGTATGCATTCATTCAAACATCGGCAAAGCCAAAGCAAAATAGAAAAGGATAAAACAAGCAGAAGCAAATGCATGACCAAATGTTTCAGCCTCGAATTGACATATTGCATCCATGTGAGCATCAGATATTCAGTACCTTTGGGAGTTGATTTTTTGTGTCATCCAAAGAATGCATGAGTAAGATCCTGTGCGTCCTCGACTTTATATTTCACTGCCCGATAAAAAGAGATAAAAGAAAAGGGTGGCAGAAGAATTGAATGGAGAAATGAAGAATGAATAACAAAAAGAAGAGGCGAGCTCGATATCTCTTGACCTGGCCCTCCATACATACTCAACCTTCTCTTTTCTTTCAAAATTTTGAATCAACTTGTAATTCTCGGCGTTCTCAACTATAAAGAATTCTTCTGAAGCTTTGTGGCGATGACCTTGCTACTGGGTAATCAAAGTGATTGATATTCTTTGAGCACGAACCAAAATCGAAAAAAGAATCTAGAATCCCAAAACCATTCAGCCGCGGTAGGATTTTTCGGGTCCAAATTAATCGGGTTCACTCTGAAAATGTAATCCAGTTATCAAACTTATGCATTGCATATCAACAGGATGATTGAGGAATAATAAGTGGCGGAGTGAAAGGAAATTTTGAGCTAGGATGGCGTGATCTTAATTGTAATTATAATGTTGTAGAATACTACGACTGGATAACCGAGATAAGTAGAAATTCATACAAATTTTCTTGAGCAACCATGATCTTAAACCACACGAAAAGTATCCTGAATCGATAGCCAACGTGACCTCCTCCAAGGAAACCATTGACAGAAATTGATTTGATGCAAGAAAATTGGAATATCAAATATATAGGGCTGTGAAAAATCTAAAGCTTTCTCGAATGCACAGCCCTGGTATCTTGAGAACATTCTCATTCGAACACGACTTCATTTCAAGTTCAGGGACATTAAAATAACAGAGGTTTTTCCAAAGGAACTCATGTTAGCTATATAACTCACAATACTTGCAGAGTTGTAGAAGATTGTGCATGCGAGGCTACACTGTAAGAAATTGGTTGACTTACCACCAAATTTGCCTAACAGTGGCTGAAAATTGAACCAGTTGGTTGAAAATTCAATCATTGGTTGGATGTCAAATTCAAGCAGTTGATTGATTCATTCGCCACGAAACGCGACTCTCAGCGTATCGAAGCATGCATGAGATCGATCCTCTAAAAGATACCGGGAGATACCATCAACATTTTTCAAAAAAAAAGTCTTGGTGTAGTACTGAATTAGAATATTTATCGCATCAGACTACAAATAAGATAGAATCATCTGTTCCGTTGGCGGTGAGTTTGGGGAAAAAATGAGTAATGGCTTGTCAACTCGTAGGTAGAACGATGCCGTAGGTTGTTGAGTTTAGTTAGTCTAGGCTGCGGCCACATGTAAAAAGAATTGGCGGGAACGCCATCTTGTACTCATTCTAGCCGTGAGTGCGACAAGGATGTGACAGTTCGCGCCACTCTAACCTCCTTGTCGCACTCATGGCTTGCGCGTTCGCAACAAATGTTTTGCTCCATAAAGCTGCTGCCTTCCTATTTTTTCACATTTCTTCATCTCTCTTCCTTTCACTTATTTATCATTGAAATGGCAACGAGCCTAACTAATTAATTCAATCCACATCCATTGATTGCACGGTGCTCTTGAAGCAATTCGTAATCCAGATTGCCGACCGCAAGTGGGATTCTTGTTAAATATGATTAGAGACATTTATGGGGTCACATCCCGATAAGGATCGCAATCGCCACTTAGGCCGCTTTTGGAAAAAGTCGAGAATAGGTCTATAATTGACAAATTTCTTTTTTTCTCCCCTTAGTAACTGCTCACGCATTTTATCCAAAAACGTGTGTAGCATGTTTTTGTAGATCTTTGAAAGATAAACAAAAAGAGTCGATACACATTTTCTCATATGAGGCCTCCTGTTCCGGCAATGAACGTATCCTCGTCTAAGTTCTATATTTATCACGGTTTCAATCCCATAACTCAAAAACAATACATTTTATCAGAAAATGTGAAGAGCAACTCTATGTAGATCTTCAAAGGAGGAATGAAAAAGGTCTCAACACATTTCCTCGTGTAAGCCTTCCTGTTTCCGTAATAAGGGTATTTTTGTCCAAGACCCATATTTTTTCTGATCGTAGGTGGAACCGAAAAATGAAGACAAAGTCATATTTCTTGGACGAGAATACTCCAATTATGGAAACAGGAGACCTTACACGGGAAAATACACTACCGATAAAAAGTCTGAGGACACCTGGAAATCAAACTGATGATTTTCAGAGTTGGATATCTCAGAACCTATTGGTCGTAGAGCGCTCTGCGTGGTCGCATTTTGTAGCTCATATCGAGCACTATCAAATCTATTTCCTGTATTTCCTTTCCCACGTAATTTACCAGTGACAAACGAGTCAGAAAAACTAATTTTTTCCCATTCTTCAGCCAAAGTACGAACGTCTGCAAATTTGGGAGAGATTGTTGGATCGCTATGAGACCAATGACATCTTCAAGCTGATGGAAAGACCTTCAAGGTCCGTTTTTGAACGTCTCTCAAAGTGGTTCTGGTATTGAGATATATGACAGATTGTTTGCGGGTTTTTTTTTCTCTCAAAAAATCACACGATAATCCAACAATGCTGAGAAACAGCCCACGTTGGGGCATCTGACCCTTATTTTCGCAAGAGTTCGACTCAATATCGGAATAGCTTTGGAAAAGGAAGGCTATAGACCTTGGACAGGGCTGTTTTTTTTATCATTTTTGGATTATCGTATGATTTTTTGAGAGAAAAACACACTCCCTGGAATAGCTAGATCTCGGAACCAGAACCGCTTTGAGAGACGTTCTAAAAAGGGTTTTGAACATTTTTTTATGGGCTTGAAGATATCGTTGGTTTTATAGCGATCCAACAGTCTCTCCAAAATTGACAGGCGTTCGTACCTTGCCTGAAAAATTGCGAAATGGTACGTACTGTATTTCGATACAAGGGCGTAAAACGTTTTATTCGCGTCCGAGCGATGGGTCCCGGACCGAGCCGCAGGCGAGCGTCGGAGTTATCGCGAGGATGCGAATACAGTGAAATCTCCCTTAGCGGACACCTCTGATAAGCGGACACCTCTCAGTAACGGACGATTTTCGTGCGACCGGCAGAAATGTATTGGATCTTATGAGATCGAATCCTCCGGTTAGCGGACATTCTAAATAGCGGACAACTCCCTTTACGGACACCTAGAATCGACAGTTAACGGACAATTGTCGAACATCGTTCGTCAGTCAAGGCGCACTCTAAACCCCAATCTGTGAAAACTAAATGAGAAACTGGTCCCTGGAACAGACTTAATCTGTTAATTCTCGGATGCAGTTCATTCGCCAAATCTACATTGAGTCAGTGAGTATCGATGAATCAACAATTTGCTGGTTACTTTTGTGATGTTTATAGGAATTATCGCGAAAATTGAGTTTTTATCGGGTGTACAAATCAAGTCCGACACTGGGACTCGCGTGCACAGGTGTTTTTGATGGCGTCATATAGGTATATTGAGTAAGAGCCGCAACCTAAGCTATTGGATGTGTCTAGTTCGTTTGATGCACACGAGAACTCGAACACAAACGGGTGCCACCCGTGGGACCCGTCGCACACAAAAGAGAACGCGCGGGTCCCACCAGCAGGACCCGTCGCAGTGAACGTGTTAATGGAAAAAATTATTTCGCAATCTTTACCATATTTTGAGTGGAAATGGTAAGCCTGAGCATGTTATTCAAGCCCATCGTTTGCTGGGAAAAAAATTTCCGGAAGTTCCGGAAAATTTCGAGAAGATTTGACTTCTCAAATCCTTTATTGATCGTTGATTTCGGATGGAATAGAATTTCTCGATTCCCCATTAGTTCAAACTCTTGTCTAAAGTATCGGCAACAAGAGGAAACTTGCATTCCCATATAAGCATTCCCGCGCATCAGGGAATTTTCCATGACATCTTATGAATCATATATTGAATTGGTACAATCTACAGATTTAAACACAAATATCCCTGTCAAGCCTTTGATCTTCATCTTCAAATGTTGTGGATCACATATTCACATGTTGAAATTAAATACTCATCTGTTAGAATTACTTATTCATCTGGAGAAAATTACACATTTACCTTGAGAAATAATTTTACCAGATTTAATTTGTGATCTTTGGCAATTTTATATTTACAGTGCGTATTTGTCAACCCGTTCAGGACTTATATACGCTCGCGATGGCTGAGGAACGTAAGCAGTTGACAGTGCATGACAAGATCGAAAATATCAATACGTGTGAGAATGAAAACTTGAGTATCCGGAATGCAGCTGATGAGTTCCAAGTGCGAAAAACGGACATCTTCAGCTATTTAGAACCACTTGCAATAAGAACGAGATCATTTTCACCATTTACAAAATTCTGCCTTTTTAGTCAAAATTCCGATTAGCGGACGCCTTCGAATAACGGACAGTTTTGGTGCGACCGAAGGTGTCCGCTATTGGGAGATTTCACTGTAATAGGTTTTACGCCCGTGTATCTAACTATACTTTTCGATAAACTGTGAGTGAAAGTCGACAAACTGTGCGCAAAGTGCACTTTTACGCACAAAATATCGAAATAAGTAATTTTTCAAACTCGTGTGTCTCTGGTATAATACGCGGGGCGGGAAATAATGAAGATAGACTTGAAAGTGCTCGATATGAGCTACAAAATGCGACCACGCAGAGCTCTCTACGACTAATAGGTTCTGAGGTATCGAGCTCCAAAGATCATCAGTTTAATTTTCAGGTGTCCTCAGTCCTTTCACCGGTAGTGTATGTACAGATTCATTTGTTCGTCTCTTGAAGACCTGCAAAAATGTGCTCTACTCATTTTCCGATACAATGAATTCTTTTTGAGTTATGGGGTTGAATCCGTGGAAAATATGGAACTTGGACAAAGATGCATTTATTGCGGGACCAGGAGGCCTCTCATGAGGAAATATTTTGTTCATTTTTTGAAGATCTACAATTAGTTGCGCTACTTATCTTCTCAACGTCGTTTTACCTTCTAGAATATGAAATATCCGAGTGACTCTGTCAAATGAGTCTCTATAACACTTGGCCGTACAACCCCACGTTAAAAATTTATATGAGATCTATAAGCAATGCTAAACTTTTAGGCTGTTTCCTCAAACAGGATATTCACTCCATAGGGGTATTTCAAATTCTTCACATTCTAGACGGTACATGATGACATTTTGATGAAAACGAGCATATCCGACCCTGTGCACATCTCTCCTTGTGAGAGTCCAATTATGAAATTATGATATTATATTCATAATCATGCACTTGAGGATCAAAAAGAGAATTACGCCAAAAAGTCAAAAGGTATGAGAATTACTGTTCATAATGTCACTTACGAGATTGGAAATCGCCACGTGCCACTTGAAGAGCTTTTGAAGAGACAATAGTCACGTGCCGTGGGTACTCAAAGGTAACAGGATACGGCAGCAGACACGCGAGGCATCGCTCGAATCTAACCCCGTCCTCCCCATGCATCGGAAACTCAAAATTCACGAGTGGCTTTCTGTAAGATAACACTCAACCAAACCGGTGATCGCTTTTATCCAATGGATGTTGAAATAAACAAATAAAATCGTGTACAATCAGAGATTTGATCTTCAAATGTATAATTATGAAAGATTTTTTTCATCTGTAATTACCAAAGTTGAGTGCGTGGGAAGTTGATTCAGAGCGGAATTGTACATGAACTATTTTGTATTTAAGTGATTAGTCTTGATCCATAATGACAAATACGATTATATTGCATCCGTTTGAACCCGGCGTACTTCACGTACAAAAACTAAAATTTTTGGGCTTCGGAATATCCATAATGCGAGCATATTGCAGAAGGTTTTGGTATTTTTGGAATCCCATAAGCTGATTGGAAATACACATACATTCAAGAAAAAGTCTTAATGCTACTATCTAAATAGTCCGGATAGATTAATAGGAGGTATAGTGTGATAGATTGATTGCCAAGATAAACGAAATAATATGATAAGTTACTTCGTGTATCTCGAGGAAGGAATTCGTGTTCAGGTAACGATCATGTCTTAGGATGGTACATAAACTCTATTATTTCGGACAATGTCCAAAGCTTTGAGGAACGCAATGTAGTTAAACTTCGGATCCGACACCAAATGACCCACTGTGAAACATTTAAAAATCACATTGATCTCGTTTGCATTGATTCCATCAAGAACCTTCCTGACGCTGAGTGTCCTGATGAACTCATTCTTTGATACTGTTCCAGAGTGTGTCTTATCCAGATCCTGAAAGAAAGGAAATCAATTTGAAACTTGAAACAATACCTGTACCATTCCCACTGTTCTCAGCACACCAAAATCGAATCATTGAAGCCAACGACATATTGTCTGGAAAATTTTAAATAACTTCCACGCCGAATTAAAATCGACGGCCTCGGTTATTTGCAGTCGTTCCGTGTATGTCCCTGTAGAAAATGAAGCCGGATTTGTGTAAGAAGACACGTTTTCCATGCGAACTTTGTACTAAGGTGATGAAGTATATCCGTTGACTTCTGTGAGCTTGCAAGCTCCGCCCGTGTGGTTCCGTATCCGTGCAAATCCGTGCACCCGTGTCAAGCCGTTTTGAATTGTTAATAACAATTTGTTATCGTCATCGGATCCGTGCGGACCCATGCACCCGTGTCTATCCGTTTTGAGTTGCTATCGTCGCCGTATCCGTTTCGACCCTAGAACCTATGTCCATCCGTTATCAATTTCCAGAGTGGAGAATCCGTGCGGATGCGCGAACCCGTACCCATACGTTTTGAGTTGCTATCATTGCCATATCCGCGCAGTCCCATGTCCAACCGTCTTGAATCGCTATCGTCGTCGTAGCCGCGCGTCCGCGTCGTACCCATGTATCCGTGAGTCGAGCCGTCGCGGATGTTGCTCGTGGTTCAATCATGCTAATATAGGAGCAATATATGAAAGATTTTTGTGAGATTTTGAGCATATTTGAACACTAAGCCATCCTTCGTGGGAGAATAACCGCCGAGGAGATGACAGTCGTTTGCTTGGACAGTGGTTATGCGTTCAAAAACTAAACTATCCCTCGCAGGGAACGAACGCTGAAGAGATCATAGAAGTTTGTCTAGACAGTGTGTGTATCGAATCATGCTAGTGGAGGGAGATAGCCGCTGAGGGGATGGCAGCAGTCTGCTTATGGACAGTGATTTTGCGTAGAAACTCAAAACGGACCGACAAGAGTGCACGGAACTTCACGGGTGCAATGGCTAAAAGTAACTGAAAACGGATAGACACAGGTGCACGAGTCTGCACGGGCACGGATCCACACTGGTGGGGCTTGCAAGTCCATGTAAGTCGCGAAGGCGATAGCCACTGAAAACGGATAGACACGGGTCCACGGAACTGTACGGATACGGATCCACACGGGTGGGGCTTGCAAGCTCATGGAAGTCAACGGATATACTTCCTCACCTCAGTACAGAATCCGCATGAAAGTGCACGGAAAACGTGATTTCTTACACGAATCCGGCTTCATTTTCTACACGGATATACACGGAACGACTGCGAACAACCACCTCCAAAATCGACGTGATCATTGGACCAGGTGAGGCTCATGAGAAGTCTGTCTTTTAGAATTTTTGGTTACCGTGCAAGACTTTCAAATTCAAAGAATGCAAGGGATCTACCCCATATGTCAAGAAACGTTCTTGTAACTCTCTTAAGTTAGTTCTGATAAGGGTCAGAATGCGAGCCGATGGATCTTCGTCAGTGACTTGATTTGATCAATCATCCATATGACTTCAATTCAATCAAAATGATATCGGAGTGGAGAAAAGAGTTCGGGATAAAACTAAGTAGACAACAAGTATGTATATAGAGTAAGGTAAGGGTGTTTCTAGGACAGCTCACCCTGAAAATTTCCTCTAAATTATTGTCAACGAAGAATGAGAGATATTCCAGAGACCGCATGAGGATGCGCCGTTCATCAAAGTTCAAAAATGATCGAGGAGTTGCTTCAGAAGGCACGTGACGTGAGGGATCGGCCATTGGAGATTTCTCCAAATATCCTTGGGCGATTGCGGCCTCTACCGCTTCGCAAAAACTCCAATAATCGATATCATTGGGGCTGAAAATAAGTTCGGTGAATATAACGCCAAAAAATTAAAGAATGATGGGTAACCCACACTGAATGAAGTTTCATCTTGTAATGGAATTTGAATTACGGGTATCTACAAAATAACAAGATCTGAATAGTATAGGGTTCCCCATTGTTGGTTTACCTATTAGGGCACTGGAAATGCTGCATAAGAGTTTTCACTTCTGAGCACGTAAGATTACACCTTAGTTGATCGATGCCACGATGGAAGTCTGATCTTGGCATGACCCTTGCGTTTAACTTGTCAAGTTTACGAAGAAACTCACTTGCCTGTAAATACATAATGTCAATCAAACCATGCGACTCCTGTGATTTTCTATTCATATATTTTGTTTCAATGAGTAGTAACGAAAACAATGGATCCTTTTTTTTTTTATTCAAGCAATTGTAATCTCTTCTGAGATTATTTTGCTGAAACTGAGTACATTTATATCAATACACATGGTTTACATTTCACATATTCAGATTCGGCTCATATGGTTCTTAGTTCTATATTATGATATTAGACTCTTTCAAATACACTAGTGAAGCTTTACATATATCGGGGTTGGGTTTGTTGATGAGAAGGTCTACATGTAGTGGTAGGTACAATTTCAATCTACTGAGCTTGCGAATAAATCTTAATCTCTGAGCATTATATAATGGACATTGCCACAATACATGATTTAAATCTTCTGACGAATAACCACACTCCCAGCTTGGGCCTCTAATAATGCCAATATGTGCTAAAGACGCTTTCAGAGAATGATGGCCAGAACGGCATCTGTTGAAGGTGCTTACGGTTTCTCTAGAGAGTTTGAGACCTGAGAACCAGGGCCTGGTAGATTTATCAAAGAATCGTTCAAAGTACTCTACACCCTTTTCAAAACTTTCTGCAATGATAATATCAGTTGTGTTTGCCCGAGCTGAAATTTTAGCAGATAGTCTAAAGTCTGTGAAGGAAATTCTGTTTTGTACCGTAACGGCCATCATGCTCGCTTCTTTAGCTTTCTTATCAGCTAGTTCATTGCCATCAATCCCTTTATGCGCTGGCACCCAGAAAAATGAGATAATGGATTTGTTCTTAGATTTTACTTGAAACTCTTTCACTTTCTCTCTTATTTTGAGAATACATGGATTGTTCTTGATGTCCATTCTCCCATTATTCAGAGAGGTCAGGGCACCAAGGGAGTCACTGAATACCAAATAGTTTTCATTCGTGTTGGTTGAGGCTATATTGACAGCATTGAGGATTGCTAACGTTTCGTCAGTGAATATTGAGGCTGTTTTAGCTAGACTACAAAAAATGCTTTGATCAAGTTTTGGACACAAACTCGCGCTACCAACTGAAAAAGAATCATCCGATTTGCTACCATCAGTGTAAATATCTATTGCCTCTTTTTCAGTTACAAGATCATTCAGTATTCCATTCAGATTAAAAGAATTTCTTTGTATGGCGAAAAAGGTAGTATCAACTGGTATTTTATAGACGATGGTCTCGTATTCAACATGATATAATGGATAGCTTGTGCTAGTATATAAATGACGGAGATTTTCTGAAAACGAATTTCTGATGCCTTTTACCAGTAATCTGTGACTCCCGTCAAAAGAACCGGAATTGATCTTGTTTTTTACTCTCTGAATTGTGTTATATATATTGAGGTTGCTGTTCGAAAATATCCTGTGGAGGTAGTAATCGTACAGATACTGGGTCCTGTCTTCTATTGATAATAGCTTGGACTCTGCGAGAAGAATAATAGTGGGGGTTGAACCTCTGTATCCTAAACAAAATCTAATGGCAGCGTACTAAATTCTTTCTAGTTTTTCAATTTGGCGCTTCTGTGTGGGGAAGTATACAAAACTGCCATAATCAATGATTGAACGAACGAAGCTTTTGTAAATTACCAATGCTGTTTCAGTTTCTATTCCCCACCAGATGCCTCTACTGAATTTAACTATGTTCAAAGCTCTGATACACTCTCTGTGAATTCCATCTACTTGAGCGCGGAAAAGTAATTTTGAATCAAAATTAATGCCTAGAAATTTCGCCGAAGGGCTGCTCTTGATGGTTTTATCTTTGATTCTGATCTCGTCACTCTCAGTGTGGGGTTTCATGAATTTGATGAAAACACATTTTTTTCATTAATCTCAAGGCCTAAGTAGTACAAGAAATCATAGATTGAATTGACAGTTATTTTTTCGAGAAGATTTTTACATGATTTTCGACTTGACCAAATTGCAATGTCATCTACAGATAAGGAGAGTTTGACGCTTTTAGGCACTTTTCCGTCAATGAAAGCAATATAAATGCAAAATAAAAGCGGACTTAAAACTCCACCTTGAGGAACGCCTTTGTGTGCAAGCCTGAATCAGTCTCCTGAATTTTCAGTAAAAATCTTGCGGTTGGTCATCAAAAACTTTACAAATCTTAGAGTGCTCGTAGGACAACCTATATCTGCAAGCTTTTTCAATAAGATATCAACATTGACTCTATCGAAAGCTCCACTTACATCGAGTAGTGAGGCGAGTGACTCGTTATTCTTCTGAAAAGCTTCTTCGATCTGTAACGTCAGATCAACTAGATTATCTACCGTACTTTGACCTTTTCGGAAACCGCTTTGAGCTTGAGGGAGAATATTTTCGTTCTCAACATACCACTGCAGCTTATTTTTTCCTAGAGTTTCGAACAGCTTGCATGTACAAGATGTCATTGCAATAGGTCTCACGGTTGAACCGTCGTTCTTGTCAATGAATTGAACAGAAGTTTCTTTCCATTGTTCTGGAAAATTGCTTGTGGAATGCATTTCATTAAAAATGTCTAAGAGAATGAGCTTGTAATCCAATGGTAGTCTCTGTAAAACTTTATAATCAATTCCGTCGAGTCCGGGGCTTGATCTAGTATTTTTACTTTGAAGTGCAAAGTTGAATTCCTCGAAAGTGAACAAGCCCTCCAAGAATTCGTTTGCAGCGCCTTTTGGTAAAATATTTGGGTTGGTCGGGCACCAGGGTGGACAAATCTTATCTAAAGCAGTCTGACGAATCTTCCTGTCCCGTTGAAGGTTGTCGGACGTGTGAGAAGGCTTTATTTTGGACCATTTGTTTTTGAATACTTTACAGGTATTCCAAGTATAACTTGGATTAGATCAGAAATTAATATTTTCAACAAATTCTTTGAAATTCTTTCGACGTTCATCTCTGAATAGTCTAGTCGCGAGGGCACGTTTCTTTTGATAATCTATATCATCCACAATTTTTTTAGAGATATCGGTTTTTTTGAAAGCAGCTTGTCTGAGCCTTACAGCTTTATCGCACTCCGAGTCCCACCACGGGACAGGATTCTCACATGTTCTTTGTCACCAAATTCTCTTCTCACAGGGGTACTAGTTATCAACGCATTTTCTAAAATTTTCATGAATTCGTCGTACTTTCCGCTTGCAGAAAGAGCTTCATATTTTTCAGTGAAAAGTTCATGTATATGCTGATTCAGAGACGTTCCAAAGGTTTCCCAGTTTGTACGAACAGATTTTAAGTTGTGGTTTTTTTCCTATAAATTGATTTCTCTACATCTAGTTCGATTCGTACGGGAAAATGATCCGACCCCCAGGAGTCACTTTGAACTGAGACTCTTAAAAAGCCTGCTGTGCGTGGATTTGGAAAAACTAGATCTAAATTCGAGTATTTGTGATTCGAAGCATTGAAACGAGTTCTAGAATCATAGTTGTGAAGAATGCGGTTACTATTTGCAAGGGAGTTCAACAATCTCTTGCCATTCAAATCACTACTCGAACAATTCCAGCTAACATGGTGGGCATTAAAGTCCCCCAAAAAAATTGTTTTATTATTTCTGTTTGAATTAGAAAAACTTGCATCCCATTGTAACTGAGCAAGAGTGTCACCTGGAGGCCGGTAGCATGCTATTATATCTAGATGATCTCTTAGATTAGTCAATGTGATGCCCGCAAGCTCCACCGACGTCGTTGGCATCTGTAGATCATTAATCTCCTTATAAGCGATGTTGCTTCTCACCAGTATTAGTATTCTTCCTCCTTGCTTCTATTGTCTATCCTTTCTGAAGGTCTTGAATCCAGGAAAATCAAAATTTTCGACTCTCTCGTTCAGCCATTTTTCCACACATACAAAAATGTCAACATTTGCAAAATTTCTAGCAAGCTCGTTCTTCTTGTGGTAGATACTCCGAGCGTTTCATATAAGATTCTCAAGTTTTTGATAACAACCGTGTTCATAGTCAGACTGCAAAAGAGTGTTGGAAACGAGATTCCACTATGCACTAGTCCACGTGTCCAAATCGTCAGCTGTTGTCTTCAAGGAGCCACCATCTGAACCAGAAGTACAAACGCTGTTCGAATTCGATAATTTTTCCTTGAGTCTAATGAGACGCCCCTTAAGTTTTCTATCACTAGCAGTTTCATATGCCTCATCTATCATTTCAATTACACTGTCTTCGTCTAGAAAGTGCTCGGACAAAAGAGGCGCCAGTTCGTTACGCGGCACGCCTTTGGATTTTTCCAAGAAATTATGGAAATTTTCTCCGATCGCATTAGGATGAGCAGAAGAGGCTAGTCCATGAGAATCGTCTGTCATGTTTTTTGCCGCTGGTCTCCCTACCTGCTCTCTGTCGGTATCTGTCGATCTTTCAGGTTCTAGTGGTGCAATGAGTGGAGGCATGTCCTGCAAGTAGACATCTATGTTAGACGTACCAGCAGTCGATTCCTCGGAAAGTGATTCCAAAGGTCTCTTCTGCGTGGTGACATTGGGTTGATTCACCGGAGCAGTATGCTCTGATGTAATACTAATATTTGGGACAGGATGCTGAGAACTCGCATCACTGATCAGAGCTGGGAAATTTAATCCATTGAATTCAACAGCGTTAGGGCAAAATCTTGCGACGTGCCCGCTTTGTTGACATTTGTAACAGTTAGTCGAGTCTGTGGTGAAACAAACCCAATAATTTGTGTTGTCGTAGTGAATCTGTAAGTTTTCTGAAATTTGCTGTTCGTCTTCTTCTTTGACATACATTTGCCTTCAGAAAGATTGTATGTGTGAGTGACCAGGTTTCGATAAACTTGCTCAAATGCTTGTTTTGCTTGATACCGGGCTAATATTCTTCTCTTTCAGAACACGTAAAATGAGATCATTTGGAATTATTGGATTGACGTTAGAGATTATTACTCTTTTATTCTCTTCAATGTATGGTTTGATTTTCAAGCGGTACGCCTTGATATCGATCCTCTGGTTGATCAGTGATTCGGCAACTGCGTCATTTCCTAGAAAGATACTAACACGGCCACCTGACACTTTTGAAATAAATCTCACTTTCTCGAGATCAATCAGCTTTCCCAGTCCATCTAAATAATCGTCGTTAGTGAGGTCCTCGATTGATTCAATGATGATGGCTTGTTCTTTTCTTGGTCTTGCTTCTGCGGAGATTGCACTCGCATAGGTAGAGGTTCTGGTTACTTCGGGTGTTAGCACAAAAGGGTTGGGTGGAAGGCCACCGTCATTGGCGGCCATTGCTTTACCGCGACGCAAGCTACAACCACAGCTCACGAACTTGGAGAAGACAAAAATTCACTTTGCATGAACAAAGTTCGTGCAATTGCTGCACACCATACACCATTCACGAATCACACGTGGCACAGTGGGACCAGGGCATCTTTTTAGGGCTCAGCGCCACGCAAATTCTCACCAAATCGCCGTGTCCGGGATCGGACGGTATTCTGATAACTGAGAGCAACATCCCCGTTCCTGGACATGGCAATAAGTTGAGAATTTGCGTGGCGCTGAGCCCTAGAAAGGTGCGCGGGCCCCACTGTGCGTCGCCTGTGTTTACCTCGATTCACGCTCGTGGGACAACACGTCCACTCGCGACGAAGGCTCAAACCGAACTCTGTAATGGATCCTTTGCAATAACCAAGAGTAATTGTGAATTTTACTCTTTGGCGTAGTATCAGTCATATGCAAACTTCACAGGGGCCGTATTCTAAATCTGGCGGTAAAATTTTCCGACAAAATTTACCGCAAAATTTGCCGGCATCGGTGGCGCTCTGTCGGTAATCTGTAAAATTTGCCGCTACTGCTCCAGTTTGCCGGTGCGGTTTGGGGTACCCGCGTCGGCAAACTGCAGCAGTAGTAGGTACGTATTTTTCACGGCAAACCGAGCGGCAAACGCTATGACCAACGCAAATACGGCAAATTGCTCCGGCAAACTGCAGCAATAGCGGCAAATCTCACAGGTTACCGACAGAGTACCACCGATGCCGGCAAATTTTTCGATAAAATTCAACGGAAAATTTTACTGCAAAATTTAGAATACAGGCCCAGGACATACATGGACCAGTTAAAAGAAGAAAACCATCTTTCCGTGACTCGCTCACACAAAAGTTCGATCTTCCTGAGTCAATGAGCTGACAAACTGTGCCATTGAGCGTTACAACATGTGATAGATTACTAAATAAGATAGCGAAATTATAGTGGTTCCATACAAAACCGACCAACAAAATCACAAGATCTTGACTCTTTTCCATGATACCTTATCCATCCTGTTTGATGGGTACAAAAATGGCTCTACAACTGCCATTCACAACTCAAAAAGTTCCTCAAACCACCTGTGTTCTCATGAAATCCAAAGGAAGTAGGCAAGAAATTATGTGCTTTTTTAAACTAAAATCCAGATACTTTGATTGTTTCTCCAGATACTCGGGTGCAGTCACAAGTGTCGGGAATGGTTTAAATTTTCGCTGCAAGAGAAGCATTGCTTCGTTAGTTTCATGGGCAATTACTGCAATCCTGGACTAATCAGGAGTAAGGGTCATGCAGAGTCAAGGCATAAGCGGTAGCCGTTTTTAGAATCAAAATGTAACATCCAGAGCGTGGAAATATGTCGCTGAAACATTTTCAAGCTATAGAGATGAGGTCTACGAGTATATTCATTACAATGCCATTTCATGTATTACTAGCGGGTTTGCCTCACTCGCTACCACTCGTTTGGCTTGTAAATGTTCTTGATAAGTCATAGGCACCAGAAATGCTTTTATAGTTCAGTAATAATAGTTGTAGAATATCGTTTGCTGGTCAATTCAAGGTGTCTAAAAAAAAGTTCTTGAAATAGTCCGCAAAATTGGTATTATGTTAAATTATACGGGCTAATAGTGGCAAAATAACTTAATAAATAAGTAAGCAATAATAAGTATTGAGGAATTGTATAGTTCCTTTTCAATTAGCTGAGCTGGTATGTCTTTTTTCAATCGATTAGGATGAGAAAATTCCATTACCTAGCATATATCTGAAGGGTTTAAGGGTCAAAGAGAGGTCAATTCAAATCATTATGCAGTGTGCTTCAGTAGACCTTTGATTCGGTCTATCTCAGTTTAGTATGGTCTAATATGGTCTAGTTCGGTCCAATTCGAACTAGTACATTCTAGGTCGGTCTAGTTCGGTTTGGTTTAGTCTAATTAGGCCTAGTTCGGTCTACTTTGACCTAGTTTGGTCTCGATCGAAGCGGACCGAAGTAGACCGTATTAGACCATACTAGTTTGAACTAGACCGAATTAGCCCGAACTAGACCAAACGAGAACTAATCATCCCGAGCTAGACTTAATTAGACCGAACTGGATCAAATTAGAACAAATTGGCCCGATCTAGACCCAACGACACCGAGTTCAGACCGACCTAGATTGGAGTAGATCGAATTGGACCAAACTAGACCGTATTTGACAACGCTACACTGGACTAGACCGAATTAGATCGAACTAGTCCTAATTTAACAGAACTACACCCAACTAGACCTTATTACCCCGAACCAGACCAATGTAGATCGAGTTAAACTCATATACAACGAAGTTGACCGAACTAGGCTAAACCTAACCTAATCAGAAGGGAATAGACCGCATAAGAACCAGTTGGACCGAATTTGACTCAAAAACGCCAATCTAGACCGAATCAGATCGGACTAGACCATTTCAGCGCGGTACTCATCCTCATCCTCGTCCCCATTATCATCCCCAATCATCCACCCACTCATTAGCTCACCCATTCATCCATGCCCCTCTACCCATCACCCTTATACAAACACCTATTATACCGGATTAAACAAATTAGATCTAGACTGCCTATTAGTTAACTTTGCAAGTTTTGATTTGATTTTGGTCTACATATGAGTGTTTGATGATTCTGAATAGTAATCTCTGTGTCACATTCATCAAAGTGAAATATTCTTATAGTGAACCCAACGGAATTGTTGCAAAGTGTTGCAAGCAACAAGTGGGTGCCTACTTTTTGGAGTTATAGAATGAGAATTTCAAAAATACCAACATCCTATTCTTTCGTCCTATTCCATACCGAGCGTTGCCAAAAATGAGTCAGTCCCTTGTATAAAACAGCTACACTTTATACAAACGCAATGAATACGGACACATTACTTGTAGTATCAATCAATAAAAACGCACGAATCATCAAAAGCCAATAGAATCTGGTATATAAACATATTTGACTCTGAGAATACTTATATTGTAGAGCTTAAAACATGTCATCAATGAATGACCTGTTTTCACTACGTTTTCTCAGCATGAGCCATTGTGGGCCAAAATCTGTAACTCTGGCGTGCTTGAGCATTCAACTATACACTAGGGTGGGCCGAAAATCCAATCTTCTCGAGAACCGCTTCGCGCTAGTGAAATTTCACTGTCTTTTGATGAGAAAATACAGAAATATTTTGGCTGCATGCTTAAAAATGAATTTTTCAGGTGGAGCAAGAGCCTCGAAAATCGAGAAAAATGGAGAAAAACGTGTTTTTCGAATCTTTTTTGCTACTGTTTCGCATGAAACTTCGGTGCATCTCCACATTTTGATACGTGCTTTAGCTAATTATGAAGCTTGGTCCAAAACCAATAAAATGAGCTAAGGTACGTCCTATTTGAGTAACGTGGACCAAAGTTGTTGTAAATCTACGGAAGATGGTATTCCGACATATGAGTTGATTATTTGGTCTCATCGATCTTGATGGACGGTGGGGAACTAAATAAATTCCCTAAATTTCATGAAAGAAATTTTATTGCTACGTTTCGTCCACTAGGTTTCTTGGGCCTCATCAGGCTCCAGGTTTCTGTTATGACATATAAAGATAGAAAATATGAAATTTTTTACAAATGATGGATGTGTAAATATTGAAGATGCACAACTTACGTTATTCTTTATATCGTCATGATATTTTTGAACGATCTTATAATAGAGCACAGACATAACGTCTGGCTCCTGTCGATACAGGTAAATAGAATGAGTAATCGGTCTCATTTTACACTCATATTTATATTAGCGCGATCGCAGCATACAGTAGGTGACATATATATGAAAAGTAGTGCATGTGGGAGAGAGAAAGAGAGCGGGGGGTCAACGAGCTTTGTCAGCCGTTGCCCACAACGGGCTATATATTCGACTGAGATTTTGAATATCGTCTTTTTTATTGATGCAGTTTTCATCGAATTTAATATGGATCATCTCAGAAATCAACCGTTTTTTACAATTTTTCTCTGTGTCAAGAATTTTGGTTTGATCCCAATAGAAATCATGTTTATCTTTTAGTCTGTGAACTGAAACTATGGACTTTTTTTATCTTTGTTTGTAACATGGTCATTAATATGTGTACTTAGTTGTCTTTTTGTCTCTCCCACATACGTTGCTGGGCAGTCTTTGCACTGAAATTTATAAACAACACCAGTTTTGCTAAATTTGTCTAGTTGGTCCTTGCCTAATTTTACTATTGAACTTAATGACTTGGAAACTTTTGGAAGAGTGTGAATATCGTTATGTTTGAACAGCCCTAGTAAAAAAAAGTGCCTCATGATCATATATGACCACGTTCCGGGCCGAACTATGGTCATATATGACAACTTATGACTGACTATGGTCTATGCCGGTATCATTTAATAGGTCGTCATAGGTCTTCATACTTAATCATGAGTATTGAGGGGCAACTCGTGAGTGGTCGTGGCACATCGTGATTGGACGGGTACAAGAATTTTCCCTGAAAATGTATTTTCGAGAGGAGGGAAAACTTTGCTGTTTGACCCTCAAAGGCGCTTATTTGGCGGCAAAAATCTTTCAAGTCGACGTGCAATGGAGCCTCAGTCATGACTTAGTGCTCTTAAAACCTATAAGTATTGGATTATTGCTGGCCGCAACGAGGATCCTCCGATTTGGTTCTGATCATTTCTAATATCACAAGCTGACCGTAATCATCGAAACCGCCACTTGTGCTATTTCCGAGTGAATTCGGAAGAGGATGTCTTATTGTAAAATTTAATTTGATGCACTAGGGTTGGATTCGTTGCCACTCGAATCTCAATTAGAGTGTCAAGAATAATTTTTGTGAGCCCTACGAGGCTTTTCCATGACTCCAAGGACTCCTTGACAATTGTGTACCACTCGATGTGACAAAATTGACTTGAGCGAAAGGTTATTTTGAAGGTAGTTGGCCCTGCTAGACACTGATAAAGGTATTGAGAGTATAGCATTAATTCCAGGGGCAGGGAATCCGCGTTCGATAGCAAGAGACAGAAATTTTGATTAAATAGTAAAATTCCTGCCAATGGAACCAATCTCAAGCTCGCAACACCCCTTTCTTCAGTTAATGTCTGGGTCAATTTGCCTCAAAATAACCTATAGTTGCAGTCGATTTAGTCAAATTGAGCGGTATACGCAGCTACTGCGAAACTCATCGAGTCGTAAAAGAGCTTCGTAGGGCTCACAGGTTTCATTCATGATATTTTTGTTTTGTTTTGATTTGAGTGATCACAAATCCAACACTAGTCGATCAAATTGAGTCTTACAATAAGTTATTTTGAAGAAAATTTCTAGGGCTTTTCTTTGGAAATAGTTCAGAACCCTAACACCCAATTGGTATGCTGGGGCGGCTATTTTATAGAAAAGAGTGCCTCAAAAAGCCTTCTACAAATTACTGACCACCTTGAATCACTCGAATGATACCTAAAATTTATATTTCTGATGAAATCCAATCCAGAAAGTACGATGAAATTAAATTCAGAGCTGTCTGAGAAGCTCTAGCTACTTAGAAAATAGTTTTCCACTTTTTTTTACTTTTAGTGCCCAAGACAAATTCTTGGAAAGCCATGACACGAGAATAATGCTCCTAAAAATGTCTACTTGTAGGTTGCAATACAACAATCGAAACAAATTTTCAAAGAATTTTTCTTGACACGTCAGAATATTCATGGTTTACAACATGATTCAAGATGACTTAACAAGTTCGCTACGGCGGGGTCCAACGATGGGCCCCGCGGAATTTCATCTTTCAATCTCCACCAGCCCATAATTACTCGAAAAATATCTCCAATCAGAATCCTTCGAGGTGACTTACTTTGCCTAGGGCATAAGATACGAGCCAAAGAAAAGTTTACTCCCGTCCAAATATATTCGCCTAAATACGGGAGTCCAGTTCATGACAAGAATTGAATTACGAAAAATCGTCGCCGCAGCGAACGTGTTGAAGTCTGGCAAGGTCCAAGAAGGCCCAGAAAAGGTTGTGAAGTGGTGAAGCAATAGGTTCATGAGCCTGTTTTAAATGCTGAGAGAAAAATTGCGATTAGTGGAAGCGATCCAGAGTCATTTATTAATTGCTGAGCCAATGCTTCAAATTTTGAATTTGTAGCAGAATCACTTATACAAACCCGGTTGATGCAAGAAAATTCCTGGACCTCAAAAATGTTGGAACTATCATTTTTTCACACGCGACAACGAGAAGAAAAACCTATAGAAGGAAAGAAAAGGTCGGAGATAGTGACGAGGAAATTGACATAGAATTCCTCAGTACTCACAGCAGAAGGTTATATACAGAAAAATACACGGGAATTAATAAGATTGCTGCTATGGTTACGCATTATTTCTCATCGCGTGTAAGTTGTCAACCCTCAGTATTTAAAAGCTTCCGTGGTCGGAGACGTTTTAATTCGAGCAGCTATCTAGTTGAATGTGCTCTATCCCATGACTGACTCGAAAATTTGTTGGGAAGCCGTTCTGATGAGTGGATCGATGATTAACCCGGATCTCGTATCGACCGATCACAGTGGCACCTCAAAACTTCTCAAATTGAGTTCCTCACATTTTGAAGCAAGAGGAAAAGAATATACAGGGGGTCCGAAAAGTAAGTACCCCCCTTTTTTCTGGAACGGTTAAGAATTGGGAAAAACCCCGGAACACGTGTCCCCTAATTTTGAGGGGAACATCCGTTGGTGGCGTTGTTTTTGACCTTGAAGGTCATTTTCAAGGTCATTTGGAGGTCAAATTGATTTTTTTCAACGGAAACACCTACTTTGATTTCGCTTTTGACCTCTGATTTCGCAAGAACGTGGTAAATTATGAAACTTCTGCCCGAAAACATTTTTTTCTTTCGTGATTTCATTCTTTCTAAAAGTTTTTCCATCAAAATTCTAGATCAAGCTTCTCTTCCCTTCATAAATCGAGTAGCCCTCCAGATGACCTTGCAAATGACCCCCAAGGAAAAACGAGGTCACTAGCTCATTCTTACTGTGATCATGAACAACTTTTATCCCAAACATTTTTCGATAAAATGCTTACTCTTGGACCTACAGAGGTTACCGTCAACTCGTGCTGACCTCCATTTACCTCGCAAAGATCTAGTCGAATCAGAAAAAGTTTCAGGCAAAAGTTTGATAATTTTTCACGTTCTTTCGGAATTCGAGGTCAAAAGTACGTGTCTTTATTTGAGACAATTGGATTGACCTCTAAATTACCTTGAAAATGACCTACAAGGTGAAAAACGAGGTCACCAGCAGATGTCCCCTTCAAAATTAGGGTACATATGTTCCGGGGTTTTCCCCGATTCTTAACCGTTTCAGAAGAAAAGGGGGGAGGGTACTTACTTTTCGGACACCATGTGGTCCTTCACGTGTGGGTACATGAAGTACTGTCAAAAAAATATCACAGATCTAAAGGCACTAGGGCGTTCCTGGCGTAACAAATCATAATCTCTGACATAAAGACTCTTTCTCGACTAAGATGTTTTGTCAGAAAAAGTGTAAGGTTTCTCTGACGAAGCATTCGAGAAAGAGTCCCCAAATTTATGGACAGTGAGGAAATCGGACTACGAGAAAATTCCTCTGAATTGTTGTCGGAAAGAATCAAGAGCAGTGCTAGTATTAGTTCAAACGTTACTCCTTTCTAGATTGCACAATGACTGGTCCGATTTTTGAGAGCAATCCTTCGTCAGATAAACCGTCATTTCTCGGACCAGGAACAACCAAGAAGAATTTTCAAGAGTGAATTGTGAAGCTCTTAACTTCCATTTGTGATGCTTTCGGAAACATATTGATTTAGATTCTTATACCTGACACAAGGAAGTGAGAAAGTTGACTCAATTTTTATGAATTCCATCAAATGTGTGACTTGACCTGGCAGCAATCTGCCGTATTGGATGAAAAGAACCCCAAGGAGTTCTTGAGGTACTTGGAGAAAGCTCAAAGCATGGTCCTAATTCAAGTAGTTTCAGGCCAACAAGGCGAGAAAGATAGGATAATTCTCCAATGAAGAGATTTTCCTTTTACAATGCAAACTTTCGATCGGTAATGTTCACACACACACACACACACACACACACACACACCAACACACGCACAACCACGCACACTGCTACCCCGCCCCCTCAACACACAGAGAAAGGGATGCTCTAATCAACAACTTTAGGTAAAATGTGTTCCATCTGAGTAATGGGTCAACTGTGAAATATGACAGAAAAATATGAAACCTCGTGAGAAATCACGAAAACAGCATGCTTTATATAGAATACTCTGCATAAATATTTATATGTAACTTTGAAAGTTTGCCAGAAACTTACTCAATACATTTTCCGATAGAATGCGTTCTCTCCGAGTTATTGACAATAGAACAAGCAAGTCTGTGAGGGGAGTGTGACACCAGTTACGCACTAAAAGTTCAAATGAATAGGACTCGAATACTATAAAAATTTGATCGCTGCGGGAAGTGAACCCGCCATAACCTACAACAATAATCTTCTGGCCTTACGAATCTCGGTTTCTTACTCAGCGGTTGCAAAATATGCCATATATATTTCCGAGCATAACGAAGGTCACTCGCATGATTAGCCTTTTTCCACTCATATTTCTTGTATTTTTCAGGACTCGAGTGAGAAAACCGAACATTTCATTGTGTCCATACTATGTTCCAAGGGTGTGAGAAAGTTAAACGAGTTCTATAATCTTTATCTTCTCATCTGCCCTTGAAAAATCAAATTCGAGTCCGACGAAATACGGTTGACGTTTTCGCGCACTTGCCCATCATTGAAAAGTGTCGGAAAGACATGCTCTTCCGAATTTACACGGAAATAGCACAAGTGGCGGTTTCGATGATTACGGTCAGCTTGTGATATTAGAAATGATCAGAACCAAATCGGAGGATCCTCGTTGCGGCCAGCAATAATCCAATACTTATAGGTTTTAAGAGCACTAAGTCATGACTGAGGCTCCATTGCACGTCGACTTGAAAGATTTTTGCCACCAAATAAGCGCCTTTGAGGGTCAAACAGCAACGTTTTCCCTCCTCTCGAAAATACATTTTCGGGGAAAATTATTGTACCCGCCCAATCACGATGTGCCACGACCACTCACGAGTTGCCCCTCAATAGTCATGATTAAGTATGAAGACCTATGACGACCTATTAAATGATACCGGCATAGACCATAGTCAGTCATAGGTTGTCATATATGACCATAGTTCGGCCCGGAACGTGGTCATATATGATCATGAGGCACTTTTTTTTACTAGGGAGAGCATTACATTTTTCGAATAAACGTTCGTGGTATGGGATACAGACTTTGTTCGTATCAATAAAATTTCTTCCATGAAATTTTGGGAATTTATTTAGTTCCCCACCGTCCTTCAAGATCGATGAGACCAAATAATCAACTCATATATTAAACATCAAGGACGAAAAATCTACAAAATTACTTATGATATGGTATTCCGACCTTTTTCTTACGTTTTTCATCCGCGATCATAAGGAAGCTATGGGTTATGTCACCATCTGACGAATGGAACTCTGGCCAGATTGTTACGCTTAGGTTTCCACAGTTTGCCTCATTTTGCGTTTGAATGAGGGAAGTCAACTCCAAAATGCCGAGGTATGAGATCTTGTGATGGAGCAAAAGTTTGAGAGATCTTGAGAAAATTAAGAATAACACAACATTTTGATGGTCCTTTCGAAAGTGATGCGATAGAGTGCAGACTATTTTCTTTGCCTGAGTCGCTATGTGAACGATGTTTTCTTATGTATTTTCACCGGTAGAAACCAAAAACGAGGTCCACTTAGGCTTCAAGGATCAAGGGTCCTTATAAATCGCGAGATACCGATTCTGGCTTTGAAACTACACTTTCCCAGAAAACGCCAAAATCCGTTCAAATCGCTGTGCTGCTGAGAAGAGCACTTCGAAAGACCTTGATCACTCATGGAACTATGTTTTCCTACGTATTTTTTCCTCCTAGAAACGATCTCGATTTTCCCATCGGGCTTGGATGCGTCAAATTGAATCACTGAGTAGTTGATGGCCGATATGACCAACCTGTGTATAAGGATAGGTAGTCCATGCATAAGATAGGACGAAAATCTTCCGTCTTCATCTGCTCATTACTTGGATTCGACGCATCCCTGCTTGATAAAAACACCGGGATCGTTTCCAGGAGGACAAAATACGTAGGAAAACATAGTTCCATGAGCGATCAAGGTTGAATTGAATGCTATTCTCAGTTCACGGTGGTCCTGAACCAAGTTTATCTTCTGCTGACGACAGCAAGTGGGATTTTTGTTGGATATGGTTTGGGAAATCTGTGGGATCACAACCTACTAAGAATCAAAATCGCCACTTGGGCCGTTTTTTAAAAAAGTCAAAAAAAAGTGTTTTCTTTATGTTCTCCCCTTTTTCACCCTCAAAAACTCGAAAGGAATGCATTTTATCGGAAAATATGTAGAGCAACTTTTTGTAGAACTTGAAACGATGAACAAAAAAGGGCTTCTTACGTTTTCCATATAAGACCTCCTGTTCCTGTAATAAACGTATTTCGTCTGAGACTCATATTTTATCTGTCATTTTCCATGGTTTCGGCCCCATAACTTGAAGGGAACACATTTCATCAAAAATATGTACATTAAATATTTGTAGATCTTCAAGAAATGAACAAGAAACACATGTACGCATTCTTTCATGTAAGGCCTCCTGTTTCTTGTGCAACTCAGACAAAAATACGTTCATTACGAGAACGGACGACCTTGTATCGAAAAATATTTCGGGAGCTTTTTGATTTATTTTTCAAAGATCTACAAAAAATTTATCCACACATTCTTCGATAAAATGCGTTCCCTTTGAGCTATGGGCTCAAAACCACGGAAAAAGACAGATAAAATACGAATTTCAAACGAAAATACGTTCACAGGAACAGGAGGTCTTATATGGAAAAATGCGAGATCTTCCTTGTTCATCGTTTCAAGTTCTACAAAAAGTTGCTCTACATATTTTTCGATAAAATGCGTTCCTTTCGAGTTTTTGAGGGTGAAAAAGGGGAAAACATAAAAAAAAAACACGTTTTTTCGACTTTTTTAAAAAACGGCCCAAGTGGCGATTTTGATTCTTAATAGGATTTGATCCCACAGATGTCCCGAACCATATCCAACAAGAATCCCACTTGCTGTCGTCAGCGGAGGATAGACTTGGTTCAGGACCACCGTGAGCAGCACAGCGATTTGAACGGATTTAGGCGTTTCCCGGGAAAATGTAGTTCCATAGCCAGAATCGGTATCTCGCGAGTTATAAAGACCCTTGATCCTTGAGGCCTAAGTGGACCTCGTTTTTTATTTCTACCGGTGAAAATACATAAGAAAACGTCGTTCACATGGCGACTCAGGCAAAGGAAATAGTCTGCGCTCTATCGCATCACTTTCGAAAGGACCATCAAAATGTCATGTTATTCTTAATTTTCTCAAGATCTCTCAAACTTTTGCTCCATCACAAGATCTCATTCCTCGGCATTTTTGAGTTGACTCCTCTCATTCAAACGCAAAATGAGGCAAACTGTGGAAACCTAAGCGTAACAATCTGGCCAGAGTTCCATTTGTCGGACGGCTACATAACCCATAGCTTCCTTATGATTGCGGATGAAAAACGTAAGAAAAAGGTCGAAAAACCATCTTCCGTAGATTTACAACTTTGGTCCACATTACTCAAATAGGACGTACCTTAGCTCATTTTATTGCTTTTGGACCAAGCTTCAAAACTAACTAAAGCACGTATCAAAATGTGGAGATGCACCGAAGTTTCATGCGAAACAGTAGCAAAAAAGATTCGAAAAACACGTTTTTCTCCGTTTTTCTCAGTCTCAAAAGACAGTGAAATTTCACTAGCGCGAAGCGATTCCCGAGAAAAATGGATTTTCGGACCACCCTACTGTTTACCTTCAGATATTGTCTTTGGGGGTCGAATGAGACTGTTCACCAAAACCAGAGACCCACATTCGTGCACCCCTGGTTAGCTCAAATCGATGTAAGTTTCGCGAAAAATTTACATACTTTTTGTGCCTCCACACGGCTTCTCTGTATCATTGTCACAATCCATAACCCATCACTCACCGACCCACCAACCTACCCATGACCCATACGGCCACCCGATCACGGACCCACCCACTCATCCACTCATCCACCCGACCATCATACTTCAGTCCATTCACATAGGCAACCCGATTTTCTCATGATTCAATTCCTGATAACACATTCACACCAATCCACCTACCAATGTCCCATCCAGCCACTCATCCACCTACCCAAAAAGGCACTGGAATTTCAATGAATGGTCTTACCAAAACTCGGATGATTTTCACTGAAATTTTCGTGTATGGTCTTACTGAAACTTTAGCGATTTCCACTGGAATTTCAGAGAAGCGTCTCGCTGAAACTTTAGTGATTTTGACTGAAATTTCAGAGAAGCGTCTCACTGTTTAGTGATTTCCACTGAAATTTCAGTGATGCTTACTGAAACTTCAGCGTATACTCACTAAAACTTTTAACTGAAATCATCAGATGAAGTTGCTCAAAGGTTAACTGAAGTTCAGTGTCCGTTAATTGATGTTTTCGGAGAGAGTACATCCATCCATCCCCCAACCCACCCACCTGACCACTAACTCCCACTCACCCACCAACCCATCCACCCATGACCCAGCCATGACCCATCCACCCACCCATCACACTTCATCCCTTCCGCAGAGGCGACCCGATACGCGGTATGTGGACGGACAAATTTTGGCTGGGCGTTCAATTATTATAATTCCCAGAACAAGTTCATTAATTTGCTTTTTCCCCTTTTCGAGTACACGAATATGATGGAGAGAAAAAAGGTACAAGCCTCTTTTTCAAAATTCCAACACTTTAGTACAAAAAATCCGATCCTCACATTCGATATTTGCATCCTTCGAGTACCAGAATATTTTGGATCATTGCTAACTTCGTGAGACTTCGTGGAATCAGATTCCTTCAGTTGGCCAGAAAATGAGAGTTTTTTTATGTGCGCCCAAGAATTTTGGAACTCCGAGTAAAGCCTACTCTGCGCAGAATTAGATTCTTCCCCATCTATCAACAGAATTCCGTCTCATGCATGTTTTCTTACCTTGATTCCCTTGCTAACGATGTTGGCTTTTATTTTCGACAAAATGAAGTCTATACTATGGTTTGCTGTATCATACATATTTTCCTCATGTTGTGACGTTTTTCCACTCTTTAATTTATCTTGTTCACATGATGATGAGTCTCCAATGAGTTTTTCTAATCTATTCATGAATTCTGAGTAGTTGAATCCATCGTCATTATTGAACATATACTCTAATGACAAGATCTCCTCTGCTGTCAGCGGAATACTTCCAACTGCTAGAACCCGGCGTAACTGGGATCGAGAAACGTGGCCTCGATGGTTCCTGCGATATTATAATTGAAGATTATAAATATGCTAGGTTACGATTTTTGAATTGAATACTGGAAACGTCGAATTAAAATAGATGGTGATGAAGATGAAAGAAAAAAAATAAAATAATCGAAAAGTTCTGGGATGATTACATTTGAAAGAACGTGCTGAAACACGAGTTCAGATACAGTATAGCCCGGATTGCAGACAGGAGGTTTTAACTTATTGGATGCGAATACATTTTGTATTAGGCCAAGAGTGTTCCACAATATATTTTAGCTAAGCGTTATCACGATACAGAGATTAAACGACTCGAGGAGAGCTTCTGAGTATCAAATATGGAAATGACCGCGTGAAGTGATCACTTACTTGTCCAAATCTCGGAAGAAAGGCCTCAAAGCCATTCTTCTTCCTTTAACACGATGCTCGACCTTTTTCATAGTCTTTTCAAATTTTTTCTCCATTGCATCTTTACACATCATTTCCGTACACTCCCATTCTTGGAATCCTTTACGAGGTAAAAATCTCACTTCTCTGGGAGGTGCTAGTACTTTGCAATTAGGATGTTTATCTAAATTTTTCACTGTAAAGACTGCAATACAAAAGATAAGACTTAGATCATAATAGCTAGTACCATAGAAAATCGAATGGTCTCTTTGGGGGCCAAGGCCCATTGCGTTTTCCCCAGGACGGCTTAAAGAGCAAAAATTGTTCCAATTGAACTTGTAATGAAAATTCAACATGAAATCAGGGTGGATGCATGGGAGTCAATCCCTCAGAGTACCCAGAGTATCTACCTTGTTCTACATCATCTTCGAAAATTCTCCAACAAACTCGCTCCATATCGTTTGGATCACCATAAAAAGTAA